>JAPVLO010000445.1:0-600000 GCA_027257055.1 Cephalopachus bancanus | reverse complement strand
TATTATAATAATAATTCATATTTGTAAGCTGTTTGTAATAGAAGCTGTGATAAACACTCTTCACGGACTGTTGTCTAAATTATTCACAATAATTTATAAGGTAGGTACTAGCAGTATGTACATATGAGGAAAGTATTGGGTACAAAGTTTATGTGAATTGCCCAATGTTACACAAAAACCCAGTGATTTATTAAGGATCCGTATCTTCCCTAAATGTATGGCCACTTTCGATGCATACAAATTATTCAAGCTGAATTTTAACATTTTAATTCTGATCAAAGAAAAATAATTTTCTAGTGTTTTTTAATATCTTTGAGTTGTTGATTATACAAATGCTTATAACTCCATCGCCCACCTTCCTCTGGACATTCTGGTTTGTGACAGGATATTTTCCTTTATTTAAAAAAGCAGTTAGAGTTGGTGGTTCTGTCATCACTGCTGCAAACATCCTATCTGGTACCGTGCAGTTTATATTAAGGATAGAAATGTTTCTAGTATTTATATTAAATGGGAAAAAAAGTTCTGTTATTTATTAAATTGTATATGCAGTGTTTACATGATCTAATCAAAATTTAGCTATCAATATTTATAGCGAGCATTAATTTGATGACTTTATTATCTAATGAGTAACTATCCTAAATACGTTTTATGGCGAGTGGAATTTGTCAATGCCTCCCTCAGAAAGAAAAGAAAAAAAAAACCAAGAAGGAAAAAAGAGTGAAGAAGAAAGGAGGGAGAGAAGGAGGGAGAAGGAAGAGGAAAATGAGGAGGAAGAGGAGAAAAAACCCAACACCTTGTAAGGAGCAAAGATTTTATCTTCTTTTATTATTAGAGCTAATGTATATTTCTATAAGATAAATACAAGCCTGGGATGGAATTGCTAACTTTTATTAACCCTCTAGATAAGGGTCTTCATTTGTAAAATGACTGCAAATAATTATCTGGAGAATTTGTTGTAAGCTTAAGCAAAAAAAACAAGAATCACCAAGATCAGTGCTGGCATCATAGTTGGTACTCATTCTTACTTATTAATGATGAGAACACATTAGAATATATTTGCATTGTCCTTTCTGCATCCATAGAGTGTGTGTGTGTGTGTGTGTGTGTGTGTGTGTGTGTGTGTGTGTGTGTAAATGAAGTTATTAGTCTTTGAAAGTTTAGATAATTCTGGAAAGATGGAATTTTAGTTTTTAAAATCTTTTTTGAATTGTATTAATTTATAATGTTTCAGTATTTATTTTTTTTTTTTTTGAGTTGGAGTCTCACTGTCGCCCAGACTGGAGTGTAGTGGCTGCTCCCGCCCACCGCAACCTCGACCTGCTGGGCTCTGGCGATCCTTCCGCCTCAGCCGTCCAGGTAGCTGGAACTACAGGTGCGCGCTACCACGCCTGGCTAATTTTTTGATTTATTGTAGAGATGAGGTCTCGCCTGCCCAGGCAGGTCTCGAACCCGCGGGCTCAGGCAATCCACTCACCTCAGCCTCCCAAAGGCGCGGGATTACAGGCTGAGCCACCGAGCCCCGCTAGTATTGATTTTTTAAACAGTGATGCACCTTTAGGGAAAGACTAATATAAAATTTTATTTTCACATTTGAAATTATTCTTGTTCTTTAGCCCTTTTGGCAGCATGTGCTTGGATATAAAAATAGAGACCTTGCATCAATGAATGAATGTTCCCTAAAGATGATCAGAAAAAAATAAAGATACTCTTCACAAGAGGGGAACCCAGACTGACTCGAATCCATTGGAACTTAGGCAGAGAACATGTGTTCACTTTCATTTTCCTCATCATGGGGTGGGTTCATCTGCCAGTTTTCATTTGCTTACTTATTAAATAATACACGGTGTCTGCAAAAGTTATAAACAGAATGGAAGACAAGGTGAAAGTCACTGGCATTCTTCTTGAGTTTTCTGATATAATCTGACTTGAAGTTCCATGAAATGGTGAAGCGATGCAAGAAAGGAAGATGCTGAAACAACGTCAACCTTCTGAAGGACATGGACTCTTTTTCTATTTATAAAGAATGGGAAATTGTGGGAGTAACATGATGACTGGGATAAATCTGGGTTCTGTGCTTGGCTAAATATGTGTGACCTTTGGCAAGTTACTTACCTGTTTTGACTCTCTCCGTTTCTTTACAATTAAAATAGGAAAGTGTCTATTGTGTAGGATGGCTGTAAATGCTCATTTACTCTTTCATTTAGTAGATGTTTATTTATCATCTGTCAAGTACTAGGCTCTGTGTTAAGCATGGGGAATAATACAAGAATAAGAAAGAAAGTCTGTGTCTTCATGACTTTCTGTTATAGTGCATAAAAGCATGCAGTATTTAAGAAAATAAATCAACATTGAGGATAATAACTGAATGTGGTAAGTTTCATAAAGGAAATTTGAGAAGGGAAGATCAACTCTGGATAGTGTTGACAATGTTGGCCTCTAAGCAAAGGTGACATTTGACTCAATACTAGAATGACTGAAGACCAGAATAACATCAGACTGAAGACTAGAGGCTATTTGTATAAAGATCTTGGGGAATAATTCTCACACAGAGTGAACCACAAGTAAAGGGCCCTGATCTAGAAAAGGCTTTCTAGGTTGGAGGAAAGAAAATGTAGGCTTTGGAGCAGAGAAACCTGGAAATGTGTGCTTGTCTGGATGTCAGAACTGCTATGTGCCAGTGATTGCTGTGTGCGTTTGATTCCTTCCTCTTTTGAATGGAGTGTTTTTGAGGCTGCATTTTTGTTTGTATCTCATTGCATGTTGGGCAGAGGAGAGGCAGATAACTTGCTTGATCCTCTAGCTCAAGAACAGCCATAGTGAGGAACAGTACCCAAGGATGCTCATCCACATTTAGCCCTGGTTCAGAACCTAAGAGCCTAAGCATTGAGGTTAATGGCATAACTGGATAGAATGCAGTGTATCGAAGGAAGACTGTATTTTGCAAGTATGAAGGAGGCAAATTGCTGTGCCCAAAGGCAGACTGTGATAGATTGTTTCAAAAATCTCAGCAATAACTTTGGACGCACACCATTACAATATGACTTTACCATTGTTATCAAGAGGTAGACCATATTTCCTCTCCTCTTGAATTTGTGCTGGTTTGAAAGAATAGAATGTTGCAGAAGTAACTGAATCTGCCTTGAGAACATGAGAAACCACACCAAAAAGAGGACCTGCAGGATAAAAGAAAAACATAAGAGAGAGAAAGGGAGGAGAAAGAGAAAACCTGCTCACCTCCAGTAATTTTAGGAGTTCCACGTGCAGTACCACACATGTGAACGAAGCCATGTGGGATCCTCTCAACACAGTTGCATTGTCAGATGACTGTAGCTTCATGAATCCTCTGGAAAAGACTAGCAGAAGCGATTACCCACCCATAGAAATAGGAGAAATAATAAACTGTTGTTTTGAGCCACCAAGTTTTGAGGTTTGTTACCAATGGATAACTGAGGTAATAAGCAAAGAATTGTCCGAATAAAGTGTGAGGAAAAGTGTTATTCAAATGTAGGTGATAATTGAGTTTATTAAAAAGTCTAAGAAATCATTTTCTTTCCATTTTTAAAAAAGAAATATTGTATGTTTGTTTAGGAAATTGATTCTGTGATTAGATCAATGTAACTATGAGTATATGGAGTTTTGGATATTAAAAGTTAACAAAGGCCAGGTGCAATGGATCTGACTGTAATCCCAGCACTTGGGAGACCGAGGTGAGAGGATTGCCTGAACATGGGGTTTCAAGACCAGCCTGGGCAACTTGGTGAGACCTTGTCTCTACAATATATCAAAAAATAAGCTGGGCGTGGGAGTGCGTGCCTGTAGTTCCAGCTACTTGGAAGGCTGAGGTGGAAGGATCGCCTAAGTCTAGCAGGTCGAGGCTGCTGTGGCCGTGAGTGTACCACTGCATTCCAGCCTGGGCGACAAAGTGAGACTCCAACAACAACAACAAAAGTTAACAGAAATGAAAAAAAAAATACAAGAAATCATATTTCTGTAAGGGTCATCTACAGCCCTTATTATTATTTCATAAATAATGTGTTATAATTCATATATGTCTAAAAACACAGATAAAATGCTGATTATGTAAACTCCTAATTACAAAAATCAATTTTATTACAATAGAAATTAAAGTCAGAGGAAATTTTTTTTTTTTTTTTGAGTTGGAGTCTCACTCTGTCGCCCAGACTGGAGTGCAGTGGCCGCTCCCAGCCACCGCATCCTCGACCTGCTGGGCTCCGGCGATCCTTCCACCTCAGCCTTCCGAGTAGCATGCACTACCACGCCCGGCTGATTTTTTGATTTATTGTAGAGATGAGGTCTCACCAAGTTGCCCAGGCGGGTCTCGAACCCGTGGGCTTAGGCAATCCACTCACCTCAGCCTCCCAAAGGCGCGGGATTACAGGCTGAGCCGCTGAGCCCAGCTAGGAAATATTAATAATTTATTTTATTGAGCATTTAGTTACTTAGCACTTACTCTATATGATTGGCACTGTTCTAAGTATTTCTGTGGATTGATTTATTAAATCTAGTATAACTATATAAAATATGTAATATAATTTCTATTAAAGAACCGAGTAACTGAGAGGTTAACTGATGTGCCCATTTTACTAGCTAATACGTGAAGGAGCCATGATTCTAATCCAGATAACCTAATGCCAGAGTCTGGCTCTTACCCTCTAGTCTATGCTAATGTACTGGAGTTGATCACCAGTATTACCAGAGGCAGTGAAAACTCAGGCTTAAAATGAAGTTGGTTGGTATCATTTCTCTCACTGAATTCCATAGATTTAAACTGAAGAAAGGGGAGTATCTAATGTGTCATATACTCTTTTCATACATTATTTGAGGTTTTTGCTAATGACATTGAAAATTGCTTTGACAGGTTGACAGCAAAGGTTCACTTTGCTGATAGGCTACTTAATACTTCAAGTAAAATATTATCACAGCATGGATTCGAATATGAATACAAAATATTTAGAGAAAGGAAATTTTGGGTACTTTCAAAAGTGAGACAAAGAAGATTTAGCAACAGATGCAATTACAAGAAAGGGCCATTTCCTTTGCTCTTTTTAATTTGATAGATAATTATATTGAAATTTATCTAGAGATTTTAATAGACATAAGTCAAACTTTGAGTGTTATTTTATCACCCAATTCAGATCTACCAGTTTTTCCATGTATCTAAATATCTTTGATTACCCCAATCAATGCTTTTGCAGTATCTTTTATAATTTTTTTCTTTCCCTAGTATTAATTTCTGGTCTGCAGATCTGTAATTTTGCTAAGGAAAGGCAACATGCAGGTATGTGAATCTTTATATTTTTGTGTAAGATCTGATATCATTTTGATGCTTTTATATTAAAAAGAAAGACAGCAAATGTGGAACCAATTGGTAAAAAAGGGGGTATTTCACAAAATCATCAATAGAAATTATTGATGTATATTGAGTATATGCTCACTACTTTTTTAAAAATTCAAAAATTCCTTCTTAAACAAATAATGAGCAGTTCCTGTACCAGGCACTAGCATTAATAGAAGAAAAAGTACTAACTGTCAAAATATTCCCAGTGTACTATGATAAAAAGGATGATACCTTTCTATGAATGTTGATACTTATATACAATTCACTGTGGTAAAAAGATTAAGTCTATATATGGAGATTCCATATGTGCTTAATCCAAACTACTTTAGACATTTCCATCCTTTCAGATGATGATCCAACTTCAGGACAGACATTTTAGAATTCATTTTCAGCTGCCTTTCTTCTTCTTTTTTTCCAACAAAACAGGTATCACAATTCATATTAGAGTTGAGATTATTTGCAAAGTAAACTGATATAGGAGGTATTCAAAACCAGGGGAAATATTAAAGGTCTTCTAATGTTAATTTTTTCTTTCACTGGCTTAGAAATTGATTGAGCAGTCATACTTCTCAAGCTTTAGTAAATTTAATATGGAGACCATAAATGAAATCCCTCTTCAACTATCTACAACTTTTTATGGCTACAAATATCAAACCATTTAATTTTATTACTTAGCTAATTACTCCTTTATGCAGTTTCCATTAAAATTGGAAAGTTATGCTTAGAAAAACTTTACTTATTTTCTTGAATACTACTGATAAAGGCAATTATAAGATCTGCTGATTTAATATTCTAATGAAGTTGCTGCATATGATAAAATACCAGGTGATTATTGCATAAAAGTTTATTTTTAGAGTCCTTTATAAAACCTAATTATTTAGATATGAGTGCTGATCATATTACATGAATGTTATTCTTTCCCCATCAGATTATAAACTTCATTGAAAAGAATATATTCTACTCTTTACTCTGTAACAAGGTTAAAGTCAAGAATAAGTAGGTAGCTGTCTTGGACAACCATCTAATTTTCTATCACTTTTTCTCTGGAAACTACCTGTCTTTTCTAAAATGATCAATTCTTGGCCACCTTGTTTCTTCTATGGCAGATTCTCCTCTGGTTACAACAGATGAGTCGGTTCAGGAGGATTTATAACCCAAACTGGGTAATCAGCATTATTTTGTAGGGTGATGGTTGGACCAGACAAAAGATGAGGCGCATTCCAGAAAGCAGAAATGGTTACAAGTGAATCCACTCACTCATAGTAGCCATGTTTTTCCAGCACATGCTCAGAGTGTAGAAGAAACACCTGTGAAGAGTTTCGGGGCAAGGACAGTGCAGAGGAGCATGGCTGGGAGACGGAAAATCTTGGTGGTTGCTGAGTTGCTGATTCCCAGGTTGTCTTGAGGATAAACTGCACTCCTGCTCTTGAGTTTCCTGAGATATTATGTCAATCGAATAATAACTTTCCCTTTTGGGTTCTCAACTGGGATTTTGATATCACCAGAAGAATTCTTCCTGTACAATATTCAGTAAGTATTTATGATGGACCACTTTTAATTTATTTTCACTTTTGATATGTATAAATAAAGGCATTTATAATTATTGAATCAAATTATGGCAGTATCTTAATCATTAGTATAGTCTAGAAAGCATTGAAAGTGTATTGATGTGAATGCAAGAAAATTAGATTACGTTTTCAGATAAGACAAATTTGTAATTAAATGATTGCAATGGACATGCTGAATGTAGGATGTCACCATCAGAGGCAATATATCTATTCTGATGGATAATAATTGCTCAAGACATTTATGGAGTTACATTTTTTTTTCTTTTTAAAAGTTGACTTCAGAGACAAAAGGAATTTATTTATTTATTTTTACCTGATTTTAAATACTAAACATTACTGTTCTGCTTTTTTGTCTATTTTAGTCACAAAGATTTGGTCCCACACTTGACTCTTAGGTTGAGTAAATGGAGTCACCACCCTCACACTCATTTTTTTGTAATAAAGTAGATTTCTATCCCTCTTTGTTAAATATATAATTAAAATTAATTATGGAATTTCTACCTTTAAAGATATTTCATGAGGTTTATGCACTAATCTGCAAAAGTGATCTCTTTTTACATAGGATTTCTTTAGGCAAATTACTCATTAACCCACTCCACTATCCATGAGTTGAGCTGCATGAAAGCCCCACCATGTTTCTAGACATGACTTTACCTGGTTCCACATTCAAATAGAGTTTGAAAAAATGTAGATTCACATCGCTGATTAATTTTCAATGTGCTACAATTTTTAGAGAGAAAGTTAGAAAAGGATTTCAAAAAATATATTTATATTATAGAATTGTATTATTGTGAATAATTTTGGAAAAAATACAAAATTTTTACTCTTATCTCAAAGAAGTAATAAAAAATCAATGCTCTACTCATTTAAAAATTTACTTATTTACTTTGATCAATGCAAATGATAGTATAAAAATATAAATTATATCATTTTTAACCATTCTGCACTTTCTAAGAGGCATTTATTTCTAAAGAGTCCTTATTGTATGAGGATTCATAAACTGTAGATAGAGTTATGATAGCCATTCAAGTTATTATTTTAAGCTAGTTATACATTGTTTTTCATTGTCAAAGGAATTATACTTATTAAAATTGTTTAAATCAGAAATTAATAGTAAGAGGAAGTTTATTTTTCCAAATATATAAAGTTAATGCATACAGCTAAAATAAATAAAATAGGATGATAATGGAATTTGAATGAACAAATAGACCAATGGAACTAAAGTAATACTGAAATTAATCCCATTATATATGAGACCTGAGGAAATAAAAAGGCAAATATTTAAAATTAGTGAAGCAAGTTTAAATTATAAAACAATTTTTGTTGAAAAGAGCTAATTATAGATTGCTAAATATATGTAGATACTTTTCTTACTACCATCACAAAAACAAATTATCGCATATATTCAATATTTAATGTAAAAAATAAGATATTAAAATATAAAGCATTCTAGAAGAAAATAGAAGTGAATATTTTTACCAGATTATCATCTTGAAGTGGGGATGCTTTTCTAAACATGACACAAAATAGATAAATCCTAAATGGTAAGTATAATTATATAAAACTGTAAAACATTTTTATTTATTTCTATTAAACAAAATATAAAGCTAAAAGTTATTTATTTGAACATTTGTTAATATCCATAATATAGAAATAACATATAAATCAGTAAGGAGACTGACATTGGCATAAAAATTGGACATAGGGTATACACCAAAAAAGAATACACCCTACAAATACTGAAAAAAATAATAGAAAAGATGTTCAGCATATTAGAGCAAATAAAATGCAAGTAAATTTTTTAACATTTTTTCTGCCATTACATTGACAAATATTTTGAATTAAAGGTACACAAAGGCTATAATGACATGTGAAAACAGTCACAATACATTTTAGCATGACTTCTAATTGTGACAACTTATCTGGAGGTCACTGTAGTCTCAAATATCTACATGTAAATGGATACATTCTTAGAACTGCATTATTATATTAATTCATATTAATTAAAATTTGAAAAACAGGGATATATGAGCAACAGCAGCATTTTTAATAAATGTGAAGCACTGAAAATAATTTCAAAGTCCAACAGAAGTCTGATGGCATGATTTATGAGGTAGACACAGAGTAAAATGCAATCCGTCACTAAAATCTATAATTCTTTTTGTTATGGAAGAATGACCAGGGTATATTGTTGAATGAGAAAAAGTCATAGAATTATAGATATGGTATCACACCTGTAAAATTTTATATAGAATCATTTGTGTATATGAGTAGGTGGTCTGGATGTTTGATCACTTACATATTAGATTAATAAGCTTCGGGTGATAGAATTCCTAGTTAGTAGAATTCAAGTTGCATACATTTTTTAATTTCACTTTATGTATGACTCGAAATTCTGGACTCAAACAATCCTCCCATCTCAGCCATGGTTAGTTGATTTTTATCTTGAGAGTCAGAAGAAAACAACTGAGGATTTGTAAATAGAAGAAAGGAATGAAGGAAGAAAGGAAGGGAGGGAGGAAGAGAATAAATAAATAAGTAAATAAATAAATAAATGGAAAGAAAGGACAGAGGAAGGGAAGGGATGTAAACTAGAACAACTCTAACTGTTCAGAGAAAATTGTTGACCCTCTAGTATTTATTCATTTTTTCAGAGTAAAAACAAGGATATTGAAGGTGTTCTGAAATTTGCCGTGTGTTTTTAACTTTATAAAAACTTATATTTGTCACAAACGTTTACTTCAAACATTTGAACCTGTTGATCTTCAAGCTACTTTAAATCTCCTTTTCTCTTTTGTACTTGGCTTCTAAACATCTGAGAAACTTGAACTCTCAGGGCAAACTTTGAAAATGATTTCCTTTTGGTTTATTGAGAGACCATGTCAAATTTAGTGAGGAACAGCTATAACCATTTGACTTTTAAAGAGTGGGATCTATCAAAGCATTGTTTTTATTTACTAAACTTTGCTAGACATTTCAGGAGCTGGATGCTCTGCTGATATGTGTCTGGAGTGATTTTCTGTTTACTCTGGCACACTGATATCTGAGCAAGTCGTATTTCAGTAGGGAAACATCGCAGGCTGTGTGATCTAACAGCTTCTTCCCTGTTCTCACACTCTTGCCAAAAGTGAGGTTGCTGCCATGTTTACCACTCAGCATTTGAGCTGTGACAACAGTGTACACATTGTGGCGTCATAGTGGTCATCTGAGTTTCTTCATGTTAATTACGATAACTTTTTCATTGTTAATTAATCATATTGGGTACATTAGATACTTTTCTGGTCCACTTGAGTCAGTTGCACTCAGCACTCTTCTTTTTTTTTTTTCCAAAGTTACTGCTGTGGTACATTGTTGGTCATATGCCACAAAAGAACCAACTTTACCCGATGAAAACCACAACCATTCAGAACAAAACTACAATGTTACCTGTGAAAATATGGTATTAGGGCTTTAAGAAAAAAACATATTTTGTAAAATTTTGAGTTTATGAATTTTTGGATGCCAGAAATGAGAATATATGTGTATATGTGTTGATAAAAGCTGTTTGGATATACATTAATATTTGCAAGTACCTCATAGCGTTTTGCAAGAAGGTAGACTAGATGACCACTTATTAGACTTGATTTTAGTCAGGGTCCTGGTTTCATCATCAATCTTTTTTTTTTTTTTTTTTTTGAGTTGGAGTCTCACTCTGTCGCCCAGACTGGAGTGCAGTGGCCGCTCCCGGCCACCGCAGCCTCGACCTGCTGGGCTCCGACGATCCTTCCGCCTCAGCCTTCCAAGTAGCTGGAATTACAGGCATGCGCTACCACGCCCCGCTGATTTTTTGATTTATTGTAGAGATGAGGTCTTACTGCCCAGGCGGGTCTTGAACCCGCGGGCTCAGGCAATTCACTCACCTCAGCCTCCCAAAGGCGCGGGATTACAGGCTGAGCCACCGAGCCCGGCTATCATCAATCTTTATAGGGTTTCCCCTGTATTAAAAATAACTAAAATTCTATAACCAAAATTTTAAAACATTGGATACAGCCTGGATTATGTGTTAAAGTGCAAATATGACAGAGAAGTATAAGTTATTTACTCTGTAGAATAAATCAGTTTAATCTATCCTTTGCTAGTGCAGGTTTTGGTAGGAAGGGAATACAGAGAGAACATGAGAACTCAGTGTCTACTAGTAAGCAAAAGGAAACCAAAAAGGATTGGTAAGGGAGAGGTGTTCAAGAATATTGGATGAGAAGAAGAGGAATGAAATAAAGGGACTTTCTATCAAAAAACACAAGAACTGGTAAAAGTTTCCCCAGAAACAGACTCTGAGACAATGAGTCAAGAGCACACAGGTGATTTGTAAAGCAGTAATTTGGAAGGCACTGAGAAGAAAGTGGAGAGTGAGAGAGGAAAGTAGGCATCTAAGGCAGCGAAGTCTGAGATGAAGTCTTGCTTGCAGGTACTTAATTTGAAAAGTAGTCATAGGTAATAGGGTGAAGGACATTGAGTGTGAAGAGGGAGGAAAAAAATTAAAACAATCACGGATTATTAAGATGGCCACAGTAATAGATGGCCAGGACTCAATACCTCAGATCCTTCAGAGGAAGAGCCTTCTGGAAGGCATCTCAAAATTGTCCATTTGTCCATCTGAAGGAACAAATGGAAAAATATTGGTGTATTAAACCAATACACAACTCACTGGCTGAGAACAGAGTAAACCTTAGTTCTGGAGTAAAATGGAATTGGGTTTATGTCTTGGTATTGCCTAGTTACTAGCTATATCAAATAGTTGTAAAATCTTCCTGAGAGTTTTATCTCACATCTGTAATAGAGAAAATAGTACTGTCCTTTTTTTGTTTGTTTTCTGGAAAATTCCTGATAAGCTGCCCCAGAGTTTTCCAATAATAAAACATTCTCTCTGTCAAATTATTTTGTTTAAAAATAGCAAAGAAAAACATATTTTACTCTGAGACTCAAACTTTTCTCTTGTTAGAAAAATCTGAAATTCAATTACTGAACACAGCTATTAACTTTACTACTGGTTTATCTTATATATTTTTGATAGAAGCAGGAATGCAAAGGAAAGCATTGAAAAGATGGCATTAAATTATTATATCCTATTAATTGCAATAGTAGAAACTGGATTTGTGGACCTTTTATCATTTTACCAGGTACGTAGATTTGTAAATATAAATATAGATCGTATTTTTAATCATGGAAACATATTTGAATGTTTTGACTTCAGAAAGAACCAACTATATATTAAATAGAGATAGATTCATATATTCATAAAATTCTGTAAAGGAAAAATCGCTAAGAGAACGAAGCATTTTGAGATGGTCTCTACAATTAACTCTTAGCTTATTCTGATACCTGCTTTCAAAGTGATTAAAACCATGTTACTTTTCAGTAAGCTTTACAGAGCCTGCGAATCATGGTGAGTTACTTTGTGAATGAGTTTGTGAAGAAGTGTGTGAAATACTCTTTTACTTTGCCCTTCCAGGATGGTAGAACATCATTATGGCCCAGACTATCACATATACACAGCCTTGCTATATACCTACGAGGTCAGACATCAACACTGATCTTTAAACAACATATGTATGTAATCATTAAATTAATGAAGCAAGCTTTGATCAACAGAATTCTTTAAATTCTTATCTTAGTCTCTATCTTTGTAATATGCAGGATTACAACTATGTGTATTTCGATATTCATCCATTTTATCAGCACTTGGTAACAAAGGAGAGAGTGAGTACAAAATCTGTAAAAAGTCTTTGATGGTAATGACTCCCCTTTAATCATCCCACAGTGGGGTGAAAAAGCCCACTCCCAAGAGCACTTCACCTTCATTCCACTGTGCCATTCATTGGAGAGATTTTGTGGTATCACAAAGACCTTTGCTCCAGGGGAAAACAGCTGTTCTGGGTGCGTGCCAACTGAAGTAATGGTCTAACAAAATCTGTCAACAGGGAAAACACCACATCCTCATATTCATGTGTGGCTGCTTCCCCTTTTCCCATTTGATATGACCCTTGAGACACTGCCTTCTACAGAAGGCCACGAAGGGTGACATACGTGTGAACATATGGCACTGCCCTCCCGGGGTAATGTACATAAAAGCATATGGCATCGCTTTCTTACTCGTCAGCAAACACAGAAAGGACTTTGTCATAGTTACATTGTTTATTTTCTATATGGTTCTAAATTGTTCCTGAAAGGGGATAATTTGCATTAATTTTCCACCAAAATTCTTTCAAGATATAAAAAGAATCCCCACTATATTAAATAGCAGATAGCTGTCTGCATCTCTAAAAATACAAACATATATATAATACTTCATATATACATTTTATAAATGTGTATTTATATATTTAAAAAATACACATTCTAAATAAGCAAATAGCTATAATCATGTATGCATATATACACACATAAGCACATATATTGCATACTATATATTATATAAATAAAATAACACACCCACATCGTTAGAAAAAAACTACCATTTAGATTTTTTTGTTGCAAGAACTTAATTTTTAAATGTTTTACTCTGATTATACTATAAAATAATTTTCAGTTTATTGGTCTTTTTAAAATTTTTACCTCTAAGCATTTTCATTCTTGCTGGCTAATCCATTCCTGCTGTGTTGATTTTAGTTTAGAACAATTCTTCCAGGAAGCCCAATATTTTAAGAATCGTTGACTCTTCTAGGGTCTTCTATAAAACTCAGTTCTTCCTCGCCCTTACCATTGATTAAACACTTGACAATATTAACTTAACACATAGACATCATGGGAAAGAAGCCATGTATATTTTTTTCATCATGATGTTCCTCCGGTGATTGGCAAGAGTCAAGCAAGAGGTGGGTGATTAATAAATATTGGGTGAATAATTTTTTAAAAATGCATCCATATAGGTAAAGTATTATAAAGACCTGAAAAATGTCAACAGTAATATTGAGAGGAAATTTTGCAGTAGAAAAGTCAGTATCTAGAAAATGACTGAATGTGGCAATTAAAGAACAATGCAGAATTAAGAAGGAATCTGAGTTTTCAGCTTATAATGATGAAGAAAATAATATAGGGCATTTTTGGTAAGAGTGAAGAGAGGAGAAAGGCTAACAATCTCCTTGGTCTACTCCCTCCAGTGACCTAACTTGATCACCTTTTTTCTTTCCAATATTTGGAATGAATAATATCATGTTATTATATTTTTTTAAAACTCACAAAATTGTTATCAAGAAATTAAATGCCTCCTTGTGAGCTTGCTAACTTTGACATATTTAATTCAATTGTATAAAGGGCATGTTTCATTCTACATTTATATTCAATAAAAGGTACCTTTTTTCCTTTTTTTAATTTTAAAAATGTGGGGTACAGTTCAGGACTAGGTATACAAGTGGTCATCACACAGGTAAAGTTTGGGCCTCCCTTTGGTCCCCACTTTGCCTGGTTTGAGATTAGGTACCCTTACTGATGTTGTGTCCACTCCTTTGCACCCTGGTAGTATCCCACTGCTGCCAATCCCTTTCTTACAGTATTATGTACCTATTTTAATTGTACTGTTTGATAAGTTTTGACATATGATACATGAGTAATCATCACCAAGCTAAGATACACAGAACATTTCTAGTACTCCAAAATGCTCCCTTATGCTTTTGCCATTTCTGGCTTAAAATAACATGAATCTGCTTTTCGTTATTATAGATTAGAGTTGGTTTAGCTATAACCTCATGTTAACACAATTTATAGTATAAACTCTTTTGTGTTTTGCTTTTTATTTTGCCTTGTATAATATTTTGGAGAATGATGCATATATGTTTATACCAAATTTGTTCCCTTTAATACTGAGTAGTATTCCAATGTGTGACTATATCAGCATTACGTAGGCACACAGCTATAGGTAGACATTTGGGGTGCTCCCAGTTTGAAGCTATTGTAAATAAAATTTTTTATAGACATTCATATATAAATCTAAAAGTGAAATTACTTGGTTATATAGCAAGATATGTTAAAGTTTTTAAAAAATTGCCAAACTGTTCTCCAAAGTAGTGGTATCATTTACATGACCACCAGCAGGGTGTGAAAATCTCATTTGCTCAATGCTCTTACCAAAGCTTGGTATTATCATTTTTTTTTTCCTTGCAACCATTTCTGAGTGTGTGGTGGTATCTTATTGTGGTTTTCCTGATGATAAATGATAGCATTTTCTTATGAATATATTATCCGTTAATATATCTTTCCTTTTTTGTATTAATTGAGGCATAATTTACATAAAGAAAAGTCCAGGGTACATTTCTGCCAGTTTTGACAAATGGAACAGTCATGCACACTAACATAATTAAGATACAGAATGATTCCATCAGTCCCGAAAATTCTCTTGTTGTTTTTTTTTTAAAGTAGGATTTATTGAGAGGACAGAAAAGCTCCCAGAGCAAGAGGGGACCAAGAAGGTTTCCCCCTAAAATTCACTTCTGCCTCTTTCCAATCAACCTCTTGGTCCCACCCCAAGCACTGAAAACTACCCTGACTTACTTGCTTTTTCTTTTCTTTTCTTTTAGGTTCAGTGAGTACAAGTGCATGTTTGTTACATGGACATTTTGGATACTGGTGGGAATGGGGCTCAGGTGACCCATTCCTTGGATAGTGAACATTGTACCCAATAGGTCAGTTTTAAATGTTAACCCTTAATGAAGATAAAAGCAAAAATAAATGAAATTGAAACCAGAAAAATAATGCAAAGTATCAATGAAACAAAAATTTGGTTATTTAAAAAGATGAACAAAATTGATAGATCACTGGCTACATTAATTTAGAAACAAGAGAGAAGATTCAAATTAATTCATTAGAAACAAAAATGGAGACATTGCAACTGATACTACGGAAATGCAAAAAAATTATCTGAGATTATTATAAGAACCTCTATGTAAACAAACTACCCAATCTAGAGGAAATGGGTACAGTCTTAGAGATATACAATCCCTCAACATTAAATCAAGAAGAAATATAAACCCTGTATAGACCAATTAACAAGTAGCAAGATTAAAACACATCTTTCTTTGTAACGTGTTCACATTTTTTGTCCACTTTTAAATTGAATTGTTTGCTTTTTTATTAGAGAGCTGTAAGAGTTTTTGCTGTATTAGAAATTCAAGTCCTTTGTCAGTTCACGCATTTCTTATATTTTGCTACAGTTTATCCTGTCTTTTCAATTACTTAACTAATTATTTAAAAGGGCAAAGTTTTAATTTTTTATGATGTCTAACTTAACAAAATATTGTTGTATTTAATGGTTTTGAATCCTATTTATAGAACATTGTCTACCCTAAGATTACAAAACTCTACTCCTTTTTTTTTCACAAGTTTCAGCTTTTGTGATTAGGTCTATGGCCTATCTCATGTTAACTTATATGTATGCTGTGGTATAATTTTAGGATCCACTTTTAAGTGGATACTCAGTTGTTTCAGCACCATCTGTTGAAAACTATATTATGCTCCCATTTAAGTGCTTTGACTCCACTGTTAAAAATTAATTGATGACATATGTGTAGGTCTTTATGTGGTTCCTCCATTTTGTTGCACTATTCTTACATAAACAACATACGGTATTGATTACAGTAGCTTTATAGGAAGTCATGACACAAGGTAGTGTAAGTCCTTCAACTTTATTATTCTAAAAATGTTTTGGCTATTTTAGATCAATTGCCTCTCATATAAATTATAGAAACAGCATGTCAATTTTTACAAAATTGTCTTCAAGAACTTTGACTGAAAGTGTATTGAATATATAGATAAATTTCGGAAAATTAGCATATTTTTTAAAATGAATTTTTCAATCAATGAGCATATGTTTATTTTTGCTAATTTAAGTCTTCAGTTTTGACCAGCTATGTTTTATAGGTATCAGTCATGCATATCTAGTGCCTATGTTGTTAAATGCATTCCTAAGTATTTCTGGGTTTTGTATCCTATTGTAAATGACATAATTTTTGTAAATTGAGTTATTTAATTATAATTTCAAATAATTCATTGCCAGCATATAGGAATACAATTGATTTTTACATATTGCCTTTGCATATCCTCCTTCATTCATTCATTAATTCTAGTATTTTTTTTTTTTTTTTGAGTTGGAGTCTCACTCTGTCACTCAGACTGGAGTACAGTGGCTGCTCTCAGCCACCGCAGCCTCGACCTGCTGGGCTCTGGCAATCCTTCCGCCTCAGCCTTCCAAGTAACTGGAACTACAGGATCGCGTTACCACACCTGGCTAATTTTTTTTGATTTATTGTAGAGATGAGGTCTCGCCAAGTTGCCCAGGTGGGTTTCGAACCAGTGGGCTCAGAAAATCCGCTCACCTTAGCCTCCCAAAGTGCTGGGATTACAGGCTGAGCCACCAAGCCCGGCAAATTCTAATATTATTATTGTAGATTCCTTAGAATTTGCTATATCACAGACCACCTCATGTAGTGAAAAAAATTTTTTTTCTACGTATGTGGCCTCATTGTTGATGAAAGACAGTTTTAGTCCTTTAATTTGTTTTTCTCTTCTAGAAGTTTTGTAGTTTAGCTTGTGCATTATCTATGACTTATTTTAAGTTAACTATTTTGTGTGTTGTTGAATAGGGTTGAGACTCTTTTTTTCCCTTTTACTAGTTTTTCTTGCCTTGTTGCAATGGTAAGAATCCTCATGCACTGAAAAATATTTGATGCATTGAATAGCAGTGGCAAACATGGACATACTTGACTTACTTCCAATTTTGGGATGTTCATAGGTATAATGTAATATATGGGCTAATTATAAATGTTCATAATCAGGTTGGCTAAGTTCTCTTCTATTCCTGTATTGTTGATAAAATTATTCATGAATGGATGATACATTTGTTACATGTGATAATCATAATTTTCCCTTTTATTCTGTTAATACAGTGAATTGCATTAATTGGTTTAAAGATTTTCCATATATCATTTTTATTGATTTCTAATTTAATCTCTTGTAGTCAGATAACATGCACTGCATGACTTTAATATCTCTAAATTTATTGAGTTTTTAGAAACATTGCCTAGTATATGACTATTATTTATGCATTTGAAAAAAATACATTTTGAGGTAGAGTGTTCTATAAATGTTGATATTATCAAGTTGGTTGATAGTGTTGCCCCAATCTTTCAAATCACTATCAAGTTTCTGTCTATTATTCAGAGAGAAGTGTTAAGTTTTCCTTCAGTTCAAGAGAAAAATCCATTCCATTAAAATCCCCTTTCCCTAGGCATTCCTGATAAGTGAGATTTTACAATTCTTTCAAATATCACAAAGTCAACAAATTGCACCCATGTATAGCTCCATGAGAGAAGGGAAATCATGGTACTCTCTGGGGTAGGAAAAGAGAATTTCATTACATGAGAAAATCCTGAAAGGATGACACAAGAGACCAAGAGGAAAGCATGCAAATGTAGAAGAGAAGAAAAAGTGAGGGAAGGAGTGGGGGAACATTATTTCTGGCACACCTAATTATTACAGAAATGCACTTCCTAATCCCAGGGTAATTCATACTTTTGCAAATCGGTATGGCAAATTATCTTTTTGGATCTTGGTAGAAGAATCCTGAGTATTTCAGATTTGATTGTGAGAAAACTGCATGTTAGATCATATAACAGTTCTAAATAAAGTTCAATTACTAGAACTAAAAAAAAATTCCCCAAATAATTTCCTTCCTTCCTTCCTTCCTTCCTTCCTTCCTTCCTTCCTTCCTTCCTTCCTTCCTTCCTTCCTTCCTTCCTTCCCTCCTTTCTTCCTTCTTTCCTCCTTCTTTCCTTCCTTCTCTCTTTCCTTCTTTCTTATTTCTCTCTGTCTCTCCTTTCATTAAGTTCTTTTATGTTATTCTTTCTATATTTGGAAACTGTCATTAGTGGCATTTTGCCTTTTTAAAAAAACTAGTATGACAATATATATTTAATGTAATGTTTAGAGTCATTGAACTTAATGCAATTATTGCTATGCCTGGGTGTAAATTCGCCATCTTGCCATTGTTTCCTTTTTGAACCACATATTTTTTTTCATGTTTTCCTATCTTCTTTTGTATTGTGTTTTGAAAAATGATATACAACTTTACTTTTATATAAGATCATCACCAAGCATAGTTCCTTTCCTCTTTTTTCATACTTTGTGCTATTGTTATTATGCATTTGATTTCTACATATTTATAAACCAAACAATACATTGTAATCATCTTAATAAACTTTTAACTTTGAAAAGATTTCAATTTATAGAAATATTATGACAATAGTACAGAGAATTTCCAAATAATTGACATCTAACTCTTCTATTGTCAGCATCTTACACTGGTGTCATATTTTTGTCACAGTGTCTCTCAATTGGGATATTTGCTATTTTTCTCATGTTTAGAAACTAATAATGTGTTATTGGAATAACATTCCAAGAGATAAAGTGCAATTCTCATTATATTAAGAGTACATAGTGTCAATATAACTTATTACTGTTGATATTTACTTATGCTCCAATTCTGCTTATTTATTTTGTTAACAAATTGCCCTAGCCTTGATCACAGATAGCTCTTTCATTTGGCTCCTGTATCCCTTTGATCATATTCCCATCACTGTTCTTTTTTGCACTTTCTTATTTTCTACTTCTACAAGATTTTCCAGGTTCATTTAGTATGTTTTGTGCCACAGCTCTAGAATTAGCAGTTTCTCCAATGAATTCAGATTTCTTTTTTTGTAGGTTTTTTTTTTTTTTGGTTGATTAATGATATTAGAAATCAAGATATGGGCACTAGGTGTGCTTCCTGCTATTGGGTGTCATTGCTTCCAGTTCCTTGTAGCTGACATTTCAGATGTTCACTTACGTATATATACTAGCTCACATACGAGGTCTGACAATTACCTCAAGCTGAGAATCACTATGGTCATTTTTAAAGTACTCCTCTTGGGAAGCTATGCACTGATGCCAGTGCCTAATCCACCTTCAAAGCAGTTTGGAACTTTTGTTCTGGAATGGCTATCAGAGCTGTTGTTGTGAGAATGTTGAAGTTTGATTTGAATGAACAAACAGTAAATTTCTTGTTAAACTTGGCAAGAGTAGAAGTGAAATCAGGAACATGTTAGTCCAAGCTTATGGAGATAATACCATGAAAAAAATGTAGGTGTACAAATAGCTAAAACATTTTTCTGAGGGGACGGAAAGCAACACTGATGAAGAGAGATCAAGACAACCAGTAACGATCAGAACTGATGAAAACCTTGCCAAAATTTGCCGAATTGTGCATCAAAATCATCGGCTGACTGTGAGAAGCATAGCAGACAAAATAAACATCAATATAGAAACAGTTAGGAAAATTTTAACTGAAAATCTTGAGAAAGGTGTGTGCAAAAAACGGTCCTGAAAGAGCTGTTGTTGCATTGTAACAATGCACCAGCTTATACAGCACTGTCAATGAGGGAGATTTTAGCCAGTAAACAAATGACAGTATTGGAACACCCTTTCTACTAACCTGATTTGGCCCTCAAAGACTTTTTTTCTTAACCCAAAGATAAAGTCAATATTGAAAGGAAGACATTTTGATGACATTCAGGACATCAAGTGTAATGCAATGACAGCTCTCATGGTCATTTCAGAAAAAGAGTTGCAAAATTGCTGTGATGGGTGGATTAGGGAGTGGCATCAGTGCATAGCATCCCAGGGGAAGTGCTTTGAAGGTGACTGACTCATTCAGCAATGAGATATGTAGCATTTTTTCTAGGATGAATCCATGAAATTGTCAGCTCTCATATATGCACACACCAGTAAATATTTCTAGATGTAACTAGTTGTGTTTATATTGAGCTAAACATGAGTCTACGCTGATGTCTCCAGCGCTAATGCATTGCTATACGGGTCTTTCTAATCTCCTCCCCTTGCTTGAATGTGAATTTCCACTCCAACTGTGTGAAACTTGAGTCTTGCCATCTTGCAGCTATTTACTTCATTGTTCAATTCTGGTATACGTGCATAACAATCTCACAATTATTAAACCACGCTTTCAAGGGAAACAATTTTATTAGAGTACAGTGTTTATGCAAAAATCCTATATAGTGTTACAAAGAACAATCTTTTCCAAGATATTATATGTCTATGCATTATTACCCTTCTCTTTTTTTTTTTTGAGGATGTTTCATAACTTTGTAAGATATTTAGATTCTTTTGTCAAATTCTACATTATTTCCTTAAATCCCAGGGTCTCTTAATTTTTAAGAAAAAATTTCAGACATTAAGATGAATTCTTTGTTCTGTGATATTCCATGAATTTTGACAAATAGTAGGTATTAGGTATCCACCATCACAGTTTTATACAGAACAATTCTATTGCCCTAAAATAATCCTCTATATTTCACCTATTAAAACTTCTTTTCTTCCCTTGAACCACCAGCAACTACTGATCTTTTTACATTTCTATATTTTTGCTTTTTCCAAAATCTTGTGTAATTGGAATTATCTTGTATGTAATATTTTCAAACTGATTTTTTTAAATTAAAAAAATATGAATGTAAGATTCATTCAAGTCTTTTCAGAACTTGTTTTTCTTTCTTTACTCTTTTAATTTCTTTCTTTTTTTTTTGCTGGCTAGAATTTTCAATAGAGTGTTGAATATCAGTAATGGGAGAGGGCAGCTTTGATTAATTATGATTTTAGGGACAAGCATCCAGTTTTTCACCACGAAATATATTTGTTGTAGGTTTTTATTGTTATACTTTATCCATTTGAGGATATGTTCTTTATATTCCTTGAGGTAAAGAAGTATTTTTCCAGTTGTTGTTGTTTTGTTTTTGTTTTTTTGGTCAGAGACTCACTCTTGCCCAGGCTGGAGTGCAGTAGCAAGAACACAGCTCTCATAGCCTCTATCTGCTGGGCTCAGGAGAGTCTTCAGCTTCAAAAGCCTTCCAAGCACCTGGGACTATAGGCACATTCCATCATGCCAGGCTACCTTTTTTATTCATTGTAGAGGCGAGGTCTTGCCAAGTTGTCTAGGCTGATCTCGAACTCCTGGGCTCAGGCAGTCTTCTCGCCTCAGCCTCCCAGAGTGCTGGGATTACAAACATAAGTCACTGTGCCTGGCCAAGAGTTCCTTTTTAAAAGATAATAATAATAAATGAGGGTTAACTTATATCAAATGCTTTTTCTGCATCAAATACATGATCAAAGTTTCTCATACACACTCTAGTCCAGCAATACATCAAAATTGCCGTTTAAGTGTTTGTATAATCAGGGTTCTCCAGATAAACAGAAACAAAGAAGGTATAGATATGCACTTAGCTCTTGAACAACATGGGTTCAAACTGCAGGTGTCCACTTGTATGTGGATTTAAAAAAATTATTTCAATTTTTTGAGATTTGCAACAATTTGAAAAAATTTGTAGACTAACCATGTACCCTAGAACTATCAAGAAAAAGTAAGTCATAAATACATAAAATATATTTTGATACCAGTATTTTTATTATTGCTATAAAATATATGCAAATGTATTATAAAAAGTTAAAATTTGTCAAAAATTTTGTTCATGAAAAATTACCAATTATACATGACACCATTCACAATCAATAGGATTGTAAACAAATTGTAAAGATGCAGTATTAAATCATAATTTCATAAACTTAACTGCAGTAAGTATGTACTACTATAATACTTCATAGTCATGTCCTGATACTATTTCAGTAACATTATTGCATTATGAGTATTCACTTAAAATGCTGTGTGATGCCAACACCTCTATGTGAACATCTCATCTCTCCAGTAAAACACATATAGCAATAAAAAGTGATCTCTCTTGGTTCTCGCTTTTTAAAAAATCACGTTTGGTGAAAGATCAAACATAAATAAAAACCTTGAGTAACACCAAGAGACCTATACAAAGTACCACTAGTGATCCTGGAAGTACTTACAAGAAAAAATTAAGTTGCTTGATGTGTGTCATAGATTAAGGTCAACCACTACAGTTGCCCACTGTTTCAAGATAACTGAGGCCAGCAAAAGAATCATTGTAAAAATAGAAAAGGAAATGTGTGAGGTTGTTGCTGCAGCTATGCCATCAGGCATGAAAACCCTGCACTTTTTGTGAAATACCTTTTTATCATGTATTGAAAATTAAGCTTTTATATAGGCACAGGATTGCTGTAAGAAAGGCATACCTAAAGGCTCAAATAAGATTTGATAAAAAAACAGTAATTATATCACAACTTAAATAAAAAAAGGTAAAGAGTTTACAGTTAAAAAAATTCATACCAGCAAGGGATGGTTTGACAATTTTAGAGAGTGGCTTTAAAAATGTCAAGCTAACGGGAAAAGCAACATCTGCTGACCCAGAAGCAGTAGATTAATTCCCTGAAACCATTAAGAAAATCACTGGAAGAAAGGGTATCTTCCTAAAGAGATATTTAATGCAAGTGGAAGTACCCTAATCTGAAAAAAAAATGCCACAAGGACATTTATTAGCAAGGAAGAGAAATGACCATCAGGATTCAACACTGGAAAAAATAGGCTAACTCTAATGTTTTGTGCAGATGCAGTTGGGTTTATGATCAGGACTACCCTTATCTATAAAGTTGCCAACTTATAAACCTTGAAAGGAAACGTTAAATACCCATATGCCAGTGTTTGGGTTGTACAACAAAACCTGGATTTTAGAACACTTTGTTGAAATGGTTTTATCAATGCTTTGTCCCTGAAGTCAGAAAGTATTATAAAGGGACTGTATTTTAAAATTCTTTAGATACTGGACAATGCCACAGGACACTAAGAATTCCCTGAGTTCAACACTGAAGGAATGAAAGCTGTCCACTTGTCCCCAACCACAACATCTCTAATACAGCCTCTAGATCAAGGGATCATAAGGACCTTTAAAGCTCATTACACACAGTACTCTTTGGAAAGGATTGTAATGCTATGGGAAAGAAAATCAATGGAGATAACACATGAAAATATGGATAGGTTATATCATTAAAGATGCCATCATTGTTATAGAAAAACCTTGAAAGCCTCAAATCTGGGAAAAAAAAATTCTGCTGGAGAAAACTGCATCCAGACGTTGCACATGACTTCTTGGATTTATGATGGAGCCAGTTAAGAAATTCATAAAAGAGATTGTGGATATGGTTGTGTGTGTGTGTGTGTGTGTGTGTGTGTGTGTGTGTGTGTGTGTGTAGAGAGAGAGAGTGTGTATATGTGTGTGTGTGTGTGTGTGTGTGCGTGTGTGTGTCTGTGCGTGTGCATGCATGCGCATGTGTATATAAAAGATCTCTAGACATGAATCTTGGAGAAATTCAAGCTAATAGAAATCATACGAGGGGCATTAACAGAAGATGATTTAATAGAGATGGGTGCCTATGAACTGTGTCAGATGATGAGGAAGAAGATGTACAAGAAGCAGTACCAGAAAACAAATTGACATTAAAATGTTTGGTAGAAGAGTTCCAATTATTCAAAGCTACTTTTGACTTCTTTTATAACCTAGACATTTTTGTGATACGGATGCTGAAACTAAAGCAAATGGTAGAAGAAAGATTGGTACTGTATAGAAAAATCTTTAGAGAAATGAAAAAGCAAAAAGTCAGACAAAATTATGATGTATTTCCATAAATTTATACCCAATATGACTGCTCTCTTGCCTTTCCTTCTACCTCTTCCACCTCCTCACCTCTTCTGCCTCTCTTACTCTTCCTGTTTTTCCTCCTTTTCAATTTGCTCAATGTAAAGATGATGAGGACAAAGACCTTTATGATGCTCCACTTTCACCTACTGAATAGTAACTTTATTTTCTTCCTTATGATTTTCTTAATTACATTTTCTTTTCTCCAGCTTACTTTATTGTAAAAACACAGTATATAATACAAACAACATATAAAATGTTTGTGAATTGATTGTTTATGATGTTATTGGTAAGACTTCTAATAATTAAGATTTTGGGGAATTGAAAAATTAAACACATTTTTTTTACTGCAGATGGCATTAGTGTCCCTAATAATCCCTGAGTTTTTTTTTTTAATTTTTATTTTAAATATGTGGGGTACAATTCAGGGTTAAGTGTACAATGGTCATTATGCAGGTACCCTTATTGATGAGGTGTGCCCCCCTCCATGGCAGTTTCCCACTACTGCCACTCCCGCCCCCCACCCTCACCTGGGAATTTCCCACTACTGCCAATCCCTTTCTTATAGTATTATGATAGGTGTTCAAGTTCTGCTTCTGAGTGAGAACATGTGACACTCAGTTCTTTGTTTTTGTGATAGATCACTCAGTATTATAGCCATAAGTCCATCCAAGAAGCTGCAAAGTTCATAATTTTGTCCTTCTTTATGACTGTGTAATATTCCACTGAGTATATGTGCCACACTTTTTAAAATCCAGTCCTCTTTTGATGGGCAGCATGGTTGGTTCTATGTTTTTGCTACTGTAAATAATGTGGCAATAAATGTGCATGTGTAGGTTTCTTTTTCATAGAGTGATTTGAGTTCTTCCAAATATTCCGTGGGGAGATTGTGGAATCATATGGAGGGTCGATTTTTAGATCTTTTAGGAATCATCAAACTGTTTTCCATAGAGGCTGTACTAGTTTACACTCCCACCAACAGTATAGAGGTGTTCCTTTCCCCTGTATCTTCTCCAGCATCTTTTGTTTTTTGAGTAATTGATGATGGCCATCCTAACCAGTTAGGTGGTGTCTCAGTGTGGTTTTACTTTGCGTTTCTTTGAAGACAAATGAGGCTGAGCATTTTTTCATGTATCTGTTGGCTGCTGGTGTGTCTTCTTTTGAGAAGTGTCTATTCATTTCTTTTGCCCACTTTATAATAGGGCTATTTTTTTCTTTCATCACATTTGAGTTCCTTGTAGATCCTAGATGCTAGGTCTTTGTCAGATGTACAGTTGGCAAATATTTTTTCTCAGTCTGTGGGTTATCTCTTTGCTCTCTCAGTAGTTTCTTTGGCTTTTAGAAGTTGTCAGTTTGATGAGGTCCCACTTGTCTATCTTATCTCTTATGGCATGGACACGTGGGGTTTTGAACAGGAATTGGTTTCCAGTTCCAATTTCCATAAGGTATGCTCTGCCTGCATTTTCTAAGACTCTTATACTTCGAGGTTTTATGTTTAGGTCTTTGATCCATTTAGATTTGATTTTTGTTTATGGCGATAGGTAAAGGTCTTGTTTTAATCTTCTGCATGTGATCAGGCAGTTTTCTTAGTACCACTTACTAACTAGTTTCTCCTCTCCCCAGAGGTTGATAGTGGAGACTTTGTCAAAAACAAGTTGGTTGAGAAATTGAGATTTTGCTTCTGGAATCTCTATCCTGTTCTACTGGTCTATATGCCTGTTCTTGTACCAATCCAGGCTGTTTTGATTTTTGTAACTTTATAATAAAACTTAAAGTCTTGGAGTGTGATGCTTCCCGCTTTGTTTCTTTGGGTTTGTTTTTGGTTTTTTTTGTTTTTTGTGTTTTTTGTTTTGCTGAGGATTGTTTTGGCTATGCCTGGTCATTTATGTTTCCATATGAATTCCTGTATTGTTTTTTTCTAGGTCTGAGAAGAATGCTTCTGGTAATTTAATGAGTATTGCTTTAAATCTACAGATTTCCTTGGGTAGGATGAACACCTTAACAATGCTGATTCTTCCAGTCCATGAGCATGGAATATTTTTCCACTTGTTTGTATCTTCTTGGATTTCTTTGAATAGTGTTTTGTAGTTCTTGTTGTAAAGGTCTTTGACTTCTCTGTTTGGGAAAATGCCAAGGTATTTCTTTTGTGTGGCTATTTTGAATGAGGTTGTGCTTTTTACTTGAGTTTCTGTTTGTTTATTGTTGATGTATAAAAATGTGACTGACTTTTTGCACATGTATTTTATACCCTGAGACTTTGCCAAAGTCCTTTATCAGTGCAAGGAGGTTTTTGACAGATTCTCTTAGGTTTTTGAGGTAGAGAATTATGTCTTCTGCAAAGAGGAATAACTTAATTTCCTCTTTTCCTATTTGAATACCCCTGATTTCCTTGTCTGGATTGCTCTAGTTAAGACTTCCAATACTATGTTGAACAGGAGGGGTGAGAGTGGGCATCCTTGTCTTGTTCCGGTTTTCAGGGGAAATGGTTCCAATTTCTCTCTGTTTAGGAGTATGTTGGCTGTGGGTTTCCAACAGAATCCAGATCACCAAAACAAAAGCCCAAATTCAGGACATAGAAGACAAAAATATAATACAAAAAATCAATGATACCAAAAGCTGGTGTTTTGAAAGGATAAACAAGATTGATGGACCCCTAGCTAGACTGACCAAGAAAAAGAGAGGAAAAGCCCAAATAAACACAATCAGAAATGCAAAAGGTGAAGTCACAACTAACTCCGAAAAAATGCAAAAGATTATCAGAGATTACTATGTACACCTGCGTGGAAACAAACTCGGAAACCTAAATGAAATGGAGGACTTTCCTACTTCACACAACCTCTGCAGGTTGAAATAAGAAGAAATCAAGACCCTAAATAGACCAATAACAACCCAGGAAATCAACAGTATCATAAGAAAACTACCTACAAAAAAAAAAAAAAACCCTGAACCACATGACTTTCCAGCAGACTTCTACAAAATATATAAGGAGGAGCTGATTCCATTCACATACTATTGAAAGTATTCCAGGCAATTGAGAAAGATAGAACTCTCGCCAAATCATTTTATGAAGTTAACATCACATTGATACCCAAAACCAAGTAAAGATCCAACAAAGAAAGAGAACTACAGGCCAATATCCTTGATGAACATAGATACTAAAATTCTCAACAAGATTCTAGCAAACCGGATCCAACAACGCATCTAAAAATCATCCACCATGACCACGTGG
Source organism: Cephalopachus bancanus (assembly GCA_027257055.1). Taxonomy (NCBI): domain Eukaryota; kingdom Metazoa; phylum Chordata; class Mammalia; order Primates; family Tarsiidae; genus Cephalopachus; species Cephalopachus bancanus. The sequence continues at coordinate 572,220 of JAPVLO010000445.1, read as the reverse complement.
GCTTCATCCCTGGGATGCAAGGCTGGTTCAAAATCCACAAGACCATAAATGTAATTAAATACATCAATAGATGTAAAGATAAAAACCACACGATTATATTATTAGACATGGAAAAAGCTTTTGATAAATCCAGCACCCCTTCTTGATTAAAAACCCTTGAACATCCAGACATAGATGGAACATATCTCAGAATAGTAATCCCGGAGTTTTTCAAGGATTACTCAATTTTCTTGGCTTTATAGATTTGGAGTAGCTATTCAGTATCTGATAAGTAAAATTAACATTACAGTTTTTCAATTTGGTCAGGCTTATTTTTGATAAGATGACAGTTATGAATGCTAATCTCTTTATATGTTGGAACTAAACTCAGAGGTCTATTAAATCATTTTAGCTTTATTTTTTAGTTTCTTTTATGCTTTTTTTTTTTTTTTTTGAGTTGGAGTCTCACTCTGTCACCCAGACTGGAGTGCAGTGGCCGCTCCCGGCCACCGCAGCCTCGACCTGCTGGGCTCCGGAGATCCTTCCGCCTCAGCCTTCCAAGTAGCTGGAACTACAGGCGTGTGCTACCACGCCCGGCTGATTTTTTGTAGAGATGAGGTCTCGCTGCCCAGGAGGGTCTCGAACCCGCTGTCTCAGGCAATCCACTCACCTCAGCCTCCCAAAGGCGTGGGATTACAGGCTGAGCCACCAAGCCCGGCTTCTTTTATGCTTTTAAACAAACTTGAAAGAAGGGAGAAAAGAAAGGGAGACATATTTGAACTGGCATGGGCAAAAGAAACCACCTATTTTAGCTTTAAGTATTCAATTATAATCTAAGGAAATTAAGATATATATCTTTCTTATTTACCCACATATATCCTGTTTCTGGCATTCTAGGTTTCTTTACAAAGATTCTGATTTTTATCTGGTGTCTTTCTTTCTTCTTAAGGAATTTTCTTTAACATTTCTTGTAGTTCAGGTCTCCTGATGATGATTTATCCAAAATGCTTTGTCTTTAAAAAAAAAAAAAACATTTCTTTTTCCTTCATTTAAAAAATATATTTGTGAAGCATATATTCTAAGTTGGCAGTTTTATTTTTTCATCCACTATGAATGCATTCCATTGTCTTATGGTTTGCATTGTTTCTTACACAAAAATCTACAAATCTCTTTTTTTAAATTCCTTTTTTCATAATGGACTTATATTCTCTGGCTGCTTTTATGATTTCCACTTCATTGTTGATTTTCAGCAAAATGATTTTATATTCTTTTGGGGGTTTTTTCTTAGTGTTTACCTTGCTTGAAATCACTGACCTGTTGGATATGAGAATTTATAGTATTCATTTAACCGTCTTGGCCTCTATTCTTTTAAAATTTTTCTATCCTCAATACTCTTCCTAAGCAGTTACGTGTTTTTTGAGCTGGCTTTATTTTAAAGCATGCTTTATTGCTGGTCTAGATTATCCATTACTTTGACATCAGTTTAGCCACATTAATAAAATTTGATCCTTTGGGGTCTTTACTGATTGTTCTCATATGAAACTGAGTATCACGACTCTGGAAGGTTAAAACTAAAATGATACCTAAGTAAGCTCTGAGAATTTATTGTTTTAAAGGTTTTAAATATTGTTTTTTCTACCCTCTGTATGCTCGTTCTTACATTTGGCTAAAGATTTAGGGAGGCCATGAGAATTTCTAGAAAAATTCATATTAGAACTTAAACTTCAATGTATTAAGAAGTACAAACTTTAGGAGGTGATTAAGTCATGAAGGCAGAGTCTTCATTAATGGGATTAGTGACCTTTTAAATGGGTTGGAGGGAACTAGGTAGGCCTTTTTCACCTTTTTCCTCTTCTCCCATGTAAGGATGAAGCAAAGAGACCCTCACCAAACACTGAACCTGCTGGTGCCATGATTTTTTACTTCTCAGTTCTCAGAACTGTGAAAAATAAATTTAGATTATTTATTTTTTTATTGCAGCACAAACTAAGACAGTTCATCTTTGACTTTCATGCAGTGATATGACAGTATAGTGACAAGTGTCATCCATATTATGTCTACTAAATACTAATACTGTTAGATGTCCCACTATATAGACACTATTGTCTGGTTAAATAGATATAAGTATAATGTGTTCTGCAACCTCACTTTGGAATGTTATATTAAAAAGTTGTTGATTGATTTTTGAAGAAATTTTTCAACCTGGTTTAACACAGGGCTTCCCAAGTTTATTTGGTTAAAGTTCCCATTGTGAAATGTTACTAAAATCCAAAAAATAATTTAAATATATAAATGATTCTAGGTAGGAACATAAATAAAAAACAGCTTAATTATCTGTTCTTTTAAAGAAACATTTTTTGAAAGGCAAGGCAAGACTTTACTCCAGGCCATGAATTTTGTCAGAAGCACAAACATTATAACCATAGATGCCAGGCAGGTTGGCTGTAATTCCAGCACTTTGAGAGGTAGAGGCAAGAGAACTGTCTGAGCTCAGGGGTTCAACACCAGTCTGAGCAACATAGTGAGACCCTATCTCTACAATAAAATTTTTAAAAATATAGCCAGGCACATGCCTGTGGTTCCAGTTACTTGGAAGGCTGAGGTAAAATACTACCTGAGTCCAAACGGTAGAGGCTGCGGTGGCTGTGAACTTGCCACTACACTCCAGCGTAGGCGACAGAGTGACACAGAATTTAAAAAAAAAAAGGAAAAAGGCCAGGCTCGGTGGCTCAGCCTGTAATTCCAGCATTTTGGGAGACTGAGGTGAGTGGATTGCCTGAGCCTGTGAGTTTGAGACCAGCCCGGGCAACTTGGCAAGACCTGTCTCTACAATAAATCAAAAATTAGCAATCCGTGGTAGCATACGCCTGTAGTTCTGGCTATGTGGAAGGCTGAGATGGAAGGCCAGCAGGTTGATGCTAGGGTGGCTGTGAGCGTGCCACTGCACTTCAGCCTGGGTGATGGAGTGAGATTTCAACTCAAAAAAATAAAAGAAAGAAAGAAAGAAAGAGTGTAGTCCCCTCTCCTATCTTGGAGAGGTGGGAAAAAAAAGGAAGGAAGGAAGGAAGGAAGGAAGGAAGGAAGGAAGGAAGGAAGGAAGGAAAGAAAGAAAGAAAGAAAGAAAGAAAGAAAGAAAGAAAGAAAGAAAGAAAGAAAGAAAGAAAGAAAGAAAGAAAGAAAGAAAGAAAGAGAAAGACAGAGAGAAACCATAGAGATCAGTCCCTGGTTTCCCAAAATTCATGTTCTTCTTATATGCAAAATACATCAACTTTATCTTCATAGCCTCAAAAGTCTTAAGTCAGTCCGGCATCAACTCAAAAGTCTAAAGTTCAAAGTCTTATCTAAATATCATCTAAATCAGACACCAGTGAGACTCAAAGGCATGATTCATCCTTGAGGCAAATTCCCTCCAACTCTGAGCCTGTGTAATAAAACAACTTATGTGCTTCTAAACTACAATACTGTGATAGGCACAAGATGGACGTTCTCATCCCAAAAGGGAACAACAGAAAGAAAGTAGTAATATATTCAACATAATTCCAAAAGCCAAAAAGGCAAACATTAAATCTTGAGACTTGAGAATGATCTTTGAATTCATGTCCTGACTTCAGACATAGTATGAAAGGGTTGAGTCCCTGAAACTTCAAGCAGCCCCACCAACATGGTATTGCTGGGCACAGTCCATGATTCATTAACTATCACAGATTGGAGTCTCATAACTGCAGTTGTTCCAGGCTGGTAATACATGCTGGTAGATCTCTAGGTCTTGACATCTTGGAGACAGAATGATGGAGAATGCAGAAACTTCCTAGTAGCAAGTTGATTATATTGAATCATTTTCATCATGGAAGTGGCAGTGTTTGTCCTTACTGGAATAGATATTTTCTCTGGATATGAATTTGTCTTCCCTGCATACAATGCTTTTATATACACTACCATCTATGAAGCTACAGAATGCCTTATCCACTGTTATATTGGTCCACACAGCATTACTTAGAACCAAGGCACTCACTGCACAGTCAAATAATGAAACAATGGATTTGTGTTCATGCAATCAGCCAGTCTTCCCATGTTTCTCACCATTCTGAAGCAGCTGGCTTGATAGAATGATGGAATAGCCTTTTGAAGATGCAATTACAGCACCATCTAGGTGATCTAATACCTTGCAGTTCTGGAACAAGTTTCTCCAGAAAGCTGTAGGTGCTCTGAACCTGTTCAATACACGGTGCTCTTTCTCCTATTACCTGGATTCACAAGTCCAGGAATAAAGTCAAAATAGGAATGGCATAGAGTAATCCTCTATCAAATTTTTCCTTCCTATTCCTGTGACTTTATGCCCAGAGTGAAGAAAAGCTTCCACTAGAAAAAATATCAATTATTTCATTGCACTGGAAGTTGAGACTTCCACCTGGCCGCTTTGCCTTCCCATGTCTCTGAAATAACAGGCCAGGAGTGGAGGTAGAGTACTGGCTGGGGGTGATCTGGACCACCAAGGAGAGATTTGACCACTACTTCCCAATAAAGTCAAGAAAAATATATCTTAGGTCATCTCTTAGTATCACCCTACCCTGTGATTAAAGTCAATGGGAAACTACAACAAACCAGTTCAAGAAGGACTACAAATGGCCCAAACTTTTTAAGAATAAAGTTTGAATCACTCCTACAGGTTAAAAGCTATGACCAGCTGAGGTATTTTCTGAAGGCAGACAAAATGCAGAATGAGTAGAAGAAGGTAATTATAAATACCAGCTATGACCATGTGAGGGCTGTAATTGCCATGGATATTTTCTCCCTATTTTGTTAAGAATATGTTTTTGTATGCATACACATATATTAAATGATGATCTTTGTTTTTTCTATCTCATTTCTTTGTCATGCAACATAAGATGTATTGAGCTACACTATGTTTTTATTTTTATATCACAGTATGTAAGTCATGGAATATCAGGGTAAGAGTAAATATCACTCATGGACTTTATCTGCTCTTCTGGGGAAAGAATTAGTGCTTTGTGTTTGTATACCAAAGAGTTACATCATTTAGTTGTTATAGTCTGTATTAGGAAGCTAAGTATAATTTAAGATATATGTGGGTACCAAATTGGCAAGGAATGTACTCGTAATCGTTTGTTGGTGTCAACTTGGCTGGATCAAGGAGTACCCAGATAAATGTTAATGCAGTATATGTGGGTACGTCTGTGAGGGTATTTCTGGAACAGACTGTCATCTGAGTCAGTGAACTGAGGAAGGAATATTCACCTTTATCTAAAGTGGGTAGACACCATCCAATCAGATGATGGCTTGGATAGAACAAAGAAACAAGGAAAACATTTTTTCTCCTCTCTCTCTCTTTCCACCCCCATCTACTGGAACTGGGACATTCTTCTTTACCTTCCCTTGGACATCAGAATACTGGGTTCTTCGGAGTTTGGTCTCTGGGACTTTCACTAGTGGTCCCCAGTTTCTCAACCTTCATTTTTAAACTGTGAGTTAAACCCTTAGCTTCTCTGGTTATGAGGTCTTTGGACTGGGACTGAGTCATACAACTGACTTTCCTGGCTCTGTAGCTTGCAAATGGCCTGTCATGGAACCTCCTAGCCTATATAATCATTGAGTCAAGTTTCTTAATTAATCTCTTATCTATCTATCTCCCTATCTATCTATCTACCTACCTACCTATCACAATCACCTATCAATCATCTATCTGTCTATCTACTATCTATCTATCATCTCTCTCTCTATGCTCTCCTGTTGATTTTGCTTCCTGGAGAACACTAAACATATGACTTCAATAACCAAAAATTAATCTTAAAGTAAATTTACTAAATAAAACCTCCTTAAAATTTTACTGCTCCTCTTTAAATAAAATAGGAGTCAATTTTGCTTGTGTTTTTACCATTGTACATACCACTTTTCATGCACCAAGGTAATAAATTTCTATATTTTTTTCCTCTACTACCTTTTTCTGCCTCTCTAATTAATTTTTCACTTAAGTGGGTAAACTCATTCATACTTCTGAACTCTCAATCTTTATCTCTGAAGGATTTAAAACTCTATTTTGATAAAGCTTGCCACTTCTACTATTTTTCTTTCTCTATCCATTCTCCTTTGTCTTGAACAATTACAGTCCATATACTTTTTTTTTTTACCCTCAGATGCTATTTTTCACTTGATGTATTCAAGTATCAGGCAACTTAAATACTACTTAGATATACATTTATGACAGGGATTTGACAGCACACTATCTTTCCATTGGCCTTCCCATTTTTTCAGACATAAGACTGTGAAAGGACTATATCTACCAGAATATTGTCTCACATTTGTATTCATTTATTCTTGCCCCTAGAGCTAACTTAGTTGACTCAAAATGGTTTCATGTCTCTTTAACATATGACTATATCCTTTTTAGTAGCCATCTCATTTCTAAATAATACTTAAGTGGTCTTTATCCTTGGCCTGCTGACTGGTATAACTGCAAAGCCAGACAGAGAATATCACAATATTCTCTGGCAAGCTCTTTTGAAATAAATCACAAGCGGCTGCATATCTAAAGCTCACATAGTGTTCTTTTGTTGCTCATATCTGAATAACTATCCAACACATCTATTCCAAAGATCTTTTAAATCATTGTTCCAAAAACACACGTGCAGTTGTTACTGACTTTGCCTTTGTATTTCATTCCCATAATGAACTTGTCCTTTACTGGACTGGGTCTTAGCTCAATTGCAAAACCCACTGGATTTATCTTGGGTACCCCTGGCTTCTCCTTTTCTCATTCTGCTTCCCCCACTGTGGAATATAGCTGTGTGTGTGTGTGTGTGTGTGTGTGTGTGTGTGTGTGTGTGTGTGTGTGTGTGTCTGTGTGTTTACTCCTTGCTCCTCAGTTCTACCATAATCTACTTTCTAGAAAGTAGCTCTCATTGATTTGTTAAGTGTTTTTAATTCAATGTGTTGTATGTTCCAGGGGATTTTCCACCTAAAGCAATGTTTCCAGTGGTACTATGCATTACTTTGCTCCATGCCACAGTAGTTGTGGTACATGTGGTATCAATGGTAGAAAAGGTGAACTAAAGAAGAGTCTTCTGAATACACTAATATGTATTTCATCATATCTGGAGCAGGGTTTGGCTTAAGTTCAAGTAACTTGATGATCTGTTTGCCTAAAAAGCCTGAGATTATATCTTCTTTTCACTCCACAGATCTTTTTCTATTCACAGTGGCTTTACCAAAATTCTAATGGGAATATTTTCTCAGGCGGGAAATAAGCTATTGCTGTTAAGAGCACAGATTCTATAATGGTCTGACCTGAGTTTCTGCTATGACTTTGCTCTTTACCAGATGCATATTCATTGGCAGGCTATTTAACTTTCCAATGCTGCAGTTTCCTCACTCCCAAATAAATAAAACTCTACAGAGTTCTCTCAGAATTAAATGAAATAATTGTCATGAAGCAGCACAATATCTCATAAAAATACTTAACATGTGATAGCTATTATTGTTATTCTTTTTAATTCATTTATCAATGATAATAGCTTATTTTTCTCTGAAAAATAAATTTTAAGTCTTCAACTAACATTGAGCAGGCTTTGTTTAATTCCCATATCTAGGAGTATTCAGAGATAAACTTTTGACTTCTGCATCTTTTTCTGCACACTATGGTGTTGTTGGTTCCATGTTTATTGATACCACCTAAATTTGTGTGCAGCCTTATTGGAAAGTGGACTCACCACAATAATGTTGTCACTTGTAAGGCACCAAGAACTTGCACACAAAGTTGTTTTTGGAAATCTCATACAATACTGTTGTTGTCTTCCAACCAGAAAATTAATGTCTGAAAGACCACACTAAGAAATACATACGTTTATTATAAAGTTTACATTTATAAGAAACTTCCAAATTCCTCTTGAGGAATGTCAGCCCTAGAGGGAAAAGTGTACTTGGTTAAATGATATAACTAGTTAGTGTCTAATGTGTGACTTGAAAGCAGATACCATGAATCCAGGTCAATGTTATTTCTGGCCTATTATTTGTTGCCTAAGGTTTTCAATTTATGTTTCTTGGGTCTGGGGAAAGAGATTTATTGCTATCAATTCTTTTCCTGTTGGGGAGATTAAGAATTAGCTAGGGATACAAAAAGCAAAGACTAAAGCATCTTAGAATACATAATAACAAGGAGAGTCAATTTCATAACTTGATTAAGCCCCCTTCTATTTATGGTCTTCGCTTTTCTTACCTTTCTTTTTACTTCTTACCACACTTTTGTTCCCTCCATGATGCCTTCTTTGTTCCCCAAACATATATTCCACACCATAACATAACTGTTTTGGTCTTTTAATTTTCTTAATTGACAATTTAAAATGGTATATATTTATGGGTTAGAATGTGATGTTTCAAATTATGTATACATTGTGAAATGATCTAATCAGACTAATTAGTCCATATCCACCACTTTGAATACTAATTATGTCTTTGTGGTGAGAATATTTAATATCCATTCTTTCAGATATTTAGAAGTATGCAATACATTACTATTTTTAACTAGAGTCACCATGCTGTGCAATACATTACCAGAACTGATTCTTCCTAACCACGTGAAATTTTGTACCCTTTGACTAATATCACTCATTTCCCTGCTCATTCTCTTCCTCAGCCCCTGGTCACTACCATTCTACTCCCTACTTCTATGAATCTGACCTTTTTAGATTACACATATAATCATGCAGTATTGGTCTCTCTGTGCCTGGCTTATTTTGCTTAATATAATGTCTTCTAGGTTGATCCATGTTGGTGCAAATGACAGAATTTCCTACTTTGTAAAGACTGAATAGCATTTCATTGTATTATATACTATAGTCTAAAAAATCCATTCATGGGAACATCAGTTCTTTCTCTGTCTTGGCTATAGTGAATAATGGTTCAATGGGTTTGGAAGTACAGACACATCTCTTTGACATAATGATTTCAATTACTTTGTATATATACCCAGAAGTGGAATTACTGGATTGTGCAGTAGTTCTACTTTTAGATTTTTGTGGATACTTTATACAGTTTTCCAAAATGGCTGCACTTATTTATAATACCACTAGCAGTATACAAAGTTTCCCTTTTCTCCATGTGTCTTGGTCGTAATTTTTTTTCTAAATGTCCTAATTCTAGTCCTCTTTATAAAAGTAACAATATATATATTTTGTTTATTTGACTGAAGATGTTATGGTGTGATGATGTTTGTGTACATATATGTAAGTGGATGTATGTGAACGGGAGAAGAATGTTTTTACAAGACCTAAAGAAAAAAATTTCCTAAAGAAAAAAAAGGAGCTATTTTTCATTTTTTGTTTTCAAAGACTAGGTTAACTGAAGAAACTACTTGAAAGAAAAAAGTTTGAAAAGTAAGTACTGATACACTCAATTCTATATTTATTGTTCAGTTGGGTAATTTCTTGGTTTCTCTGGAAATTCACCAATTCTTTCTTCCATTCTACTAGTTAGTTCTTCCATTGACTTTTTTATGTTGATTATTATATTTTTCAATTCTAAAATTTCCATGTGGCCCTTTTATACAGCTCCCATTTCTTTGCTGATACTTTCTATTACTTCAATTGTTTTAAGACTATATGATTGCTCATTGAAGAGTTTTTATAAGGCTACTTTAAAAACTGTCATATAATTCCCAAATCTGTGCCATCTTGAAGTTGCTGTATATTATTGTCATTTCTTATGCACGCTGTGTTTTTCTCTGGTTTTCTTTTTTCTGGTGTGATAAATAATTTTTCATTGTTCCATGGGGATAATCTGGGTATTCTTTTTATGAGATTCTTGATCTTCTCCTTAAGCAGAATGCTTCTGACACCCTACCAGTAGAGGAAGGAAGCCATTGCCTCATTCATGTCAGATTCAGTTTCCCCAGTATACTTTGTGGGGGAAGAAGCAACTCATCACTAGTTCTTATATGGCCTCCACTGGCAAGGAGGCCTCAATACTTTCAGGCAAGTATAGAAGGCTTGTTACTCTACTCAGCCTTCTTTCATACCTCTTTAGCAGCTAGAAATGGTGCCACATTACATGGGAAAGGTTGGAATACTAGGTTCTTCATTTGTCCTTTGCTGGCATAGATGAAGTGGGAGACTACAAGTTTTTTTTTTTCAAGGTGTTGCCTAGAGTAAAGCAGCTATTGTTAAAAAGTTTTTAGTCTTGCTAGACTGCCTCTTTCCTGGTGCATTGACTACAAAGAATATGATTTCTTGGGGCTTCTTGTTTGTTTTTCTTCTAATGTTGTTTCTGACTTGCCATGCTCTTGAACATCCAGTTCAGGATATATCTGGTTAAAAAAAAAAAAAACTCTGAAAAAACACTTGGGTCTGAGTTTTTTAGTGAGTCTTCTGCCTTCTCTCTAACTTTTAGAGTCTGCTTATACTTTTTTTTATGTATAATGTCCAGGTTTTTTAGCTCTTCTTTTTTTTGGTTTTTTTTTTTTGAGTTGGAATCTCACTCTGTCACCCAGACTGGAGTGCAGTGGCTGCTCCTGGCCACTGCAGCCTCAACCTGCTGGAATCCGGCGATCCTTCCACCTCAGTCTTCTGCGTAACCGGAATTACAGGCGCGCGCTACCACGCCCAGCTAATTTTTTGATTTATTGTAGAGATGAGGTCACGCCTGCCCAGGCGGGTCTCGAACCCGCGGACTCAGGCAATCCACTCACCTCAGTCTCCCAAAGGCGCGGGATTACAGGCTGAGCCACCGAGCCCAGCTTAGCTCTTCTTATCTAAAGGAGAAATAGGAAAAAGGGTGTGTTAAACATAATTTGTCCAGAGTAGAAGTTCCTAATGGCTATTTTTGAATGACCTATACATTAAGAATAGTTTTTACATGGGAAAATATTTTCAAAAATTGAAAAGAGAATAATATTTTATGACATAAAATTATATAAAATTTACATTTAAGCAGTGATATTAAATAAGTATAGAACCAGACAATAGAAAACTAATTTGGGGGTGTGTCAGATACAGTCTTATCTCAGGAGCAGCAAAAACCTAACCTAAAACTAAATAATTTTCTGGTCCCTTTTCCTTTAAAAAAAACAACAACAGTGAAAAGCAAAATATTTCTGAGTTACAACTCTATCACATAAAAAACTTCAAGGACATTTATAGAAATACAAACATCCTAAAAGACAAAATTCAAAATAACTGATAAATAAATTTTTTAAAAAAGGAATGTAGCCGGGCTCGGTGGCTCAGCCTGTAATACCGTGCCTTGGGGAGGCTGAGGTGAGTGGATTGCCTGAGCCCACGGGTTCGAGACCCACATGGGCAGGGAGACCTCATCTCTACAATAAATCAAAAAATCAGCCGGGCATGGTATCGCATACCTGTAATTCCGGCTACTCGGAAGGCTGAGGTGGAAGGATTGCCGGAGCCCAGCCGGTCGAGGCTGCAGTGGCCGGGAGCAGCCACTGCACTCCAGTCTGGGCTGCAGAGTGAGACTTCAACTCAAAAAAAAAGGAATGTAGTGAGGGAAATTCAACCTATAGTGAAGAAAAAAAATCAACTAATCAAAACTGACCCAGAAATTATCCAAATTATATAATTAATAGATTTTTTAAAACTATCATTCGAAATTGACCCAAAAACAACCAAGAACTTATATGTTATTATAACTTACTCCATATGGTCAAGAAGCTAAATTGTAGATTGATTACACTAAGCATTTACTGAATAGGATAAAAGGCAGATTAGACCTTGCAGGGAAGAAAAAGAAACATTAATGATCTTGAAAGCAAAGCTGACTGGGCTTGGTGGCTCATGCCTATAATCCCAGCACTTTGGTAGGCCGAGGTGAGGAGATTGCCTGAGTCTGCGGATTCGAGACCAGCCTGGGAAACTTGGCGAGACCTCGCCTCCATAATCAATCAAAAAATTAGCTTGGCGTGGTGGCACGTGCCTGTAGTTCCAGCTACTTGGAAGGCTGAGGTGGAAGAATTGCCTGAGCCCAGCAGGTCGAGGCTGTGGTGGCCGGGAGCGTGCCACTGCCCTCCAACCTGTGTGAGAGAGTAAGATTCCAACACAAAAGAAAAACAAAACAAAACAAAACAAAGCAATAGAAACTATCCAGATTAAAACATAGAAAATAATTAAAAACAAAAAATACAAAATATCTAAGAAAGAAATCAGGCCAAATATACATAATTTAGTCTATAAAACTGTACTCTTATTCCAAGATTAAAGATGTGAACAGAAAACTACAAATAATTATCTATCTTAAACAGAGATGCAGGATTTCTTAAAAATGTTTTAGCAGACCAGGTACAGTGGCTCAAGCCTATAATCCCAGCACTTTGGGAGGCCAAGGAGAGAGGATTGCCTGAGACCATGGTTATGAGACCAACCTGAGCAATATGGTGAGATCTGGTCTCTACAATAAAAATGAAAAAATTAGCCAGGCATGATAACTCGCGCTTATCATTCCAGCTACTCGGAAGGCAGAGGGGGAAGGATCACCTGAGCCCAGCAGGTCGAGCCTGCAGTGACTGTAAGCATGCCACTGCACTCCAGCCTGGACAACAGAGTAAGACTCAAACTCAAAAAAAAAAAAAGCAAATTACATTTTTTAAAAATATATATAGATTAGCTTCCTTTCCAAACTTGGCCCCAGACCCTGCAGTCATTATGACGTTGATGCCCAGTAAGAACCGGATTGCCAACTATGCACTCCTTTTGAGCACCCATATGCCTAAGCACCCAGAACTGGCCGTTAAGAATGTGCCCAATCTTCACATCATGAAGACCATGTGGTCTCCCAAGTCTCGGGCTATGTGAAGGAACAGCTTGCCTGGAGACAATTCTACTGATACCTTAGCAATGAAGGTATCCAGTATCTACATGAGTACTTCCACCTGCCCCCTGAGATCATACCAGACATCCTGCGCTGCAGCCATCCAGAGATTGGTAGACCTAGGCCCAAAGGTCTGGAGGGTGAATGACCTGCAAGACTCCCAAGATGGGAAGCTGACAGAGACACCAGCAGATGGAATGCTGTGCCCCCAGGTGCCGACAAGAAAGCTGAGGCTGGAGCTGTGTCCGCAACTGAATTCCAGTTTAGAGACAGATTTGGTCCTGGACGTGACAGTCACCTCAGTAAAATTAGAGAATATTATTTTGTGTGGAATAAACTTGTAACCAGAAAATATATATATAAAATAAATTTATAACATATATGTAATATATAATATCATATATAATATATAATCATAGATAATATATAGTTATATATAATATATATTAATAAACTATGCCCAAGTGGGTTTTAATTCAGAAATACAATACTGTATTAATATTCAAAAATAAATATAATTCTCCATATTAACAAAATAAATAGACAAAATATGGTTTCAATAGGGGTGGAAAAAGTATCTGGTAAAATACAACATCAATTTTCAAAAGCATTCTCAGCAAATTGAGAACACAGGGAGTTTCCTCAACATGATAAAGTGTATCTACAAAAATCTTACAGGAAATATCATACTTAATAACAAAAGATTCATTGTTTTCCTTCTAATATGAGGAATAAGGCAAAGATATATGTTCTCCTCACTCCTATTCATTATTTTACAAAAAGTTTCTAACCTGTGCAATAAGGCAAGTAAAAAATAACAATGAAAGAATCTAGCTTGAAGAAAAAGAAGTTAAATGCTCTTATTTTTACAGCAACATGATCTATGTAGGAAATCTGAGTCTATTAAAAACTACTTGAACAAACACATGTTTAATTAAAGTTGCAGGATATAAGATTAATGTGCAAATAATTAATTGTATTTTTATATGCCAGCAATAATATTGGAAATTAAAATTTAAAAAATGCCATGAAAACATAGAATAATAATTAGAGGAAATCTGAAAAAGATGCAAGCTATACACTGAAAATATTGCAAAGAATACAAAGAAGACATGAATGAATGGAGAGATGTGGTCATGTGTAGAAAGACTCAGTACTGTTAATATGTCAGTTCTCAAATTGATGTATAGATTTAACTTATTTTCAATAAAAATCTTGGGAGACTTGTTTTTGTACAAAATGATGAGTTAATTTTTAAATTAATGGGAAATGCCAACGAAAATAAAGTTTGATCCATACCTTATACAATGCAAAAAAATTAATTAAATTACTCATAGACCTAAATGTGAAATCTAAAGCTAATATATATACATATATAATATGTGTATATCTATATAATATGTGAATATATATGTGTGTGTGTGTATACATATATATATACATGAAAACAGAAAAAAGGTCTTTTAGATCTTGGACCAACCCCAAAAGCACAATCCATAAAAGAAACTTTGATAACTTGAACTACATCAAATCTTTTTTGTCACTAGAAGCAATCATATATTTGATAAAGAACTTTAATCTGACTTTATAAAGGGTGCTCAAGACTTTATAAGAAAACAAAATATTGCATAATAAAATGGGCAAAAGATTTAAACAGACACTTGATCAGAGAAGATACATAGATGGCACAAAACCACAAGAGAGGATGCTCAGTCTTATTAGTTATTAGGAAAATGCCAATTAAACCACAATGGGTCATGTCTACACCCCTATTAGCCTATCTAAAATCAAAAGAATGACCCAACCAAGTGTTGGTGAGAATGCTGAGCTGCCAGACACCCAGACACTGCTCAGGGGAATGAAAAATAGTACATGGACACTACACAATAGACAATGTTTGGCAACTTGTATTTATATCACATTTATATTTACAAATCATATTGTAAAAAGTGTAACATAAATCTACCATATGACTCAGGTATTTCACTCCTACATATTTCCTCAGGTAATTGAAAGCATATATTCCTAGGTACCAAGGCTTTTACAAGAATACTCACAGCAGTCTTATTTGTAATAGTAAAAAAAAAGAATAATAACCCAAATGTTCATCAACAGGTAAATGTAGAAAACAATACAGCAATACAAATGAATCAACTATTGACACATAAAACAAAAATCATGAAAAAAGCCAGACATAAAGATTGTGTATAGTTTGAGTTTATCATTATGAACTTTTAGAATGTAAACTAATCTATTGTGATAGAAAGCAGATCAGCCATGCCTTGTGTACAGACAGGAGTTGGGACATGGGGACAGTAAGGAGGAAAATTTATTTTGAGGGTGATGTTCATTGACTTGATTGTGTTGATACATGGGTGTGTACATACATCAAAGCATATCAAATCGTGCAGTTTATTTATTTTTCAATTATACCTTAATAAAGTGTTTCCAACAAAGCAATCAAAGTGACATTTGGAAATGACAATAGATTCAGAACATAATTGATGAAACAAAAAATGGTAGTGTTTTTCTTGGAAATTGTAAGAAGTTTATCTACACACAGGAGAATACTTAAATGGTGTTTAGAGTTTCTAGTAAAAACAGAAATATCTTTGTTTAGAATCAAATTGGCCTCTCTAGATGTGTGACATTTTCACTCAGGTAGAAATAGACTTCTCAGTTAACTCCAATGGATCCCTAAAGTCAAATAATGAATATTTAATACTAGTAACTCATACTATTTGTTTAGTTTAGTATGTTAGTAGTGGGTAACCCATTTAAATAAATGAAGAGCAAAATCCTGTGGAATTTTGTGTCATTAGGCTGTAAGAAAATATAGGTCTGTTAAACAAAAGTTTGCAGGATATTAGGAAGTCACATCTAGTTTTCATCTCACTTTTTTCTTTTAAAATGCAATTTACGATAGTAAATTAGCAATTGCTATATTTATGAAAACAATGTGAAATAATAATTAAACCAAGCTAATTAACATATATGGCACCTTAAACCACATTTTCTGAGGTGTAAACATTTGAAATTTGCTGTCTTAGCGATTTTGAAATTACTATATATTAATTATATTAATATACATGTACATGTATTTCTCATATCTCAGATTTTTGTATTCTTTGACCATCGTTTCCCCTTTTCTCTCAAAACCCAACCTCTGTATGAACCATTCTATTCTCTGCTTCTAGGAGCTTGATACTTTTAGATTCCACATGTAAGTGAGAATATACCTTATATGTCTCTCTGTGGCTGGTTTATTTCTCTCAGCATAATGCTTCCAGTTTATCGTATGTTGTTGCAAGTGACAGAATTTCTTTTTTTTAAAGACTAAATAGTGTCTCACTGTGTATATATACCATGTTTTCTTTAACCATTCATCTGGATGGACACTTGTTGATTCCATAACTTAGCTATTGTAAATAGTGCTGCAATGACTATGGGAACATGGATATCTCTTCAATAAAATAATTTAGAAATGTTTGGGGTAAACATACAAAAGTGGGACTGCTGAATCATTTGCTAATTCTATTTTTAGTTTTTGAGGAACGTGCCTATGGCTTTCCATAATGAATATTGTAATATAGATTCCTACTAGTAGTGTGCAAGGGTTCCCTTGTATCTAATTCTTGCCAATATTTGTCTCTCCTTTTTTCTTGATAATAGCCAACCTATTATCAAGTGTGAAAAGATATCTCAGTGTGATCTTAATTTATATTTTCCTAATGGTTAATGATGATTAATTTTTTTTCTATTGGCCATTTGTGTGTATTTTTTTGAGAAATGTCCATTCACACACCTTCATTTTTTAGGTAGGTCATTTGTTTTCTTGCTTCTGAGTTGTCTGAGTTGCTTACATATTCTGTATATTAACCCCTTAAGGAATATTAAGATCAATAAAACATATAGTTCTATAAACCATATTAAAGAGTGCAGACTTATGTGAAGGACTGCTGGCTCCTATTAAAATATTTTATGCAGTAAGCAACATAACTGAATTTTTGATGGTGAGAAATTACATAATCCATCTAAAAGTTGGTTTCTTTATCCTTAAAATAAAAATAATGTCATATATCCTCACTAAATTGTTGCAAAGATCAAATAAAATAATATATGCTAAATTTAGCAAACTCTAATATATAAGTAAAACATATTGGAGAAAATGTATTTAATATTGCAACTATTTTTGCAGGATATGCATGAATACAATTTCTGATAGGTATATACTTTTTTAAATGTATGTTAATAGTAAAGTACAACTTATTTCAGTTGCTAGCAAATATTCAATTAAGAGAAATAGATATGGCACAGACAACCTAAATATTGGTGTAAAAATGTGTGAAGTGAAGCTTATAGGTGCTGAAAATCACTTTTAATGAATCTTTTGTTATATCATTTATCTTACCAGGAGTTGAAGTTTGTCTTGCTTTCTTGCTACCCAACACTTTTTTTTTTTTGAGTTGGAGTCTCACTTTTGTCACCCAGACTGGAGTGCAGTGGCACGCTTATGGCCACCCTAGTGTCGACCTGCTGGGCTCCGCGATCTTTCCGCCTCAGCCTTCCAAGTAGCCAGAACTACAGATGTGTGCTACCATGCGTGGCTAATTTTTGATTTATTGTAGAGACAGGTCTCGCCAAGTTACCCGGACTGGTCTCACACCCAATGGCTCAGGCAATCTTCTCGCCTTGGCCTCCGAAAGTGCTGGGATTACAGGCTAAGCCATCGAGACCAGCCTCATTTATTTATTATTATCTCGTATTGTTATCTCATTTGCTAATTAATGTGTCAATTTTAGTCTACTAGTCTATATAGTTTTCTACATAAACTATATTTAGTACTATAAGAAAAAAACTACATACAAATATATGTATTTGACATTAGCGTTTTTCTCTCTTTAACCCATTAGAGGTAAAATTTTTGTCAATATTTTAGTAATTATAGTATGACAAGTGAAAGCTGAAAACTTAAATATTTCCTAAATTGTGCCCTTGTGCTTTTTGATCACTTTCTCTTCTCTAGTTTGCTTAAAACAACATAAACACAAATTTCATGAGTATAAATGTTAAGTTTGCAGATACATCTCTTTTGTGATTCAAATATTTTGACATTTTAAGAGCACGTTGATATTTCTACCACAATGTAAAAATTTCCACAAATAGAATAGCAGTCTAAAAGGTTAGCTTTGGAGATTAAAAAGTAAGTGTAAATAAAATAGACTCAAATTTCATGGTAGAATAATCAAGCTCACTTTCTTGTAGATTTGTAAGGTCTTTATTTTTATTTGTCATAATGACAATGTCAAGTACACATAGAGCTATTTATACCTTGAGAAGACATGGTCAACATGAACTTGATGACTTTTAGCTGTTATGAAGGATTTGACATGCTCTAATCTCCAGCTAGCTGTTATAATTATCATTAAACCCGAATATTATTAGACTGCAATAATGAGTTTTGTTATGTAATTTTCAAATATTATATGAATTTTAGTGGTCATTATTCAATCCACAACATGAAACTCAACAACACCCCATTAAATAAGAGGCATCCTCAGTAAAATAACGATGTCATAGATTACAGATCATATTTTTATATGAAGTATTTTTTTCTTCTAGCTGAAAAAAAGCAAGTGACATGTTGATTTTTTCAAATTCAAGAAATGTGAAAACTTGACATCTTAATATCTGGTTATGGATAAATGTGCAGACATTGTGGATATGATATTTTTGAAATCTAATTGCAGTTTCCAAAATTCTACAATTTTTAAAATTATAGCTTCTAAAATATATTTTTTAAATGTATAGCATAATTATATGTAGAAATAAGAAACCTAATCCCAATACACTCGAATCTCTATTTACTGACTTTGCTGTATTTTAATGTCTCTAATTATAGTGAAATATAATATAGTGTATCATTTTATAACTCTATGCATATATATTATATGTATATATATCTTTCTGAACTGAATTTTACTATTGACTAAGCAAGGAATAGATTGTGCTTTAGTTGAAATTTGTCTCAACTTAAGAAGTTGTGTTTTTACACCCTCTTAAGGGTTTACATATATGCATGGGCATATATATAAAAATATATAATATATAATAATGTAACACATAATGTGCTATATATTAATATAATATAGCAATATAATTATGTTGCTTATATAATATGTTAACTTAATATATATTAAGGGTATTTTTTTTAAATGTACAGTATGATCAAATAAACAGGTAAATTAATGATGTTTCTGGGCCAAGACATGGATTTTCACATGGCAACATATTTAACTGAAGAGATCAGTAAAAGGGACTAGATAATAAGATCAATACTATTAATAACCGTGTCAACTAAATTTTTATTAAAGAAAACTTCTGAAATTTAGATGAACTTTCCTGTACATTATAAATATATGTGTTTTAGTGCCCTTGACAGAAGCCAATGTAAATTATCAACTGATAACCTTCAAGACAAGCAGCAGACTGAGTTAATGCTAAAATTTTAAGCTTCTACTGAATAGAAATCAGCGTGGAAGTTGAATAAGAATCCACATTATAATAAAATCTTTCTAGGTAGGTCATATAATTACCATGTTTTATTAAATGAGCAAAAATGGAAATGAGTTAAATGAATATATGCAAAATGCAGTTGACTGACAGTCTGATAAGTGAGGCTTTCCTAATGAACAGTGATTACAGATGGACAAGGTCTCAGTGGCATTATCACATGCAATGTCAGATACTCTGTTACCTGGATAAAATGATGTCTTGCCTAGGAAAATTATGATGGAGCAATAATATTTTATGCTTAGTTATCATTACAGACTAATTACATTTTTAACAGTAGGAAATTTTAAACATAAAAATCACTAGGGATATACGGAAGCAAACATCTTTTCTTTTCAGATAGTTAGCATTTTATGACAGGATATTGTAAACATCTTTTGCCTACCTTTGTATTTTAGGAGTTCAATATAACCACATTTCTCCAAAGACTCATTCTATTATTGAAAGGTAATGGTGGGAACCAACTTAAGAACATGTAAAATGCAAGATTTTTTAATCAATGAGAAGCTATTAATTTAACCAAGCCTTCCTGTAATAATATTGAGACAGACTGTCTGCCTGTTTTTACATTATAGCTAGCTTTGCAATCTGTGTAGAATTTAATGAGGTGTGTAATTTTCGTGAACTTATTGATTCTGAGAGATTCAAAATTGTAATGCTACTGAACTTTGGTATTTTTACATTTTATTTATCTTGGATAAAGATAATAATATTTTAGTGCCAGCTGTTAATAACTTGACACTGCTCTCATTATGCATGAAATACTTTAATGTCCACGGAAAATGTCTTTGGAGAATAGTATAATCTGTTTCTCTCCCTATTGAAATCCTTCCATGTCTCTATCTTCATGTATTTCATAGTTTCCATCAATTTCTTCTTTTGAGTTGCATCCCTGAGAATGCCTATAGTTGTTTTTAGATTCATTATATCTTAGTTTAGCTGTATACGAACCATGTCTTTTCTCTTACCAGTGTTACTATGCTCTGGATGTTAAGACACCTTCTGAGTCATTTAAGATGCATCCAACTCACTAGAACAGGCCATTATACCCTATTATTTCTGGTTATCTAAGAGGTATTATGCAGTGAAACACGTCAATAAATCATGGTTTAAAAATCTCATTTAATTTGAAAACCAGTTATGGAGCTCTGCATATTATAATCAACCACAACTGTGTTTAAAGGTAACTGATCCAACACAAACTAAATAATGTTGGCTGTGTTTGCCTGGTTTTACAACAGATTATCTGTATTATATGAAGATGATGTCTAGGATATTTCCATATCAATAACACTCAATAACATATTTACTAAAATTGTTCAAAGAAAAGTTGTTCAAATTCTAATTTACAGGCTGCCCAAAGTTGAACTCGGTGGTTGCATAGAATTCATTTATCATGCCAACCTTAGACATCCATAATGAGAAGAGATTTTGCTGGTAGTTGAAAGCAGAGACCAGAACAATCATGCTTTTATTTATTAAACGTTTACTTGGAGAGATTCTATGTAAATTTTTATTTATTTATTTTTTATTTTTTTCGTCATGATGATGTTTATTAAAGAGATTTTTTTCAAAATTAGGTTTATTTAAGTATAATTTGCATATAGGACTACTACATTTTATAAATTGTCCATATGAATGTGCCATTATATGAATTTTGACAAATGTATACAGTCATATAACCATCACAGATGTAGAACATTTCCATTACCACAAAAAGTTTTTCTCACATCCTTATTTTATTTTTTATTTGTAAATTTTACAATTAATTTGTGAATGTCTGCATGTTTTAGTTTTAGATAAAAAGATCTTTATGCTATAAATACCATTTTTTAATTTTTAATTTTTTTATTTTAAGGATGTGGGGTACAATTCAGGATTAGATATACAACAGGGTGCCTGAATGAAATGTAATTGTATACCTAACCCTTAACTGTACCCCACAACATCATAATAAAAAATAAATTAATTAAAAAAAATACTCAGTGATCTATCACAGAAACAAAGAATTGAGTACCACATGTTCTCACTCATAACTGGACCCTGAACAATTATCATAATACTATAAAAAATGGATTGGCAGTAGAGGAAAACTGCTGGGGGGTAGAACACTTTATCAATAAGCGTGCCTGAACTCAAACCAGGCAAAGTGGGGACCAAAGTGACACCCAAACTTTACCTGCATAATGACCATTTGTAAATTTTTATTTTAAGGAAACAAAACAAAACAAGGTAGAGCAAAGAGTGTCCCCTTGCTTAAAAGGTTTGAAAACCTTTGGATGAGCAAATATTGATACCTATTTTAATTCCTTTGGGATCCATCAATTAAAACTAGAATAAGTAGTCCAGAATGCATACTTAGATATAGATGACCAGCAAACTAAAAAACCCACCTGTGCCTAATGGGGACTTGATGGTTTTTATGTTTGTTTTCTACATTTAACCAAATATTGCCCTCTACTCCATATTGACTCAATATGATCAATAACCTTTAGCGTAGAGCCATTTCCAGGGCATTTTAAAAGTCAGAGAAAATTGCATCTACTTTTCATTCTTTATGTGTCCAATTGTACAATTTTTCAATATTATTTGCATATATTTTTCCTTATAAAAATTGAATTGCTTTTTTATTAGCAAGTATTATGTGACCTTACCCATCCATCATTGTATAGTCTTCCGAGTGACCAGTGTGAAGGATGTCTTTAGTTGCCTAGGTTTCCTTTGAGGACTGATAAATTAGAATTCACAATGACTAGTCCAATGTATTATGCATATTGTATCAAATTATCCCAATAAATTTTTTGTTATAATAATGCAAAAAATACTGGGAAGCCCGAGGCGGAAGGATCGCCGGAGCCCAGCAGGCAAGGCTGTGGTGGCCGGGAGCAGCCACTGCACTCCAGTCTGGGCAACAGAGTGAGACTCCAACTCAAAAATAATAATAATAATAATAATAATGCAAAAAAGATGGATATATAAGAACTCTGGAAATACAAAGGCAGTAGAAATTATTTCTATTTTGTAAAAATCAGGAAATGCTTCATGGAGTAGGTAGCCTATTACTGTATAATTGAATTATTCTTACCCCAAATGAAACAGATCATGAAATATAAAGCAGTGGTTCGCAATTTTTAGCGTGCATCAGAATTCCATGGAGGACTTTTTAAACAGATTACTGGGCTATATTCCCAGGCTTTGTTATTCTGTATGTTTGGAGTAGAAATGTGATAATTTAATGTTCTGCTAGTTTCCCCGGTGATACTGATGTCATGTATATCTAAGCTACCACACTTTGAAGACCATTAGTATAGAGTTAGATGATAAAGTCAACTGGACCAAGTGATCTACCTTTAATTCCTGATGAAAATTTAGGCACAATATTCCTAAAGTTCTTCTACTTTATTTCCATGTATCTCTTCTAATTTAAATAACTGGGTCTTTACTTTGAATTCTCTTGAAAAGTGGCATTAGTTGTCTTTTAATTATGCTTTTCAATTTGAACTCACATTTTTATTTTTTTCTGATGACCATTTATATTACTTGTATCATGTCAATCTACTCATTAATTTCTGTTTTCAACTGTAGTTTCCTTGACACTAGGCTGAGAAGAAACAAAGAAATACTTTTATTTTGTGTCATCAAATCAAAAGAAATAACTGCACTTACTGATCACATCTGTAGTACATATTTGTCTTAGCCTGGTTTCCTCAGAAAGCAGAACTTGAAGCAAAAGATTCAGTGTTATTTCTTCATTACGAAATGCTGTCCCTGAAACAGATATAAGGGAAAAATGAGTGTGGCCTAGAAGGAACAGTGCCAATAAGAGAATGTGTTTCATGTGACCACCATGTAAGTATCAAGCACAAATTGCTCAGTTTTCAAGTCTCATACATGACAACTTTTCAGAGAATTTTTTTAAAAGTGGGAGAGGAAAGGAAACGGAATATGATTATCTGCTCCTTTCTCCCGCTGGTCAAAAGAGAGTCCACAGGGCGTTAAATTCCTCTGCACTTCCTGCTTGTACACATGTGAGCACCAAAGGTCTTGGTGTTGCATGCCTCATTGTCAATAAGAGTGATGCTATTCCTAATGGCTGGGACAGGTACAAACAGCCAAATATTTGAGAGGCAGTTGACACCCAAATAATCTGAAGTGGTTTATAATAGGGGATATAATACGCATTGTAGAACATTATCTTTCCTGTCTCTTTTGTTGTTTTTTACTTGTTGAACACCTTCTGCTTTAAAATTCATTCTTGCTCTGACTTTCGGGAAACCAATCTTTCTCACCTCTGCCCTTATCTCCTGGTGACTCCCTCTTTTGTTTCTTTTAAAGATGTGGGATACAGGATACTAGTCAGGACTGGGTACATAAGTGGTCTAGGGACTGGTGAAGTTTGGGGCTCCCATTGGCCTTCATTTCGCCCAGATTAGGATTGGGCACCCTTATTGGTTTTATGTACCACCCCAGCAGTGTCCCACTACTGCCAATCCCTTTCTCATAGTATTATAATAGGTGTTCAGGGTCCACTTATGAGTGAGAACATGTGGTACACAGTTCTTTGTTTCTGTGATAGATCACTGAGTATGATAGACTCCAAATCTATCAAAGTTTTTGCAAAGTTCATAGTTTTTCCCTCTTTATGGCTGCATTAATATTCCATCATTTTTTTATACAGTCCAATTTCGATGGGCGACACAGTTGGTTCCATGTTTTGGCTATTGTGAATAGTGCTGCAGCAAACATGCATGTGCAGGTATCTTTTGTATAGAATAATTTGAATTCCTCTGGGTATATTCCCAGAAGGAGGATCGCTGGGTCATATGGAAGGTCAATTTCTAGTTTTTTTAGGAATCACCACACTTTTTTCCACAGAGGTTGAACTAGTTTGCATTCCCACCAACAGTGAAGGAAGGCAATATTTCTCACCTCTGTTTCCTTTTCTTCATATCCTCAGCAGCGTCTGTTGTTTCTTGTTTTTTTAGTGATGGCCATTCTTACTGGAGTTAGATAGTTATCTCAGTGTGGTTTTGATTTGCATTTCTCTGATGATTAGTGAGGCTGAGAGTTTTTTCATGTGTCTGTTGGCTGCTTGTATATGTCTTCTTTTTAGAAGTGTCTATTCATGTCCTTTGCTTTCTTTTTGATGGGACTTTTTGTTTTGCTTCATTTCGGCACATTTGATTTTATGGCTAAGACCTTTGTCAGATATACAGTAGGCAAATATTTTTTCCCATTCTGTGAATTGTCTCCCACTCCTTTGATGGTTTCTTTTGCTTTGCAGAATTTTTCAGTTTAATGAGGTTCCACTTGTCTGTCTTGTCTCTTATGGCAAGGAGATTTAAAGTTTTAATCAGGAATTGGTTGCCTATCCCAATTTCTGAAAGAGTGTCTTCTGCGTTTTCTAAGATTCTTATGGTTTGAAGTTTTATGTTTAGGTTTTTGATCCATTTTGAGTTGATTTTTTTGTGTATGGCGGTAAGTAGGGATCCTGTTTCATTCTTCTGCATGTGGTCAGTCAGTTTTCTTAGCACCATTTACCAAATAGATTCTCCTCTCCCCACTCCTTTCTTTACATACCATTTTTCCTTTTCATATCACTCGTGTTTTTTAGACTTCAATCCTTAGCTATCTTTTCTTCTCATATCTACTTTGTCTTGATGATCTTACTACTCACATGTTCAATGGCATCTATATGTTCATTTCTCCAAAATGTATCTCCCGCCCAGATCTTCTTATTGAGCTGCAGATCTGTAAATCCAATCGGCTACCATTCATTCCTATGTGAATGTTTTATAAGAATTTGCTGGTAATTTAATGGGTATTGCATTAAGTCTGTAAATTGTCTTGGGTAAGATAGACATCTTAACAATATTGATCCTTCCAATCCATGAACACGGAATATTTTTCCATTTCTTTGTGTCATCTTTGATTTCTTTGAACAGTGTTTTGTAGTATTTTGGGTAAAAGTCTCTCACTTCTCTGGTTAGGAAGATGCCAAGGTATTTCATTTTTTTGTGGCTGTTGTGAATGGTATTGTGCTTTATATTTGAGTTTCTGTTTGTTTATTGTTGATATATAGGAATATGATTGTCTTTTGCACGTTTATTTTATACCCTGAGACTTTGCCAAAGGCCCTTATCGGTGCAAGGAAGTTTTTGACTGATTCTCCTGTGTTTTCAAGGTATAGAATCATATCGTCTGCAAAGAGGGATGACTTCACTTCCTCTTTTCCTATTTGGATACCCCTGATTTCCTTCTCTTGTCTGATTGCTCTAGCTTACAGTATATCTGACAAAGGTCTATCATCTAGTATCTGCAAGGAACTCAAACATGTCTAAAATAAAAAACAAACAGTCCCATTACAAGATGGGCAAAAGATATGAATAGACACTTCTCAAAAGAAGACATATGCATAGCCAACAGATGCATGAAAATCTGCTTAACCTCACTAGTCATCAAAGAAATGCAAATTAAAACTACACTGAGATACCATCTAACTCCAGTCAGCAAGCTCATCATCAATAACTCAAAAGACAACAGATGCTGAAGAGAATATGGGGAAAAGGGAACACTTCTACACTGTTGGTGGTAGTGTAAACTAGTACAACTCTGTGGAAAACAGTTTGGTGATTTCTAAAAATCAACCTTCCATACAACCCTGCAATCCCCCTTCTGGGAATATACCCAGAGGAACTCAGATCACTCTATGAAAAAGATACCTGCACATGCATGTTTGCTGCAGCATTATTCACAATAGCAAAAACATGAAACCTACTATGCTGCCCATCAAAAGAGGGCTGGATAAAACAATGTGGTACATATACATGATGGAATATTGTGAAGCCATAATGCAGGACAAAATTATGAACTTGTCGGCAACTTGGATGGACTTAGAGTCTATAATACTCAGTGACTCAGTGATCTATCACAGAAAGAAAGAACTGAGTTCCACAGATTCTAACTCATAAGTGGACCTTGAACAATTATCATAATACTATAAGGAAGGAATTGGCAGTAGGGGGGAACTGCCAGCAGAGGAAGGGACACACCTAATCAACAAGGGTACCTATAATGAACATTTGTATACCTAATCCTGAATTGAACTCCACATCTTTGAAATAAAAATTTTTTAAATTAAAAAAAAAAAGAATTTGCCATCTTTGAGACTGAACAAGTTATCTCTCTTTCCTGATGATCTATCTCCTCTTCCTCCTGTGTTCCTTAACACAGCATCAAGTTTCACCCTCCTCATGCAATCTCTGTCTAGTGAAATGATGGTATTTTTAAAACTTTTCTTGAATCTTTTTAGTTCTTTTCATCCTCTTTACCACTATACCTATGAGGATCACCATCATTTCTGCCTGAGATGACTGTCTGAGACTTCTGATTGAATGAGTTTCTTTTAGACTTTCTTCTTACTTCAGTATTTAACATTCTTCAACTCTTCCTCATGGCCTTAAGGAAGAAGAACATGGCATGTTTTACATGATTTGGTTTTTTCTTCTGTACCTTATTCACTCCTCCCAGAGAGTTGTTCTAAGCCCCAGTCAAACTAAATGATGTTCACACCCCTGCTTCTACCACACTCCGTCACTTTCTGATCTGTGTGATTCCTCTCCCATGAATCAACATGAACTTCACTCTTTACCAGACTCACAATTACTGAGTCTACAAGATCCAGCTTTTCTGAGGATCTTACTGAAACAGTCCTTAACTCAATACCAGATCCGTCCTGCTTCCTGTATGTTTGTGTTGTTTTATTTTGTTTGCCTACATTGTATTGTGCTTACTCTAATCAAAGAATACAAATAAGTCCTTTATATTCTAATGTGTTGTTTAGTTATGCATTGTCCTCATTTAAATTATGAATTCCTAAAAGGTTGAGACAACTTTTAGGCCCATAAGTGGCCAATACATATTTAAGTAAACTAATAAATAAGAATCACATTTCCTGACCACATAATTTGCTACATACATTAGGTAAGTTATTGCATAATATCTCCTTTTTGGCTGAAGAAACAGTGGCTCATTGAGTATAAATAAGTTGCCCAAAGCCAAGCAGCTAGTAGATAACAGAGCCAGATTCAACATCAGGCATATCTAATTCCAGAATATTTGTCTTTACTACAGAGCTATATTGAAAGTGTAAGAATTCAAATTCTAACTCTGCCTCTTGCCAGATGAAGGCTTTGACTTCTCTTAAAAACTGCGTCTCAATCTGCCAAAAAGGGAAGGAAATATAGTATGTGTGATGGGTTTTTTTTTTAGATAATATAAGCAATTGTCCCATGCCAGCCTATAGTTTATAATAAGCATTGCTGTCATTCTTATTATTTTATTTATTTACTTAAGTTTTAGGAAAACAAACATGGGAAGCATAAAATACAGACTACGTGGGATATCATGAATGGACATAAAAAAGTATAAGTCATCAGAATTTAATAGGACAAGAAACTTCTGCTTTCCTAACAATATGGGAAAGAAATACAATTGTATCATGAAACTCTATATGCATTAGAGACATTTTATTTGAAATGTATAGGAAACGACTACGGAGAAATAATACTAATTGGAGAATCTTCAAAGACAGTGGATCTTTTTCCTGTAACTTTAAACTTACAGATGAACTGACAAAACAAAATTGTGTTACGTTTACCTGGGTTAAACACCAAAGGGGGCCAGTAGAAAAACATTGAACATCGAAGGCCTGAGGAAGACCACCTAAGACAGCCTTGCACTTTTTGGCATGCATGTTAGTTTTTATCTTGGTATGTTTTTCTTAGAAAGGTTGAAGAGTAATGTGTTGTACTGCTAGTGATTGTTAGCAATTGCCCCTTTTTGAAGCATTAAGTATATGCATATGTGTGTGTGTGTGTGTATATGAACCATCCAACAACATATGATAAGTTAAACATATTTAACAAGTCTAATTTTCCTTCTGATTTAATAGGGTATGATAAATGGAAACTGTGCAGTCAGAATAATAAAAGGGGACATAATTTATCTCATTCTGTTGGTGTCCTTTCTATGTTCTTTTGTCCTTTGATTGCACTGGTAGATAATATTATTTTGTTCCCAAGGAAATATGTCCCTTTGATTAGGTTGTAGATATTCTCTCATTTGTCACTGTTCTATCAAGCTATGCCATGTAACAGCAGGAACTCTTGATTATTTAATTGCTTGTAAGAACTCATTAAATCCGACTATCAATCATGGGACATATGGTAAACATCACCCAATAGCGTGAGAGGTTGTAGCAATGATCTGTCACTAGGGCAAACCCTTCTTACGGCAATACAGACTTTGGCTTAGTTGTCTGATGGTGATTATTTTTAACTGATATTGATTTACAAGTGAGGGTTCATCTAGTAGTCTTAATCCACACGTTCAAGTTAATAATATAAACATTTATAATTTTATTAGAAACATATTCAAATGAATCTTTTCTGCTTGTGCCTGATTTTCTTCTGTAATAATTGAATTTATTATTTTATAAACAGTGCATAACAAATTTTGAAATCTATATTTTCTCTTGATAGAATTCAAATAGTATCCTTTAATAAATAGAATTTGCAAAGTCAATATCAAAACCTGGCTATTATCAGCTGTGGGAAACAGCATCTGTAGAGATTAGTTCTGAAATGATCTTTTTTCATATTAATGAAAATCAAAACAGCTATTTTGCTAGGAGTAAAACTGGGGCATTTAAAATATTGTATCTTCTATTAAGTGAAAATAATTTTTAAAAATGTATATTTACAGTGAAGATTTAGAATCATCTAGCCCTTTATTGTATTCAAGACCTGGATGTGTATTGTCTTTAGGAACTCAATACAGAGCAAAATTTAAAGTAACAGTCTATTTCATTAGCCTATTTCTTAGAAACTTGTGCATCTGGGGATTATTTAAATCAGGTGCATTTAGGAATAAGAAAAAATAAAGCCCTGATCACCCTCTTGAGATGAATTAATAAACATTGAAGCCATTAGAAGATCATAGTGCTAGCAGCCTTCAGAGCTATGTACCATGAAAAAAGGCACACAGGACAACCAGTCTCGATTTAGTTCTGAGCATCCTCAAGACGTCCTTCAGTTGCTGCTTAAATTGCAGAAGGAGTTCAGTGTGGTTTCTAAGGTCCTTCCAGTAATTAGATAGTAAGAGTTTAGAAGAACTCTTTGACCAGGCATCTTAGTAAAGGACCAACTAATTGATTACTGTGTAGGTAAATTTTAAAAGGTTGGAGACCTTACTACTGCTTTGAAAACATCTTTGGTGCCGCAGAATTGATAGGCGCATAATATTCCAGGCGAAAAATATGCATAAGAGCTACTTATTTTTCTCTGCACTGGAATGGTACTGATGGTAAATTGGTTTAAGTTTTGGGACTGAATACACAGGTATATAAGAATAGAAGCAGCACCGGGACAAAACTTTGATCACGCTACGTCACCCATAGTGTTTAAAATGATAATATAGAAGGCATTCAATAAATATTTATAGCATGAATAAATGAATGAATAAGTGGGTGAATTACTATTATATCAGTACCTCAAAGTGTTTCCTTGGGGGAAGTATATTTTTAAAAAATGTTTTTGCACTTAATTCTAAGACTATTAATCATTTTGCTATAGAATATCCTAACACTTTACAAACAGTATCTCATTTAAACTAGTTAAAATCAATAGAGTGATTATATGTGCTAGGCACTATATAAATATCATCTTTGTGCTATCTCATTTAATCATTATTATATGCATATATGAGGTAGGTACAATGATTGCTTCTATATTACAGGAATTGAAACTGTGACTTAGTAACATTGAACAACTTGTTTAAAGAAACACAACTAATAAGTCCAGACTGGAATCCAAATCTGCTTGACTCTTACCCATTGATGCTTTTCTATGCTTTTCTAGAGCTAGTAAAAATGGATCCTTGTTCTGCTACTTCCGTCTTATACTCATTGCTAATCGGTTTTGCCACATGTCCTCAGAGTCATTCTTGATATAGGGCACCAGGTATACACTTACCCTTGTGAGGAAAACCATTTTGCCAACTGAATGTTATTCTATACCACTCTTAACCTCAAACACTACAGGTACAACTGTATTTATCAATCAAACCTGAATAGAAACAAAACAGTTATAAAGGAAGTATAAGAAATAAAGATAGTTAATGTGTACAAAAATTTAAGTGGTTGGACTTCTACTTTCTTGCAATATTAGAATACAGGACAGATGATAACCAGCTGAGGGCCAAGTCTAGAGAATTATCAACCTTGCAGGCCCTTTTGTCCTAACCACTTTTTGTTAGTGAGATATGACTAAACACATCCCTTTATCTGAAAACCTTATTTTATTCCCTTTCTCTGAGTGCTGAGGGTGGTATTCGGTTTGCTTTTAGGGGAGAATAATTCTTGTGACCCGTTATTGGGTTTTGTTTTTTGTTTTTTTTTTTTTTTGCTGTTTTATTGTTTTCTTTATTTGAATCCATATGTGACCTTATCAGTTGCCCTAAAACATTTCATACTTTTCTAAGAAGTTTGCTCTAGTATTGATAAGGGTTTGAATGTGCTCCCACAGCACTTTGGTTTCATCCCAGTAATATTACTTATATTTCTATTATTATTTACAGGTTTACATATCTGTTGCCCCTAGTAGACTCTGAACTCGCTAAGGATAAAATAAATAAATAAAAGTCATACCTACCTTTGTACAAATTGCAAAGCACAAGATTGATTTTGTAAAATCTAATACATTTTAGTGAAATGAACGAATTAGTGACACAACTGCTGTATACCTATATTCTAAGATATTTCACATTCCACTTTTTATTTTATTTCTCTTATTGACAGTTTATATGTTTGAGCTTGTCCTCACCCTGTCTTTAGATTTCCCATATCACATATATTACAAAGACAATAAGCAAATCTTCGTTAAATTAAATGAAAAGTATTTTCTTATCATTGATCTGAATATTGAATCTGTCGACCTTCTGGATGAGTTACTTTAGTTGTATATTCACATTGCCCTTAATTCCAAGATATCTATATTTTTGCAAACTCTAGAGAACTCTTCTGAATAGATAGAACTATGAGCATTTAAATTACTAGGAGTAAATGATATGCTTACTAGAACTAAGTAGTATATTCTAATGAATCTATATAAGATTTCTGTACTTGAAACAAATGTACAGTTTACAGTATCGAGAAATCAATGTTGCCATATGGAACAACTAAAAATGACAGAAAGAATACAAGGCCTTGTATTCATAGCACAGTTACTCTGTGATGCACTTGTCTTTTTATGATTAATTTAGACATTTTCACTAATAGATTCAAAGATAATTGCCAGATAAACAGCTGTGCTATCCCTATAACAGGGGAGGAAATGAGTAAGGGATATTAAATAAGGAAAAATGCTTCTCAGGTGCATTAATCTGGAAAATGGAGCTCATAGTAAGATGTTCTGTCTTCCGTGGTATTTGGATTTGAAAATTGGAGTATTAAGGCATAAGGACATGATAGGGCACCATGAGAAGAAATAATATCCTTATGAAGCCAAGTGATTATAATAATTAGATTATCTATGAATAAAAGATTTTTGTCTTTTAATTATTCAGTATTTTACTAAAACTTACACTACCCTTGGGGAAAAAGGGTTTAAAATAAAAGTATATAAATCCTGAGTCAAAGTAACATGTTTTGGAAAATATTAGAAACATAGTGCAATAAAAATAGAAAATTAATAATAGGAGTTCTTTTTCATTTTAATGATTTTTAAAATTTGTGATAGAAATATTTGTGGTTGTGACTTCAAAATATTTTATTTTATAATCTAAATTTTTTCAATCAAATGTTTATCAAGTACATTCTATTTGTAAATCTGGAAGAGGCGATTAGTCTCTATTATTAAATGTATTAAAATTGATTTGATGCCAAATGAAAATAGGAAATTAAACCCAATAGTTGCCTTAATAAGTTAAGTCATAACTTAGACGCTTTGGTAATATCTGTATAAAACCATTTTTCACTTGCAGCTGCTTGTTTCGCTTTTCATGA
Organism: Cephalopachus bancanus; assembly: GCA_027257055.1. NCBI lineage: Eukaryota > Metazoa > Chordata > Mammalia > Primates > Tarsiidae > Cephalopachus > Cephalopachus bancanus. Next base: position 539,777 of record JAPVLO010000445.1, on the reverse strand, counting down.
GTATTGTGAACCACACTGTACTTTTAAAAATCTTTGCTTCTGTAAACTATTAACTTAAGTCTTTATAGACTTCGTATATTGATGGGAACTGCATTATCCTAATTTTATGACTTTCAGATAGGTTAGTGCCAGTGAGGTCAGCTCCAGAGTAATGAATGCCATTTTAAAATACCAAGAAGCATGATTATTTTCATACCGAGATTGCTGTGGAAAAATACCAAGAGTCTATGAGATATGCCACAAAGTATATAGAAACTGTTCCAGGAAGTAAATGCATAAACTCAGCTCTGCAAGTGTACAGAAAAACCCATTAAAACCCATTAAAAGGACCCAAACTCTAGACGGAAGATAAAAAAAGGATTGATCAGCTACATCCATGAAGGCAATAGATTGTCCATTTATTAATTAAAAGTACATTTTATATATTGTGATGTGATAAATAGTTTGGCTGTTTAGGTTAATTCCCTCAGATCTGTACTGAGGGCTATTAGCATTGATAAATTATGCACTATGACATTTAACATTTCTGATAGACGGTCTTCAGGAGTGCTGTACCTCCAGCTTTGCTTCTGGTATTTACACAGCAATTTAGTCTGACTATAGTTAACTGTGAAGCATTCCAAATACAAGTGGGACTATACCTCAAATAAGCATGTGCTCTTGTGGTTGCGTGATTATAATTCTAGAACCAGAATTAAGTCTCTTGAACCATAACTGTCTTGATCACCACAAAACAGAGAGTACTTCTGCCATACATAAACATTATTGAGGCTCATTGGAATAATGGATTTAAATATCCCAGCATATCTTGAATCCATATACATAATATGGAAACTTTTTTATTTTTATGGTAATAGTATGACACTATCAATTTATTTTTATAAGTTACCATAAGGACATTGTAAAAAAAATTTTCCTGTGCCTTTTCACTTTGTTCTGGGTTATTTTTAAAATGAGCTTCTCCATTAACTGTAAAAAGATGTTTGGAAAATTTTCTGTGCTAGATAAAGTTTTAAAAATCTGTCCAAATATTTATCTTTAAAAGCCTTGTTTCAAAGACCTTGTATGTACAAATGGCTCATTTGTGAAAAGTGGAATATGTGGTAAAGTGGAATTTAAAACAAAACAAAAAAATGACCAGGCAAAGATTGAAAAGAATATCATATATATGCAGACATTTTTCAATTTACAAAAGGACTTTCACCATTCATATCTTAATCTTGCCAACAGTCCCATAAGACATAATGGGGAAAAGTTTCTACTTTAATTAAATTGATTAGAAGAATAAGATTTCAGGAATTTAAATAATTTGCCAATACCAGAAGGCAGAAAACCAATAACCAGAATTCACATTATTTAAGCCCTATTTATGACTCCATTATAAAACAGTGTCTTTTTATTAAAAAATACTCTAAAGATAATGAAAGATAAATAACAGAAATTGAGTTTTAAGTATGCATCAGGAACTTCATATATTCTCCTTAATTAAGTTTCATAAAAGCACAGGTTTATTTCATTAATTCTATAAATTATCCAAGCCCGAGCAAACTCACTTTTGAACATCTAAAACAGTGGCTCAACTTTGGCTACCCAATAAGCCCCCAGGGAAAATATAAAGCCTAAAATGTGAAGATATATGCTTATGGTCAAGATAGTGTAACAAGGACTGGATTTATACTCCAGTCTGAAACAACTGTAATGTAAGACAAAATATAATTATTTTTAAATGATTTTCAAGAAAATTAGGAAACTAATCCTGAAATAAAGGGTGCAAATGAGGTGATCTCTCATTTGTTCCAGTTTATTATCTTCAGAGAGTTTCCTGGCAAGGAGAAAGATGTCCACCAGACTGTGGTAGATGTCCTGAGTCAAGCTGATGGTGCTTAGAGTTCACCAAGATGACTAAATTCACAGTGGGAGACCGAAAGCATACTGAGAGAATTCTAGAGGCTTGTAAAAGGGTCTTTGATTGTTCAGCAGAGTATCAACCAGGGCATTAATGGTGAGAAAAATACCAAAGGCTGGATAAAGAATCACTGAAAGGATTGAAAGGAACAATACAGGTTTATGTAGGGCTGAGAATTGTGCCTGTTCTCACTAGTCATACTAAAAAAAAAAAAAAAAATTCACCACTCCTGAAGCATTGGATGAAGAACCAAAAGGGTCTCTCAGTAATGGAAAACAAATTAGCCATGGATTAACGCTCTGAATTTATCTTTTAAAGAATCTTAAAAACAAGATATTAAAAGATCAAACTGTTTCCGAGTAACTTAACTATGTCTTAGAAGATGGATTTAGAATTTGTATAGAAATTCAAAACTGTCTGACAGCAAGGTAAAATTCACCATGACTGTTATAAAAAAAAAAAAATCAAGAGTCTTGCAAAGAAGTTAGAAAATACAATCTGCAATGAGAAAACACTGTTGGATAGAAACTATCAAAATTAAAAACAGATGAAACACATTAAGAGAGCATCAGTAGGCTATGGGACAGTTTTGTGTGACTTGATATACACTGGAAGGCAGAAGAAAAAGAGGTGACAGGAAAATATTTGAATGATAATTGCTAAAAATTTTCCAGTTTTGACAAAACCTACAAACACATAGATCAAAAAACTCAATGAACCACAACAATAATAAACATAAAGACACATACAGGAAAAGAAATCATAATTAAATTGTATAAAACAAGCATTAAAGAGAAAAATTATAAAAATAGCTAGAGTAATTGTGTAGCATGAAACATGACATAGAGGGAAACAGGTTTCTCATCAAAGCAATACAAGTGATAAGACAGTGGAACATCATTTTTAAAGTACTAAAAGGAAAAAAAAATCTATGAACCTACAATTTGTTATCCAGCAATAATATCTTTAAAAATAAAGAAAAAATAAAATACATGTCAGACATACAAAAGCTGAAAGAATTCATTAATAGTAGAAATACATTATAAAAAATATTAAAGGAAAGTCTTCATTGGGAGGATACTCGTCACATATATCAATAAAAGGAACTAAGAGGATCAAAAAATAGTAATTACATGGGAAAATGTATGATACTTAAAAATATGTAAACATCTTAGTAGATAATTAACTGTTTGAACAAAAATAATGATAATTTGGTAGGGGGTTATAACATGTGGAAGTAAAATGCTTGATAAATTAATACAAATGCCAGAAGGGAAATAAATGAAGGATATCACTTTAAGGTGTTTATACCATACATGAAATGGATACTATCAGTTGAAAGTAGACTGTAATAAGTTAAAGATGTTTACTATAAATCCTAAAGTAACCGTTAAAATAACAAAATGTTATGGCTAATAGCAAACATGGGGGAAAATGAATAATAAATAGATCCAGTAAATCCCAAACAAATCAGAATAGAGGAAAAAAATAAAGAATTGACCGAACAGAAAACCAATAGCAAGATGACAGATTAACCCTAACCAGATCAATAATCACATAAATGTAATTTGTCTAAATCCTCAAAAAAAAAAAAAATAGAACTTGTCAGATTGGATAAAAAAATGAATATCTAACAACAGACTGCCTAAAAATATATAGCTAGAAAGACACAAAGAGGCTAAAATTAACAAAAAGATAAAGTAAATGCAGGCTAATATCAGAAAGCTAGAATAAATGTAATGTCAAACACAATAGATGTCAGAGAAAAGATTATTATAATGAACAAAAGGGTCACTTTATAATGTTAATGAGGTCAATTAATCAAAGGAGTATAAAAATTCTCAGCATTTATGCACCGAACAAAAATGCTTCAAAATACATGAAGCGAACACTGACAGAACTCCAAGGAGAACAAATTCACAATTACAGTTGAAGAATCAATATATCTCTCTGATAAATGATAGATGAAGTAGACAAAAAATAAAATTAGTAAGGATATAAAGAACTGGAACAGTTCTTTCAACAAATTTGACCTAAGGGACAGTTGTAGAAGAGTCTACCCAGCACAGCACAATGTCAATTTCTGTGAAGAACACAGGACAATTTACCAAAATAAATTTACTAAAATAAATAAATAAATTTGTCAGTAAATTAAAATGAAATCATAGCCCACAAAAATTTGTGGGGTGCAGCAAAAACATTACTTAGAGGAAAATTTGAAGCTCTTAATACCAATATTAGAAAAGAAGCAAGGTCTCAAAATTAATTATAAAAAGAACAAATTAATTTCAAGTAAAGAAGGCAAAGAAAATAATAAATATCAGAGAAAGCATCAATGAAATAGAAAGCAGAAAAGCAATAGAGAAAATCAGTTAAACTAAATATTGCTTTTTAAGGAAATCAGTAAAATGCATATGCCTCTAGCCTGACTGCTGAGAAGAAAATGGATAGAAGACACAATTTCTCAATATGGCATGTTATGATGTCACTATAGATTCTACACATGTTAAGAGGATAAGAAAATATCACAATTAATTTTATGCCAATAAATTCTACAACAATTCCTTGAAATACACAAACTACTGTAGCTCACTCAAGATGAAATGAATAGCCTAATTTGCCCTAAACCTACTAAAGAGTATAATTTTGTGATGCGGAATTGGCAGTTGTGGGAATCTGACAGGGAAGTGGGGCGCACACCTCATCAACAAGGGTACCTGCATAATGAACATTTGTATACCTAACCCTGAATTGTACCCCACATCTTTAAAATAAAAAAAATTAAAACAAAAAAATTCACAAACACAACCCTAAGGCCAGATAACTGACAGATTCTACCAAAGTTTTAAGAAATAATACTAACTCTGCAAAACATCTTCCAGAAAATTAAACAGAAAAAAAAAATCATTTCTAACTCTTTCTATGAAGCCAATATTAACCTGATACCAAAATCAAAGGATTTTTTAATATTAAAAAAACATGACCACAGACCAGTACCTCTCTGAACATAGATGCAACAATTCTGCATAAAATCTTAATAATTCAAATCCAACATTATATGAAAGGAATAGTATATATTGACCAAGTGAGTTTTCCTTTTTAACATTAAAAAATCAATGTGATTCACAATATTAACAGAGGATAAAAAGGATCATCTCAACAAATAAATGCCCATCAAGAGATAAATGAATAAACCACATTGTGTTATGGCCATACAATGAAATACCACTCAGAAATAAGAAGGAATGAACTCCTATGTACATGAATATTAAAACAAATATGCTGAGTCAAAGAAAGCTTGCCAAAGGAGAATACATACGGTTTGATTTCATTTACATAAACTTTTGGAAATTGCACACTTATCTGTAGTTACAGAATGCGTATTAGTGGTTTCAAAGAAAAAAGTCAGAGGAGTGGGATAGTAGGGGGTTTGGGAAGAGCCGGGAGGATACAAAACACTTGGGGGGGGGCGTTAGATGCATTCATCATCTTGGTTTTGATGATTGTTTCACAAGTGCATGCACATATCAAATCTTACCATAAGGGCAGTTTATGACATGCTGATTGTATTTTAATAAAACTGTTTAAAACAACAGCAACAACCACCACTGTAGAATTTCAAAGTCTGTCTGACCTATCTGAAGAGAGGCAATCTTTACCACTACCCCACCCACTCTCACATTCCAATGATCTTATCTGAATCTGGGATAGGGACCATTTTTATTTTCCCAGATTATTTAAAGTGCTGTGAGAGTCAAGCTTTGTGCCACCTTTGACTCCATCGTTACACATAAAAATCACTTATAGATTCCAGAAGCTGTAATTGACCAGCAAATATTCACTTTAAGAACTTTTTTGAAAATTCTGCTTTGATGTTTGAATTGATGCATTATCAAAGCAATTTCACTCAGCATATTCAAATATGTGAGCATGGCACTAAAATATGTGAGAATATTCAAACAAGCATCATCATAGTAGCACCAGTCTGCAAAGGATGTGTTTATGATGTATCATAGGTAAATCAATAGTGATATATTTATATAAGAAATTCACAATAGCAAGAACCTGAAAACAACCATGCTGCCCATCAAAAGAGGACTGGATTTAAAAAATGCGGTACATATACACGATGGAATACTACGCAGCCATAAAAAAGAACAAAATCATGAATTTCGCAGCAACCTGGATGGAACTAGAGTCTATAATATTGAGTGACCTCTCACAGAAACAAAGATCAGAATATCACATGTTCTCACTCATATAATGGACCTTGAACATCCAAAGTAATACTATAAGAAAATGACTGACGGTACTGGGAAACTATGGGGGGGGGATAGGATTAACAGTAGCAAATATCTGTCTGGAGCTGGGAAAACACCTCTTATCAACAGGGTGCCTGAATGAAACGTAATTGTACACCTAACTCTTAACTGTACCCCACAAAACCATAATAAAAATACTGATTAATTATAAAAAAAAAGAAATTCAGTATGGTAATGAAATAGTATACAGCTACATATGACAAAATGAATAAATTCTAAAAACACTAGGTTGAGGAAAATAAGCCAGCCAAAATGACATATAGCATATGATTTCATTTTGCATAAAGCTCAAAAGGTAGCAAAATTATAAAATAATATTAAGTATCAAGAGAGTGTTTTATTTGGGATTAATTATTGGGAGGAGACATAATACAGGCTTCTACTGTGTTTTTAAAGCTCTAGATCTTTTATTTAGTGGTGGTTACATGGATTTGCTGGTTTTATGATAATTCTAACTCTATGCTTAATGATGTGTGTTAGTTCACTAAAAGCATAAACACAAAATAAAAACAGTCACAGAAAATTAGTCAGGTAATTAACAAGCTACTTACTGAGGGATCTAATTATGTCAGGGTCTTTATTTAAAACGAATTTTAGTTTAGGTTAAAATATTGCAGTTAATAATACGTTCAAATGTTATGTTATAATTCAGATAATTTCTTTTCTTTTTTCTTTGAAAGTAGGAATTTATTAAGCAGACAGGAAAGCTCCTGGAAGCTGGAAGTGTCCCAAAGTGTTGCCCAATTCAAATTATTTCTAAGTATTTACCTAGAACTATAGAATTACAGAGTTCTATTGTGATAAAATAATAGTTCAACAGAAAAATGTTTGGATCGTTATGATCCAGTTAGCCATGTCTATGAACTTATTGCTGTCTACCTGGAAATAACTTGCACAGTTTGCAAGCTGAGTATCTTTCTGTAAAATGGAACCCATCATATGATAAAAATTATGGACCTTTGTTTTTTCATGATCATTACGAAGTCTAAATGATGGTTTCATCATTGTTATCCATTATTTTTATATAAATAATTACATATCACCATTTCTTGTCTTCCTCTGTAATTTTATTCTCAGTTCTGCTGATCTGTGAAAAAATTAGAAATCAAAAAAGATCTGTTTGGAAAATTTGACATATGTGTCAGTAAACATAACCCATTAGTTTGAAAAATACATGCTAAATTTTATGCAACCTTCATAAATTAAGCTGATGTACATATACTTTTAGATACAATATTTAATTTGCAAAAAAAGTAAATGTAGAATCATGTACAATAAACTATATTGAATAATCAGTTCATTTTTTAAATAAAGCAGTGTCTTGAAGGAGAATTCCAATATTTATATAAATAAAATATACAGTTAAATTATCAAGATAAAGCCCTTTCTGAGGAACATTTTCAGGCCAACCCTTTTAGTTAAACATCTCACGTATCCCTCTGAGAATTGAGACCCTTATTCTGGTATTACATGTCTTCGGTTTGTTCCTATTCCCATTATTAGCATATCAAATTTTCATTAGATTCTGATTGGTTAGATTCAGAGGATCTGATTCGGTTTAGCTATTTTTAGAGAAATAACTTTAAAATACTAGATCTAAGGATAAAATTATTGAATTTGATTTTATTATAATCTGAGCTACAGTTCAGAAAAAAAGTCTAGGTTTTTTTTGTTGTTTTTTTTATAATCGATATTTTTTATTATGATATTGTGGGGTACAGTTAAGGGTTAGGTATACAAAAATGCTTCATTCAGGCACCCTTGTTGTGTCTCCCCGTCCCCAGACAGATGTTTACTACCATTAATTCCATCTCCCTTCCCCTCCCTCCCCTCCATAGTTTCCCACCACTATCAGTCATTTTCTTATGGCAATACGTTGGGTGATTAAGGTCCACTATATGAGTGAGAACATGTGATACTCAGATCTTTGTTTCTGTGAGAGGTCCCTCAGTATTATAGACTCTAGTTCCATCCAGGTTGCTGTGAAATTCATAATTTTGTTCTTTTTTATGGCTGCATAGTGTTTCATCGTATATATGTACCACATTTTTTTAATCCAGTCCTCTTTTGATGGACAGCATGGTTGGTTCCTGGTTCTTGCTATTGTGAACAATGCAATAAACATTCGTGTGCCGGTATCTTTTTTATAGAGTAATTTGAGTTCTTCAGGGTATATTTCCAGTAGGGGGATTGCAGGGTCATATGGGAGGTTGATGTTTAGAGCTTTTAAGAATCACCATACTGTTTTCCACAGAGGTTGCACTAGTTTGCACTCCCACCAACAGTGTAGAAGTGTTCCCTTTTCGCCACACCCTCTCTAGCAACTGTTATTTTTTGAGTTATTGATAATTGCCATTCTGACTGGAGTTAGGTGGTATCTCAGTGTGGTTTTGATTTGCATCTCCCTGATGATTAGTGAGGCTGAACATTTCTTCATGTGTCTGTTGGCTGCTCGGATGTCTTCCTTTGTGAAGTGTCTGTTCATATCTTTTGCCCATTTTATAATGGGGTTATTTGTTTTTTTCTTTTCAGCACGTTTGAGCTCCTTATAGAACCAAGATGTTAAACCCTTGTCAGACCTGGAGTTGGCAAATACTTTTTCCCAGTCTATAGGCTGTCTCCCTGCTCTCTTGATGGTTTGTTTGTTTTTTTGAGTATCATTCTGTGGCCCAGGCTGGAGTGCAGTAGCACACTCAAGGCGAACCCAGCTTTGACCTGCTGGGTTCTGGCAATCCTTCCGCCTCAACCCTCCAAGTAGTCAGAACTACAGGTGCGCACTACCACGCCCAATTAATTTTTGATTTATTGTAGAAACGAGGTCTCACCAAGTTGCTTGGGCTGGTCTCAAACCTGCAGGCTCAGGCAATCCACTCATCTCGGCCACCCGAAGTGCTGGGATTACAGGATGAGCCACCAAGCTTGGCAAAAAATCTAGGTTCTTAAAATTTACTTTCTTGTCACTTACAATGCCTAAACATATCAGGTTTCCTACCCTTAAGTCATCTGTTCTTTGCATATTAATGTGATGAAGAGTTGCCCATATTCTAGGTTACCTTGAAGGTGAGAACAGTGTAGTACAATGTACAGAGTATACCAAAAGGGATTAGTCTTAACATTGTCACTTATACAACAGGCAGTTCATTTTATTTATCTTGTCTTCAATTTTCTTATTCACAAGGTATAGAAACAAAGAGACAAAAAGCAAGCTCTTTTCTAGCTGAAAAGTATGAAGTGCTGTACGATTGATACTTGTTTCACCACTTTGAGATTTCTTTGGTGATGAACTTTCCCCATCCTAGTTAAGTAAGGGATGTAGGTTCCAAAGCTAGGAAAAACTGCTTTTCATCCCTATCCCTGTTCATTTTATTGCTTTGGTTATGTTTCAGATTCTTCTCTGGGATCTTGGGGCAATATTCTGAGCACTTTGTTCTACATGTCTCTCGCTGTAAACATTCAGCGGATCTACTTTGGAAGAGCACAAGAGAAATCTGGTTGCCCGTGACTTTAAATCTATGATGGTCTTTGATATGATGATAAACTTTTTGGCAGTTTTCTCTTCTTTGCACATCTCTATTTTATCAGTTCTTCATGTGGTAGATCAAAGAGTCATCCTAGCTTCATTACTTAGTGACTCAACCTCTTAGAACATTGTACTACTGATCTTTAAAATGAAGATTACAGCATCAACTTCCTGGAATTATTACATAGATTATATGTAGTAACATATATAAGTTACCTAATAAAATAATTAACAAAAAATGACAAATCATTTCATAAATGATTACAAATTCTGAAGATGAGAAGAGGCATAGGAGAGAGGAGGAAAGAGAAGAAGGGCATGTGTATAGTAACAGAAAAGAAGTATTACTTCAGGAGTTCCACAGTTTACCTTTTTAACCAGATTGATTTGAAAGAGGGATTTATTTGTAATAACTACCATGTTAAAACATCGAAAGCATAAATATTAAAAATAAATACACAACTTCTTCTTGTCACATGTCAAGAAGTTAGTTCCTAAGATTATTTTTTAAATGTCTCTCAAAATCTATTTAGGATTTTGGGCTATCTTTTAACGTATCTAGCAGGAAAAAGATACTATCTTAAAGCAGTGCCAAAGCAAATTATTATGTTGGTAGAGGCAGTATAGATAACTGAAGAGTAGAACTTAACTTTATTATTTACTTTATTATAGTAAAACTAAATTATTTTGGCAAAAGCTACAAGAATTAAAGAAGGGGAAGGAGAAGAAGAAAAAAGAGGAAGAGAAAGAGGAGGAGGAGAAAGAAGATGATGAGGAGGAAAAATAATGAAAAGCAGCAGGGTTAAAAGGGCCATTTTTGCTTGCATTGCAAAGAGAAATATCTATTTAATTTCCATATAAAACTTGAAGAAAAATATTTTATTGATAAGCCAGAAAGATTTGTCTGAATATCTGATGATTCTCTTTAGACATTTCACTCTATTATTTGATATGTCTTTTTTTTTTTTTAATTGGAGTCTCACTCTGTCACCCAGACTGGAGTGCAGTGGCAGCTCCCGGCCACCGCAGCCTCCACCTGCTGGGCTCTGGCGATCCTTCTGCCTCAGTCTTCCAAGTAACTGGAACTACAGGAGCATGCTACCACACCTGACTAATTTTTTTTTATTTATTGTAGAGATGAGGTCTCGCCAAGTTGCCCAGGCCGATCTCGAACCCACGGGTTCAGGCAATCCACTCGCCTTGGCCTCCCAAAGTGCTGGGATTACAGGCTGAGCCACCGAGCTTGGCCTGATATTTCTTGATGTATCCAAACTTTGTCCTGCTTTGTTTTTATAACAAAGCTGCTATTGAAATTTGTCACATCTATGACTGCCCCTCCAGCTTCAGTCTTTATTTTAAATGGGAAAAATTCACTGAGCTTTATGAATTCTCTTTTATTCTTGAATCAAAAGTCTGGTGAGAAACTATGAACTTCACAACCCACATGCATAAGTAAATTCAACTCTTCAGTTTTATAATATTTGACTTTACTGCATTAGTTTATATAAGATAAATTTGATATAAAAACCTGTAGTCTCAAACAGAGTGCTCATAAGAATTCTGTTTGCTAAAACTAGGTATTATAAGTCTTTCTACTTTTGAAACTGAAAGAATGTTTAAAAATAAAGAACAAAAAGAAGCTAAAATGTGGAGCTAAAATGAGATTAAACATGGATTTACATGTTTTAGATCTTCTTCCAGAAAGGCAACATAGATCAACACTTACAGAGTAGTTCTTTAAGTAGCAGAATATTAATGAGAAACAGGATTTCTTCTTATTGCATTACAGAATACTCATTAAATAAAAACAAATGAAGTGATTTTAGTCTGTAATATACAGATAAAATAACAAATAATTGAAGCAAAAGTGAATCAATGTTATTATCCAAAAGACAGTAGGGAAGTAAAGAAGTAAAATATAGATATTTTCACTTAGGAATGTATTTTTCTTAGTTTGTGTCTTACTTTAAATACTGTTCCCCTATGTAGTATGATTTCCCACATCTGAAAAGTATTTTTAAAAATCGGTACATTTGAAATATGCTACCAATATACTAAAAACTTTATTTTTCATTTTATTACTAAAACCTTTTTTATATTTCAGAAAACCAGATTATGTTTTGATAGTCTGTTTTCATTTTTTTTTAAAGCTGGTTTGTTTCTGACATTTTTAAAGAAATAGATTTTTTAAATTTTAGATCTTTAAAACAATTTTTATTCTTTTCATTTTATTTTAGAATTGTGGGGTACATATGAAGATTTGCTATGTTAGTAAACTGCATGCAAGTGATGTTTGGGCTTCTAGCAAGTCCTTTCTACCCCAGGTTGTGGACATGGCATCAGTGGCTGGTTGTGTGCCCCTGACCATGCCCCCAACCTCTTAGCAGTGCCAACGCTTGCTGTTCCCACCTTTGTGCTCAAATGCCCAATGTTTAGGAATGAGAATGCTGTATTCAGGTTTTTGATAAACTATTTTATATATAATGTTTTTATCCCAGACCTCTTACTAAATTATAATAAGTTTTTTGGGAGAGTAAGGTGTGAGATTATTCAACATTGTGCGATTCCACAAATATTTTGTCCAATATCCAATATATGGTTTTGCCAAAATTAAGTATGAATCTCCTATGTGATGCTTATCTTACTTTAAAAAGAAAAGAAAATCACATGACCAGGAACATAATAACACCCTTTTTAATCTTGTTAAATTAAAATGAAAAATTTTTGGAAAAATTACACAGTATTTGTAAATTTTTACTCTATAATTTTGAATTGAATAAATTTGTGCTCAGTACCTTTCATCTCTAAGATGGAATTAACAATATCCAATTTGCAGGGTTGCTCTGCAGAGTAAGGAGGTATCATGAAAACACATAAGTAGATGGTCAAATGATGAAAAAATTTAGATTTCTGTCTTACGCTCCTTACTTTTTGAATAATTCCTTAAAATTGACTTCTGGTATATACTTACTGTAGTTTATTCCTAAAAATTCTTGTACGAAAATACCTTCCATGGTGGATCTCAGCCTGTGTGTAGATTATAACAGCACTTGAGATCATCAGGGTAACTTCTATTAAAACATGTGGGAGTGTGATCCTAATAGATCTGGAGAGAGTAAAAAAATAGAGTGAATTATCCTTAGAGTGAATATTAGGACAAAGACACTGATAAAGAGGACACTAAAAGCTAACGTTTTTCATATGCACTATAAGCAACTGAAATAAATATTAGAGTTTTATTTGGCACATTTTTGGCACCAGTACTCAGTACACTATCTCTAATGGGTACAGGGCATGGCCCTATTAGAATACCACAAGATGTTTTCATAGCACTGGGATGGAACTCAAGTAGCATTTGAGTGTGAGTGAGAAGGATACTGTCAGCCAAGAAACAAAATGAAGAATTTACTTTCTGTGAGCCCATCAAGGAGTAAAAAATACATGGACATTTATCTTTAAAATGTGCACTAAAATTTTGGGGTGTTTATTTTGTGCTCCTTGTTTAGGATAATATAATTTGAGATGGCATTACTACTTTTGTTCATGCTAATACACAATACTAAGGAAACTTGATAAAATTCTAATATGCTATGGCTAATATGTTTTAAATTGCATTTTAAAAATATGATTAGTTGTATTTACTTCTGGTAATATGAGATAAATGAAGAGTTTTCATGGTATCATTAACTAACATTACTTGATTAACAACAATGTTTGTTAGTTTGAATTGCATAGCATTTAAGATTTAATATGTGCACAGTTTTTATTGCTTATTAAATGTCTGTTTTGCCCTGTTTTATCAAGATCTTGATGCTTAATACTCTATTAAAAGAAACACTAGGTTATGTTAATGTCTTTAGGGGCATTCTTGGATTGTAATATTGATTGAAAATTTAACAATCATGTATTCATTTACCCTAGAGTACAAAGTGATAAAAAAGAATAATAATCAAACCTTAAATATGTTACACAGTAATTTTATTTTAATTTTTGACTCTTGATAGCTTTATTTATTTATTTTTTTCTTAATTGACAAATATAAATGGTACGTATGTAGGGTATGCAACATGATGCTTTGAAATATGTAACATCATAATTTGTTGAGAAAGGAAATCTGAAGGTAGAAGAGGGGAGGTGAGGAAAAGGAACAAATGGTGTGGGTGGTACTTCCCAGCAGTCTGCATTCACATGAACCCTGGGAGTTGAGTGGAAGCAAGCTCACGTTTCTACTGCTGATTTAATCTAATTCTCCTTTTTTTCTTTCTATTGCATCTGAGAGTATAGTTGTGGCAAGGAAGTTTAATCCAGAATAAAGTATAACTAGAAAATATCTTCAATAACTGATTATCAATATTGCAGAGGTGGCTCTGGCAATTACAAAAAGGAACTCTCAACCTTTCAGAAGTATGTTCACATGTTTTAACAATGTAAGTGCTTCATGCTTTAATTGTTAAAGATTCCATTTTGACTAAAGACTATGACATAAAACTAAATATTCTAATATTCTCTGCATTCGTGTTAGCAGATGTTAAGATTTATAGAAACACATCATAACAATGGAAAAGCAGCAGATAAATAAAATTATCTAATGGAATAATTTGATACATAAATGGTTAATGAATGCTTAAAAGTAAAAAATTAACTGGTAGAGCATTAGCAGTTGAAATTTTGTAACAGTTTATTTGTACTCATAAAATATTCCATACTATTCCAGCAGTTCTGATCAGAGAAAAGTAATTCCTCTTTATTGACAATATATAAAGACTATTGTTGCATATACATAAACATATTTGTTTCCATCAGCTTCAACATACAGGATATTTTTCAGGTTTCGAATATGATTAAACTCTACTTATGGACTAGTAAGTTCACTTGTGACTCTTTCATGTATGCTGACAGAGATATGACACTTCTGGCCAAGAGACAAGAGATTTTATTATTCATGGCTCGGAAGTCAGCACGAATATTAGCATATTTGCTTTGATTCTTCATGTGTGTGTGTGTGAGAGAGAGAGAGAGAGAGAGAGAGAGAGAGAGAGAGGAAAACAATGAAAGGGAAATTCCAGTTAAACAGTTTAATGACTGACACAAAACTTCACATCTCAGTGGGCCTCCAGAAATATTCTTTAGGCCTAACCAAAAGAACAAGTGTTTTGAAATAGAATGGAACAGTTACTTAGAAAGCAATAAACTGCTAGGAAGTTGAGGAAAATAAAAAATGTTTTTTCAAAACGTACATTAGAGAAATAAAATTTAGAAAGACCAAATTAAAAGAGAGAGAACAGACAGCTCTGTGGGGTTTGTGTTTTAATATAGTCAGTAAAACTCAAAGGAAGACTCTGAGGTTCCATTAGTCCTTGACAATCTTGGAACACCTTCTAGCAATAGACACAGACTTTCAAAAATCAATTATTGGCCAGACACGGTGGCTCAGCCTGTAATCCCAGCACTTTGGGAGGCCGAGGCAAGAGGATTGCCTGAGCCTGGGGATTCGAGACCAGCATGGGCAACTTGGTGAGACTTCATCTCTACAATAAATCAAAAACTAAATCGGGTGTGGTTGCATGCCTGTAGATCCAGCTACTTGGAAGGATCGCCTAAGCCCAGCAGGTTGAGTCTGTAGTGGCTGTGAGCGTGCTACTGCACTCCAGCCTGGGCAACAGGGTGAGACTTCAACTCAAAAAAAAAAAAAATCAATTATTCCTATGCTAGAAGATACAGGTTCCATAAAATGTTAAGCAAAAAATCAGCATTGTCCCCCAAATTATGTTGAGTGAGTCATTAATCAACAAAATATTCTGAAGAGCTAAGAAAATTATTAATTTTTAAAATTTTAGTTACACCCTGAAATTTATTACTTGGGTGACTCTACTTTAACTCCTTACCAAAACATTTAGGATTTATGATTTACTGACTACACCCCATCTTAACTATTTACATTCCTTCAATGGACCCCATTAAACTATCCCAAGAAAACCGTTCCCCTTTCTTCAGAACATGTATCAGAAAGCACCGAATCAAGTAAAGCTTTATTTTATTTCTTGACTGATCACATTGCTAGGAGTTTGAAACTCAAGAAAGACATTTTGTTTTAAAAAAACTTCTATTTTTAAAGAAAAGTGTGGCTTAGCAGTGAATGGTATTGTTAACAGAATTGTACTAGAAACTCAGCACTCTTGACCAAAAAAACCAGCCCTCTTTTCTTTTAATACACTTCTTCAAAGGACATCTTGAACTTCTGAGGTCCTGAGGCTGTGAGCATGTGGACAGCAGCTTGCTGGTTTCCATTTTTAAAATCAATATTATCTCAAATTATGAATAGTTTAAGAAAATAAATTCCAAGTGTGACCCGATTCATTCTCTAGAAAGAATTTGAATTTCCATAAGTTCTATAACAAGTCACTAAGGATAAGAAAACTGACATTTATTGGTCATAGTTTTAGTACAAGAGGGAACCCCTGAGCAAATCCCCATTCTTTAGACTGCATTAATAAATGTAAACAGGATGTTTCAGCACAGAAAGCATAAAACTGCCTGATATATGCAAGGCATATCTTTAATGATGTTTAAAAAGGAGCTAAACATCTCCTTGGGAATTCTTAAAACATTTATCTTTTAGGCAGTTATTTAGCTTCACAAGTCTTTGTTGTTGAACAAGCTGGAGAAAATAGGTCAGCTAATGTTATATTAATCAGTAAATTAATATTTTAATTTGATTTTCTTTCTAGTTAAAATGCTTGCAGCTTTTCCTTTTTTTTCCTACTTCAGCACTGATGCTAAGTGATATCATTATCATATTGTACCTTGGGGTTGTGAGATAACAGGGTCCAGTGATAACTCTATTTTAAGAAGAGTAGGAGTTTTATCATATCACTTACACATTTAAAACGATACTCCAGGACTTCTGCATGACAAGTCTTAGCTGAGTCATAGCATTCTCCAAATTATGCTTTCTGTTTCATATTCTAAAATCATACCTTTCAAATCTGAGTAGATAATAAGTTTTCATTAGTAGAAATTCTGTCTTTATTCTAGGGGGAAAAAAATCTTACTCAAATTACCTGGACAATATAAATGTGGGTTTCAGATTCTATTTTCTTTTTTTTTGTATCAATGTACAATACCATAGAAAGTTAAATTCAAAGGGGCTGCTGCCTACTCTTTGCAATAAAGAAAGATCTACCAAAGTTTTACAAGATAAATTGAACATAGACAAAACAAAAAAACAGAAAACTCTATTCGTGTTTTAGTTTAGCAATTTTTGAAGAACCCAAACACTCTAAGAACGGGACAAATGTGTATGACATTATTTCTGTGATGATATTAATCTTCCTTTTATAGGAGTTGTCATGAATTTTTGTTTTCTTAAAATCCAAATCTGGCATGATTAACAGAGATTGACCACACCACCTCAACAGATGTTAGTTGATGCCAGTGATGGAGAATGTGGCTGAGGCACACAATCTAGTTTAATGTAATCTAGCATGCTTCTTTTAAAAAAGGGTACAATACTCACCCAATGTTTCTGTGTCTTGTTGCAATTCAGCTGGAGTTAGAAGAAAAGGATGTTAAACTCTTTTACTGGTATTGAAATATATATATGTATTTAAAAAAATACAAAAGCAGCAAAATAAAATTTGAAAGCATAACTAGGACATGTAGTAAAGTCTATCAACAGAAAATCACCTAGAAGTGATGTTTCCATCTTATGATCCATTTTCATTAGTACATAAAACTCTGAATCCTAGATTCATAGATTCATCAAGTTAATGGAAATTATAGCATAACCTAATTGTAGAAAACTCCACTATAGTTAGAAAATATATGCTTAATTAGTTTAAGTTAGGACCAAATGCATTCTTTCCACTTTGTTCATGTCTGTTCCATGGTTCTTTATTCCATATCAGGGAGAGAATTTCAATCACTTTGCCATTGTGAGCCAAACCACATAAAATTGTTAAATATTCAAGTTAATAAATGAAGATGAAGTATATTCACTTAACCTACATAAATGTGTTACTTCTAGCTATAATATTTAGACATGATTATTTTTATGACTTTTTATATTATTGTTGTAGACAAATGTTAGAAATTACTTTCACATATTACACAGTCATAAAGAAGGACAAAATTATGAATTTCACAGCTACTTAGATGGAATTAGGGTCTATAATACTGAGTGATCTATCACAGAAACAAAGAACTGAGTACCGCATGTTCTCACTCATAAGCAGACCTTGAACAATTATCATAATACTATAAGAAAGGAATTGGAAGTAGTTGAAACTGTCCAGGGGGTGGGGGTGCGATTGGCAGTAGTGGGAAACTGCCGTGAGAGAAGGGTCACACCTCATCAACAAGGATACATGCATAATAAATATTTGTATACCTAACCCTGAATTGCACCCCACATCTTCAAAATTAAAAATTTTTTAAAAAGAAATTATTATTTCATGTCAAATTCACATGAAATAGATACAATCAGTTGTTTTGTTTAATCTGGTTAATCTGTTATATCTGGTTTTGATAGTGAAGCTTTGAATCAAAGAGAAAGTGAATGTAGATAAAGGAAATCAAAGATTGATACTTTTTAAAAATCACATATTCACAAATATTTACCACGATGATAAGTAGCTCAGAGAGAGAATAAAGAAAGCAATTTACATTTTTGGACCACGGACTGTGGGACCATATCCTCTGCTAGACACTTGACATGCATGATAAGAATAATAATAATGAACTAACATTTATTGAATGCTTATTTATGTTGGATACAGTTTAAGTGTCTTATGTAGTAATTTATTTCTCACAACTCTATGGATAAGATAATATTTATTATCCCATTATACAAATGAGTAAAGCAAAGTGGTTAAACAACCCATCTAAAGTCTAGTGTATGGTGTACCTGAGGTTAGGTCCAAGTTGTGTTAGTGTACATACTTAATCACTAAACTTTCACTTAATCTTTTTTTTTAAATGGTATAAGCAGTCAAGAAATGATGACAAAAAATAAGAATAGACTTCAATTTAATTTAATAACCTGAGAGCTTATTCCTGGATGATTATAATTCTTTTCCTCACACTTTCCAGACTTTCTCTATATTCAAATTTCTATTTTTTCAGAAACAAAATCTGATTGGTAAGCCTTTGTTATGGGTCCACTTTTGAGTTATTCATTCAAATGTGATAAAAGAATTGATCTTATGATCTCTTGGACTATCTCTTTGGGGGTTCTGCTGAGGCAGTGTCACTAAAAACCAGGTCTAAGTGTAGAAAAAAATCTAAGTTTCTTATACATATGGGTTCAAAGAAATTTGGAGAGGTTCAGAAGAGATTTCATGGGAATAGTAACATGCAAATGACTGTTAGACAATGAACAGCATTTCACAATTCACAAAACTAAAACTACAGAAAGAGACATAATCTTTAAGCTCATATTAGCTAAGTCTATAATTGAAGATAATTATGCTTCAATGTGCCTCATACAACTAAGTGAAAGTGCATAAAAATATGACAATCTTGCCGAGTCTTGGTTTTAAAGAAGTCTTCCTTAACGAAGAAGTTTCAGAGACTTTTAGATATGGCAAAGGAGAACCAGGAATATGATAATAAGAAAAAATATTTTAACATATGTCTGACATGGTAAGGAAGTTAAGTATAACTTTAGAAGCCAGATACAGAACACATGATTACAGAGAAATAAGTACTAGCCTCTGTCTTTGGTGGGTTTGTGGGCAAACATTTTCCATAGAGAGAGATAATGAGAATAGTGACTTTGGCTGATGTTAGAACATCATAGAACAAAACAATAAAAAGAAATCGCCCTGGGAATTTAAACCACAGGTCTCTATTCACTGTGCTCATGTCTAGAATTCTTCTTACCTTTAAACCTCAATAAATGTCTAGTGAAAACTTTCATTTAAAGTCGTCCTGGGTTGAAAGTATCCCTGGCTTCCAGAAGCAGCCAACCCAAATCTTCTCTGGAAGAATGAACTTACAATTCAGGCTAAAAATGTTATCTACAAATAAAGCTCCAAAAAACACAAATTCACATTTTTTCCCCTAAAATCACAAAGTATCGCTGGGCATGGTGGCATGTGCCTGAAGTTCCAGCTACTTGGAAGGCTAAGGCAGAAGGATCGTTGGAGCAGGTAGAGGCCACGGTGCCCGGGAATGTGCCACTGCACTCCAGTCTGGGCGATAGAATGAGACTCCAACTCAAATAATAATAATAATAATAAAATAGAACAGTTATAAAAACAAAATAAAATCACAAAGTCTAAGGGCCCAAGCCACATAAGGGAGAGTTTGCAAACTCTTCAAAGTGTACATTCAAATCCACAATGTAGACAGTTGTATTATCAAATACAGAGTGTAGTATAAATATCATTTTTATATGTGTAAAGAAAAAGAGGCACGAAATACATTATGAAAGAAAAGTGATTGTAGAAAATACACCAGCAGATTTGTTAAAGATACATTTATAACCCCCCCCAAAATATGATAAAAGTAGAAATGCAGTTGATAACTCAAACAGCAGATTAGACACTACTGAAAAATAGACTGAATAGACTTCGAATAAATTCGAAGAATCTTAAATAGAATCTTAAACAAAAAGTGCCATATTCTTGACAAAACATACATTTAATGAATTTCTGGGCTTGAAGGGAATAAAGAAAATCTCCAAGGATACTTCAACTAAACAAAATGCTAAGCTAAACTTAGAACATACATGCAGAGCTACAGGCAGATGTGAAAGGCAGAGCTGCTGGAAGGAAGAGTTCTTACAGGCACCGCAATTCAGAAAGTCAGCCTTGATCCAGCTGTAAGAGGAAGCGCTACACTGAGATGCCCACAAGCCAGGGACCTTGCAAAGAGCCAATGTTCCAGAGTCAGCACTGTCCTTTTGGTTCCTGAAAGACGTTGATGCAAATTTTCTCTTCCATTTAAGCATTCCCAATGTAAATCTTGATATTTCCCAAGGACTTAAACAAACAGATAAACAAACAAGCAAAACCTTACATTAAAACATCAGCAAACACACAAAAAAGTTAGTGATTGTCAGGAGTTGGGAAGAAGGAGGCATAGTAGGCAGAACACAGAGGATGTTAAGGCAGTAAAAATGCTCTCTATGATAATATGAATAATATGTAATTACAAATATGTCTAAACACATAGAATGTACAACACCAAGAGTGAACATTGATGTAAAATGTGGACTTTAGATAATAATGATGTGTCATTTAGGTTCATCAGTTGTAACATAGTCACCATTCTGGTGGGAGATGCTGATAATTAGGAATGCTATGCGTTGGCAGAGATCAAAGGGAGTATAGGAAATCTCTGTACTTCTGTTCAATTTTGCTGTGAACCTAAAACTGCTCTAAAAAATAATATCTATTAAAAATTGTCAAATGCACAGTAAGAAAATAATAGTTGTACTCTCGAATATTTTATATGCTAAAATTAACACATACAGAAAAAATATTTAAAGAAAATTTCCAAAAAAATAGAGGTCAAGCATGGTGATGCATACCTATGGTCCCAGCTACTCAGGAGGCAGAAGCAGTCAGAGCCCTTATGTTCAGGGGATCAAAATCAGTCTGGATCACACAGTGAGAGCCCGTCTCCAAATAAATAAATAAATAAATAAGATGGAGTCACAAAAACGAGCTAACAAAATATCAATATATAGAAAGACCAGGTAGATTTGAAGAATGATCTAAAAATTTTAGAAAATAAAGTACAACTTTTATAGTTATTAATCATTGAAAGAATGATTTAAAATACAGATCAGCTGCAGATTCGGCAGATGAAAGGAAAATTTAGAATGACATATGTTGGGATATACAAAAGTGAAGTTAAGAGACATGGAGGTTATGATGAGGACTAATGTATATGTTTATAAGCATTCCAGAGGAGATAATAAAGACAATGGAAGAAAGAAAACAGATCGAAGAACGTTAATACCTTTCCAGATGTTACAAAAGACAGGTGAGGGATGCCAAATTACTCAAGATGATTAATACAAAGAAATTCATTCATAGATACCTCATGGTGCAACTACAGAAATCCAAGATGTAAAAAGATCTTATAAGTGTAAAGAGAAAAAAGATTACCCAGAAAAAAATATTACAAGTAAATTTGCAGAAAATTCCTCAATAGCAACAATGAAAGTTGTCTGGCAATGGAACAATCTCTCCAAAGACTTTAAAGTATCAACATAAAATTATATCTCAAGTAAAATCATTTTAAGAAAAATTCAAAAACACAATGACTAAGATAGTAGTCAACATTTTCCAATAATAGAAATTTCTTAATGATGTATTTTAAGAAAAAAATGGGTGAAGAACAGTATCAGATGGAAGAGGGAATGGTAAGCAAACGAATGTTAAACATGCTGTGAAATTTAAATTACTATTGGTTGTAACAATTTGTAGTTAAAATGAGGTAAAAGAATCTTAAAACAGTACAGTGTAAATCAGAAGGGAAGAATTTCAGTTAGATTACACTATAGTCCTTGGTGAAGGGTATATATGTATTTGATTAAACCAGCCACATTACAATTTGTAGGAGAACTACTAATAGCATAGAAATAGATAGCAGAACTGTCAACCTAATACAACAGAGAAAATGCAATGAAGAAAAGAAATGTGAAAGAGTAAAAAAAAAAAAAACAATTTAAATAAGGAGAAATAGAAAGTACCAATTACAGCAAATTTTTTTAAATCTTTAGTATAAAGACTAAGATAGTCATTTTGGTCTCAAATAGTTGATTATCTTTTGTTTACAATAGATATGTATATATTTAAAACAAGGCAAGTTGGAAGAAATGAGTGAAAAAATAAATGTCAGAATACAAAAAACATGACTAGAGGGTATTCATATGTATTGATAGAAGCTTTAATTTACTAGGAAGATGTAATAACTCTAAGCCTGTATGCATATACCATCATAAGTTCAACTCAGATATAAAATAACAAATATACAAAAGGAATTTGAAAAAACTTAATATCAGAGCATGTAGTTTTTTTTTACATGAGGAATTTATTTTGTAAAAAAGAAATGTCTAGAGAATGCCAGACAACCCTAGTGTGACTACAGTGCCATATATAAAATGGCAATTGCTCACAATGACAACACAGAAGAACCAAGAATACCAAAGTACTTTCTGAATTTAAAAAACCCAATTACATTCAGTAGGGGCTTAACGTCCTCATATAAATCAAGGTTTCAACACTCTGTCATTTGGTAAACCAGATAACCAGAGCATCCAGTCATATAGTTTTTGGAGACACAATTTAGCAATAACCACTTCTTCTGATGATACATAAAGTCACTCATTATACTCATTTGGTATATATCTGCACTAATATTTTGAAATTCCAGTTGTTTGGCTAAGTGATAGATTGCAGAGCATACGATTTAACACAACTTTCTTAAACAAAATATTAAACACAAAAAGAAGAAAAATTTGCATGATGAAAATATTAATCTTGATCCAAAATTCCTGTATAGACACTGCATTTAACAACTGGAGAATGTATTTCTCAAACACATGTAGAGTGCTTTACCAAAATTGACTATAGAGTAGTCCATGTAGCAAGCCTCAACAAATTTCAGAGATGATATTTCTATATTACAGCAAAATTTAATTTTAACAGTAGAAAAATAATGAAAACATTCTAGCCAATAAAAGTTTAAACACAGTTTTTATTAAGTCAGCAACAAAGAAGAAATTACAATGGAAATTTGCAATCATTTAGACTGATCATCAAAATAATGAAACATTAC
Source organism: Cephalopachus bancanus (assembly GCA_027257055.1). Taxonomy (NCBI): domain Eukaryota; kingdom Metazoa; phylum Chordata; class Mammalia; order Primates; family Tarsiidae; genus Cephalopachus; species Cephalopachus bancanus. Next base: position 516,235 of record JAPVLO010000445.1, on the reverse strand, counting down.
AAATAACTCTGTCTCTCTCTGTTTCTCTTTCTGCCTCTACACACACACACACACACACACACATACACACACACAAAACTGGCATTTCACTTTATTGGGGAAAAGATGATAATTTTATTGAATAGTAATTCAATAAAAGAACCTTAGACACTTGTTATTTTTGTTTATCCTCATTGAAAAAATAAACCAGCAAAAATAAACTGGATCTCTATATTATACTACAGAAAATTATGCAAAATGTATGAGGGGGACCCCAAAAATCTGGAATTTATTTATAAAACATGTATAGTTATTCTTACATATTTAAACTTCAGTCCCCTTCAAGGTACTTTCCGTTTGATACAATACACCTATCGAGGCACTTTTTCCACTGCCCAGAACAGTTTGTGAACTCATTCATTTTGATGCCTTTTAGTGCTTCTACCATTTTTTGTTTCACCTCTTCCACATAGACAAAACATTTCTCTTTGAAGACATTTTTATCCAGGGAAACAAAAAAAAATTGCTCTGAGTGAGATCAGGTGAATACGGAGTGTGGAGCATGCAGGTCATGCCATTTTTTGGTCAAAGCTGTTGAGCAGTTTTGGAAAGGTGTACTTTGGAAACAGTTTCCCAAACCGTGGAAAGGTATACTCATAAATCACCCATCATGAAAAGGGCAAATGTGCTAAAAGATTCTTCAAAAGAAAATTCGCTGAAGCTGAACGCAACCTCTCACAGCAATGCTAGCTGGTACATTGATGCCTGTGGGTTCCCAGAACATTTACCTAGTAGAAGAAACCGTACTACAAAAGGGCCCGCCCTCCAAAAGATAATTTTGTTTTTTTGGGGGTCCCCCTTCTTACTAAATAATAGTTCCACATAAAAATAGGTACAAGAGAATATATGAGAGTATTTTTTATAACTTTAAGGTAAAAAGTCTTTTTTTAAAAAAGATGTGAAAGAATACCCAAGTCGTAAAGTAAAAGATGGGTACTGTATATTGACTAAATAAAATGTGCACATTAAAGATAAGCTATTAACTAATTGAAAAAAAATGAAGGTAATAAAAGTCACCACCACCACGAGACACTATTTGCAATAATCAACAAAACTTGGCATCCAGAATATGTAAAGAATTCTTAGTAACCAATAGAAAAACAACACAAAAGTATATTGATCAAAAAATACAAGAAACTTACAAAGGTAGAAATATGGATGATAAATTATTATAGGAATGTTGTCCCAATCTAATTTTGAGAATTAGAAGAAATGTAAATAAAACTGCAATCCATTTGCATCATACACCCTCCGGGTTTTGAAAAACCTTAAGTTGCACCCTATTAACTGTTGTCAAGATACAAATAAATTAAGGATTCTCTTACATTGCTAGCAGGAATATAAATTTTCACAACCACTTTATGAAGTGTATATTCAGTATTATTTCTATGAATGTGTTACTAGTACACTCTTTCTCAAGCTATATGCATGTATATCATTTAATCTTTTGTATATAGTATATTGTGCAACATGAGCAGAGGCATTGAAGGACTAGCAAGAGTAGCTAGATGAAAGTTGAAGACAGACTTGTAAACAAATATTTGCAATAAATAAAACCCAAGGTTATTGAAAATTTATTATAAACAGGAAATTTTGGTTTTCTTTTTTATTTCTTTTTTTGACTTGGCCTCTCTTTCTTTTTCTTACTTTTTTTTTTTTTTTTTAGTTGGAGTCTCACTCTGTCACCCAGGCTGGAGTGCAGTGGCATGCTCACGGCCACCGCTGGGCTCAGGTGATCCTTCCACCTCAGCCTTCCAAGTAACTGGAACTACAGGCATGCACCACCACACCCAGCTAATTTTTTTATTTATTGTAGAGATGAGCTCCTGCCAAGTTGCCCAGTTTGGTCTCGAAAGGGTGGGCTCAGACAATCCTCTCTCCTTGGCCTCCCTAAGTGCTGGGATTTTAGGGTTAAGCCACCACCGCTCCTGGCAAAAGGAATGTTTCAAAAATAACTCATAGATTACATGACTTAATCCTTTCAACATTCCTAAAAGGCAGGTAATCGTTTACCTACTTTTCCAGATGAAGTAACAGAAGCAAAGAAAAGTTGAGTAATTTGCCTAGGGATGTACAACATTTAGGTGTTAAAACAAGAATGAGAACTCAAGTAGTTTGGTTCCAGTCTGCTCTGTTCACCTGCATGATGTTCACCTGCCTGTCAAAGGAATGTTTGGTTCCTATGGTACCAAAGTATTTGATAGTTAAATTAGGGGATGCAGAGAGTGAATCATCAAGGCTGCTCAAATGGTTATCCTCAGTCTCTCTCTGGAATATGGTCATTCCATCATAGGTTTACAGTTCTTACCTATCTAATGTCACAAAAAGCTCTGATGGACAAGACAGTATATCCATTTATTCACTATTTAGATATATAATTTCAGAAACTAGGCTATTTGTTTGTGGCCTGACGTGTCTGCTTTCCAGTTTTATGATAACTTTGGAGATAATTAATTATGTAGTTGTTTGGTGACAATGAAATTAGAGTAAATAAAGCTAGATATTATTGAGGAATATTTTATACAAAATATGGATGAATAAGTGAAAGATCTATTGACAGAGAACACCACTGCCTCCACTGTAATACTTTTCAAAGTCTCTGTGTGTTTAAAATTTAAATAAACTTTAAAGGTCAAGTGCTCAAAGAAGTATTTTTTTTACTCCCAAGGTAAGGTAAAGTTCCCTGGCTATTCTTGGGGCCTAGCACATGGTTGGTGCTTCATATCTATTGAATAAACACTCGTGTTTTCCCCCTTTGTCAACCTATATTTAGAGTTAAGATCCTATATAGTCTTGCCTCTCCCTCTATTGCCCTTTCTTTGAATAACAAATTTATTCCTAGAATGAACTATATCTTGATTGTCAGTTGTAATCATTTTTTTCTGTAACATTCAAAATCCTCTTTTTCTTTCCAGATGTTCCACCACGTTACCCTATGTAGCCATAGCTGTCCCCCAAGCTTCCCAAGGCACATACGAATGAATTCTCTTTTAAGGTTTGGTTCTTCTCATCCACCAAGTATTCACTCTTCTAATGTTATGCCTTAAGAAGCAGCCTACCCATTTAACAACCAGATTCTTAGTGCTCATTAGAAGACCGAAGAGGAAATGGCAATGACATTCATGGGCTAAGACAAAAGTTTGAGAGACTAGTCATGTAGAGTTAAGAATACAAGGAAAGAGGTCATTGTGCACTCTGGCTGGAGGAAGAAAAACAGAGCTCTGCATTCAGAAGATAAATGATGTTCAATCAGAGAAACAAATATTTCTAGAAGCTTGGGGGCCTAGATCTAAGTCGGGGATATTTTATAGGCATTGCTAATATGATACTTATTACCTAGTTGATGCTCATAAATATTTGTCAAATAAATTCAGATATAGATATGAATTGGGAGGTTACACGTGAAAGAAAGGGCATCACAGTCAGGCAGAAACATTTAGAGGTGTAGAAAAGCAGAGAAACGACACAGCAGTTGACTCAGAGAGAATGTACAGATACCAAGAGTTGAAAAGTATACTGCACACTACATGGAATGAAATTCAGTTCACTCACACTTGTGGTTGGTAATGTGAGGTTACTTGACATCACAGTTAATCTGATCGAAGCATAAACGGGAACTGACTTCACAAAATCAACTAAAGGTCAAGATTTTAGTTTCATCCTTTGGGTTCCCAAACTTGTTCTTAGGCGAAAGAGACACTTGTTTCTAAATTCTACATTGACTCTTTGATCTGAATCAGGCTATTCTCAGCAGGTCTGGGCACCCCCACTATGAGAAAAAGTATACTTTTCTGTGTTTGAATTCAAAGCAAACTGAAATTTGAGTGGTACAAAAAAAAAAAATCCTTCCAGCCCCACAGTGATCTGAGATTCCTATTTTTCAGGCTACTACATGCCATAACTCAGTCAATCTATGCTAAAACATATAGACATAATCCTTTAAAATATCTATTATACAAAGATGCTAATAAGAAAGGCAACTGATCTATGTAAGATAACTCAGAATAATGTAAAACACTTATTTGGAAACTATTTTGATATGATAATTTTTTATCTTAAACAAGAGAGGTACTGTTGTGATTGCCATTTTTTAAAAAAAGCAACATTTATTAAAGTTGATACTAAAATATTCAGTTTCCTGGCTTCTGCATCACTCTTGAATGATATAAAAAAAATTCTTGTAGTTTCATTTGTGGTTCCAAAAAGCTTTTGACTCACTAAGGTTGAATGTCAGGTAATTTCATTTAATGTTCACTTTTAAAAGAGAAAAGGTGGAGAACGATTTAGATGAAAAGTAGAGTGTGTGACCTTAGAAATGTATTTATAAAGTCTGACTGCAGCAGCCAAAAATAATAACCATTGAACTTAGTGAATAATTTAAGGCCAATGAGCTAACAGTGATCTTTGCAATGGGATATTAATTCGTAAATATTTTAGTCAGCTTTTTCACACCCAACATAAAAATGCCTTGTATTTTATCTACAATCTCACTCTAGGTGCAACTTCTGAGAGATTTTTTTTGTTCTCACTGAAGTCTTTATACACACATTCACACATTATAATTAAATGGTTTTACTACACAAATGCACTCAAGAAAAAAGATGATTTTTCTAAAATATGCAGTGATGATACTAAGGCCTTGTTTCATTTTACACAATGCTATAACCGAATTTGATTCCTTTATCTGGGTCTATTTGCTATGACACTTTGATTTGTTGAAAACTAGAATCATTTGGTTTTTTTGACCAATACTTAGCCTTGAAGAAATATTTCTAAAATTGTGCAACAGAAATAAATGTTTTCGATCCTGCAAAAATGTATTTACTACTCACATATCCATAGCATATAGATAAGTATTTACATAGTTATGTCCACATATCAACTAATAAGTAATGTTAATGCCTTTGAATTTCTTTTATGTTAATTAACAAAACAATGGCTCTAGCTTTCAGACAATTTATTTTCATCAGTGTGTTTCCTTGATTGTTACTTGAAAATATAAATATGTGCTAGAAATTTAAGATAGATTCTTTTTACTGTACATGGGAAAGTGTGAAAAAACTAGAGAGAGCATAACTGGAGTAAAATATGAGTTGTAAGTACTGGTCATGCTCAGTCGCAAATCGAGCAAGTTGCTTCATGTCTCAATTCAGTTTTCTCACGTTTGTTGCAACGTCTCTAGCTAATTGGGAAGACCCTTCAAGTTGCAATCATGAATGAATAAACCAAGTCTCCCCAAAATATTGTAGATAAACAGATGATTGAAAATGAAATCACTCCTTAATGACTAGTTAAAAACAAAGCATTGAATTTGGACAACTCTGATTCTCTTCTGCAATGTCTATTATATCCTACTGTACAGTACGAATTTTCATAGGCCAAAAACTTGAGTGTATAGAAATTGCAACTGTCTTTATTTAAATCCATAACTCAGTTGAAGACCATATAAGCACAAGTGGAGAAAAATGTTTTGGAGGGGTCGGGAAGATGGCGCCTGAGCCAGTCAGAATATGAGTCCCCGTGTGAGTGAGTGTATGGAAAATTTTGTGTAGGTGCTGGTGAGCAAGTGGGAGCGTAAGTGGCTGACTGTGTGAAGGCTAGGGAGCTGGCAGTCAGGGCTCTCCTAGTGCAGCTACTGGTGCCACACCTGCTAGGATTGGACCCTAGGGACTCTCAGGATGCAGAAGCCCAGCGCCATTTTCTTTTTCTTTCTTTCTTTCTTTTTTTTTAAATCAACAAACCCTCCTTGGGAAGGAAATGCTGAGAGAGACTATCTAAGTGGGGGCTCGTGAGCAAGTGTCCAGGTCCCTGGTGCAACAGCTGGTGCTGCAGCTTCTCGCTTTGTCCCTGGCTCTTCCTAGGTTGCACAAGATGAGCATCATTATTTTTTTTTAAACAGACAAAAGCATGTTTTTTTGCAAAAAAGCAGGGGAGAGAAACCATTGCCCCAGGCTCTCTCTCACCATTGAGCAGGAGAGAGATTGCCACCTCCTGGCTTTGCCTCTCCATTTCAGCACCTGGCAGGTCACTGGCTGCAGGGGCTGCGGAGGAAGTTCAGAGGCAAAGTCCCACAAAGGAAGACAAGAGAGGCACTCCACCACCATCTTGAAGGCAGGGCAGGAAAGTGCTCAGACTTGCTCACCATGGACCAACAAACCTGATCTCTGTGACTGGCAGATCAACTACCCAGGATTGATCATGACCCAGAGGGAATACCCTGAAAGCACAAACCTTGGAGGGACCTAATGAGTGCTGAGTTCCAGGTACCCCACCTCCTACCCTGATCCAGCCATGAGACAAAGGGTGTGGCCAGAAATGGACCAGGAAGAACTCCAAAGAGTTCTGGGGCTGACCCAAACCCCTTCCTCCCTAGCAATCCTCTGAAGGTCAGACCCACAAAGCTGGGCGACGACTGAGAGGGATAAACCCAGGCAGATCAGTTGCAATAGGAGAATTCCATTCCAGGATAGGACTGGCTGGGCAGCCCCCACAACTCCATACCTGGGGAAGAGACAAACCCGTACTGGAGGAGATCCACCCCCCCCCACAATATGAGAGTGGGAGGGGAGGATTGCAGTCCCGCCCACTTCCACTGTCCCTCCTCCTTCCCTGTTTCTGACACTGAGGAGAGAGTGAAAGAGGTGGCTCTGCAGGAGAGACCTGATTAGAGGAACAATTATAGAGCCTGCCACAAGAGGGCAGGTTTTTTTAAATATTGAATTAAAAATTTTTTTTAAAAAATATTTTGACTGTTTGTTTGTTAGTTCACTATTTAAAAAATATTTTTCCTTTGTGCATGAAAGTGTATGTGAGGGTTTGATCTGCATGCCCCTCCAATTTTTTTTTTCTGTTTCTTTCTCCTTTTATTTGCCATTTTCTGATTATGTGTGTATGTGAATGATTGAGTTTTCATCTTTCAATTTTGTTGTTGTTGTTAGTGGTTTGTTTTTGCTCTTTTGTTCTTCTGGGGTTTTTTATTTTCATTTTTTATAGTTTAAGGTATGTGTCAATATGTGTGAGGGTTCGACCTAAATTTCTTTTTTCCCCTTCTCCAGTCTTCCTGCTTTTCTTCTCTATTCACTTTGTGTGTGTGTGTGTGTTTACTTTTCTTGTTTTGTTTGTTTTGCTTCACTTGGTTGTTATTCCAGTTTGTTTTGGGGTGTATGTGTATGTCTGTGTGTGTGTGTGTGTGTGTGTGTGTGTGTGTGTGTGTGTGTGTGTTGTTGTTGTTATTGTTGTTTGCATTGGTTGGTGTGTTGCATCATCATATCCAGTGGTGGTGGGGTGTGGGTCTCAGGAAAACTATAGCACAATAAGTGAACCTTGTCATTTCCAAGTAGTTTCTGAATCTTAGCGCCCCATCCCCTACTTTATTTGAATTTCAAAAACTACAAAAGACAGCAAAGTTTCCCATCCACCCTCTTATTTCAAAACAGAAAAAATACAGAGCCTGGATTAGGGAAGAATAGAGGACTGAGCAAACATCAGAAGGGAACACCTCTCCCAATGACACTGAATAACAGAACTAAAGAAAAAAACAAGAGATCTGCCACAAATGAGGAAAAAAACAAAGGAAAATCTCAGGCAATTTCAAGTGTACCAAAGACAAAACTAAAAAATCAGACCTTGGTGCCCAAACTGTGGAAATCACTGATGACTGTCCCCAGAATTTAACAGGGATTAGGGAATGGATGGAAAGAGTGGATAAGACTAAAGAAATAAAAGATGCAACACTGAAAGAACTTGTAACAGAGATTTTGGCAATAAAAAATTTCATCCAGGAAATAAATAACATGATGACAAGCATGGAAAGCAGAATTAATCTAGCCAAAGAAAGAATCTCAGAACTTGAAGACCAGAAAAAAGACTCAGAAAGAAAGAACAAAGCCTACAAGAGATGTGTGATCATATCAAGAGGCTGAACCTACGCCTGATTGGTATCCCAGAAGAAAAAAAGGAAATGGAGAACCACTTGGAGCAAGTATTCCAGGAGGTAATCCAAGAAAATGTTCCCCATCTCACCAGAGATGTGACCAACCAAGACAAAAGATACAGAGAACCCCATAAGACACCAAATGAGAAGACCAACCCCTAAACACACAGTAAGTCACCTATACAAAGTAGGCACACACACAAAAAAAAATCATAAAGGCAGCAAGAGAGAAAGGTCAGACTACCTTACCCGTGAAAACCAATCAGAATAGCAGCAGACTTATCAGCAAAAACATTACAAGCAAGAAGGGACTGGAGCCCTATATTCAACTCCTCAAAGATAAACAATTTCAACCAAGAACCTCCTACCCATCCAAACTCAACTGCATCAGCAATGGAGAATTAAAATCTTTCCCAGACATCCAATCCCTAAGAGATTATGCAGCTTCCAGATCAGCTCTACAGTAGACACTTAAAAAGGTATTAAGCACAGAAGAAAGAAAAAAAAGAATGACCACACACTTCCCAAAAGAACAGCAAAGCACAGAATCAACAGAGAATACAGTGCAACAAGGAACTTGAAAATACATATACATCAACACAAAAACCAAAAGAAAATAAGCAAACAAAAAATTTTATAAGAACCCCATGACAGCAATAAACAATCACATTTCAATAATCAGCCTGAATGTGAATGGACTAAATGCACCAATGAAAAGACACAGAATGGCAAACTGGATAAGAAGCCATGACCCAATTATTTGCTGCATCCAGGAGACTCATCTCACCAGAAAGGATACATACAGACTCAAAGTTAAAGGATGGAAAATGAGTTTCCAGGCAAATGGGTCACAAAAGAAGGTAGGAGTTTTGATCTCAATAGCAGATAAAACAACCTTTAAGCTATCAAAATTTTTAAGAGATGCAAAAGGATACTACATAATGATAAAAGGTTTGATCCACCAACAAGAAATATCCATCCTAAACATATATGCACCCAACACAGGAGCACCAGCAGTTATAAAGCAACTACTAAGTAAATTTAAAAAAGATAATTGACTCTAATACTATTGTCACACAGGATTTGAATACTCCACTGACAGCCCTAGATAGATCATCGAGACAAAAAATCAGCAAGGAGATCCAGAACCTAAAATTCACATTTGACCAAGTGAATTGGTCAAATAATAATCTGTAGGTAACTACCTACAGATTATTCCACACAACAAACATAGAATATACACTCTACTCATTACCACATGCAATGTACTCCAAGATCAATCACATCCTTGGCCATAAATCAAGCATAAACAGATTCCATAAGGTTGAAATCTTGGCATGCACATTCTCAGACCACAGTGGAATAAAAATAAATATCAACACCAACAAAATTTCCCCAAAGCCCACAATGATATGGACACTAACAGCATGATGCTGAAAAACTACTGGGTCAACACTGAAATCACAGCAGAAATCAAAGATTCCTGGAAACATATGAAAATGAAGAAACATCTTGCCAAAATCTCTGGAATGCCATGAAAACAGTTCTAAGAGAGGTATTTATATCTCTACGAGCACACAACAAAAAAATGGATAGATCACAAGCAGGATCCTAACAAATTGCTGGAAGGAGAAGACCACCAAACCCTAACTTTAGAAGAAGAATCCAAATCACCAAAATAAGAGCCCAAATAAGGGACATAGAAGGCAAAAATATCATAGAAAACATCAGCAAAACAAAAAGATGGTTCTTTGAAAGAACTAACAAGTTTGGTGAACCCCTAGCCAGAAAGACCAAGAAAAAGAGAGAAGAAACCCAAATAAACACAATCAGAAATACAAAAGATCAAATCACAACTGACCCCGGAGAAATACAAAAGATTATCAGAGATTACTATGTACACCTATATGGAAACAAACTTAATAACATAAATGAAATGGAGAACTTTCTGACATCACACAACCTCCCTATGTTGAAACAAGAAGACATTGAGACAGTAAATAAACCAATAACAACCCAGGAAATTGACTCTGTCATACAAAAACCGCCTACCAAAAAAAAAAGCCCTGAACCGGATGGCTGTCCAGCAGAATTCTACAAAACGTACAAGGAGGAACTGATACCAATCCTATTGAAAGTATTCCAGGCAATTTAGAAAGATGGCATTCTCCCCAAATCATTTTAAGAAGCTAACATCACACTGATACCCAAGCCGGGTAAAGATCCAACAAAAAACGAGAACTATAGGCCAATATCCCTTATGAACATTGATGCAAAAATCCTCAACAATATTCTAGCAAACCTGATTCAAAACACATCTCAAAAATTATCCACCATGACCAAGTAGGCTTCATCCCCAGGATACAGGGCTGGTTCAACATTCACAAGATCATAAATGTATTTAAATCCATCAACAGATATAAAAACAAGAACCACATGATTATATCATTAGATGCAGAAAAAGCTTTTGATAAAATCCAGCATCCCTTCTGGATTAAAAACCCTCAAACACTTTGGTATAGAAAGAACATACCTCAAAATAGTAAGTGTCATCTGCAATAAACCCACAGCTAACATATTGCTAAATGGAAAGAAACTAGAAACATTTCCCCTGAAAACTGAACAAGACAAATTTGCCTACTTTCACCCCTCTTGTTCAACATTGTGTTGGAAGTCCTAGCTCTGGCAATTAGACAAGAGAAGGAAATCCAGGGTATCCAAACAGAAAAAGATGAAGTAAAGATATCCCTCTTTGCTGATGATAAGATACTATACCTGGAAAATCCAAGAGAATCTGTCAAAAACCTGCTTGCACTGATAAAAGACTTTGGCAAAGTTTCAGGGTACAAAATAAATGTGCAAAAGAAAGTTGCATTTCTATACACCAATAATGAGCAGGCACAAACCCAAATAAAAAGTGCAATCCCATTCACAATAGCTGCACAAAAAATGAAATACTACAGCATCTTCCTAACCAGAGAAGTGAAAGACCTTTACAATGAGAACTACAAAACACTGCTCAAAGAAATCAAAGAAGACACAAACAATTGGAAAAATATTCCATGCTCATGGACAGAAAAAATCAACATTGTTAAGATGTCCGCCTTACCAAAGACAATCTACAGATTCAACACAATACCCATTAAGTTACCTACATTATTTTTTTTCAGACCTGGAAATGACAATACAGAAGTTCATATGGAAACATAAGCGACCACCAATAACCAAAACAATCCTTAGCAAAATAAACAAAGCAGAAGGTATCATACTTCCAGACTTTAATCTTTACTGTAACGCTACAGTAATCAAAACAGCCTGGTATTGGTACAAGAATAGGCCCATAGAACAATGGAACAGGACAGAGATTCCAGAAGCAAAGCCTCAATTTCTCAACCAACTCATCTTTGACAAAGACTCCAACAACAACCACTGGAGAGAGGAGAACCTATTCAGTAAATGGTGCTGGGAAAACAGGCTGGTCACATGCGGAAGATTGAAACAGGACCCCTACCTATCTCCATACACAAAAATTAACTCTATATGGATCAAAGACCTAAACGTATAACTTCAAACTATAAGAATCTTAGAAAACACAGGAGATACCCTTAAGGAAATTGGAACTGGTAACCAATTCCTATTCTGAACCCTAAATCCCCATACCTTAAGAAATAAGATAGACAAGTAGGACTTCATCAAACTAAAGATATTCTGCAAAGCAAAAGAAACCATCAAGAGAGCAGGAAGACAGCCCACAGAATGGGAGAAAATATTTGCCAACTTTATATCTGACAAATGCCTAACCTCTAGGTTCTACTTGAACTCAGATGTGCCGAAGGGAGAAAAACAAACAGCCTCATTAACAAGTGGGCAAAAAACATGAATAGACACTTCTCAGAAGATGATATACAGGCAGCCAACAGACACAAGAAAAGGTGCTCAGTCTCACTTATCATTAGAGAAATGCAAATCAAAACCACATTGAGATACCACCTAACCCCAGTAAGAATGGCCATCATTAATAAAACAAATAACAACAGATGCTGGTGAGGATGTGGAGAAAAAGGAACGCTTTTGGGTGGGAATGCTGGTGGGAATGCAAACTGGTCCACCTCTTTGGAAGACAGTGTGGTAATTTCTGAAAGAACTAGAAATTGACCTTCCATATGATCCAGCAATTCCCCTATTGGGAATATACTCGGAGGAACTCAAATCATTCTACAAAAAAGATACCTGCATACGTATAGTTGTTGCAGCTCTATTTACAATAGCAAAAACATGGGACCAACCATGTTGCCCATCGAAGCTGGACTGGATTAAAAAAATGTGGTACATATACACAATGGAATATTATGCAGCCTAAAGAAGGACAAACATATGGACTTCGCAGCAACTTGGATGGATTTAGAGTCAATCATACTCAGTGATCTATCAAAGAAACAGAGTACCATATGTTCTCACTCATAAGCGGACCTTGAACAATTATAATAATTTAAGAAAGCAAGCCAGCCTCGGTGGCTCAGCCTGTAATCCCGCGCCTTTGGGAGGCTGAGGTGAGTGGATTGCCTGAGCCCGCGGGCTCGAGATCCGCCTGGGCAGCGAGACCTCATCTCTACAATAAATAAATAAATAAAAATCAGCCGGGCATGGTAGCACTTGCCTGTAATTCCAGCTACTCGGAAGGCTGAGGCGGAAGGATCGCGGGAGCCCAGCAGGAGAGGCTGCGGTGGCCAGGAGCAGCCACTGCACTCCAGTCTGGGCGACCGAGTGAGACTCCAACTCAAAAAAAAAAGAAGAAAGCAATTGGCAGTAGTGGGTAACTGTCAGGGGAGGGGGATTGAATTGGCAGTTGAGGGAAACTGCTAGGGAAGGCAGGGGCATACTTCATCAACAAGGGTACCTGCATAATCCACATTTGTATTCCTAACCTGAATTGTACCCCCATCTTTATAATAAAAAAGAAAGAAAAAAAAAAAGAGAGAGAGAAATATGTTTTAATTGATGTAGAGTTTTCCCAGTCAAGCAAGTTTCTCTGTATCCATCTAAATTCTTCTTGGTTAAAATAGAGTCCAGGTACTAGTGTTGGGATGCACTTGCTGAAGTGTCTTAGATATATTTGCTGGAGCTATAAGCATTAGCTTCCTGGGCTCCAGTGACTAGGTCCTTAGACATCACTGACTCCTTTTCAGTCTGTCCAGCATCCTCATGTCATCAGATCTCCCTGTTTCTTTTTTATTCTTCTCTCAGAGAGTAATTTATATCTTCTGCAAAGCTGTTTTGTAGTTGCAGGAAAGCAGCATGGTCTGGTTCAACCCACCTGCAATTAGGTACATAATCACCATGTCAATTCTTTTGCTGTTGCTTGGCATCTGAGTCCTGGGAACTCTTCAAGGCTTGCCGTGTCTCTAGACTTGTTCTAGAGGCAAAAAAAAAAAAAAGTTTCATTCTTTTTGGGATTCCAAATATCTGAGAATGCCATTTTTCATCCTCTCATCCTCTGTAAACTTGAACCTGGGATGGAAAGAAAATTAGAGGCCTCTTATCAAGGCTCTACCACTATCTAAATTTTATTCCTTCCTTCATATAGTTCCTTTTCTCCCAACATGAGAGCATTTACCTCTTTTCCGGGTTAGTTCAGTTTTCTATCTACTCTATTTTCAATCTCTTTTTATATCTTTCAGGTCTTAGCCTTTTGAAACTCAAAAAAAAAAATGAGGTTCTTTTAAATCAAAGCATTTCCTCTCAAAGCTATAGTTTCTTTCTTGAATTTCAAATATTATTTTTGAATCCAAGATCAAATAATTTGACTTCTCTCTGGATCTCTGTGTGCTCTCCTTCTTTTCCTCTAGCAGTGCATTCTGCTGAATCACTGGAGTTGTCTGTAGCAACCATGATCTGCACTTCATGTCTGTGTGACTCAGAAAAGACATTGCTTCTGGGTAGGTGCAAGAGAAATCACAAATCATCTAGGTGGATTGGCTCTCCGTGCGATGTTTGGCAATGGGACACTATCTTTTAGCAAAGAAAATACTCCCTTCCTTCCAGTCAAAGCAACCACAGTAGAGGGTCCATGGCTTGATTAGTGGAATGTGAACCAGATTTCAACCCATTCAGATCTCTTTGCTGGGTGCCCTTGTGTGGGGCCCCTCAATACAGGCATAAACTGTATTTTCAGAGATAAACAAAATGTAAGAGGAAAAGCATTTAAAGCATTTCTAGTAATGTTTCAGACATTTATCCCACTATATTTGGTCAAACCGAGGTTAACTTATTATTGTAGCCCAAGCAGTAATAGAAGGTTATAATTTGGAACATGTTGTAAGAAAAGTAAACCATGCCACACTTCAAAAATAAGGCTATAATTTATTCTATCAATACTTCCAGAAATAAAGAAATTTATACAAATCTTACATTGCCAATTACTTGAATACATGGAACAAGTACAGTCAATTTTTTAAATGGTGGACAGAATATTATTTTCTTTTACTCTCTCATCTACTTCAGTTGCTCACAAATTTGGTCACATTTGTCAAAACACATCTACCAATGCTCACTAAAGAAGAAAAACTTTTTGATTACTTTTTAATGTGTATGACATTGATACCCGATACCTGGGATATATACAGCATTAAGAATGCGTCTAATATAATTAAGGAAGGAATTCTGAAACCACATGCAAACAATATTTACGGCTCAGTATAAGTTTATGCACCTCGCAAATATATTACAAAATCTACCTCCATTTCCTAATGTACAGATTTAAAAAATGAAACACGGGCTTCAGAATATGCTCTCTGAGAATGTGCTATGAGGCCAAATACTTAAGCCCATATATATATATAAATCAAAACAATGAGTATTGAATTTTATTTTATTGATTATCAATCCGCTTTATTTGAACAGTCCTAACTAAGATCAAAATCACTTTGCAAAAATGACTGTAAACCTGATAAAGCAGTAGCACAAGAGCACTATGTTACTTTGAAAGTGTATTTAAAAGTGAAAGCAAATCAATAATAATTATACAAACCGAAATGTATTATCTTTTCCTATTAATACTGCAATTACAAAAAATGTAGCCTAGAAAGGAGGAATTTTTTTTTCAGGAACATAATCATCTATTAACTTTGTCAAAAGTATATTATTTTCCAAAAGCATATTATTCTACTAATTTTCAGAAGCCACCTTCAATTTTTAATAAGTGAGAGGAAGACACTAGAAATAAAGCAGAAGGTAACAATTAAATAAAAATGAGAAGTTAAATAATGTGATTGTTTTAAGATTTTTTTCACTATTAGAAAAGTAATAAAATATATAAGCAATACATTAATTATAGAATGTAAATAAATAACCATCATGTGTCTTTTGAAGACATTAAATAGCTCAACACAGTGGATTAGTATCATGCAACCTTCTTGAAAATTTCTAAGCCATCTATTTCTACATCCTTACTAGCATTGATTGCAACCCATTGAATCAGTAGTTTATGTTCATTTCCTTTCATTTGCTATAATTTTACACAGGGGAATATTTGCATTTGCATTGTATTCCTGACATAAATAAAACCCATTTCAGAATTCATACCTGCTTTCATACTAGTATATTTGTATGCTATTACTTCCTCTGATAAGTCATCATTTTATAGGAACATTGACTCTAAGAATCTTGCTCTAAAAATCCAGGAATAGTTATTTTAAAAGATTAATAGCTAAATAAAATAATTAAAAATAAAATGGCAATTAAAAGGAATTGTACAATTTCTGCCTAAATATGAATCCCTTGGGAGAAAAAAAAAGAGAAAGACAAACTATAGATGAAGAAATGTGTTAAGGTATTCGTTAAAAAGCACTTAGTGAATCAACCAGAATCCCAAACAAACAAAAAAAAAAACCACTCAATAATTCTAGTCTTACTGCCTGGTCTAATGTAATGCTGCAGATGAGACTGAGGTGATGGGAGGAAGTGTCTATACCACATGTCGAGCAAAATATAAGGAACTAACCTTCCCTTGTATTCATTTAGTAACTTCCTCAGCAGAGTAGATGTTTATTGCTCTAATCACCTGTTCCATTAAAATTATTTTCTTCTTAATTTTTGCTGCTATATCTAATGAAGGTATCATTTTTTTCCTACATAAAATTTAAAGGAGTTCAATGTTGGAGGCTAAGTAAAGCACATTTATTGTTTTAGGTTTCTAGAGGTTTTTTTTTCTTTAATGTCAATGTGGTATCTATGTCAAAGATAAGTAAAAATTACTCTGTTCTTCTGAGAGAAAGTGTGTATATATACTGGTAGCAAACATAAATAAATTCTTATTATTCAGTTCAATTTACAGTATTGCAATGTTCAATTGTTATTTTTGAGTAGAACTGGTTCAGATAAGAAATTTACTCCAGTCTTTTAAAATCCCTTTTTCTCTAGTTTCCACAAATTAGTAGACAACATTAACATTGTAAGTCTTCAGATTTGCATTTTAATAATTTGTATTGCTTGTTTGGAGCATGCTTGTGTATTCTACCTGACTAAAGAATACTGGTGAGATAAACTGGCAAGTCTAGATCAGCTTGATATCCATCAATGTTAGCCGTCCTGCCAGGTTTTAATCTCCAGGAAAGTAACTTTTGTCAGCCCACAGCTCAGCCTCTGCTGGACCAGCACTAGTGAGAAGAGATTCATTATACTGAGATCTAAAACAGCTGCTCCTACTTTGAACATCCCTGATTATAAGTAAATGTATTTTCTTATGCTGAACAGCAATCTGTATGCTTGAACTTTTATGCAGTGACTCTTATTCTTTCACTTGGAGTCCTAAAAATAAGTTTAATTTATTTTTCAAACAACATAACTTTAGGTGTTCAAAAACAACTTCATCCACTCTGAATCTTTTCTTGATCAATCTAAACATTCCCATTCTTTCAAACTTTCCTCATATAGAATAATTTTTTTTAATTTCCTTCATTATCCACTATACCTCCCACATCATTGTACACTACACCTGCTCTACTTCATCTATGTTATTTTCTAAATGTGTTATCAGAAACATATATGTGAAATATTGTAAACATGCATTACGATATCAAGTATAACGCCAGCTTCATTTTTCTATGTACCACATTTTTTAAAAACCCGTTGTTACATCATATAATTCTCTGAAGTTCTATCATTCAGACAAGTTAACATAAACACTCTAAACTCCCTCTTATCAATAGTTGTAACTAAACCATTTATCTCATATTTGATTTAAAATGCCTTATACTTAGGAAGCACTAACATGGTATTTCAAGGATAGTTATTGCTCAATGAGAGTGCAGTTGTGCTTTTATTTCTATGCTCAGACAATATGTTTATTTAAAATTAAGTTTTGGAGACATAGCTAATTATTTGAATGAAGGGGAGTTGAGTAGGTAGGGAGGTGCTTGTGAACATTTATTCCTAAAGCCATGTCAATTCAGTTTGAGGAAGACCACTTGTTAGGATAATAATCTTGGAACACAAAACTGAGCAGTTAGTTATTTTCTTAGGTAATAGGTGAAAAAACTATTATCCAATTTCTTTATATAATTATATTTGTGCTATGCAAGCTAATATAAATATCAGTCAATTTACATTCATTAGAAAAAAAATTTTTTAATATGGCACAACCAGTAAAAATGGGCCCAGAGCAAAGTTAAATGCCCTCCCCTTCCCTGTTCCTTCTGCCTTACAGGGGAAAAAAAAGCCGTCATTCTTCTGTGAGTGAAAGACGTGTTTAGCTAAGCACATAGGGTACTCTTGGGTGAAGGCACTGAGGATAATAGAATGAACAAGTGTCTTTCCTAGGTGGTGGAAACGAGCTTACTAAATATGGGGCAGAGATGTAGATACTGTCATTTTTATAGCTTGGTTGCATTCCTAGCAGTTGAATGTGACCTCAGATTGAAGTCTGAGCATTGCCTGGATGCAGTGACTGTGCAGGATGGGGGTTAAGTGGTAAACATCAGCTGAAATAGCTTCATTCCTCCATCAGTAATGAAACTCCAGTTGTATGCCAAATTCAAAATAAGATTTTTTAAAACATTTTTATTTTAAAGATGTGGAGTACAATTCAGGGTTGGTATACAAATGTTCATTATTCAGGTACCCTTGTTGATGAGGAGTGCCCCTCCCTTCCCTGGCAGTTACCCACTACTGCCAGTCTCTTTCTTATAGTATTATTGTTTGTTTGTTTTAACAGGCCAAATTGAGTTCTCCTTTCTGCTACTTTGAAATTGTTGTTATTATTATTATTATTATTATTATTATTATTATTATTAGTTTATTAACTCTCTAGAACTCTCTAATTTTGGAGAAAAAACCTCCTTTTCCTTTGCTCATAAAGATTAAAAACCCCAATGCAATAATTTCCCAGAGGACTTACTCTTCCTGTTTCAAATAATGTCTGGAGTAACTAGTAGCTTCATTTTAAAGAAGCTCCAGATGACTGATGCTCCGAGGCCTGAATTTGTATTTTGTGTTCTGTATGCCTTTAGTAAAAAACAGACTATGTAAATTTTTCTTTTAAGAACTAATCAAAGGTGAATGCCTTATGAGTATGTCTATTTTGGGTCACAGAGAGACATGGGAGCTAGTTACTTTAATGTGCTCTCTTAGATACTAAGTCTTTATTCAAGTATTTAACTCACTACCTAAAACATTTCAAGCCTCAAAAACGTTTAACTTAATTTACTAGTATTATTTTTAGAAACACCACATTTTTTAGAAGTATAAAAACTTGTTTAAAACCTTGAATTCTGGAAGAGCAAATGCCAGTGTAAATAATGAAATACATGTAATGCATTCACACCTAGAATGAAGTAACTCAAAGAAAACTACACGATATTTCAAAGATTTCTAGATTTTTAGTTCATTATTATCTTTAGTATAGGAAAGTATAAGTTTTTTCAAAAAAATAAGTATCATCATGGACGATATCTTTTTTTTTAACTTTTCTGTAATAAATCTTTCAACTTAGCATGAACAAATCAGCTACTTATGTGTGAACCAACAAAAGTCGATTTCAGGTTTTTTTTTAAAGATTTGTAACCATTGTCCTTTAATAATTAGGTCTAATTGATTTTAATAATCTTAAAATAGTGTGCAAAACTAGGCAATTAGGTAAATTGAAGAAGTATCTCAGGAGGTCAACAAACTTTTTCTGTAAATAGCCAGATAGGAGATATTTTCAACTGTGTGGGCCATATGGTCTCAAACTACTGCACTATGCCTTTGTTGCAAGAAAGCAGCCAAACAATATATAGAGGAGTGGACATGTTCCACTGTGTTCCAATAAAGTTTTGTTGACTGTGTTCCAATAAAGTTTTGTTGACAAAAGAAGACATAGGCTGGCTATGGTCTGTGGGTCATGGTTTGTCAAGTCATATGTAGCTGATATGATTTCATGAGTCAAAAAAAAATTTGGCTCATTAATGATGTAACTTGATAAGACAAAACCATTTTCTTAAATATGTATTGAAATGTAACAGCCGTACTTATTTGTAGAATAAAATGAAGCTTGTACTGAATGTTCTTTTGAAACTAAGAGCCGAAATTTTGCCTCAGGTTTTTCTTAAAGCAAATTCATATTATTCCATTTTTTGTTCTCAGTGGAGTTACTTTTTTTTTCTGTATAATAGGGCCAGATAAATAATCATCCTTTACTTATTCATAAACAGATTTTTTTAGACATCATCATTGATTAAATTGTCTTATTCTGGGGGAGACAAAATGGTAGCAGATTGGAGTATTTTGACATTTATAGGAGCAGTAGTCTTAAATTTCAAGCCCATATTTCATTCTGGAGAACACATATCATTTCGCAAGGAATATATTGATTATTTTGATTTCTCTTTTCCATATAAGGGTATTGTAGTCTTTGAATAATTAAAAAAAATCATAGCACTCTGCTCTAAATCCTAAGAAAATAAACATGGTGCAGATACCTCTTTCATCACTAGCATGCACTGAATATTTTCCAATGTGATTTTAGTGACAAAAGAAAATAAAACATAAGAAACAGAAATGTCTGAAAACAAATGTCTAAAGGACATTACAAGTGGTGGGATTAAATTTAATGTGCAGATTATCCTGCAGAGAGCCCTGGAAACCGTATTCTTACTGAGTTATACTCCAAGAAATAAAATTCTTCTTTTTTTTAGTATCACATCTCTATAAAAATTAATTTCTCATCTTTTTAATTTATTCATATCATTCATCCTTTTAAAGCTACCATAACTATTTTTTAATTTAGTTTCCTTTTAGAATATAAAATGCAATCATGATATTCTCTCTCTAAACTTTTATAAAATAGTCATGTATTTTGTGAGTAAAATAATAAATGTAAATTTGTAACTTTATTTTTTAAAAATGTTACTTATGGGAGAATGCTTTCATAATGTAAAGCAGCCCATACAAGTTCAGAAAAATACTGAAGGCTACTGAAAATCAACTAAGTAGGGAGCTTCTTTAAATACTTAAAAAAATAGGACTAATATTATCCAGCAATTCTACCAAAGGAAGTGAAATAAATATGTGTAAGAGATAACTGTTCTCCTATGCTAATCGCTGCATTCTTCAAACAGCTAAGATACAGATTTAATATAAGTGTCTACTGATGGATGAGTGGATAAAGAAAAAGTAGTAAGTATTCACAATAGAATGCTATTCTGACTTTAAAAAGTGAAATAAAATTGTGTCATCTGCCATATCATGGATGAACTTGGAGGACATTGTGTTAAATAACATAAGCCAAGCACTTAAAGACACATTCTACATGATCACACTTATATGAGGAAACGAAACAATTTGAACTCATAGAAGTAGAGAGAAGTATGGTGATTGCCAGAGGCTGGGAAAGGGGGATGTTGAGGGGAGTTGGAAAAACACTGGTCAAAGATACAAATTTCAGTCGGTGGGAGGAATAAGTTCAAGAGATCTATGGTACAACATGGTGACAAGAGTTATAACAATATACTGTATTCTATAAAAATGCTAAGAGATTATGTTTTAAGTGTTAGGATGACAGAAATGAAAACTACAGGAGGTGATGCATGTGCTAATTAGCTTAATTTAGCCAGTTCACAATGTTTGTATATTTAAAATATCATTTTGTACAAAATAAATACATGCAATGCAATTTTATGTGTCAATTTAATAAAATTTTAAAACTGTAAAAAGAAAATTATTAAAATAGTAAAGTACTAAAAATAAATCTGAAAACAAGAAAGTTTCTGACATGAATAAAAATAAGTAATGTAGTAAAATTTTTAAAAATATTATAGTAAACATAAGAACTTGGCTTTGACGTTCTAAAAGAAAGGAAGAAAATGATGTAGACCTGCTCTTTTGTAATTTATCTTTAATTTACTTAGAACATTTTTATTTTATTATTATTAAAAATAAGATAATAACAGTAGTTCCTGTTTATTGTGTGTATGTTTCCAGGCACTATACTAGATGTCCTCTAAAATTATCTTTGATACCGATGGAAGTTTAATTTTTCATCTATAAACTCATAATCAAGAATCTCTCTTATTAGAAAAGGTCCCATTCTAACATTGGAATTATACTTGTCACTCAAGATAAAATAAATACACTTTAATTGTCCTTTAACAAAAATGACAACTTCCAATTTCTCGAGAGATGTTATCAAAATTGCTGGAGATAATCCTGAATGTCTTGTTTAGAAGACCTACACCTAAGAAATTATCTTTCCTTTTAAATGTACATAATACGGTTTCTCCAAGATACTAATATACATTCTTGAACATACAACCTTGAAGAATGGAGACCTCAGTGCCATTCTCCTTCATGCCTTTGAGCGTCCCACAACTTCACTCAAAGGAGAATCCCTATAAACCAGTGCTATCTGATTGGCTTAGAGAAGGGATATTGATTTTGAAATCCTTTTGGCTTTCTATCCAAATGAGAACATATCTGCTGACTTTGAATACAAAGGTGGTGGAAGGCCAATGTCAAATTAGGTGTTATTTTAGGATCAGGTCAATGACTCTTGCCTTTTATCATGCTTGTAAATATGCATTTTATGTAAAGTGTTAATCCTCATGAACGGGGTGGTTCTTAAACAATTTTTTGTATATTATACTATATGGAAATAATCTCGTTTTTTTAAAAAATACAAATGACTCAATCGAAAGTTGTAGCTGATCTGTCTTAAAGTTTCTTCAGTTGTAGTGCTGTAACAAGGACCATTTTAAAACTGGGCTCAGACTCAGATGACATATGATCACTGCCAGCTGCATCAAGAGGCAAAGTCTGGGTAAAAATAAGTTATTTGACCAGAACAGCAGAACAAAGCTGAAAATCTTCTGACACCTGATCCCTTCAGCAGCTGTGGAAATCTATTGAAAGGGCTCTCCTTCTAATGCATTTGTCAGAATGCTAATTGGAAAAATGACTTCATGTTATGAGTCATACAGTCACCTCTGTGGACCTCATTAGACTTAAATGAGCACACTCAAGTCCAGTGCAATCATTCAGTTCAGCCATATGTTGGTAAAGAAGATCTCTCAGTAATCGGGCTCCTGGCCAATTGTGAACATTGTCAAGTGAAGAGATGGGAGAAAAATTGAATAGAGATATTTAGTGGCAGATATAGATATAAGACATTATACTTTCCTGAGTAATCCAAAATATGTAAAGGTTTGGAACTATAAGTTAAGCCAGGGAAATTAAACCAAATGTTATGGAGCACCTAAAAAGCTCTCTGATGCAGTGGAATAGGAAGTTGACTCAGATGAGGCCTTGGGGTCTCACAATATAGAAAGGCTGACAACCATCTATATAAGTGAGTTTAATAAAAGGAAAGCTATGAAAAATGTTTAACAATAATATACCGTTTAAGTTGTTAGAGGAAAGTGTGGAAATAAGAGTTCAATTACGATTGTATTAGGTTAGGAGAAGCAGAGGACAGAGAAGACAGAAAACTTCTTAGAGCAGGCAAAATTTGATCTAGTACTGCAAGATTGGAGGCAGATTCTGGAAGCACGTGTGGGCTTCGGTACCTAATAGAGAAGTGGGAAGGGCTTTCCAGTAGCAGTTACTGCCAGGAAAACAACAGCATAGTTGGTAACAGGGCAAGAGAATTTTGACTATCAGGAAGCATAGGTCTGAAGCAGTTTTGGTGCCTATAAGACCAGAATGGCAGGGGAGTCTTCAAATGTCAGCCTAGAAAACCACCAGCATAAAGCTAGGCAATTGCAAATGATTTAACAAATGATTTGAAATTAAAACAAATTTTCTTCAAGAGTACAGAGAATAACACTGTCAGTTTTACAGGTGAAATGATGCTTATGATGTCTTCATAGGTTTGCATGTTGGCAATGCTAACCACATCACCATATTGATTAAACGTTTGCTAGATTCTTTGCCACTTAGAAGAAAAATTGAATGTTTATCTAAACTTTATTTCATCTAGTTGTTATCCTGTGAAAGATATCAATTACCAAGGGCCCCACGATTTTAGTAATAATTGATATTTCTGTTTAAATACACAACTCAAATTAGCAAAAATTTATTTATTTATTTTGAGTTGGAGTTTCACTCTGATGCCCAGACTGGAGTGCAGTGGCCGCTCCTGGCCACCACAGCCTCGACCTGCTGGGCTCCAGCAATCCTTCCACCTCAGCCTTCCGAGTAGCCAGAATTACGGGCATGTGCTACCAGCTGAGTTTTTTGATTTATTGTAGAGATGAGGTCTCGCTGCCCAGGCGGGTCTCGAACCCGCGGGCTCAGGCAATCCACTCACCTCAGCCTCCCAAAGGCACGGGGATTACAGGCTAAGCCACCGAGCCTGGCAGCAAACATTTTTTGAAAGGTTATTATGAACAAGAATTTTGATGCTAGGGAGGTAAAGAAGGTGTAATGAAAAATACAAACATAAAGTCAGCTACTTATTTTTGTGGTCCTTACTGCTCTACTCTAAGTTCTCTAAGTCCTACCTGTTCACTGCTGATAGAATGCCTCCTATTTGGTCATTTGGAGATCAGTGCTGTTTCTAAAACCCATGACCTTCAGGATAAGTCTCAAAATCAACCTGTCCCAGACTATGCCACCACTTTATCCTGGCCTCTGGCTTTCCTGATACACTGGTCATTTCAGCACTCTTGAATATGACAGTTGTGTTCCGCAGCTTTTAGATGGCCTACATATCACAGATGAAAGGCTAGCTGGAGAGTACAGAGCCTTACTATGTGGTTTAAATTAATTTTGTATCAAGGTGTATTTATCTACTGTAGCTCTATCTATTTCACTCTTTTCTCCCCAACTTGATTTTTTCTTAAAGGAAACTACTTAAATTAGGTATTGCATAAAGAAACATGGGTGAATAAAGAAAGTCACATAAGTGAAGTTTAATACAGTGAACAAGGCCATGTAACAATCATTCAAATCAGAGAATTGAACATATCCAGCACTCCAAAGTCCTCTCTCTCCATGCTGCCTCCCCACCCCTACCTTCTTCTCCAATTCCCCCTCCTCACCCACATAGTAACCCCTATCCTGGCCTCTGTTACTAATGTCAAGTTCTCCCTTGTTTTGAACTTTATCATATAATGTATACTATTTTGTGTCAGGAATATTTTGCTCAACTTTATGTTTGTGAGATTTATCTACATTGTGTGTATTAGCTGTGGTTTGTTCCATTTCATTGTTGTATGAGAGGGAACATATTAAAAATCCAAAGTTGAGCAGTACACTTCTAAATAATCTAAATCTAAAAAGATGGTCTATATGATTAATAATTTGGAAAATGCAAATTATATTGGATATATACCACTATACCCAGTCAGAATTGCTAAAATTAAAGATCGCCAATATTGAATTTGATGAAAACAAACATCTCTGACTCTTGTTAATTGTGTTAATTGGTACATTTATTTCTTCCCAGAAAATAAGGGCTCTTAGAACATTATAAATCCATTTACTCTCTTTGACTTATTATTTATGCTGGGGTTACTTATTTTAATTAGATTTTTATTGCTTGAAAAAAATATTTATTTGTATTTACTATTATATTTAATCTTTTTATTCTACTGAATTTCTTTCTTCACAATGAGTTATATTTTTGGAGATATATTTTTGGAGTTATATTATATCTTAGGAAGACCCCTCAGGTATTTCCTTTAATGTGTTTTCTTGGGGTTTTTGATTTGTTTTTGTTTTGCTGATGATTAATTCTCTCTTTTTATCTGTCTGAAAAATTTTACTTTCATCTTCGTTTGTGAAAGATTTATATATTTTAGATTTGAATTTTTTTCTATCTCTTTAAAGTAATTTTCTCACCTTTCAGCTTATACTGTTGAGATATCAAGTCTCTTATGAAGGCAATGTCCCTTATTTTTATCTCATTACATTTAACTTGTCCTTTTGTATTTTTAGTGGTTCTAGTAAGATGTGCTAATTGTGGTTTTCTTTGCACTTATCTATCTTGGAGTTGAAAGTTTTCTTGGAGGTGTGATTTGATGTCTTTCATCAGTTTTAAAAAATGATCAGTCATTTGTTTTTAAGCATCATTTTTGCTCAATTCTTCCCTCTTTAAGACACCAATTATACATATGTTAGATATTACTTTTTTCCTAGATTATTTTCTATATTTCTCATTTATTTTATCTCTATGCTTAGTTCACATAATATCCTTCTGACATACCTTTCATTCACCAATTTTCCTTCCAGTTGAGTTAAATTTGCTTTTGAATCTACTGTGTTCATTTCAGTTTTAATTCTAGAATATATGCTTAGTATTTTTTCAAACATGCAAGTGTCTTTAAAAAAATAATTTCCAGTTTTCTGATAAAATTATTTCTTGATGTTTTTTCTTGCATATTTTATTTATTTATTTATCATTTATTTTTATTTTTTGTTTTTTATTGTTTGAGTTGGAGTCTCTGTCGCCCAGACTGGAGTGCAGTGGCTGCTCCCAGCCACCGCAGCCTCAACCTGCTGGACTCCCGCAATCCTTCCGCCTCAGCTTTCCAAGTAGCTGGAATAAAGGCATGCGCTACCACGCCTGGCTAATTTTTTTTATTTATTGTAGAGATGTGGTCTCGTCAATTTGCCCAGGCGGGTCTTGAACCCCCAGGGTCAGGCAATTCACTCACCTCGGTCTCCCAAAGCGCAGGATTACAGGCTGAGCCACCAAGCCTAACCTCTTTTGCATATTTTAAGCACAGCTTTTTAAAAAGATTTTTGACTTATAACGCCAATCTTAAAATCCCGTGGACCAGTGTTTGTTATTTATTTGTTCCACTAATTGATTTTCATGTTGACTTATTCCTGCTGTGCACAGTTTTCTTTTTTCTAAAATTTTTGTTATGTAAAGTTTTCATCATAGACATGCTAAAATATTGTTATGCTGAATACACACATGTATACACACTACCTATATTATACTATTAACATTTTAATGTATTTGCTTGATTACCATCACATATTTATTATTTTATACACTCATTCTACATCCATGAGTTTATCTTATTTACTATTAAGTTTAAAGAAAGTTGAAGATTATCAATATTCTGCATAATATTTTTGATATGCATATTATTAACTTTAGCTCAATATTTATTTATGTATTTTATATTTTTTGGTTAAAATTCCATATAAAAAATAGATCTGCTTATATGGAGTCTTTTTTTTTTAAGTACTCCTCATAAGACTCAAATCCTATCAAGATATACAATGCTATCATTACTCCAAAAGAGCATTCTTGTAACCCTTCTAAAGTATATCTCCAACCCCATTTTCAAGCTAAAATTATGTTCTGTTTTTATCCAATAGACATTTGTTGTGGTTTTTTTGTTGTCGTTGTTGCAACTATACAATAATAGAATAATATGGTACTCAGTATTTTGTGGCAGAAAGCTTCTTTCACCAAGTTTAAAGTTTTAAACTTTCATCCATGCTTTTACATGTAGTGGTAGTTTATTCCTTTTTATTATAAAGTAGTATTCTGTTCCAAAAAAATTATAACTTATTTGTTTTTCCATTAACAGATACTTTGAGATAGTTCAGTTTTGGAAAATTATGGATAAAATTGGTATGAATATTTTGTCTCAACTTTTTCTGTGGACATATGTTTCCATTTTTCTTGGGTAAATTTCTTGACTTGAAATCATGTATTTTGGTTTATAAGTAATTGCCAGGCATTTTTTTGTAGAGGTTGTACCATTTTACATATCTACCAATGATATCTAAGAATTCCAGGTGCTTCATATCATGACTAACATCTGCTGTCTTCAGTCTTTATTTTTATTCATCTTTGTGGATATGTTATGGTATACACTTGTGCTTTTAATTTGTATTTACCTAATTAGTAATCACATCAATCACTCCTTTATGTTCTTATTTGCAGTACATATGCCATTTTTTAAACTTGTGTGGTTTGTCTTTTAAGGATTATGCTATATTAGTTTCTTTTAAGCCTTTCTTGCTGATCTCTAGTTATGTCATTAATATTTATGATTTGAAAAAATATTTTCTTCAGAAATTGAAGAAATAATTCCTAAGATGATATCATCTTATTATGGACACAATGCCTATTTGCTCCTTATTAATACTTTGGACTGTAGTAACCTAAAATCAATTTATTTCAGTTATTTGGTTCAAGATGATTCAAAGCTGGGCTCATTGCTTGCAAGAAATTATCTTTTGTTGTTCTTTTTGTTGTTGTTTCTATTTCTGCATCTTACGGTGTAGCAGTATAGGGTATCAACCCAAATGAAGGTATTATACCACTAAACCATCACTAATATTGGCCCTTCTTATATTTTTCTTCCCTACTCGATTCTTTTATCTTTTTCCTTCCTTCTTCCTTTCTTTCTTTGTTCTTCTCTGAGTTGTATTCAGCTTATGTGTATTAAGTTATTGTCTTCATTTCTATACTCCCCTTCTAGACTCTGTTTTGTGATACTGAAACTGGAAACCTGCAAAACACATTTCTGTTCAGTCACCTAACTCAGTGATTGGCTCTTTCAAATGGTGCTCTAGAAAATGACTGCAAGCCTGGAGGAGGAAGAGGGACTTGTTTCTGTTTGGTTTGGGAGCATTCCATAGGCTCCTCAACTGCTTGTGACCCTGAGTAACTCCTAAGCCATATTTCTTTACCAATGAGGAATAATTTCTTTTTCTACCAGCAACTATGTATGGTTTTCAGCTTCTCCAGCTCCTGCATTATCAATTTCATTACATCTTACTCCTGCAGAGATCAACAGTAACTAACCTGGTGCCTTCTTTTTGGAAGCCAGAATTCCAAGTGTAAAAGAGTTCCACACTTAGAAACACCAACATCGGGTGTGAAAAACCTTCAGAGGTTTGAGACTAGTTTCTTAGGACCCTTTCCTATAAGCTTTAATAATTTCAATACCTTTCTTGTATTCTTTCAACTTTGGGGGTGTTTTAGCACTCCTTTGTAATTGCTACAACTAAACAATAGAGATATCTATTTATATTATAGATAACTAATTGGCAATTATTTACATTAAAATTTCTGTCTTTAAATAACTGATGTGGTTTCTTTCTGCTGTCTGGACCTGATAAAGAAATTAGTAACAGGAGTGGTCTCAAGTAAGATATTCAAATATGAGGTTTAGGATAAGCTTGTTCATGTCATTGGGCTTTAAAGTGGATTGAGCTCCTTTCCAATGAGAAATGAGTTGCTAGAAATCAAAGGTATTATTAAGCAGACCATTACTCATAATTGATTTTGCTGAAGTGCTAACTGGTGCTGGAGTTTGAAAGTATTGAGTAACCCTGTGCTTAAATGTTAGTACTGAAAAAGGTAAAGGGCATGGTATGTAATGGTTTCTTTTGGTTTCTCTGGAGCATTTACAAAAATAAAATTACATGCTTAAATCTTTAATCTATGTATTTATATGCTATATTTTAACAGTACTCTTCTTTTTCAGCTTCCTCTTTTTTATTTCACACAATTTAACAAAAACATTACAATTTAGTCGTCATATGATAGGCTATTTAAGTGGGGTTATAACCAGGTGCGGTGGCTCACATCTGTAATCCCAGCATTTTGGGAGGTGGAAGTGAGAGGATTGCTTGAACTCAGGGGTTCGAGACCAGCCAGAGCAACATGATGAGACTTCATCACTACAATAAATCAAAAAATTAGCAAGACATGGTACCTCATGCCTATAGTTCCAGCCACTTGGAAGGCCAAGGCAGAAGGATCACCTGAGCCCAGCAGGTTGAGGCTGCGGTGGCCATGAGCATGCTACTGCACTCCAGTCTGGGTGACCAAGTAAGACTCTGACTCAAAAGAAATAAAAAATAAAAACAAACAAACAAATAAATAAGGCTACAAACAAATTGAAGCAGTAATTAGCACAATCCATTATATTTTATTTTTCTAGTTCATGTACTCTAATGTCCCTGTATTTGTTGTTTATTGTTATGTGACAAACTCTTTTAAAGATATAATAGTTTCAGATAATAATTTATTAGCTCACAAGTTTGTGTGTTGGCAATTATCTGATCATTAATGCTGGCTGTCAGCTGGTTCTTTTTCTATATATGATCTCATATTCTCTAGGTGGCTACCACAAACTTTTCTACATGGGGGCAGCAGTGTTTCAAGAAGGCAAACGAAGAAGCTATGTGACATCTTGAGGCCTAGGTTCAGAAGTCACACAGTGTTACTTCCACTGCACTAAACTAGTCAAGACTATTCACAATGATAACCCAGATTCACGGGTGAGAAAATAGAAACAGTTTTTCATGGGTGTAGTGGAAGATCATATTGAAAATGAATGTGCATACATGAATGAAAGTAATTTTTGTGGCTGTTTTTTCAAATAAGCTACCACATCTCATTCTAAAAATTGACTGATGCTTATTTACCTACATTTCTTAGTATTTATTATTTTTTCATCTACCCACTTCTCTTCTTGGGCTTTGATTATAGATTTATTACAAAAACCATGTCCTCTGATCCATGTTCAAAAGCTTTGTGAATTTATACCACAGCCAAACCTTCCTGGGGAATCCAAATCCTAGTTTAACAGCTTCTTTACCTATGACTTGCCTGTATCCAGGAGTATTAGTCAAAATATTTAACAAACTATTTAATTAATATGACAATTTAGAAAGGATTCCGGTCCATAGTGTTTGAAAATTATCCTTGACTTCATCTGAGTATTTAAAGTTGCAAAGCACACATATGTGCACGTACACGGCGCGCGCGCGCACACACACACACACACACACACACACACACACACACACACACACACACATACACACACCCCTATCTTGTTTGGTCTCATTTTTACTCATGTCAGCTAATATGGTGTTTTTCCTAAGTCTGTTTAGCAATTCTGCCATGTTCTACTTTAAGTCCTAAGGTTGACTATTTGGTACCTCTTCTTTCTCTAACATTCTGCATCGATTCTTTCAATTCTTTTCATTTTCAGATGATAACTCCACTTGTTATTTCAATAAGATAGCAACAACCAGACAAGACACACCTGATCTTTTATATCCAGTTCAACTTTCATTCCTCTTGTTATAATTAATGAGTTCTTTCTGTTTCTATCTCTAGACACTTGTGTATTCAACTAAATTTCTTCTTGTCTACTCAAAGATTCTCCTTATGCATTTTCCTCAATTCTTGCTGTCCTAATAGATAATTTTCATCAAAACACAAATATGTTTCAATACATTTTATTACTAAAAAACAAAACCACAAAACTTTTCTGAATCCACTTGTCTAAATTCTCTCCAGCTCTTCCATATTTTTCTACTCCCCTTTTCAGTAAAATTTCTTAAAAGAGTTTTATATACCACCTCTATCTCTTATTTACCTTCACTTTCTCTTGAGTTCAATAAGTTAGATTTTCTTCTCCAATACTCTAATAATTTGCTCCAATGTAATTGCAAATTTCAATGTATGCTTTTTTCTTACATGACTTTACAGATGCAGTTCATACTTCATTCCTTCCTGAAACATATTTTTTGTCATGTTGTGTTATTGCTTGTCTTTTAGAAGATCACATTTTTGGTTTTCTTCCTGGCTACAACTTCTTAGTCTCCTGCTAGTTTTTTCTATCAGGTTGAGTCATTAAAGGGTGAAGACCTGCTGTGCTCAGATCTTTTTTTTTTCCCCTCTTCTTTTGCTGTATTCAGTCACTTGTGATCTCTTCTAGCCTCAAGGTTATAAATACCATCTAATGCCATTGTCATTGGCTCCAAAGGATATATCTTTAGCCTTGAGTTTCTCCTTGAGCTGCAGATTTATATAGTAAATACCTAGTGGTCAAAGTTCATTCTAGCCCGTCTTCCCAATTCAGAAAACAGAACTAACTCCCTTCTCATTGCTGAGGCCAAACTAGAAGTTATGCTTAACTTCTTCTCATATTCCATGAGAATCTGTTACTGAGTCTCTCAGCTCTGCTTTTAAAATGATTACTGACAAGTCTATCACCCCTCATCTGCAGGACTTGCTTCCTAACTGACATACCAGATTCCACAAGTATCCCTCGAATCTATTCTCTGCGTAGAGAAGTCTTTTAAAAGTTTACTTCAGATTTAATCACTCCTCTATAAGTCATCACGAGTTCCCCATTCTATTTGCAATTAAATCGAAGCTACTTACTTCTCATGACCCACAGGAGCCTAAATAAAGTCATCCTGCCTACTCTTTGGCACAACTCCCATCACTCTTCCCTATTCTCACAGCACTCTCACTACTGAAGGATTCATATCGCTCCCTGAACAGTCAGAAGCTGGAGGTTTTCATATCTGCTTTTCCAACTGCCTTGCCACTTCATATTTTTAAGGTCTCTTCTGAAATGCCACTCTACAGAAAAAAATTTCTTGATAGACCAATTTAAAACATATTCAATCATTACAGTACCCTGCACATTTTCCTCAGGACCCATATTACTGTTATCTGTTTTTTTTTTCTTGTTATATTCTATCTCCTTTAAAATACAGTTCTTCTAAGATTAGTATTCCGTGTTTTGCACTGAAGTATTCACACATGAAATACTAGTACTTCATGTTGATTTCATGTTAAAGTAGCAAGAGAAATGATTTTTCATTTATTTTTTCCTCCTATTCCTGTGTTTAAAGTCATATGATCTAGCTTACTTTCCACGGGAGTTTGTTAAAATGTTGTTATTTAAGTAGGCATCAAAGTATGCTTAAAATTGGCATATGTAGCCTAGAAAATGAGTTTTGTTCATTCAATATAAAGTTATTCTTTAAAAAGACAATATTTACATAAATATTGGGTTAAGGAGGAAAAATAAGATATATAGATATATATACACACATATACATATATATGAGAAAGAGAGCTATATAACTATATCTATATCTGTTATTTTCTGAAAAAGAAAAAGTAACTAGCCAGTGGAAACATTGATGGCTACAGAACAAACTCAAACATCAGAAACACAGCAAATAAAAAACAAGGGATCTCTTAAGTTCATGCAAAAGCAGACATGAGCTATAAGAACATTCATAGATAATCAATTATATAGAAAGCAGCTGCTAATTTGCACAGAATATTTTTTTATTTTTTATACCTTACTTTAAATATATTTTTTTCTTTAGATATAAACATGTGTAATTAATGTTGATCACTGTGTTAATCAAGTGTTCTTTCAAATAGCAAATGTGCAGAACAGTTCTATTTAGATGTGGATACCTGTGTGTTTTATATCTGAAAGTGTGTAAACTATGCCTGGAGAACTCTCACATTAGGCTATGTTTCTCTTTCCTCCTTAGGGTGGCAGAAATCTGTAATAACATGCAAGGGAGTCTGAGAAATAATTACATATGTGTGTTTGTGTATATATACATATAAATATACACTTTTTTACTAGAATGTATATAATATATACACTTCATTAGTTCTGAAATCCTGATACATCATTAATTTATAAATTTACTTATAATTTCTTCTCCAGCTGTTAGTAAATTATTGCATCCTATAATCAATGTTACTTTAAAGATAAAACAGATATGTTATATCTTCTCTCTTTAATATTTATTCACCATTCACCTCTTATCTTAGTGACACAGCAATGCAATTATGATTTCATTCTTTATACTTAAATTTAAAGCAGATTAAGATCATTTTGTGCTATTGTTATGTCACCATGTATTCTAAAATATTTTAAAAACAGCTGTTTCTTTTGCTTGGCTAACATATCTGGAAAAATGTTGTGATTTTATAAATTTGAAAACTGCACATTGCAACAAGTTAGGTTAAACTTTCAAGAAATTGTCTAAAAAAAGCAAAACTTATTGAAAGAATAATTTTTATTTGTGATATGGAGTTAAAAATAAATATATTTTCTCACCCATTGCTAGGTTCAAGACTAAGACACCTATAACACAAGACAAATTAACAAGATAAAAGCATACAAATTTATTTAACATAGCTTTTACATGACACAGGAGACTTCAGAAATGAAGACACAAAAGAAACAGAGAATATTGTATTTTTATATATATTTGTGCAGATATGATTGGAGAGCAAATGGTGTGATCTAATGGTAATACACCAGGGGGAACTTATTAAGCGCTGATGGTTCAGATTCTTCTCTGTGTCCCTGTGTCTTCAGAGATAAGGGTATTCTTTGTCTCTGGGTATAGTGAGGTTCCCTCTAGAATGACCTCATTAAAGGGAAAGTCAACTTTTTATCACCTGCTTCAAGAGAGAAGAGTGAAAAAGGTTGCGATTTTCTCAATTGCCTTCATCTTAAAGAACTCAGTATGCCAAGGTACCATATTATCGAGCAGCATATCCTAAACTCCATCAGTGAGCATTTCTCTTTGAGAAATAATTACTATAGCTATAATGAAAACCTAACTAGTTTGATCTTCAACACACATAGGCTAAACATTATGAGTAAAATTTCAAAGTTGGGTTTTTCAACTTTATCTGTTAGGTTACCCAGTTCACATATTTCTTCTTGTGATTCCAGTACTTATAATGGAGCAAGCAGTTTCATAACTGACAAATACTAAAACAGTCAGGAGAGTAACGAAATACAGATGTCTACATTTTTACTGTTTTTCTGTGTCATTAGAGAGGTCTTCATACTATAATATGCTTTTCCTTAAATTCTCTTAAGGTCATAATTTTTCACACATACAGCACAGAAAAAGGTTACTACCAAACATATAACTACTTTTTAAATAATTGGTCAAATTGAATGTCCTCTTAAATAATTATATTTAATATACAGCATAAACACATGGTGTTATCAAACAAGGGCACACACTTTTTTCTAATTCCATGGGAAATGGCAAAACAGAAGATATTCATTTTTTTAAAATATGAGAAGTTCTTTGCATGGTTCATAATAGAGAATCTCTCCTTGCTGAGAGAGAGAGATAGATAGAGAGAAAGAGAGAGAGAGAGAGAGAGAGGAAGAGGAGAAAAGAAAAAGAAAAAAATTCACAAAACAGTTTCCCTTAAAGATTAAACTTGATGAATTATATTTACCTTGTATTGGCCACATGTAGTTCAAAGAATATAAAGATGGAATAGACAGATGAAGGGACTCCCAATTTTCCTAAATACTTAAAGGGGAATGGTGTGCCTTTTCTACCCCACCCTTGAATGTCTGTTGACTCTTTACAGCTTTTTTTTAAGCACTTGATCTTCTTCACACAAGAACTAGGTAATGTCATCAGTTTCACTTTTGTTTTTATTTTATTTGTAGATATTTTCAAAGTAAAATAAAGCTAACTCAAAATATTATTTCTTAATACATTTCCATCAGAAAACTCACAACATGTAATGATTACATTATATTTTATCAATTTTATAAGTTTAAAAATAGGAAATTGCCATAGGAAATTGCCATAGCCTTATAGTAATGCGGGATATCCTCTTGAGTGCACTCCTCTCTTAAACCAAAATTTCAGCTCTATGCATTGAATTACACAATGAGTCATAAATCAATGACCACAGAAGAGCTTTTAGTAGATCATATAACTATGCCATTTTGAATGAGAAGACAAAGTACTGACTTTATAAAGCTTCTATCAAACCTAAGATATTTGTAGGGGGATAAAAATGAGAAAGGCAAATGTAGGTAGAAACGGGTGATATATATGCAATCTCCTAGCAGATGAAGATACGAAAGTGGAAGACACAACAGTGAGGTCAATAATATCTACAATTTCATTCACTAAGGTTTAAATGTTCTTAAACACAGTAGTCACAAAGGTGTCAGTGAATGTGAATGCTATGACTGAAATGAGAGGAAATGACATAAAAATCATATTTGGAGTGATGAAAAATGTCCAATTTACCTCCATGAGTCCACTTCAGTGACTAAATGCCAACCATTAGATCTGTGGATTGTTTTCAGAGGAAAAATGGACAGAATTCAAATGTGCTACCTGGTTGAAGCAACACTGCAAACATTATTCACAATGACAGGTTTCACCAGTTAGGACATTCGCAGAATCGAATCCTGAGGAAATGATGGAGAAGGGGTTTTTTATAGGAATCTTCTATAAGAAAACCCCTCTCTGAATAAAGGCAGTCTCTAAACTTATTGCCTTTAGAAAGGCCAATGGCTTTTTGTGCTCTGATACTCTCCAGCTTGCCATTTTCAAATTTTGCTTTTCCTTAATCAACAGTTTCTTTCTGCCACAAAAGTGGCAGTGGGACCTTGGCTACATGTGAATTAAATGAAAGATATGTGGGAGGAAAGAAGAAAAAAGGAGGATAGATTAGTAGAGAAAAGGAATGGTGGTAGAGCCCGACAACTGAAAAATTGAAGACATGTGCACATATAACCAAACTTACCTCCAAGACAAGCATGCTAGGTATGGGAATACAGAATAAAGGTGAAAGTTAATATTTATTTGCAGCATTTTTTCTTAATCCTCCTCATTCTCCTTTTTTGAAAGAATAATTTTTGATAGCTTGATTTTTTATATTGCCTGTATAGGGTAACATAAGTAGCACTAAAGGTACCAGATAATAATAGTAATATTCCTGAAAATGGAAGGGAAAATGAAGGTAAGCCAAAAATCATTGTGGCGATAAGGAGACTTATTAAAGAATCTTGATGGTGAAGTCAAGTGTGTTAGCTACATGCCACACAGTGTTGGACTTTAGGGAAAGAGGGATAAGTAATTGTCTTCTAAAGCTTTACTTTGTGTTTCACAATAGAATTTTCTGGTACCCTGCTCAAGAGACTTGAGTCAATGCTTGTTGTAGTCTTTATCAAGGGAATCAGAACTTGATTTATAATTGTTTTTACACAGGGCATCTTGTGGAAATGAGCCTAGTGATAGACGTAGTAGTCTGATTTGAAGTATTCGTGCAGCTCCTGGACTGAACTAGCAAAAGTTAGCAAACTGCAAAAAGAGAACCTTAATTAAGAGCTGAGATAAGGTAGATAGATTTCCTTCTTTAGCAAACTACATTCAAGTAGAAAGAATGGATGAAGCCAATAGTACTCTCTTTCATGAAACCACCTGAAATCTCAGGTAATTGGGAAGTCTAGAATTAAGAAAGTCTTAAGAGGAAAACGAATCTCTACAGATGTTAAAACCACAATTATGCTATCATTGTAATGGATGTTGCTATAGCAAATGCTGAACCTCAGGTCTCCAACACCTAAATCTTTAAATTTTACCATTATAAACATGATTATCTTAAAAGCAATACTACTACTAATAATAATACTAACAATGGTTAAGTCAGTTTTCTATCTTTTTGTTGTTGCTGTTGTTGTTGTTAGGATTCTTAAACTTCATATTATTGGTGCAGACTTTTGAAGATGTGATTGGTGGTAAAAAGGAAAATTTATTCTGTGATTTTAAATCTAATTAAAATTATATTAACCTAGTCATTATATATAGGAGTTTAGATAAAACAAATTAAAAATAATGTGACTATGACTTACACTTCCTCATTTAAAACTAGTATTGTAGCTTAGTGATACTATTACTAATCTTTAAAAAAAGTGTTGAACAATAGCAACATTTTGGTGTTTATTTACGTCTGTGTGTGTATGTATAACGTGTGCCTTTGTCTTTCTCATATTTTACATATACATATTTTTCTCATATTTTACATATACATATATATTTATTTCTTGAAACTTCCCTTTTAAGTTTATTCCAATAAAGCTATGTTGAATATCTCTTGTTTAAATCCTTAAAAAATTCAGTCTTCTACACACAGAAGGAACTCAAATGTTGGTCCACATCGTACTGGCAAATTTTACTTTCAATAGTCTACATCAAAAGGAACTTTTTATCTAATAACTGAGTCAATTTTTAGGAATGTAAGTTTTGCTTTTAATGATAAATCCACCGTGTAGTAAGTTCAGAAACTACTTAAAATCATCTGTTTCAAAATTTAACTATTAGTCCAAACTTGTTTTGAACATCAACATTATTTTTAATATATTGCCAACACTACTTATACTGCTTTGTGTAACACATTCTAGATGTGTCTCTCACAGTGCATCATCTACCGCACAAAATTGATCGATGAAAGTGGTTTCACTGCTTTAAATATCAATAAAAGTTGACTTTGGTTTAGACATTCTAGAGCTGTGAACTTTGATGCAATTTTATTTTTTTGGTTCAATTAAACCATTTGCCTATATGTCCTCATGTGGTATTAACCACTGTTGTGCATCATTCCAAGTGCATTTTCATATGGCTATTATTCTAGTTAATTTATCTTGTCCTCCAGACAAGAATTAAATATTTATTCACTTAATATTTCAGTTAACTTGCATTCTCAGAAAAGGATATGTAAGGTTATAGCAATGCCTACCCGTTTCTCAGAAATCTCTCATAAAATCTTTCCAGTATTCTGCAACAAGTCATAATACTTAACCATGTTTTTTGAAATGCTTAGGTAATATTGATAAAGTCCTGTCATTGGAACACTTCTCCACATAATTTTTCTGATAATATTATGACATTGAAACTTAATAATATGTTTTAATTTTGTTTATGTTTCATTATAATCTATCATAGAGCATTTGTTTGAATGTGTTCTCATTTTATACCAGATTATTCAAGCATTCACAAATCTTATGTAACTGAACGCATAGTTACTTTTTAACATAGAATCATGTTAATCATCCATGTTAATCATGCATTCACTGAAAGGATATTTCTTCAGTTCTAAAGGAGTGACAATTATTACACATCTTATCAAAAATTTAAGGTAAAAAAACAAGATTGCTGCTATGTTTAGATGTTTATTGCCTTATGATCAGATAGCAGAGTTAAATTCAACAAGTGTAACAGTTGTCCAAATTCAAGGAGTACTATATTCAAAGTGCAAATGCACCTTTGGTTGGAAAATCATAGCCTCAAGATGCGATCTTAATATTTGATGAATCCCTGTTGATAAATGTAAGTCAAATTTACTTTGAAATTCAACAAATCAGAGTTCATATTGAGGGTCGATAATATAGTCTTTCTGAAAGTCTCTGCAAAGATAATTAACCTTGTAATTAATGAGCAATTACCATTTCCAAGGATAAAGATTCAGAATTGGATGGGATCGATTTTGAATATTGCAAAATGTTTACTTTTCAGATTGCCCCATACTTAAACTACCACTGGCAGTTACCTGACTTCTACTATAGGAATCTGCAATAAAAAGTGAGAAAAAAATTAATAAACTCTTCCACTAAAATTCAAACAAGGTTAACCTTCCCGACTTGCCCATTAGTACTCACAAGATTATTCAAGTGTGTCCCTAAAGTTATCAAAAACACAGGAAATTTG
The DNA here is from genome assembly GCA_027257055.1 of Cephalopachus bancanus. NCBI lineage: Eukaryota > Metazoa > Chordata > Mammalia > Primates > Tarsiidae > Cephalopachus > Cephalopachus bancanus. Next base: position 477,486 of record JAPVLO010000445.1, on the reverse strand, counting down.
TAGCATACCTTTTTGGAGTAAAATATTTTCACTTGGCGTAAAGAAACTTAAAGCGTTATTTTTATATTAAAGCATTCTATTAAGAAATAGAATGAACTCTTGCACAGATTTTAAAGATAAAACAGAAGACTACAGAAATCTTAGGGATGTTACTTGCCTCTGGTTAAAGGGATGTGTTAATGGCAAAGCCTATGGAGCAATGGTCAAGATTAAGAATATCAAACAGTCAACAATGCTGCCCATGGAAAGCAAAGGATATGTTTCTTATTGAGTTCTGACGAAAATTCATTAGAACAATGAACAGATTGCTATGAAGCTGCTTTCAGCTGAATCTGCAGGGAAAGTGGGCAGTATTCCTTTGTGATTTCAGTAACCTGAATCTATGACTTCCCCAGTCATACTGTGAGCATGGAGGAGCTTATATTGGAAGTCCAACAAAAGAGAAAAAAGTATGACATCGTGTGGTATGCTAGACAAATAGTTTATAAGTATACACAAAAGACATCTAGAAATTAGTTGCTGGAAATTGGGAAAGATTAGAGTTTAGCAGCTAAATAATACTAACTTTGATTTCATCATGTCCTTTTATTTCCTCTAAGACTTGTGTGGGCCACAGCAACACTCTTTTTACTTATAATAGCAATAAACACTTTGAACTCTGGATGCAGTCAGAGCATTGTCCTAATTTTGTTATAAACAAATTATAATATATACAGATACATATTTCTTTTGTTATATTATCAAAAATATATGAAAATTCTAAATGAATAGCATCATCTTTTCACTAGAGAATATCTATTTTTGTATTTGACAGTAATGGTGGGCACCGATCACGCAGTAAGTGCTGTAGTAACTCTGAGGACAAAAATAAACAAATAAAACACAACAGAAAAGACTAACCCTTGAATCCAACAAGTGTTAGCAGGAATGCAGTTAAACAGTCAGAGGAAAAATCATACAATCACAATTGTTTCAAAAGATTATATTAGTAACTAAGAAAAGTCAACAAGTGGAGTTAGATTTCATATTCTCCTAGCTAGCTGCTAAAGACAAAAACATCTTGTGGAAGTGACCAACAATAGCTCTTACAAGAGATTAGCAACCGCACTGGCAAGAAGGAAGATTCATAATTGATGGTTAAACATATTTTACTTCCTAGTGTTGGAAGATATATATGAGGGTGTGCATCTGCTAAAGCTGTTGGGTTGCTCAAATGTGAAAAGAAGACCTCATCTTGACTTTGGAAGAAGCTATGCTTATATGCCGAGAAGGAGAGGGAAACATTAAAATACCCAACTGACAAATTCTGTGCAATATTCAGCTATTTTGAAAATGTTTTTAGTATAAAGATGCCTAGCCGGGCTCGGTGGCTTAGCCTGTAATCCCACGCCTTTGGGAGGCTGAGGTGAGTGGATCGCCTGAGTCCGTGGGTTCGAGACCCGCCTGGGCAGCAAGACCTCATCTCTACAATAAATCAAAAAATCAACCGGGTGTGGTAGCACATACCTGTAATTCCGGCTACTTGGAAGACTGAGGCGGAAGGATCGCCGGAGCCCAGCAGGTCGAGGCTGCGGTGGCCGGGAGCGGCCACTGCACTCCAGTCTGGGCGACAGATTGAGACTCCAACTCAAAAAAAAAAAAAAAAGATGCCTGACAACTCTCTTTTATTATTGACAATAACTTATCATTGGTACAGAAAATTAGTTGAAATCCACAGACTCCAATCTAATTCAATTAAAATTCATCATAGAAGTTAGGAGATCTGGATTTGAAACTCAAGTTCATTATCAACTTGCCTTTTAATATTTTGTAATGTTTTAAACCTTTTTAGTTCCAAGTTTTCTGATTTTCTAAATGCTAAATGATTGTTAAGAAATCATAAAGTCTAAATTTCACAGACAATGTTAGAAAATTTTTGTAAGGATTTGATTTCAAGCCCAGTTTTTTTTTTTTTTTTTTTTTTTGAGTTGGAGTCTCACTCTGTCGCCCAGACTGGAGTGCAGTGGCCGCTCCCGGCCACCGCAGCCTCGACCTGCTGGGCTCCGGCGATCCTTCCGCCTCAGCCTTCCGAGTAGCCGGAATTACAGGCATGCGCTACCACGCCCAGCTGATTTTTTGATTTATTGTAGAGATGAGGTCTGCTGCCCAGGCGGGTCTTGAACCCGCGGGCTCAGGCAATTCACTCACCTCAGCCTCCCAAAGGCGCAGGATTACAGGCTGAGCCACCGAGCCCGGCTTTCAAGCCCAGTTTTTAAAAGGTTCTGTCAATAGTAATAAAGAACCAATCTGTCTGATAAGAATATCTTAACTATACTCAAATTCAGAACTTGTTTGAAAACAGGCCTAGAGACAGGATGACATCTGGGATTCATACTTACACATACATCAAAGTATAATAATTATGAAAACAACATATTTACAAATAAAAGTGGTTTTCAAACTTTAACAGCATCAGAATCACCTGGAGTCTTGTATAAACACACATTGCTGAAGACCAACCCCAGAAATTCTGATTTAATAAGTCTGAGATGGGGATTGACTGAGAACTAACATGTTTTCAAGTGTAGTAATTCTAATGGTCCAGGGACCACACTTTCAGAACAAATAAGAGTATTATTGCTTATTATTCAACTTACTTTGTACAATTGAAAAGAAAAAAAACTTAGAATATAACTATTACTTGATTTTCTCTCTGTATCTTTTTGTGTGTGTATATATAAATATATACACACACACCATATATGTATATAGATATACTATATAATAAATATATATATATTTGTGCTTGCAATTTACTCTCAGTTCATATTTGTTGTTAGTTCAATTAGTTTCTAAATGTAAGGTTCATCAGGAAGGCTTGCCTTTAATGCCATGAGACTGCCATGAGAAGGTTTTCTGTGAGTCAAAAAATCACCATTTCTATTTTTCATACTTAGAGTCTAAATATAACTGTCTGAAAATATCTAACTGATTGGAGAATGATAAAATGTAAATATTAGTATTTATGTTTCTGACCCACTTTTTTTTATAAATCAAATCACCTCCAAGTCACTCTAAATGACAACTTTTTAAAGTAAAACCGGCATAAATCATTCATCACTTAATGTATTAAGTTATTGACATATCCAAAAACTTAGTAAAATTGCAAATTTAGAGCAAGTGCCCAAGCTTAATCATTTTCATAATCTTTCCAGAGCACTAGTTATAAAAAAAAAAAGTTACACTTTATATCTCTGGAAGTTTGTGTGTATCTCATATATGGAGTATATATATCCACGCATTTACATAATTACACAAATAAATGAAAAGAGAAAAATGGAAAAACATATTTGAAAATCTTTTCAAGAAGCCTGTTTATAATGTAATATAAAACAATGCAACAGAGAAGTACCTCCTACCTTCGTAATTTTCCTCTGTTTGTACCTTTGTCTTATTTTTCATATCAGCATCTCTGATTTATCCATTTAAATTTTTTATGTTATTTCATTTTTTGTTGCTTGTTTATTATCAGCATATATTTTGGGAATATTTTCTTTGAGCTTTTTTTTAATTGACTAGATTTCATCTCGGTTTGTTAAAGAGAACCAGCTGTTTTCTTGAAAGATAATTTTCTGAAGCTGTTGTGTGCCATAATTACACTGCAATTACACAGCAATATCCATAAAAGCAGATGAGGGTTCTATGTGTCCTTTTGCCTCATTAGAAGTTGCAAAAATGATAGATGCAGTCTATCTTAGTTTGACTATTGCCCTCTATTGGCAAAATCAAGTCCTGGCATAATTCAAAAGATAGCAGCAATAAAAACAGAGATAGATTGTTTGTGTGTTTAAACAATACCTTGGGTCTCAAGTTAACACCATCCAACAAAAACTTGGGTTTCAAGTTAACACCATCAGAAGTTTCAACCATTTTTTTGTTTTTTACAATTAGAATTTAAAACTTACCTTTAAAACACAGCTATTAAAAAAATACTCGAGCTAGTGTTATGCGAATTGGGGCTTTTTTTTCTAGCACCAAACTGCAGAGCACTAATCTTTTTTCCCTCACTTGAAATCTACTTGAATTGTATCCATCTTTTAAGTAGAGAATCAGCTGGATCTTTTCCTTGTTCTCAGCATGTATTCTCCGCTTTGAAGCAAACCTTTCTAAGAAAATTGAGATTTTTAAGTCTCTTACCATTTTCAAACTGAGCGATTAATCATACCTTTATTATCACAGTGACAAAAACTTGAATATTTAGTCATATGCAGAAAAAAAGTTATTTTAAATAAATTGTTGAGAAAAAGGATTTTCCTTTTAGGACAGTCAATAATATGTGAAATATTGCAATTGAGTGGGAAGATGTGAGATCATCTTCAAAAACAGCTGAAACGACCCTGAGTGTTGCAACATGCACTGTGAGTTTTATGGTGGGAAAGGTGCACATGTACAAATAAACACCATCTTTCATGGATATTTGATTCTGACTGACAGATGGGGAATATAGTATTTTAATAATATTTATTTTGGCAGAAGTGGAAGGAAGTAATCTAGTTCTGTAGTCAGTTGGGCAACTATAAGAAAAACAAATCTATAAGTCCTTTTATATCCTTCTAGGAATCAGAACTTTTGACAGACTTGAACATTTCAGAAAAGTAAAAATAAATTTTTTTTCCCTAAATTTCACTTTTCCCATTTACACCAGGTAGACTGCTATCTCCCCATGTGATACTCTTAATGTAATTATTGGCTGTGCAGCAAAGTTAGATAAGTTTAGCTGCAAAGTTTCTGGATTGATGTCAAATTTGGGAGTTGAGAGAATTAAAATTAGTTCATTCCTTTGCCAACACTAACACAAATCTTGGAGCACATTTCCTCAGATGCACTGAAATGGTGACAGCTTAGCTAACCACTGGGGAAGTTTTCTGTACAAAAGCTCATATTCATTTAACAACTTTGACTTAGCAAGATCCCACCTCAGTTACCTCTTCCTTTGTTTAATTAATAACACCATTGTCTTTTGGAGAAGCGGATTTTTCTCACAAAGCAAACAAATTTCAGGCAGAACCCACAGTGCCTCAGAAAGGAAAAAAAAATGTATGCATGCAATGTCGTGTCTTGTTTCTTGTTCAACACTTTTGCCAAATGTCTGTTTGCAACTATACAGCATTTTTGAAGTGGAACATAATTGTGTGATTGACAGGCTCTTTTTCTTTCTAGCAATTTCAGTCACTAACTGTGAACCAGTGTTGATTAGTCTTTAGCAATTGACAAAACCACGCAGGTTGCAGATTCAGAGCATAGCCTTCCCAGTTGTCACGACGAGTACCTGGTAATATGTAAAATTGGACTCTTCATTATTTAAGCTATTAGTAGAGAAAAATAATTTCTTTCCTCCTGCTTTCAACTATGCGACTGGCTTATTTTCTAAATACTAAGATTCTAAGCCATGTTTTAAGCATTTTTTTCCCTGATTATGGTTCCACTTCATATATTGATATTATGATTGACCAAATATGTCCTTTGCAAAATATTTGTTATTTATTCATTCAACAAATATGTATAGAGGACTTACTGTGTACTTGTTTGATATTGCTCTCTACTGGCACTGTTAGACATGCTTGGATGTCACCCTGAACTAAACAGACAAAACATCCTGTCCCCAGGAGCTTACTTTCTACTGGAGGTAGTCAGAAAATAAACAATTAAGCATTACCTGTTACCGTGTCAAGAGGCTCTTGCTCTTATAAGGAACACAAAACAGAGTATATATATTAGGATTCAAGCAGGAAAACAAGACCACTATGAATGATGTAGTTCGAGGGGTTTATGATAGGAACAGAACACAGTAACTGACTTTACAGAACTATGGAAGCTGATAAGGAATCTTTTCAAGGCTGCTGCCTTTGCATCTGGGGGTGGGCCTGAAGTCTCTGTCAGTCTAGAAGTGGGGAAGAAAATCTGGATTTTAGGCAAGAAGAAAGCAAGGACAAATTGGAACCCATAAGAACTTATTAGAATTATTGCTTGTCTTCAAGCTGGAAGGCATCTTAAACCTTGGTCACTTGCAGAAGAAAGCAGCTCTTTCCCCTGGAGCTGCATACCTGTCTGACCCAGGACTCAAAGAGAAGTTAAGAGTGGTGGCAACTGGGAAGAGGTTGAAAGCTAGATTCAGTGACCCTGGTCTCTGATGCAAACAAGATCAGGCAAGGATATATGAAAAGGTGCAGCACGTTGGCACCACACCCAAAACTCTCATAAAATTTTTTCTTGAAGTTAATCCAAACCTAGAATTATACAGGGGAAGGGAATTCTGGGATGTGTTGCCCTAGAGTAGTTAACTAATGCAGTACAAAACTGCATGCAGGTGGTGACATCAAGTAGGCAGGTGGATTTATGAATGTGAATTTCAGCAGAATTGTCTGGCTAGACTTAGAAATGTGGGAGTCTTTAACACAGAGTTAGTATTTTAAGTTTCAACACTGGTTGAGATCATCTAGAGTGAGTGGAGAATGACAACAGCAATAGAACCCTTTGTGACTTTCTTACATTTAGCAACCAGGGAGCTATAAAGGAATTGATAAAGAGGCCCAGAATGAAAATGGGATGGTGAAGAGGAGAATCAGAGAGTAGTTTTCCAAAAACAAGAGAAAAATAAGTTTCAAAAAGGAAGGAGAAAGAGCACCTCTTTGAACCGCTGATGATAGGCTGCATAAAATGGAGGCTGGGCTGGAAGTGGTGGTTTGGTAGGAGCTCTTTCTGCATATAGTAAATCTGACTGAGTTGGACTCAAGGGAGAATGGAAGGAAAGATAAGGCAAACAGGATGCATAGTCGACTATTTTGAGCTATTGTGTTATAAGACACAAGAGAAGTTGATCAACAAAAAGAGAAATGGAACAAAGATTTTGTCCTATATCTGTTATAAGGTTGCATCAAAATACATGTGTACATGCTAATGAGGATGTACCAGCAAAAAAAGAAGATATCACTGAAATGGGAGAGATGAAGGCAATTTTAATGGCAGGATTATTTTTCCAAAAAGATATTTTATGTCAAATCTGTAACACTGAGAAAAATATTGTATGTTTAAAAAAAGTAAATAAGGTCTATTTCAGAATTATTCCAAATTTTAAGCCTACCAGAGAGAGAAATATTAGAAGAAGAAAAAGAGAGAGACAGAGAAAGCTGGAAAGAGTCAGAAGTTTAAATGATTAGATGCTGGGAAACCCTGTGATAAGAGGGACTTTGGGAGAAAAGTGTGTATTACTGGAGAAGAGCCAACTGGGGGAAGAAGGCATACTAGATAACTTCAATATATGAGTTCAGTGCATGGAGGGGAGTATGTGAGTACACACACATGGAGAATGAAGCAACCAAAAGGAGGAATCGGAAGGGTGATGGTAAAAGAGATGCCTGGCAATCAGTGGGACCTCTCTTACAAGGTGTCTCAAATTAGTGAGCTGCCATTCAGTACTACATGTGTCAGGGGAGAAGCTGAGTGACCTACTGTATTCCCGCTCTGCAATTCTGTCATCAAGTTATTTAATTTTTTATATTTTCTTTTCCATAAAAAGTTCAGTCTTTTCCTTATTTTTCCCCTGAATTACCTAAGTTTTTTCTGTCTTCCTTCACTCCTCACACAATTACCAAAGTTTGTTTTTTGAAGTACTGTTTTTTAAACCATCATTCTGCTAAAAACATTTCAAAAATTATTCTTCCTCCTTCCTCCCTTCTTCCCTTTCTCCCTTCCTTCCTTTCTCTCTCCCTCCTTCCCTCCCTCCCTGTGTCCTTTCCTGTCTCCCTCCCTCTCTCCTCCCCTCTCCTCTCCTCTCTTCTCTCCCTCCCCACTTTCTTCTCTTTTTTGGCATCTGGGTCTCATTGTCACCCACACAGGAGCGCAGTGGCACAAGCATAGCTCACTGCAACCTCAAATTCCTGTGCTTAATCTATTTTTCCACCTCAACCTCTCAAGTCTCCTACCTCAGCTTCCCCAGGTAGCTGAAGGAACTACAGATTGTGCACACTATGCCTACTTGACTAAACTTTTTATTATTATTATTATTTTGAGATGAGGTCTTGCTATGTCTGTTGCCCAGGCTGGTCACAAGCTCCTTTCCTTAAATGATCTTCCAAATGGCCTCCAAAGTGCTGAGGTTATAGACGTGAGCCACCGTACTTGGCCCAGAAAATTTTCTTTATCTACATCAGGGTCAACAAACTTTTTTCTTAAAGGGGCTAGACAATAAACGTTTTAGGATTGTGGGTCATATGGGCACTGTCAGTACTACTCAACTCTAATACTGTATTATATCAGCAGCTTAGATAATACATAAATGGATGGGTTGTCTGGGTTCCAATAAAAACTTAATTACAAAAACAGGGGGACAACCCTTGAGTCATATTTTGCAGATTCCTAGCCTGCAAAATGCAAGTTCAAATATCATAGATTCTTATTAAGGCATTTTCATTGGTATCCAATTTACCTTTTGAAATTTTCCATTATACTTCACTATGAAACAATACACAATCATCGATGTGAATGTCATTTCAACAACTTGATGCAATCTATCTCAAACCCAAGGGTAGAAAATGTGTACTGTTACATAGACTACACTTGTATCCCTTGTTTTGTCTACAACTGTACGAATGTACAATGATAGGGTGGTAGTAACAGTCGACATGAAAATCTCCTATCATTCATATATTTTATTATATGTGAAGATTATTAATATCCTAAAGTGAAAAATATATATTTTCTATATAAACATAATATTCTTGTTGAGACACATACTTGTCCTTCACACAATGAATTTATAATCAATAATAATAGTTAATATCCTCTATAGGTGTGTGTTTGTATTTGTGTATGTGTATAAGCATATTTATGGTTAGAAAACATAGTTTCTAACTAGAAATTCAGGCTAGAGTCATAGATCTATTGTTCCAATTATATATGATTTTGGTAAAGTTGTTAATTATTATTTAACTTTAGTTTTCTTCTTTTTGAAATGATGTTGTTCTAAAGATTATACAAATAAATGAATGAATTTATTTACATACGTATTTTAGTTACATAGTGCATAATATGTAAGATATATATAATTCTTTCATGTAGTCATAGGATAAGCATGCAAAAAATGTTTATTTTCTTAAAAACCTTGACTTTTATAAAACTTTATGCAATTTTATTGATGCCATGATTTTACAGAGCATGTGACAATCTCTCAAATATCTTTTTTCAACAAGTAATAGATTTGCCCTTGAATATTCTCTTTTGCTGTTCAATGAGAAATGCCCAAGCTCTCTGAAACCCCTAAATCAACTGGTTCTTTTGCTACTATTCTGTCTGTTAATGAGGGTAATGAACACAAGCTACCAAAACATACAAATGTTACAATGCCAGCGACTTTAAACAGTCGAATTGAATTCTTGAATTCTTGAATTCAAGAATTCTTGAATTATTGAATTCTTGCACAGCCTCCTCCCTATCAACAACCAGGAGCCCAGGCTTCTCCCATCTTGCAATCTTTCCTTCTCAGGATCCTTTGTTTTCCATATAGTTAGTCGGAAAGAGCATGTGGTAAAAGTGTTCTTCTCCTGATTGTGTTGGATTTGATGTGGTAAGCACTTTCCCACAGAGTCTTAAAACTCAGTCATGCAATATCATAATTACTACTGGGGCATCTAGGAATTGTAGTCTTGTTGCGTTTCCAGAAAGAGAAAAGAGAATTAAGAACACTTAGAGTTTTATTTTTAAAATTATACCAAAGTTGGAAATAATATTTATAAGACGGATAATGTCCATTGCAACATAATAGTTGAAAACTTGGTAAAAGAAGCATATGAAATTTGGATATGTGTCTAATCTTGAAGATGAGTGAGATTTCATGGACAAAAAAATGTATCAAATTCTTCAGGAAGAACAAAAACATTGAATGGGGTTAAAAAAGTATTTTACTTAAGATTTGTAACATGGAGCCAACACAAATATACTTGAAAATTGTTCTTTATTAGGTAAATGGGGATAGATTTCTATGAAAGTCTCAATGGGTCACTTATAGGTCTTTCAGCAAATCCTTTCACTAAAATAATCTTTAATGTTCGTTCTTTGTCTCAAACATTCTTGATATATTTCTGCTAATTATGAACTACTAATACCCCATCGCCAAAGAATTTGACATTATTAGCCTTTTAGTCATTGCAACAGTTGTACATATTGAAAGCCAGAACTATGGTCTTTCTTTTATCCTCAGAACATGACCTTTGTTCTAACTTCCCTGGCAACATTAACTGAAGGAATTTTTAAAAGTACACAAAATCCAATTTAAATGCTATGTACCAACACTTAATTTGTACCATAATGCAAATATTGGGTTTATTTAATAATCTAACTGATGAAAGCAGCTTCCCTAGAGAGTGGGAGCTAATCATATACCCCTGAGGGGACGGGGTTAGCAAGGTATAAAAACTGAAAAAGTCTCTCAGCCAATGTCTTTTCTAAGCTGAGTTGGTTTGCAACTTTCAGTATCATCTCTCACAACCCTTTACATCCCATATGAATGACAAATCATTTGGAAACTGAAACACAAGAGGTTTTTCTAATGCTATTATTGTGCATGGTGAATTTTCTATCCTCTATTTTTTCTGGAATCTAAATGATCATGGAATTGGGTAAAGCCTGCTGTGTCTTGTGACTTTAAGTGCAACACCTGCTTCTGCTTGAACAAAATGAATAGTGAACATACCAGTAGGCACAGAAAAATGATAAACAAGTATGAAAAAAATAGTATACTTGATAGCACCAAATGCCGAAAAAGAACAAATACAGCAGGGAAAGGGGATATGGAAGGCCACGGTGGGGCATTAAACTTATACAGGGAATAAGGCAAAGGCCTCCCTCACAAGAAAGACCTAAAAACGAGGGAGTGAGTCATGTAAGTGACAGAAATTTCATTCCAGACAAACACAACAGAAAGTGCAAAGACCTTAAGGAGGGAACTTTCTCTTGGTTTTTGACTTTTACCTTCTGCCCTTGTTGCTGTTTTTCCCTGTCCCATTTAAGTCAGTAGATAATTCCTCAAACCACTGAAATTACAGGATTTTTTTTAAGATTAGGAAACTTCAGTAGAATTCAGGGAAAATCCATGACATTAACTCTTTCTAGATTTTTAATTTGACACATATAAACAAGTTTCTTAGACATATAGTTCTGAAGACATAAGATTTATGTTACGTCCAAACATTGAAAAGTTTCACATTACTTCCACCACAATCTTATAAATAATGTTCACAAATCATTAATCTATAAAACAATGATTTTCTCTTCAGTAGACACATCATATTCATTCATATTAATGAGTAATATTTTTAAACCTCTCTTAGCCCACCTGTTACTCATCAAGTAATGAAATTAAAACTGTGATGACATCTATGAAGAAAAGTACTGACTCTAGAGACTTTTTATCCAGGAGAGAAAAGACTTTTGAGTTAACTCCTTAAACATTTGCATGATCCAGACTTTTGGATCATGTAGGCAAGTCATTAGAGCACCCTTTCTGCTTTGCTTAAACAAAGAAAGATAAAAGAGAGTCTAGCACATTTCTTTAGAAATCTGAATTTCATTTGTCCTAGACAAGCTTTCTTTAGGTCTGTTCTGACGTCATTTTTGCTGTTAGACTCTCCATTTATTTCCCATTATCATTGCCACAAATAACCACAAACAGTATCTGAAAGCAACACAAAATTATTTTCTTAAAGTTCTAGAGGTCAGAAGTCCAAAATGAGTTCTACTAGGCTAAAATCAAGTTATCAGTAGAGCTGTACTGAAAACTCTATTGGGGAATCTGTTTTCTAGCCCTTTTACTTTTTTTAGAAGCTGCTTTTATCCCTTGATTCCTTACCCCTATTTCTTTTATTTATTTATTTATTTTTAGTTGGAGTCTCACCCCTCACCATGTCACCCAGGCTGAAGTGCAGTGGCACACTCACAGCCACCCCAGCATCAACATGCTGGGTTCAGGCTATCCTTCTGCCTCGGCCTTCCAAGAAGCTGGAACTACAGGTATGGGCTACCACGCCTGGCCAATTTTTTATTTACTATAGAGACGAGATCTCGCCAAGTTGCCCAGGTTGCTCTCAAACCTGTGGGCTCAGATAATCCCCTCATCTTGGCCTCCCAAAATACTGTTATTATGTTTGAGCCACCATGCCTGGCCCACCCCTATTTCTTTACTTTCCAGGCTAGCGAGATCAGGTCAAGTCTTTTTCTTGCTGCTGTCTCTCTGATTCTCTCCCCCCCCATTTATAAAGATTTTTATGATAACCTGGAGCCCATTACTTGCATAATCCAGAATAATCTTCCCATCTCAGGGCCAGTTGGCTAATAACCATAATTCCGTCAGTAAACTTAATTCCCTTCACCTTCCTTTCCCACAGGTTCTAGGAATCAAAATGTGGATATCTTTGAGGGGCCATTTTTCTAACTACCATACACACCTTTACTCAAGCAGTACTTGATAAAATATGATGATGTACTTACATATGCTATCTGATAGTGTGACGTTGTGAAAGATACACTTGGTCTTTGAATCTCTACCCCCCTCCCTTTCCTGGCATGCAACTTCTACAATCCTTAGTCTTTTCAAAGTGACTTTTAGTTACACTAATGAGTTGACTGATAGCTAGTAGTTCCCAGGTAGCTTCGAGGCCATGTCTATTTAAATAAGCCACTATAAAAATCCAAAAGGACTGAGTCTGGAGGGCTTCCAGATAGCTAAAAACATAAGGGTTCCTGGAGATGGCCATCTCTTCCCACATACCTTGCCTTATACATCTTTTATTTATTTATTTTAAAAATGTGGGATACAATTCAGGATTAGGTAGATAACGAGGTCATCATACAGGTAAAGTTTGGGCCTTCCTTTGTTCCCTACTTCACCTGATTTGGTGTGATCAGGTACTCTTATTGATGTTATGTGTCCCCCCCACCTCCAGTAGCATTTTGCCACTGCCAAACACTTTCTTACAGTATTATGATAAATGTTCAGGGTCCGCTTATGAGTGAGAACCTGTGGTATTCAACCTTATGCATCTTTTAATCTGTACCTTTTGTAATACCCTTTATAATAAACCAATAATAAAATGTGTCAGCTGGACACATTGGCTCATGCTTATAATCCCAGCACTTTGGGAGATGGAGGAGGGAGGATTATTTGAGCCCAGGACTTCAAGATCAGTCTGGGCAACATATGAGACTGCATCTCTGCAAAAACAAAAACAACAGATGCTGGTGAGGATGTAGAAAAAAGAGAATGCTTCTACACTGTTGGTGGGAATACAAACTAGTTCAACCTCTATGGGAAACAGTGTGGCAATTCTTAAAGGGACTAAAATTTAACCTTTCATATGGCCCAGCAATCCCCCTTCTGGGAATATACCTGGAGGAACATAAATCACTCTACAAAAAAGATACCTGCACACACATTTATTGCAGCACTATTCATGATAGCAAAAACATGGAACCAATTGTGCTGCCCATTGAAACTGTACTGGATAAAAGAAAATGTGGTACATATACACGATAGAATATTATGCAGCCATAAAGAAGAACAAAACTATGGACTTCACAGCAACTTGGATGGATTTAGAGTCTATCATACTCAGTGGTTTATCACAGAAACAAAGAATTGAGTACTATATGTTCGCACTCATAAGCAAACCCTGAACATTTACCATAATACAATGGGAAAGGAGGTGGGCATGGTGGTTCCAGCCTGTAATCCCAGCACTTTGAGAGACTGAAGCGAAAGTATTGCCTGAGCTCAGGGGTTTGAGACCAGCCTGGGCAACTTGGTAAGACCTCGTCTCTACAAAAAAAGGAAAAAAAAACAAAAAAAAGCCAGGCATGGTAGCACGTACCTGTAGTTCCAGCTACTTGGAAAGTTGAGGTGGAAGAATTGCCTAAGTCCAGCAGGTCAAGACTGTGGTGACCATGAGGGTGCCACTGCACTGCAGTCTGGGTAACAGAGTGAGACTCTCAAAAAATACACACACACACACACACACACACACACACACACACACACACACACACACACTAACAGGACACTGCTAGGGAGGGGAGAGGGGGCATGTAACATCAATAAGGTACCTGATCTCAAACCAGGTGAAGTGGGACCAAAGGGAAGCCCAAACTTTACCTGTACGATGACCACTTGCATACCTAAATCTGAATTGTACCACACATCTTTAAAATAAAAAAAGTTAAAAATTAGCCAGACAAGGTGGCATGTGCTTGTAGTCCCAACTTCTTGGAATGCTGAGGAGAAAGGATTGTCTGAGCCCAGGAGGGAGTCAAGGCTGTGGTGAGCCATGATGGTGCCACTGCACTCCAGCCTGGGTGACAGAGTGAGACCCTGACTCAAAATCAAAACAAAACAAAAACCCAGTAAACATTAACTATTTCCCTGAGTTCTGTGAACTCCTGTAGCAAATTAATTGAACCCAAGGAGAACGTCATAGAAACCCTGATGTTTAGCTGGTAGGTCAGAAGCCAGTGGGGGACAGGGGACAGTCCTGTGGAACTGGCTCAACCCTCAACCTGTGTGATCTGATGCCATTTCCAGAAGAGAGTGTTGGCACTGAACTGGAAGACACCCAACTGGTGTCCAATGCATACTTGCTGGATGGGAAAGAAAAAAAACCTACGCATTTGGTCACAGAAGTCTTCTGTGTTAATTGCTGTGGGGTGAGAGCGGAGGAAAAAAATAGTTTTTTTTTCAGGTATCTGAGTTTGCTGTGAAGGACTTAGGTCTGTTTCTTTTATTACATCATTGTCTTAGTCAATCTACTTAGTATTACTTAGCTAACTTTTTCATTCTTCATAAGGCAGTGTGATGACCTTTCTATGGGCACTTCTCAAAAGCCAATTTCATTATTTCAGTACACTTTCTTCTTCCTTCAAACAGAGTGTAGACTTTTTAGCAGCAGAAGGGCTGCCAGTGTGTTGGCTGTAACTAAATCGCTTGATCTTGACACCTCAATGCTGAGCCTTTGGTTTTAACTCTTACTTAATCAACAATCAAAGCTTAGCATGAATAATGTGTCACATCTTCAAAGAAATTTTAGGAACTAATTTCCCTTAGTTCCCACATCCTGTATTATTTTTTCTGGAACGCTAGGAAATCATGACAATTTTAATTGGTCCTAGAAATACTTCTTCAAAAAATGACATTTAAGAACAAACAAGAAATTTTATTGGACCTAAGGAAAACATACAATATTAAATAATGTAGATGGCCTCAGAAATATAAAAAAAAACTAAACTTTAAATGAGTCTGGATTTTGTAATTTCATTACTTGATATTCATAAACTAGGTTATGGAAAATTATGAGTGCTTTAAAGATGCTGTTGCTTTGCCTTCCTAAGAGTTAGTTTATTTTGGTTTATGTTTCCCATCCTTGTGCTAAGTTCATACCCATCACACCTGATCGAAAAAAAGAATCACATTTATAGGGCAAAGGAGGAGGACAGAAATCAGTGTCTGTCATAAATGTAGATCATCAAAGGGATTTCATACAAATGATAAGAATAGAAAAGGTGAAGTATTTTGCTATTTTAAATCAAATATGATTTAAATAGAGATTTGTGTTGCAGCATGAAAACCTGATTTTCAATACTTGAGATCAGATGCCAACATTAAAACTGGGTAAATTTTATTGATTTTTTTTCAACTGCTAAATAAGTAGGGATTGAACAAAATTATTTGACTTAGCATAATCGTACTTATAAAGTTTTTTTTCATATTTATTTTAAATTATCATCAGATAGAAAGTATGAATTTGTCAAAGAATTTCATCAGGTTTTGTATGAACAAAATGCATTATTTTATAGCATTTCTGTTTTTCAGATATACTATTTTATATTAACAGTTTTTTTATTTAATTTCAGAGATCCCATGAAGCTAACATATAAATATTTTATAAGTGACAAATATAAAACACCTTAAAAGAGATATAAAAGTACAGAAAAAGATAGGTCAGTTGACAGTAGGATGTTTTCTCTGGAATCTTTAAAAGTATCTAGAACTCTCCTTTCAAAAATGAGAACTCACCTTTGAACCGCTATTCCCTCAGTGACCTATCAACACATGTTTATGCAAGATACTATGGAGGTATGAAGGACGAAGAATTAGAATATTCTTGCTTTTGAGAGTTCAGAGTCTATGGGGGAAAGAAAGAGATAAAAACAAACAATTATATGAGAATCTTACCAATCCTATAATGGAAAGGGAAGTATAGAGATGAGGCAACTCAGAGGAACATTTTAGCTGTAAAGATAAAATGTACAATGAGATTTGCCTTGGGAATTCTTTCTTCCCACCCTCCAAAAATAGCTACATCCTACAATTCTATCTGAAAACATTTAGTGTCCATAGCTTAGAACTGGTCAGCAGCACATGGTCTAAAGATATGCTAGTAAGAGCTTTCTGTGTTAATTTGATCAGGTGAAACATATATCTTTTAATGTGTTATAACATATAATTCTGCATAGGTAAATTATCCATTGAAATTTGAATTATCATGACATTAAAATTAAAAGAGGCCATTGAGGAAAGCAATTCAGCGATGAACACATTTTAGCTTCCTTTTAATGGATGCTAGGGAATGTGTTTTTTTGAAAAAATCAGATGGCACCAACCAATAGGTAGACTTGTATTCTGTATGGTATAGTAATATGGGGCTCAAAGGAGAAAGGGACTGGTTGTTAAAGATAAACACAAAAGCTAAAAATAATAAATTTGAAAAAATATCAGTGTTTTTCTGTGTATGCTTTAGCCTCCTACTTCAGAGGAGACCGTAGGCTTAAGCACAGCCTTTGATAGAATACTGTGTATCCTTTATGCTGCTTTTAATTTTGTTCCAGAGCCATTGTGTAGAGATCACAACCCTAGGGGCGCCGTTTCCATTACACAATTCACTTTATAGGCTACTTTTCCAGAAGATAGCAGTAAGGCTTCATGTTTCAGTATATCACTGCATTTCAACAGATGGAAGAAGTATCTGGAGTAAGGGATGCCTATTTCTATTTTGCACGCAGGCCCTGGGTAACTCTTCAAAGGAATTTCATAGTATTCAATTAAATGCTAGAGGAAATTTTTTCCTTTTATTATTTTTGCTTTGATGTCAAATAGATAAAAACTTGAAAAATAGATTGGAAAATAAAGTGGACAGTTCAGCCTTGACAAGCACACATATCAGAAAAGAGTTGATCTTAGCACCAAGGGAAATTGAAACCTTTCCAACCTTTAATGTGACATTCACAGAAGAATAATATATAGAGAAAAAAATTAAAATGAAAGAAATCAAGAGTTAAAGATATGTATTGGACAAAAATGTTGTATATATCTTCTGAAAAAAAGACAATCCAGAATTTTCTTGAGTCCCATTAAATTCTATTGCTAAAAAATGCTCAAAAAGTTTAAAAAAACGTTTATGTTTAAATAAATAATGCTTTTCTTGTAATTATATCATACATATGACACACTATATAATGTATCTACTGCTCATTGATTTACTATAATACACATTATATGACATATTTTAGACTTCGTAAGGTTCGCAACAAGAAATCTTTAATAAATCAGTATTTCTGCTATTAATTTACTTTATGACAGTTGTTTCCTCCAAAGATTCATCTAGCACATACTGTGGAATGAATGATGTGAGGAATTTGTGCTGGGAATCATTGTTTTCGTGTTATCATCTAAATAAATAGATTTAAGGTATCTTTTCTTTTCCCCCATTATATTGACTGTACTTTAAAATTTATTTTTAAAGAACTAAACCTAAAAAATGTAGAATATAATTAGAAAGAACATTGACTTCAGAGATGAAAAAATGTGTTTTATTTTAATCATGTTGGACTCTCAGACATCATTGCCTTTAAATGGATAGGTTAAGGTACTTCCACTTAATTAACTGACTCTGCTGATCTGAATTAATGACAAGATTCCTAGCACCTGTTTCCAGCTTTCTCCAGGGAGCCAGTTGAAGGGAGAGGACACATTGAGAGTGTCTCAGTAGGGTAACTGAATCCAGGGAATAGGGTAGAGGCTAATTTCTCCTGTAAGACCTTAATTTGTGATCTATTGAACACAGTTACTGAGTTGGGAATATTGTTTTAGGAAGAGATGAAAATACCCTCTTTAAATAAATCTGCTCAAATGTGCATGACTCAAGATTCCTTTAACAAGAAACACAAGATTTTAGACACTTTAGTCATGTCAAATAGCAATGAAATAAATGTGAAAACCGGTGGATTTTGGCCTCAAAAAATTTCATTGAGCAAAACTTAGCTATCAGGAAATGAGTGTTATTTAAAAACTTATTTCCAGATTATTAATATGGCAAAGCCAAAACTCTGACACTAATTCTCTGCTTTTATTTTTTGTAGTTAATTCCATAGATAGTAAGGTCACAATCTTTTTTCACAGGCCCCTAATTCTTTTGTAGCCAAAGGGCTGATTCTTTACTCTCTTAATGGAACTGGAAAACACTAAAGACCCCCAAAAATCTCAATTGTTTTCTGTAAATTAAAAAAAAAAAACTTGACTACATCTCAATTTCAAGAACAAAACAATGAAAGACAGAAATGGTTTAATTATTTTGAAACTTCCTCAGTAAGTACTCATTGAATATTTTTTTTTCCTGAACATCAGTGTTTATTGGCATAGATAGAACTGGTAGTGAAAAAGAAGTAGTTAAGAGTAAACTTATGAGGAGTCAATATCTTTACTATGCATAGTTTCTTTGTCCCACAACTGTTAAATTGTCCAAAGATAAGTCTTTTCATTTATAATTTTATAGGGAAAAAGAGTTTTATTAAAAAACTTTAAAACAAAGGAAGCAAGCCGGGCTTGATGGCTCAGCCTGTAATCCCACGCCTTTGGGAGGCTGAGGTGAGTGGATTGCCTGAGCCTGTGGGTTCGAGACCCGCCTGGGCAGCAAGACCTCATCTCTACAATAAATCAAAAAAAAAAAATCAGCCAGGCTTGGTAGCGCATGCCTGTAATTCCGGCTACATGGAAGGCTGAGGCGGAAGGATTGCCGGAGCCCAGCAGGTCGAGGCTGCGGTGGCTGGGAGTGGCCACTGCACTCCAGTATGGGTGACAGAGTGAGACTCCAACTCAAAAAAAAAAAAAAAAAAAGGAAACACACATTTTAATAGAATAAGAAACTGTAGAGCAAACTTAATATTGGTAGAAATACTTTGTATTAAAGTACTTTAAGATTTCCATATCTAAATACATTTTTAACAAAAATATTTATTTAGTTTTGGCCACTGACAGTATGGCAGATTGATTATTATAAAAAGCTACTGCATGCCCAAATAACTAGCATCTACATAAGATTAATATAATATAATATAATTCAGTTTTCTTTATGTTGTTGGGCTGTGTATAAATGTTAAGGGTAATATTAAAGAGCCTCTTCACTCTCCCCATATAAAAGAGAGAGAGAGAAAATGATGAGCTGAATACAGATTCACAAGAACTGGAGTTTCTGTGAAAGTTAATTTTGCCTGAGGGGCCTGTGTAGTCCCAATCTGTAGCCTGATCCTTGTGGGAGAAGATGAGCAAAGCTAAACTAGAAATGCCAAGATTAATCTGAGGACCTTAAAAAGAGCCAAAGAGAGTCCACTTTAGTAATATTTCCTGGTCCCTGGTGGAAGAAAATGTAGATTTCTGTGAGACAGCATCGTTAAGATGGGCTCCCAGGACTCTCACTGATTAAAAAATATCACCAAGTGCTCAAGGAAAAGTCAACATTATTGAGACTAAGCAAAATCAAACAAGCCTTCATTACCTCAAAACGTGTATTTGAAATTGTCAGATAAAGAATATTAAATATTAATATATAAAATTTTTAAGAATCAGAGGTAGTAGTGAATGATATTACCAAAAGTACAGGACATATTTGAAACAAACAAAAAAGCATATCCAAATGGAACCACTGAAAATGAAATATATTACTTTGAGGGAGGGGAGCAACAATGAATGGTTTGAATAGTATATGCGACACAACTGAAAAGAGAGTGAGTTATCTGGAAGATAAAGCAGAAGTGACCCAAAAATCAGCAGGGAGAAACACTAGATGAAAAGAAAATTTAAAGAGATACAAAGTTCCAAAATGTATTAAAACATGGAACCAAAGCAGAACATAGAGACAATAAAAGAGAAACAATTTTGAACAGAAAACAACAGATAATTTTCTAGAATTTGTAAAAAATAAGAATCCATAGACATTGAAGCAAAAGTAGAAAAAATAAAATAAAAAACAATTCTATAAAACTACAGATTGTCCATGCAAAGAGATTTTGCAAGTACATGAGAGAAAAGACAGATCAATTTCAAAGAAACTCAATAAAGAGCCAACATATTCAGAATAGCTGGAAGTCACAAGAATAATAGTTGCATTATGAGAAAACTACTGCCTACTTAGAATTGTGTATCAAGCAAAACTTATTTTCATAGAAGAAGACTAGAAAATAAACGTGCGGCAAACACAAAATTAAGAGCTTAACAGTAGCAACAGACTTACTAAAATTTTAAGGGTTATTCTTGAGTCAGAAATAATTTTATGAAAAACATTTAAGACTCAAGATGAAATAGTGAGTAAAGAAATATGTAAGTCTATAAATCTAAACAACCATTATTCCATAAAATAATAATAACAATGGTTTCTAATCTGAAGGGTTTCACAGCAGCAGAAACAGATTAAAAATTAGACATGTAAGTTGAAAGTCAAGGTGATGCTATTAAAGTGTTTTATACTTTTTAGCAGGTGGTTTTAATAATTTTAGACTTTCTTGATATAAGCAAGACTGAAAAAATTCAAATTTAACAAATTATTAAGACATAAAATACAGTGCATACTTTTTTAAAAAAATGTGTGGGAGAGTTAAATTTTTTTAAAAAATCAACTTTAATAAGGTAATAAAAGAAAAATGAATCCTAAAAATTAGTAAAATAGAAATTTAAGACATAAAAGATGAGTTTAATATATATGATAAATTATAATCAATGTAAACTTGCTAAAATAATTACATTTCACAGTAAATAAGTGAGAGAGGAGGTAATAAGAATTTGGCTAGGCAGATAGGGAGAGTGCTGAAAAGAGGTAACACCTGAAGGAACACCCCTGCACTGTCCCCATTATATAACTAGTAATTGAAAATGTGGTTAATATGGTTAATTACATCTTCTTAAACCAGGATGTTTTGTTCAAAGGGATTTTTGCCATTTGAGCGCAGGTGCAATAGCTTAACTAAGTGTCCTAACTTAATCTAAGCTTATTATATCATTAGCATGACATTAGTATTGAGGTTTTACCCCCCCCCAGTGAGCTATTCTGTGGTATTAATGGGTAATAATCAAGATGGAGTAACTTTGGACAAGAGCACCCATGCACAGTGTAGGCTGGACCAGGAAACAGCTAGGGGGGTGAGAGGCAGGTAAGATGCAAATGAGGAAAATGCTCCTAGAAGGGACAGAGAGAAACCTCGAATGCTCCTCCACCGCAGGTAACCTATTTCCGGCTCCCTCTCTGTTCTGAAGAGCTTTGTTGCTTAATAAACACCTCTTTTCACTCATCCTTTTTGGTGTCCACGTTCCTTAATCTTCTTGGTAGTAGGACAAGAACCCAAGGTTGCAGGTCTAAGCTGACACTGGAGTTGAAAACTGCAACATTTTGGTGCCATGTCTTAGATCAAGGGATTCAGAAGGGTGAGTAGAAGCAAACCTGTATCTTTACTTTCATTTCTGAGGCTTCTTGTCCTCAAAGTAGTTTTCTGTCTCTCAAAACCAAAACGGGCCTCTATTAGCTACTTAAAAGCAGATAGCACAGCTGCTTTTCTACAAGACATGGAAGACAGGTTTGCTGGAAAGGGCTTTGTCAATCACCCATCACTCTTGGATGTTGGGATTGCTGGCTCTGCTTCAATCCAGTTTCTTTTCATGGATGTCTAGCCATTGTGTGAAGCTGGATTAAGTTTGGGAGTTGAAGGTTTTTGGCCAAGGCTACACCTTGTTATCTTCCAAAGGCTCTCAGACAAATTCCAATTCCCAACCACCCATCAGAGTATCAGCAGAAGACTTTCAATTTTTCCTGCAGCATCTTCTTCCTTTCAAAGCTGCCCTGGCTGCTATCCCTTCTTTGTATTTCATGCTAAAGACTTTTATATGATGTGATGAAATGCTGGTATTTGAAAGGGTGAACCTTAGATATAAGGAATGTGACAAGAAGCAATGTTGTTTTGGCCTTTTGTTGAAAATAGAGGGAAGTAAAGAAATAGAAAACTGGATCCTAAGGTGTGTTAGGGACCTCTCAGGAATCAGAATAGGAGAATATTATTTCCTTAGCTTTTTTCCTCCATTACATCTGGGCTGCTTCTTTTATCATGTCAGGGACCAACAATGTTTTGCTAATGTGAAGGGGATGGCTATGCAGGCCCTTTATTTTCTCTTTTGGGGCGGAATTTTGTAACACCAAACCACCTCACCCCTGGACACTCTTGCACTTCTTTGTTTAAGATTAATTTGGCTTCAAAGCTACACATTAACCTTTCATGCTTTATCTACCTGCTCAAGAGACTTTTCAGGATATAACTGATTGAGTCAGTATAGAATTTTCCCTCTTGGAATACTATCGATCTAACACCCTAAAACTCAGGTAGCCCATCTGCTCACTTCATTAAGATCTAAATTCAAATTGGACTGCCCCATCTGTAATTATAAAAATCATATGTGGAGTAGGGATACTACCATAAGAATGCCCCGCCAGTTAGCAGTAACAATTTGTCAAAGACTATTGGAAGGGGATTCAGTAGACCCATACAACTTCCTCAGACACTTTGTATGCCCTTAATTTGAATGGTCATACAAAAAAGGAGCGAAGAGTCTATGTAGAGAATGGTGTGTGTGTTACCCACAAGACTGGTCCAACTCACGCCCACCTCTAAGCTGTGCATGCATAAACAGATGCATATGCCTTCTTCCAGAATCTGCACCCACACCATTCCCTCTGAGCCTGCTAACTCAAACTCAAGTACTCTGATGCATCTTTCAGATTTCCACATGGGAAGACCCAACAAGGCAACAAGGCCAAAAATCTAGGAGGTCAAGGGGTAGTTTCATTCAGGGGCAAGGAACTGGGGGTTGCACAGGTAATCATGACTGATTCCTGTCAACACAGTCCCTCCCACACACATGATTGGAGGTTGTACTCTCATCCATGGGGACATCTGGACATCCATGGGGACTATCTGAGGACAAGAGGAGTGAGGAAATGTCCTCTTCCCTTTGATCCCACTCATGCATATCAGAGAGAGAAAAAGCCAAGGAACACCTTTCTTTTGCCTCCCTCTCATTTCAGAGGGGCAACAAGCCATCTGCACGTACAGTTTGCACTCCTCTAGAGGCATCCTGTCACACTCGAACGCCTATGAACCTCAAACTCTGAAGAAAGAATGTCTTAAATTCCTTTGCACCCGGCATGCTCAAGTTACAAATTACAGGACAGAGAAACTCAGCCTCCAGAGGGAAGTATCAACTATAATACAATCTTAGAATTAGACCTTTTCTGCAGACGGGAGGGCAAGTGGTCTGAGGTCCATTATATATAAGCTTTCTTTGCTTTATGAGAAAATCCAAAATTTTTTCAAAGTTGTAAAATAGACTCAGTTCTTTTGACAGTCCTTTCTAAAGATGACCCAACGAAAGAGGGAGTGCTAACTCCAGAGGTGCCACTGGAGAAGGTCTACCCCCAGAAAAAAATTCCACCTAACTCTTCCTGCCTCTCTCACCCACAACCCTCCTGTACCTCAAAACTACCACTCCCACTTCCTAACGCTTAATGTCCAAGATGATTCCTTGCTTTATGCATGCCCTTATAAGAGACGCCTAGTGAATTTGTCCTTACTAAAATGCAGATTCCTTTCTCCCTATGGGACTTAAGGCAAATTGAAGAATATCTTGGGAAACTCCCAAATGATCCAGATAGATATATTGATGCTTTTCAAAACTTAACTCAGGTTTTTGAACTTCCCTGGAAAGACACTATGTTGTTCTTAGGTTAGACTTTAACAATGACTGAAAAACAAGCTGCTTTTAAATTTGGAGGTGAACTTTGAATCTTCTAAACGGGAAAGGAAGGGAAGGAATCTTACAAAGTTAGCAGTACCATTAGAGGCCCTTAGATGGGATCCCAATGGTGACAAGAGGAATGGAGAAGGAAACACTTTCAAATGTGCATATGAGGTTTGAGAAGGTTCAGAACTAACCCTCTCAATTATTCTAAGCTATCCATGATAGATCACAGAACAGATGAGAATCACTCTGCATTTTGGGAAAGGCTAAGAAAGGCTTTAATCAAGCACACCTCCCTGGCTCCTGAATCAGTTGAAAGACAATCCTGAAAGAGAAGTTTGTCACTCATTCAGTCCCTGATATCAGGAGGAAGCTACAAAAGCAAGCTATAGAACCAAATAGTACCTTTAAAAAATCTCCTGAAGGTGACCACCTATATCTTTTACAATAGAGATCAAGAGGAGGCTTAGGAAAAAGACTGAGGTTGTAGTGGCCACTTTACAGGCCTATAACTCCCAGAATCCCCAAGGTGCACTTGTTAACTGTTACGGATTCAGTGAGCCAAAACATTAAAGAAATAATAGAGGGCCAGCATAGAGGGCTGCAGAACCAGAGGGTCAAAGAGGCATCTCAATTGGCAGTCACCATTAGCGACAAAACTCCAACAGCCCATCAGAACCCTGATAAGCATGAACCTACTAAGGGATGGTGTCTGTTTCCATGGGTACAATCTGCAGGGGCACTAAAAGCCTAGTTGTTCCAATAGGTCCAAGTCTCCAGGACTTTGTCCACTGCACAGATCAGAAAGCCATTGGAAAGCAGGTATTCTCTCTTCTGAAGAGGAGGGAACACCTAACTCAAAATGACGACCACTAAGGAGGCCTGGAAATCAGCGAAAGTGCCTGGCATGGCTTACTATTATCCCCAAAACCTACATTTGAATATTAGCGCACTGGGACCCAAATTACTTTCTTAATTAACACAAGTACTAGCTGTTTGGTCCTGGCTATCCATGTTGGAATATAAATAGCCTTAATTAAAGTTGCTAAGAGTAATTCAAAATATAAATGTCAATGGCTATATGGAAAGATGGAAAAGGAAAAGCCAGAAAAGCACAGGAAAGATCTAAAGACGTTGTTGGTATAATAGAAGCATATTTTTGGTAAGGAAGGATTTTTTTTTTTTGAGTTGGAGTCTCACTCAGTCTCCCAGACTGGAGTGCAGTAGCCGCTTCCAGCCACCGCAGCCTTGCCTCCTGGGCTCCGGCGATCCTTCCGCCTCAGCCTTCTGAGTAGCCGGAATTACAGGCATGCGCTACCATGCCCGGCTGATTTCTTTGATTTATTGTAGAGATGACGTCTCGCTGCCCAGGCGGGTCTCGAACCCGCGGGCTCAGGCAATCCACTCACCTCAGCCTCCCAAAGGCGTGGGATTACAGGCTGAGCCACCGAGCCTGGCTATGTAAGGAAGGATATTAAGGACAGAGAATAATTATATGTATATAAAAGAACTATGTATGGTAAATTTTTGTCCTGCAATAAAATGATTGACTATTTAAAGGAAGGAAAATATAGGACAAAAAATACAGACTTTGTACATGTCAAAAAATATATATATGTGTATGTTATAAATAGTAGATGAAACCCAGGAGACTTGGTACTGATGATGGCTTTTCCCTCTCTTTCCCCTTCTTTAGATTCAAATTGGGAGGGACCCTACCCATCAGCAGTGAAGGTTGTTGGAATAGACTCTTGGATTCATCACATAAAGATGAAACCCTGGAATCCTGAAAAAGTCTCCTCCACCATCCCAGAGGGATTTTCCGACTATCAATGTAAGGAAATAGATCTCAAACTAAAGATCATGAAAGATAAGGCCCCATAATTAATCTTTCATAACTTTTACCTATTTTCCCAGCCCATCTAAGTCTCTTCCCCTCCAGAATCTTTCAGTAATTTCTACCTTTCCCCTCACCACCCAACAAAAATAACACAATTCCTTTCTGATACATAGCTGCAAGGAAACTTCAACTACCATGGAGTTCAGTTTCTAATAGACCCTCTAGAAGAGGTCAAACATTACTTAGGATTGGACCTCCCATCATCCAATTCAGAGATAAAATATTTTCTCATTATACTATTACCTTTGCTTGGTGTTTTGGTGTTTATCTTAATCTGTACTGCTAAATGTTGTTGTCAAGGACCCTTTAATTTTAAACACCCAAGGGCTTGTCTTCTTCCTTAAACAGTTATCTGTCTATAGTCATAATTATAGGTTTATTTAGATTTTCTGGAATTCCTATGCTAGAAAAATCCATATTAAATCTCACCTTCATGGTACAAGAAGGATGGAAAGCCACAGTAGCTGCTATTAAAAATCAACAAACATTCATTAACTCACTAGCTACTATGGTCCTGCAAAACCGTTGAGTACTGGATATACTCGTAGAAGAATGTGGAGGAATATGTGCATTATTAAATAAAACTTGTTTCTGGATTAATATTTCCTTACAGGTAGAAGAAAACATGCAGGTCATAAAATAGTATCAAAATAATTGATGCTTTAAGAGAACAGACAGACTCAGAACCTGTTGGCTGCAATCCTTTCTATCTTCTCTAGGGATCTCTAGAATGTGGACATGGATTTTCCTCTTAAAAGTTCCTTTTCTTGTATTGCTCATATTTAGTCCATGCATAATGAACCTTCTTGTAAAATTTTCTTCTCACCTACAGTTCATCAAACTTCAAACTGTAATGCAGATGGAGTCCCACATGACAGTTTCTTCTGGGGCCCATTAAACCATCTTCTGGAAGATGCCTAACTGCCACATAAACAACGCTCCCTCACAGTTTGAAAAAGTCAGAGCAGTCATCATCCCTCCTCCCCAACTGTAGTTAGGGATACCATTCCAGAGGAGGGAATGAAAGAGGAAGTCAGAAACTGGCTAGGCAGATAGACAGGGAGGGTCTGGAGGAGAGGTAACACCCCTTCCCCACCCCTTTTATATAACTAGCAAATGAAGATGTAGTTAAGAACATCCTCTTAAGTTAGGATAGTTTGTTTAAAGAGACTTTTTGCCATTTGAACACAGGCATAATATGACATTGGCACTGAGGTTTTAAATCCCCCCCCAGTAGGCTTTTCTGTGGTACTTGTGGGTAATAATTGAGATGGAGTAACTTTGGACAAGGGCACACAGCAAAGTAGAAGATGGGACCAGGAAATAGCTAGGAGGGTGAAAGGCAAGTAAGATGCAAATGTGAAAAATGCTCCTAGAAGGGAGAAAGAGACACCCAGAACACTCCCCTACTTAAGGTAACCTTTTTGGGCCCCTGCTCTTTTCTGGAGAGCTTTGTTGCTTAATAAACTCCTTCCTTCACGCATCCTTTTGGTGTTCGCATTCCTTAATCTTGGTCATGGGACAGGAACTCAAGATTGCTGGTCCAAGCTGACAGCAGAGATGAAAACTCCTGCAACATAAGTACCCACAACTAATGAGCAGAAGTTCTAGTTTATAGAAGAATATCAAGCTAATAAATATCACAGCATTAACAGAAGTATGAAAATAAAATGTCAAAGTGACAGCATGGTGCCAAACAGATTATTTTTTTTACAGCAAAAGGGGAAAAAAAGGTAACTTTACATAAAAGAGATTAAGTTGTCATTTCCCTAACTAGTATGTGCCTAATGGTGGGATACAAATATTATATGTCTCCTGATGTGATGCAATGCAAAATTTAAACATTGACTATGATAAATTCTTGTCCAAACTGGAACTTGATCTAATGAAGATCTTAATTCTAACATCCAGAGTATAGACACAGCATAGAGGAGGATCATCAGAAAGCAATCTTTTCATTCCAGAATGTGGAACACTGTACAGGATAACTGTTAATGTTTGTTAAGCAAGTTGGTATCATAAAAATATTATTAGAGTGTTGAGGAACATAACACTCTTATGAAATGTGTACTGCTAAAGTGATCACTTACTTAGATGTTTAAAGGAATCAGGAAAATTTGGGTATGAACTGGAAATGAGTTAATATAAAGGAATTATTAAATGTGTTAATAATTCCTCTATCTCTATCAAGATCTCTATCAATATCTATATCTCTATAATATCTCTATCAATATCTATATCTACATTGAGAAGGGGAAAGAGAGAAAGCCAGAAGAGAGGAAAAAGAGAAGAGAGGAAACAGAGCGAGAGATTATTATTTTTTTTTTTATTTTTTTAAGGAATTGGCTCACATGATGGTGGGGGCTGACAAGTTTGAATTCTGTAGGGCAGGTTGGCAGACTGGAAACTCTGAAAACCGTTGATGTTGCATTCTTGAGTCTGAAATCTGCACAATAGGCCAACGGGCTGGAACTCTAGCAGGATGTCTATGTTGTAATTTTGAGGCAGAATTTCTTCTTATTCAGGAAGCCTCAGTCTTTGCTCTTAAGACCTTCAGCTAATTGAATGAGACCCACATACGTTATGAGAGGTAAGCTGCTTTTTCTTAGAGTCAATTGCATCTAAATGAATATTAATTGCATCTAAAAAATACCTCCACGGTAACATCTAGATTAGTGTTTCACCAAGCAACTGTTCACCATGTTTAGTCAAATTGACACACAAAGTTTAGCATCACTGGTGTGGTCGTGGTCTTCTCAAACTGTCATAACAAAATACCATAAATGGGTAGCTTATAAACAACAAAAATATATTTGTCACAGTTCTGGAAGCTGAAAGTCTGAGATCAAGATAGTAGTACGGTTAGGTTCTGGTGAAGGTCCTCCCCTGAATTACAGACTATCGACCTCTCATTGTGTCCTCACATGGCAAAAAGAGGATGAAAGAGTTTTCTGGGGACTGTTACATAGGAACACTAGCCCTATTCATGAGCACTCTACCTCCATGAAATAATTACTTTCTAAAAGTCCCACCTCCTGATACCATTGTGCTGGGGGTTAGGACACCAACATATGAACTTGGAGGGCACACATACATTCAATCTATAATAGGTATAATAATTTTTTTCTGTGTACAAATATTTTCTGGAAGCTATATTAAACAATTCCATTGTGAAGTATTCTGTTTGCAATTTTCTTTGAAAAACCCCAGAAAAATAAGTGATTTTTAAGATTGTATTTTCAAATTGGGTTCATACAAAACTACCTATATGCTATTTATAAAAGACATCTAAAAAGTAGGGCATGGAAATGTTTAAAGTAAAAAATTACCAAGACATACTAGGTAAGTCCTTATCTAAAGATAGCTGGGCTAACTATATTAACATGAAACAAAATAAACTTTAATTTAGAAAGAAGTATATACAGAAAATCTTACTTTGTGTAAATAGTTTAATTTGCTAAGATCACAATAACAATTCTGAACTTGACGGCACCTATAAAAATAACCTCAAAAAATAAAGTAAAATTGAAAGAATTACAAGATGAAATTGACAAATTCACTATCAAGGAAAAAGGTTTCAATACATCTCTTACAATCACTGATAAATTAATCAGAGCAAAATTGAGTAAAGGTATGGATGAGACAAGCAACAAAATTGTAAGCTTGATTTATTGAATATAAAATTCTCAGCATAAAAATATGTTTCTTATTGTTCTGTTCAATTTGAAGTTTCTATTGCAGGATGATTACACTTGTTATTTGAGGATTCTTTTGGATCTGTCACTACTGTTCTGATACATCATGATTAGAAAGACAACTGAGGTCCTAGGTTAAAAGTCTAACAATTATTCTATACTGAAATTTATTTTTCAGATTATCTCTTAGGAGCTGAGCTTCAAAATTTGACTCTGTTAATGAAAAACATTTATAGATGATCTATTAGTACTTTGGAAAGAAAACTTTAAGACAGATCACTTTTTCTCAGGCTACATTCTTAAAACTTTCTTCATTTCAAAATTAGATTGTAATATTAGCTCTAGATGAGAATTGCCCCTTTGCACTAAGTTTGAATCTCTAAATTAAAGTAAATCTTAATTGAACATAAAACAGCAACCAGGTAAGAGTCTTTCAAACATATTTGAATTTTCTGGATCTTTGTGAGGAAAAATCAATAAGGCTCAATTCTCCACTAATCATAAGGAGCTTATAAAATTAGTAGGCATTTGTGGTTTTATATGACTAAATAAGTAGTGTATCTGTTTATTGGTAATATTCAACTTTTTCATCCAGTAAGGATCAGATTGAGTGTTGGACTATTGATAGTAGAAATTCTAATTATATCTGTTTTACGTGTTTTAATATGGTTTTGTTTTTGACAAATGATGTGCCAGTGTATTTCTCTGCAGGATAGATATTACTCGTGGACTCTTTTATTCATCCTAATTTTGAGAGTCACTCCATACCTTGGAAGTGCAATGATGAAGAAAATATTAAATTTCATGAAGAAGCTGTGTGTGTATAAGTTTGTATGTGTATGAGTAAATATGTGTGTTTTACTTAATAACATTCTGTCCACTTCAGTATTTTAGTGTTTCCTTGTTTGTTTTTTTAAATTCAGATTATCTGCAGTGTGATTCTAATAAAGACATGATCTATTTCCTCTGCACCCATGCCATGTAGGTGACTATATATCATTTTTACCAAAAGCTTTGTACTTTCTTTTGTTTGGGAATATATATATATATATATATATATGCTGTTATCTAAATTAGATACTTTCTAGACTTCTGAGGCAGTAAAAAACAAATATAATTCATTGACTTTGTTTCAACTCTATGCATTGCTTAATAATTTTTTTTAATCAATATTTTTTATTGTGATATTGTGGGGTACATTTAAGGGTTAGGTATACAAATATGCTTCGTTCAGGCCCCCTTGATAAGAGGTGTCTCCCTGTCCCCAGACAGATATTTACTACCATTAGTCCCATCCCCCTTTCCCTCCCCCCACCCCATAGTTTCCCACCACTTTCAGTCATTTTCTTATGGTAGTACATTGGATGATCAAGGTCCACTATGAGTGAGAACATATGATACTCAGATCTTTGTTTTTGTGAGAGGTCACTCAGTATTACAGACTCTAGTTCCATCCAGGTTGCTGCAAAATTTATGATTTTGTTCTTTTTTATGACTGCATAGTATTCCATCGTATATATGTACCACATTTTTTTAATCCAGTCCTCTTTTGATGGGCAGCATGGTTGTTTCCAGGTTCTTGCTATTGTGAACAATGCTGCAATAAACATACGTGTGCAGGTATCTTTTTTATAGAGTGATTTGAGTTCTTCAGGGTATATTCCCAGTAGGGGGATTGCAGGGTCATATGGGAGGTTGATATTTAGAGCTTTTAGGAATCGCCACACTGCTTTCCACAGAGGTTGCACTAGTTTACACTCCCACCAACAGTGTAGAAGTGTTCCCTTTTCACCACACCCTCTCCAACAACTGTTATTTTTTGAGTTATTGATAATTGCCATTCTGACTGAAGTTAGGTGGTATCTAAGCGTGGTTTTGATTTGCATCTCCCTGATGATTAGTGAGGTTGAACATTTCTTCATGTGTCTCTTGGCTGCTCGGATGTCTTCCTTTGTGAAGTGTCTGTTTATATCTTTTGCTCATTTTATAATGGGGTGGTTTGTTTTTTTCTTTTCAGCATGTTTGAGTTCCTTGTAGATCCAAGATGTTAAGCCTTTGTCACACCTGAAGTTGGCAAATACCTTTCCCAGTCTATAGGCTGTCTTCCTGCTCTCTTGATGGTTTCTTTGGCTATGCAGAAGCTTGTCAGTTTAATGAGGTCCCATTTGTCTATCTTATCCCTTATGGCCTGTGGGTTTCGGGTTTTGTTCAAGAATTGGATGCCAGTTCCAATTTCCATGAGAGTGTGTCCTTCATTTTCTAAGGTTCTTATGGTTTGAGGTTTTACATTGAGGTCTCTGATCCATTTGGAGTTAATTTTTGTGTATGGGGATAGATAGGGGTCCTGTTTCAATCTTCTGCATGTGGTTAGCCACATTTCCCAGCACCATTTACTGAATAGGTTCTCCTCTCCCCAGTGGTAGGTGGTGGAGGCTTTGTCGAAGATGAGTTGATTGAGAAATTGAGGTTTTGCTTCTGGAATCTCAATTCTATTCCATTGGTATATATGCCTGTTCCTGTACCAACACCAAGCTGTTTTGATTATTGCAGCTTTATAGTACAGTTTGAAGTCTGGTAATGTGATACCACCTGCTTTGTTTTTTTTTTTGCAGAGGATTGTTCTGGCTATTCTTGGTCATTTGTGTTTCCATATGACTTCCTGTGTTATTTTTTCTAGGTCTGAGAAGAATGTTGCTGGTAATTTGATAGGTATTGCATTGAATCTGTAGATTGCCTTAGGTAAGATGGATGTCTTCATAATGTTGATTCTTCCGATCCATAAGCATGGGATATTTGTCCACTTGTTTGTGTCATCTTTGATTTCCTTGAGCAGAGTTTTATAGTTTTCATTATAAAGGTCTTTCACGTCTCTAGTTAGGAAGATGCCAAGGTATTTCATTTTTTTGTGGCTATTGTGAATGGAATTGTGCTTTTTATTTGGGTTTCTGTTTGTTTATTATTGGTGTAAAGAAATGCGATTGTCTTTTGCACATTTATTTTATATCCTGAGACTTTGCCAAAGGCCTTTATCAATGCAAGGAGGTTTTTGACAGATTCTCTTGGGTTTTCAAGGTAGACAATCATGTCATCTGCAAAGAGAGATAACTTGACTTCCTCTTTTCCTATTTAGATACTCCTGATTGCCTTCTCTTCTCTGATTGCTTGAGCCAGGACTTCCAATACTATGTTGAACAGGAGGGGTGAGAGTGGGCATCCTTCTCTTGTTCCAGTTTTCAGGGGAAATGGTTCCAATTTTTGTCTGTTTAGGAGTATGTTGGCTGTGGGTTTCTCATAGATGGCTTTTACTATTTTGAGGTATGTTCCCTGTATGCCTAGATGTTTGAGGGTTTTTATCAGGAAGGGGTGCTGGATTTTATCAAAAGCTTTTTCTGCATCTAATGATATAATCATGTGGCTTTTGTTTTGACACCTGTTGATGTATTTAATTACATTTATGGTTTTACGAATGTTGAACCAGCCTTGCATTCCAGAGATGAAGCCTAATTGTTCATGATGGATGATTTTTGAGATGTGTTGTTGAATCCGGTTCACTAGGATCTTGTTGAGAATTTTAGCATCTATGTTCATCAAAGATATTGGCCTGTAGTTCTCTTTCTTTGTTGGATATTTATCTGGCTTGGGTATCAATGTGATGTTAACTTCACAAAATGATTTGTGGGAGGGGTTCCATCTTTCTCAATCGCCTGAAATACCTTCAGTAGGATTGGAATCCACTCCTCCTTAAATGTCTTGTAGAATTCTGCTGGAAAGTCATCTCGTCCAGGGTTTTTTTTTTATAGGTAGTTTTCTTATTACGTGGTCAATTTCCTTGATTGTTATTCGTCTATTTAGGATCTCATTTCTTTTTGTTTCAACCTAGGCAGGTTGTGTGATGACAGAAAGTCCTCCATTTTCTTGAGGTTTTCAAGTTTGTTTCCATACAAGTGTACATAGTAGTCTCTAATGATCTTTTGTATTTCTTCAGGGTCACATGTGACTTCATCTTTTGTGTTTCTGATTGTGCTTATTTGGGTTTTTTCTTTCTTTTTCTTGGTCAGTCTAACTAGGAGACCATTGATCTTGTTTTTCCTTCTGAAGAACCAACTTTTTCTTTCATTGATTTTTTGTATTGTCTT
Organism: Cephalopachus bancanus; assembly: GCA_027257055.1. Classification (NCBI taxonomy): domain Eukaryota; kingdom Metazoa; phylum Chordata; class Mammalia; order Primates; family Tarsiidae; genus Cephalopachus; species Cephalopachus bancanus. The sequence goes on along the minus strand of JAPVLO010000445.1, from coordinate 443,628 downwards.
TTTGTCTTTTATGTCCTGGATTTGGGCTTTTATTTTGGTGATCTGGAGTCTTCTGCTGAAATTAGGGTTTTTGTGGTCTCGCTTCCCAGCTTCCTTAGGTGGTTTGTTACGCTGTTAATTTGTGATCCTTCCATTTTCTTCATGTGTGTTTGTAGGGATATAAATTCCGCTCTTACTACAGCTTTCATGGCATCTCAGAGATTTTGGTAAGATGTTTCTTCATTTTCATTTGTTTCCAGTTATCTTTTGATCTCTGTTTTGATATCATCATTGACCCAGGAGTTGTTTAGCATCATGCTGTTTAGTGTACATGTCTTTGTGGGTTTTGCGGGGACCTTGTTGGTGTTAATGTTTATTTTTATTCCACTGTGGTCTGAGAAGGTGCATGGTAAAATTTCGTTCCTTTTAAATTTGCTTATGCTTGATTTATGACCAATTATGTGGTCGATCTTAGAATACATTCCATATGGTAATAAGTAGAACATGTATTCTGTGGTCTTTGGATGGAGTGTTCTGTAGGTATCAATTAAGTCCATTTGGTCAAGAGTCACATTGAGGTTCCGGATCTCATTGCTGATTTTTTGTCCTGATGATCTATCTAGGGTTGTGAGTTGGGTATTAAAGTCCCCAGTTATGATGGTGTTAGAGTCAATATCTTTCTTTAGTTTTCCTAGAAGTTGCTTTATAAAATTGGTGCACCTATGTTAAGTGCATATATGTTTAGGATAGATATTTCTTATTGATGGAGTGAACCTTTTATCATTATGTTGTGGCCCTCTGTATCTTTTTTAATTTTTGATAGCTTAAATGGTATTTTGTCTGAAATTATGATTGCAACTCCTCCTTTCTTTTGTGTTCCATTCACCTGAAAATTTGTTTCCCATCCTCTTACTTTGAGTCTGTGCATGTCCTTTCTAGTGATATGGGTCTCTTGAAGGCAGTATATTGTTGCCTGGTGATATTTTGTCCATTTTGCCATTCTATGTCTTTTCAGTGGTGCATTTAGTCCATTCACATTCAGGCTAATTATTAAAATGTGAGAGTTCGTCCCTATCATAGAGTTCTTATAGAGTTGTTCTTCCACTTAGTTTATTGTCTTTCTTTTGGTTTGGGGTTGGTTCATGTGTATTTTATTCTTTTTCCTGTACTCTTTTAAAGAGCGTTGTACTTTTTTCCCCCTTTTCTTCTGTGTTTAGTACTTTCTTAAGTGTTTCATGTGGAGGTGGTTTGGTGGCAGTGTAAGTTCTTAGGGATTCGATATCTGGGAAAGATTTTAATTCTCCCTCTCTGATGAAGCTTAACCTGGCTAGGTAGGTTATTCTTGGTTGAAATTGTTTATCTTTTAGGACTTTGAAGACAGGACTCCAAGCTCTCCTAGCCTGCAGGGTTTCTGTACATAAATCTGCTGCTATTCTAATTGGTTTTCCACGATAGGTGATCTGGACTTTTTCTCTTGTTGCCTTTAGGATTTTTTCTTTTATGCCTACTTTGTTTAGGCAAATTATTATGTGTCTAGGAGTTGGTCTTCTCTTTTATTGTCTTGCAGGGGTTCTCTGAATCTCTTGTGTTTGAATTTTTGCATTATTGATTAGATAAGGGAAGTTTTCTTGAATGATCTCATGGAAAGTTTGTTCCAGTGTGGTCTCTGTCTCTCTTTCTGCCTCAGGAAGGCCAATTACTCTTAGGTTTGCTCTCTTGAAGTAATCGCTCATCTCTTGAAGGTTTTGTTCTATCTTTTTTAGTTTGTGTTCTGTGTTTTTAAAGTTTGGTTTAGTTCTATATTTTGGTCCTCAAGCTCTGAGATTCTTTCTTCTGCTTGGGTAACTCTGCTTTCCATACTTATCAGTTTGTTATTTATTTCATTCATAGTATTCTTTATTACTGTTATCTCAGATATCAGCTCTTTCTAGTTTCTTCTTGACTCTCCTCAATTCTTTTTAATCTCTCCATTAATGTCTTGATATTTAGGTATGTAGTTTGGGACCAGTCATTCTGGGGGCTCTTCATTGTTTGCATTCCGAAGTCAGTTTTCTCAGTGTCTGCCTCCCGGGGATCTAGGAGAGATCCATATTCTTTTGTTTTTTCTTCATTTGTGTAGATTTTTCTCTCTCTCCCCCATTCCCTCCCCTTCTTTAATTCTGTTTTTCAGGGAAGGTGTGATTGTTTTTGTTTCACTTGTATAATCTCCTGTTCTTCCTTATGAGGGTCCTCTGGCTTTGTTCACTTTTGAAGTTGTAGTGTGGGCTGCAGGCTGTACTTTTCGCAGTTTTGAGGTTTAATTGAGGGGGAAACTGTGATTCGGAATCTATATGCTGATTACAGCATTCACCAACAGGTGTATGAGCACACTGGAACCTATTTCCCACTGCCTTACAATCTGTCTGTGCAGTGGGGTGTAGCTTTGATCCCTGGAGCAAAAGGAGGTACAAAAGAGGAAAATAGTGGAGGAAGGGAGGGTCAATAGGAAGTTAGAAAGAGAGAAGAGTGAGAGGGAACACAGACATACATACCAACTAACAGGTGAAAAAGAGACACAAGGCCGGAGAGAAGTGAAAAAAAACACAGAAGGAAAATTCCCTAAAGAATACTGGTAGCTACACAGAGACAGACCAATAAAATCATGAAACAGATAGTGTAAGTTAGAAAGCAAACAATAGTGAGCAAAGCATACAGTCAGAATGATAAAATCACAGGTCAAAATAGGAGATCAGACTAGCTCTGGAATCTTTCCTTAGTGCCTAAAGTCACTTGAGTTCTGATCTCCAGCCTCTCCCCTTTGTTTTTGTTGCAGGCAGTTAGCCTGCTGCCAGGGAGGTCTGTGATGCTTAGTTGTCTCTGTCTGTTCAGTGTAGGGGAGGAGCTTTGTCTCCTGTTAATGACGTTATCTTAGGAACCGAGGTGGAGACTCTGATAGGTGGGTGGGGCAATGCAAATCTGCCTGGAGAATGGCAGAGGTGGTAGCTTCACTTTCACTTTCAGGGATGCTCATCTGGGTCTCTGGGTGAGAGGCACCGGGGATCAGCTGCACAGCTGGGCGCTGGATCCAGGGTGTCACCAGCAGGCTGGGGTGGAGAGGGTTGGGCATTCCCTCCTCTGGAGCTGGAAGCCTCCTATCAGCACCTTACACAAGCTTGGGGTTCTCTTCCCTTACACACCTTGGGGTCGTGTGCTGGGTGCCTCAGCCAGGGTGGGCCCAGGGTTCCAGAGCTCCAGAGCTCCAAAGCTCCAAAGGGCAGGTGGTGGCCCTGGGTCCCTCACAGGATACTTCAGCCAGAAATGGGACTGGTCTCTCTGAGGGACAGGCGCCCAGAGCCTCCCTGGGTGACCAGCAGCTTGGTGCTGAGTGCTGGGTGAGATGATGTAGCCAGGGAGGGAGCTGAGACCTGGGACTCCTGAGCAGGCAGGAGTCACATATAGTGGAACAGCCGCAGCCAGGGGCCGCAATATCTGGCCCTGCGTGGAACCGAATTTCCCCAGGCCTCATACCAGTGCGGCTGGTGGTGATCGGGGGCTGTGGGAAGAAAAGTAAGAATCTTTTTGGGAACTCACATTCGGAGAGTCTCACAAATACACCTATGCCATCACCATCGTACCAGAACTCTCTTCTGCTTAAGAATTGCATGAAGATTTGATCTGTTTTTGCAATCTCTGAAAAAATAAAAAATATAATGCAATTTCCAGTTGAATCATATGGAAAGGAGGCACAAAATTCTCTTGGGACCTATCTCTTATTTATAAATGTCTACATTTACAGAAATTTGACTTAACTCTTTTACCTAATTTGCGGTGCCATTCACTAAGTTACTATGGATTCAGTATAGCATTTGAATTTAAGAGTGAATACTTGAAAGCATGCTTATCTTGATGTCAAGAATATAACTCAAAGATTTATCTTCAGAATTGTGGAAATTAAGTATACTAAGCATGATCTTAATGTTGATGTTATAAATAACAAAATAGTCATTATTGCTTTCTACAATTTTATTTAATATGTGGTCTTCTAGCAGCTTAGCAAATTATAAAAGTAAAAGAAGTCACAGAGGTTACATAATGCAACCATGTTAGATCATATTTTAATTCAAACCAGAATTGTCATTGTGTTCGTACAATTGGAAATTGCTGTAAAAGAAGGAAAAATGAACAGAGTGTGTCATTTTTCAAGGACTTGTAGATGGGAAGGCAGACCTATATAAATCTAGAATATGCAATTACAGAATCATAAATAAGTTGCTCAAAGAGTACATAGAAAGGATAGATTAATTTGATATAGAAGAGAATTTTTTATTTTAAAGATGGGGTGCAATTCAGGATTAGGTATACAAGTAGTTATTATACAGGTAAAGTTTGGGCCTCCCTTTTGTTCCCACTTCACCTTGTTTGAGATCAGGTACCTTACTGATATTATGTGCCCACCTCCTTGCAGTTTCCTGCTACTGCCAACCCCTTTCTTATAGAATTATGGTAAATGTTCAGAGTCTTCTTATGAGTGAGAACATGTGGTGTTCAGTTCTTTGATAGATCACTCAGTATTATTAAATCCATCCAGTGTTTTCCCTTCATTATAGTTGCAAAATATTCCTTTGTGTATATGTACCACATTTTTTTTATCTAGTCAACTTTCAACGGGCAGCATAGTTGGTGCCATGTTTTTGTTATTGTGAATAGTGCTGCAATAAATGTGCCTATGCAGGTTATCTTTTTTGTAGAATGATTTGAGTTTCCTCAGGTATATTCAAAGTAGAGGGATTTATGGGTTATATGGAAGGTCAATTTCTAGCTCTTTTAGAAACTGCCACACTGTTTTACATAGAGGTAGAACTAGTGTGCATAACCACCAGCTCTGTAGAAGCAATCCCTTCTCTGCATCCTCTCCAGCAACTGTTGTTTTTTTGAGTTTTTGATAACGGTCATTCTTTTTTTTTTTTTTTTTAATTTTTCTGGGACTCGTGCTTTTTTGTTTTTTCGATGATGGTCATTCTTAGTGGGATTAGGTGGTATCTCAATTGGTTTTTATTCGCATTTCTCTGATGATTAGTGAGGCTTAGAAGACAAGTATGTCTTCTTTTGAAAAGTGTTTATTCATGTCTTTTGCCCACTTTTTAATAGAGCTGTTTGTTTGTTTTTTTCCCCCCCTTTTGGCACATTTGAATTCCTTGTAGATCCTAGATGTTAGGTCTTGTCAGATATGCAGTTGGCAAATATTTTTTCATATTCTATGGGCTGTCTTCTCACTCTCTTGATGGTTTCTTTTGCTTTGCAGAAGTTTTTCAGTTTAATGAGGTCCCACTTGTCTATCTTATCACATATGTCATGGGCATCTCGGGTTTTGATCAGGAATAGGTTGCCAATTCTGATTCCCATAAAGGTGTCTCCTGCATTTTCTAAGATTCTTATAGTTTGAGGTTTTACATTTAGGCCTTTGATTCATTTAGAGTTGATTTTTGTGTATGGTGATAGGTAGGGGTTCCATTTCAATCTTCTGCTTATGGTCAGCCAGTTTTCCCAGCACCATTTACTGAATAAGTTCTCCTCTCCCCAGTTGTTGCTGGTGAAGGCTCATTAAAGATGAGATGGTTGAGAAATTGAGGTTTTGCTTCTGGAATTTCTATCCTGTTTCATTGGCTTGTATGCCTGTTCGTGTACCAGTACCAGGTTGTTTTGATTATTGTAGCCTTATAGTAAAGTTTAAAGCCTGGAAGTGTGATACTTCCCACTTTGTTTCTTTTACTGAGGATTGTTTTGGCTATTAATGGTCATTTATGTTTCCATATGAATTTCTGTAGTGTCATTTCCAGGTCTGAGAAGAATAATGTTGGTAATTTAATGAGTATGGAAATCTTAACAATATTGACTCTTCCTATCCATGATCATGGAACATTTTTTAATTTGTTTATGTCTTCTTTGATTTCTTTGAGCAATGTTTGTAGTTCTCATTGTAAAGGTCTTTCACTTATAGTTAGGAAGATGCCAAGGTATTTCTTTCTTTCTTTTTTTTTTTTTTTTGGTGGCTATGGAGAATGGGATTGTGTTTTTTATTTGTTTCTCTGCCTCTTTGTTATTGGTATATAAGAATGTGACTGACTTTTGCACATTTTTTTGTACCCTGAGATTTCACCGAAGTCCTTTATCAATGCAAATCGGTTTTTGACAGATTCTCTTAGATTTTCAAGGTATAGGATCATATCATCAGCAAAGAGAGATAACTTAAATTCCTCTTTCCCATTTGGATATCCCTGATCTCCTTCTCTTGTCTAATTGCTAGAACTCCCAACACAATGTTGAACAGTAGGAGTGAGAGTGGGCAGCCTTCTCTTGTTCTGGTTTAAAGAGAAAATACTTCCAGTTTGTTTCCAATTAGTAATATGTTGTCTGAGGATTTATCATAGATGGTACTTACTATTTTGAGGTATGTTTTATCTATGTCTAGGTGTTCAACAGTTTTTATCAAGAAAGGATGCTGGATTTTATTGAAAGCTTTTTCTGCATCTAATGATATAATCACATGGTTCTTGTTTTTTTGTTGTTGTTGTTTTTTGTTTTTAGTTGGAGTCTCACTCTGTCGCCTGAACTGGAGTGCAGTCGCCTGAACTGGAGTGCAGTGGCCACTCCCGACCACTGCAGCCTCGACCTGCTGGGCTCCACCTCAGACTTCCACATAGCTGGAAATACAGGTGCGTGCTACCACGTCTGGCTAATTTTTTGATTTATTGTAGAGATGAGGTCTCGCCTGCCCAGATGGGTCTTGAACCCACAGGCCAAGGCAATCCACTCACCTCAGCCTCCCAAAGGCACGGGATTACAGGCTGAGCCACCGAGCCTGGCCATGGTTCTTGTTTTTACATCTGCTGATGTATTTGGTTACATTTATGGTCTTGTGGATGTTGAACCAGCCCTGCATCCTGGAGATCTAGGAATGAAACCTACTTGGTGACGGTGGATGACTTTTGAGATGTGTTGTTGGATCTGATTTACTAGAATCTTGCATCTATGTTCATCAGGGATATTGGCCTGTATTTTTTTTTTTTTTAATCTGTGCCTGATTTGGGTATCAATGTGATGTTAGCTTCATAAAGTGATCTGGGGAGAACTCCACCTTTCTCAATTGCCTAGAATACTTTCAATATCATTGGTATCAGCTCCTCTTTATTTGTTTTGTAGAATTCTGCTGGGAAGCCATTTGGTGCAGGGCTTTTATTTGTAGGTAGTTTTCTTATGATGGAGTCAATTTCCTGGGTTGTCATTTGTCTATTTGTTGTCTCAATGACTTCTTGTTTCAACCTTGGGATGTTGTGTGATATCAGAAAGTCCTCCATTTCATTTAGGTTATTAGGTTTGTTACCATATAAATGTGCATAGTAATTGTTGATAATCTTTTGTATTTCTTCAGGATCAGTTGTGATTTGATCTTTTGTATTTTTTTATTGTATTTATTTGAGCTTTTTTCTATTTTCCCTGATCATTCTGGCTAGGGGTCCAGGAATCTTTTTTATCCTTTCAAAGAACCATCTTTTTGTTTTGTTTTTACTTTCTTGATATTTTTGTCTTCTATATCCTGTATTTGAGCTTTTACTTTTGTAACCCAGATTCATCAGCTGAAGTTAGGGTTTGTGGTGATTTTTTTTCAATCAGTTCTCTTAGGTGATTTGTTAGGCTATTAATTTGTGATCTTTCCATTTTCTTGATGTGTGTGTGTAGCAATATATTCTCCTCTTAGAACTATTTTCATGGCATCTCAGAAGTTTTGGTAAGATGTTTCTTCATTTTCATTTGTTTCCAGGAATCTTTTAATTTCTGTTTTGATTTCTGTGTTGACCCAGGAGTCGTTCAGCATCATGCTGTTTAGTGTCCATGTTTTTGTGGGGTTTGGGAGAGTTTTGTTGGTGTCGATGTTTTCATTCCACTGTGGTCTGAGAAGGTGCATGGCAGTGCTTTGATCTTATGAAATTTGTTTATGCTTGATTTATGACCAAGGATGTGATCAATCTTAGAGTATGTTCCATGTAATGATGAGTAGAAAGTATATTCTGTGATTGTTGGGTGGAGTGTTCTGTAGGTATCTATTGTATCCATGTGGTCAAGCATCATGCTGAAGTTCCAGAACTCTTTGCTGTCTTTTTGCCTCAGTGATTTGTCTAGGGTTGTTAGTGGCATATTTAAGCCTCCAACTATGGTAATATTAGAGTCAATATCTTTTTTGAGTTTGCTCAGTAGCCACTTTATAAAATGCTGGTGCTCCTGTGTTAGGTGCATATATGCTTAGGATGGATTTTTCTTGTTGATGGATTTAACCTTTTAGCATTATGTAGTGTCCTTCTCTTTTTTTTTTAATTTTTGATAGCTTAAATGTTGTTTTGTCTGATATTAAGATTGTGAGTCTTGCCTTCTTTTGTGATCTGTTCACCTGGAAATTAGCTTTCCATCATCTAACTTTGGATTTGTGGGCATCTCTTATGGTGAGATGTGTTTTCTGGGTGCAGCACATTATTGGGTCATTTTTGTTTTTCTATGCAGTTTGCCATTCTGTGTCTTTTCAGTGGTGCATTAGCCCATTTATGTTCTGGTTGATTATTGAAATGTAAGTGTTTAACCCTGTCATGAGGTTCTCAAATAGTTTTTTTTTTCTTTTAACTTTTGGGTTGATGTATGTGTGTGTTTTCAAGTTTGCAGTTATGATGTATCCTCTGTTGATTCTGTGTTCTGTTCTCTTGGGATATGCGTGGTCATTCTTTTTTTTTTTTTTTTCTTCTTTGCTTTATACCTTTGTAAGCATCTCCTGTAGAGCTGGTCTGGAAGCTACATAATCTCTTAGGGATTAGATTTCTGGGATGGATTTTAATTTTCCATCACTGATGGAAACTGAGTTTGGTTGGGTAGAAAATATTTAGTTGAAATTGTTTATCTTTGAGGACTTTGAAGATCAGACTCCAGTACCTTCTAGCTTACAGAGTTTCTGCTGTTAAGTCTGCTGCTATTCTGATTGGGTTTCCCTGGTAGGTAATCTGACCTTTCTCTTTTGTTGCCTTTAAAATTTTTTCTTTTGTATCTACTTTGTGTAAGTAAATTACCATGTTTCTGGGGGTTAGTATTCTCATTTGATGTCTTGCAGGGGTTCTCTTTACCTTTTGTGTTTGGTTGGTCACATCTCTGGTGAGATGGGAAAAGTTTTCTTGGCCAACCTCCTATAATACATGTTCCAAGATGTTCTCCATTTCCCTTTCTTCTTCTAGGAAACCAATCAGGCATAGGTTCCATCTCTTGATATAATCACATATCTCTTGGAGACTTTGTTCTGTCTTTCTGAGTTTTCTTTCTATGTTTTTTACAGGTCATGTTAATTCCATGTTTTGTTCTTCAAGCTCTGAGATTATTTCTTCTGCTTGATTAATTATGCTTTCCATGCTTGTCATCTTATTTATTTCCTGGGTGAAGTTATTTATGATCAAAATCTCTAGTACAAGTTATTTCAGTGTTGCATCTTGTCTATCTTGAGTCTTATTCACTCTTTCCATCCGTTATTTAATTCCTGTTGTATCCTGGGATCAGTTGTTGGTAAAGTCTATTGTTGGGGCTCTGATGTCTGATTTTTTAGGCATTGTCTCTTTGATACAATGGGAATTACCTGTGCTCTTCCATTGGTTTTTCCTCATTTGTGACAGCCCTTTCTTTTCTCTTTAGTTCCATTATTCAGTGACAGTGGGAGGGGCTTTCACTTCTGATGTTTGCTCCGACCTCTGTTGTTTCCTGATCAGTGCTCTTAATCTGTCCTATTTGAAACAGAGCTTGGGGTGGAGAGTTTTGCTGTCTCTTGTAGTTTTGAGAGTCGAATAAGGTGAGAAATGGGGAGCTAGGATTCAGAAACTACTTGCAAATCACAATGTTCACTAACTGAGGTATGGATTCCCTCAGACCTACTCACCACCACCACTCTAAATGGCAATTTAATGGGTATTTATGTGTACCTCCTAAATCCAAGATAAAGAAATAGCCATGAGGAGAACAGAGAAAAGTAGAATAAAATAGGACAGGAAAATATGAAAATGAAAATAAACAGAAAACAAAAGCATAATCCAAAACAAAAAACAATAAAACACACACACACAAACAGAAGTCAAAACAAACAGGAGAACAAAACAAAACAAAACAAAAATCCAAAGAAAACACAAAACAGGAAGAACAATCACACACACACACACACACACACACACACACACACACAACACAACATAACACAACACAAAACAAAAGAAAAGAAAAAATAAAGAAAAGAGAGAGGAACACATATTGAACCCTCACACATATATTCACACATACATTAAACTAAAACAAGATAAAAACAAAACAAAATAAAAATTAAAAGATGAACACTCAATCATTCATGTATACACATAAACAGAAAACAAAAACTAAAGAAGAAGGAAGAAAGAAGAAAGAGAAAAAGAAAAAGGGGGGAATGCATATTGAACCCTCACACATTCATGCACAAAGGAAAAAAACTTTTTAAAAAATTTAGGTATGCACTAAGTCCTTTCTTGTGGCATGTTCTGCAATTGTTCCTCTCAGCTGCTCACAGGTAACCCCTCTGCTGACTCCTGAGGAACTGAGGCCTCATTCACAATCTCCCCAATGCAGGGCCCAGGGAAGGAGGAGGGGGCTGTAGGGGTCGGTGGGACTTCAGTCCTTCCTTCCAGTGGAGAGGTACAGGATTATCTCCTTCCTGTGTGCTGGTGGTGGGTGCCCCAGCCAGGCTTATCCTGGAGTAGAGTCCTCCTATAGCAACTGACATCCAGTTTCCACCTGGGTTTGTCCATCTCAGTCATGCCTCAGTTGTGTGGATCTGATGTTCAGAGGATTGCTGGGGGGAGGGGGCTGGGTCAACCCTGGACTCACTGTTGATCTCTTTGGGGGTCTTTCTCTTCCTTTTCTGGTTACACTTTGTCCCATGGCTGAATCAGGGGTGGGGGTGGGGTGCCTGAGACTCCGCACTCGCCCTATCCCTCCAAAGCTTGTGTTTTCAGGATATTTCCTCTAGCTCATGATCAAGCCCAGAGTAGTTAATCCACTGGTCACAGAGACTGGGTCTGTTGCTCTGCAGTGAGCAAGCCGGAGCACTTCCTTGCCCAGTTTTCAAGATGGCGACAGAGTGCCTATATCATCTTCTCCACTGAGTCTCTGTCTCTGGTTCCCTTGCTGCACTCCCTCCGCAGCCCTTGCTGCCAGTGTTCAGGCAGGTGTTGGGGTGGTAAGACAGATCCTGGAGCAGTAGTTACTCTTGACAACTTCTTCCCAGGAAGGGCTTTGCTGATTTTTAAAAATGGCTCTCAGCTTCTGTATCCTGGGAAGCACTAGGGTCGAAGCAGAGCAGCTTCACCAGGAAAGCCCTGGCCACTTATTCCTGAGTCCCCACTCAGTCAGTCACTCACATGCCCACTTTCTCAGAGAAACATAAGCAGAACTGTCCATATACTCACTCACACAAGGATTCAGATAGCCCAACTGACTCTGCTGCCATCTTCCCAGCGTCTCTCGAAAAGAAAATTTTTATGAAGAAAGAAGTTTTCAATAACATTTTGGATAGCAAGCATAACTATCTTTTGTTTTACATACAGATATGAGAAATACAGTTTGACATCCAGATATGAGAAACAGAGGAAATGAATTCTCTGGTATTTTCCTAGTGCGTAGAATGTAGAATTAAGTTGAATGTGTTTAAATAACATCTAACTTTTCTCATTTTTCCTCATAAATCTTTCTAATCAAATTAAATGCTTTATTTAGTCAAATCTCAAGCTGAAGAGTCATTTCTCCTGCTGATATTCTGCTATTTCCCTTAGACTTAGCTAATGATAAGGTGCTACACCCAGAGATATATGCTAAAAATTGTTAGCATAATTATGAAGGGTAAGCTTTCAATATTCCACAGTTGCGGGTAAAACTCATTAGGTTTCAAAACTTAAAAATGAGATTATACATTATTTTTTCCCAAATAATGGCCTAGTTTGTTGTGACTTTTGTGTATGCTCCAAATATTGTGGAAATAGAATATAACTTTGCTCTACTTGTAATTCTATCTCTTTCTGCTTTTGTAAAATTGAATTTTGTAATAGAACAAATTGGGGCCCAATGGGTCATAGAAATATAAATTATTATCTCTCTGCCCAGAATGAATGGAAGAGGAGTTTGAAATGCTTTTTTATTAAATGCAAGTTACTTTATACTTCATACATAGAAATAAAAAATTCAAAGAATTAAGACAATAAAATACAAAGTAATAACTCTCATAAATAAAATCTTAAATTTTCAGAAAGTAGTTAAGAACCCTTAAACTCATGAGGATGATTTTATAATAGTCCACGAGTATTACACATTTCTGGGATGTTACTGGATGCTCTTTTTAAAAAATAGATACTAGATTTTCAGCAATTCTGATGACTAAACTAATTCATATGGGTATTTCCTGAATTTCATTTCAATAATATAAAGAAATTAGAAAATATAGTATTTTAAGATGCCTAGGTGAGTTTACAAAAATAAGAAACACTCAGATTAGAGAATTGAGGACAATAAAGTCAAAATGGCAAGCTTGAGCCGATACTTTTGAAGTCCTGGGAATTTTAGAGATGAATGTAGTCTTGCTAGAGGCTGGAGCTAAAACTGTACAGATGTGGTTATCAGCCTCACAAAAAAGGGAAACATAATGGACTAAGAAAGTCATGTAATTTATAGCACCATATATGTAAGCAGTACAAGTAGTGTAGCTATGGTAGTGGCAAGTTATGCAAATATTTTCATATGCCATTGATTTCCATTTAGTAGTATTTTGTTTACAATTTTGCCTTTATATTTAGATTAGATAGAAACTAATACATATGCAGCGTTTTTCCTACATGGCAGTTATGCTAAGAGGATTAATAGAAAAACAGTCATCTATTTCTTTGTTGCAGATATTCATATGTAAGATTTTTTAAACTTTCTTAAAATGTTGCTAGAAATGATCTGCAAAGCCCTGTGGGATAGTTCTTTTCCTTCCTATTTTTTGAAAAATATTCTACATCTATAAAAAGATACCTGGGAAAATGTACTAACTGTGGCTTTCTCTTGAGTAAGGACAGAAATAGTCTGGAGAAAAAATAGAATTTAACTTCGTTTGCATTTTTATTCTTTGGAAAAATAATGTATTTATTAATATTTGTATTATACAAAAATAAAACAACAAAAATGTATATAACTTTAGCACACATTTAAATTATTGCTTGTAAAAACATAAATGAAGTCTTTTTTAATTTATTCCTATTTTTCTATGAACTTGAAAATCAGATTACTAATAGAATAAATAATAAATTAGTATTCTATGAACTTGAAAATTAGTTCAAAATTCAGTGGTTGATATCTTAAAGTCTTGCATTGAAACACACTAGAACTACTATTTTGTGTGGAAATACTGCTCTATCTGATAAGACAGTCAAGTGAATGTTAAACTCTTTCTAAATGGTTTTAAGAAGATTAGAAAAAAGAAAGTGAAGAAATAGGACAAAATATATTTTTTGAAAACATTTTAAAAATAGAAAAAGGTCAATGTAAACCCTTTTATGCCAGTGGTTTTATGCCATGCTTCACAGACCTCCATGGTGTCCTAGGATAAAACTGTAACATATTAACCTAAGATAAACACACTCATTAAAATTTCTGGTAGAAAGCCCTACATAACTAAACCTTTTAAGACATGTATAATTACATGTTTCAGTTGTCAACTATCCAGTCTCTAATGTGTCCATCAAAATAAACATCATCAAATAATTAAATCATGCAATTTGAACATTTTCAGATAGCAACCACCAACTGAACATTCATTGTGCCTCTTTTGAAGAAAAAGTACTTTTTTATTTGTGGCAAACCAAACAAGTCATTATGGAAACATATTAAAGGCAATGATTTATTGGCTGATGCATCTCATTTAAAATGTTTTAATGACTATTGCAGTATTATATTGATCTTAATATAAGAAAGTGATGGTGACGATCATGATGTGAGAACTGCACAAAGAACTAATTGCCAGTCATGAGTCTTGGCAAAAAGTATAAAATATAATTACAATTATGGGTAAATAGAGGAGCATAGCTACTTTCTATACCAAGATTATGCTCTGAATGAAGGACACCAAAGAAATTAATATGCTTCTATTTGAGTAACACCTCATATCTATAATGTATTTTCACACACTAAATCATGTTTGATCTCTACAATGTTTGAGGAAGGTAGAGCTTATTGCCCCAGAGTATCAGTAAGAAAACTAGATCAGAACAGAAAAAAAAAAAATCTATCCATGGTCACAGTACTAGAAAGTGGTAAATATCAAAGTAGTACTCATACCTCTTGACACTTAATATGGCATTTTCCAGATGCTTATGTTGTAATGGTTGTTGAAGCAAAGCCAAGGGGCATGAAGAAAGTTCTGTTTTAGTATCCACATGTGAACTAGTCAAGATGAGAGAAAATTCACTTACACCTCTTTTCTCTCTCTGCTCGTATATTAAACTTGAGAGCCAACTAGATATAGCAGGATGTTAAAACTGGACTTTCAGTTTTAGTTTTGCTGAACTCTGAAGTAAACCTATTTTAGGTGCCACTATCCCCCTTCCTTGCAAAGCAAGGTGCTAGATAACCATGTGATAATGAAACAAGTATCCAGAAGTCAGTTTTATGTCCTTTAATACATCAGTCTCATAGAGCATTTAAAGGGGTGAAGTGAAAGAGACCAGAAAATGTGTTGGCTGTTAGTTGGCCTTCCAGAAGATTAGATTTAAGAGAGATGAAGAGGGCTAAAATAGCTTTCTTATGATCTTGGAAATGTCAGAAGCCACAACTAGTTCAGAGTGGAGAAGAATGAGTGATAGAAAGAGAGAAGTCAGCTGTGCATTTGTTCACCTGTTGACAGCCTGATTTAGGGGAGCAAGAAGCTACACATTTGAAAGAAGTTTTTGGTTTTAATTATCATCCTGAGATTATGTGTGTGTACATGTGTCTGAAGTAATTAAAGGATTTGCTATTAAATCTGAGATTAGCAAAATTATAAAAACCTTCTTTAACTTTTATCCAAATAGTAGATAAAAAGGAAACTCTTGGAGTATGTTGCACATGCAATTGCTTGTTGGAGGTAGTTGTAAGAGAAGGAAGTTTCCTTCTAATGACATCCTCTAAACCCTTCTGTTCAGTACAGTGGTTATAAGCACTTAACAGGTCCAAAACAGAACTCTCAAACTTGCCTTCCCTCATCCCCAAACCTTTTCCTCCCTCAGCCTCTCCCATCATTATTAATGCCACTACATATTGATCCAATTTCTCAGGCAAAAACTTAAGTGGACTGCTTTATGCCTTTTTTCAACACTCCCTACACTGAATTCATTAAGAAGCCATGTGGCATGGCTTCTATGCTTAACAAATGTAATTGGAGTCGTATTACTTCTTATCACCGATGTACCTGCCACCCTATACTGGGGCCTCCCTTCAGTGCCTGAACTGCTGGAGTAGCCTTCCCACCGAGCTCTTTCCTACTCTTGTCCTTCTTGAGTTTATTTTCTGTAGATTAAAGTTGCCTTTTAAAGCATAAACCACATCACAACACTCCCTCACTTAAAATTCTCCAACTTCTTTTAAAATTTCACTTAAATACATTCCAAACTTCTTTCCATGACTTGCAACTTCCTACATACCTCTGACCACATCTCTCATTCTGTCCCTCCACAGCCACTCTGTAGCAACTCTGCCATTCTTGTTGTTCCTTTGATGAACCAAAGCCATGTCTTCTTTGGGGAATTTTCATTTGTTACTGTTCTCTGCCTGGATTTGTTTCCCCAGATATGCAAGTGGTTGGTTGCCGTTCATTATTCTTTCATGTCATGTGTTGTGTTTAAAGCGGCTTTTTTGACCACCCTCATTCCTAGTTACCCTTTATCCACTTAAGCAGACATTCCTTTTAGAGTGCTTGTCATTATCTCCAGCATTTAAAAAAAAATTTTTACACTTGTGTATAATCTGTCTTCCACACTAAAATATAAGTTTTGTGGGAGCTGAAACTTGTTTTATGATGTATCATCAGAATCCAGAGCAATTCTTTGCTTAAAGTAAATAATTTTTAAAAATACAAACAAGCCAAAAAAGAAAAGAAACAAAAAACTGGTGTTTGTATTTTAATGAGTGACCAAAGATAAGTAGTGATTCCTGAAGTTATATACTGGGTCAAACAAACCAAAAAAGAAAAGAAAAAAAATAAACTGGATCAAACTGGACATATTAACATATCATTGACTATAACTATATAAAGTAACAGTAATTATTTGTATATAGTTTGTGCTTCATTTTCTATAAAAATTGCACTTATTTTGGTTAATCAATGAAAGAAGAAGAAACAGCTTTTCAGTGGCTATAAAATGTCATGGAGTTCTCAATGCATTTATTGTCTGCCTAAGGCAAGAGAGAAACTAGTAGTTATAATCCTGTATTCCTAAAATGTCACTTAGATTTGCCAAATATCTGAAATTAAAGCTTTATATCCCTGTGCAAAACAATGATATTGAGACAAACAGAGACTCACTGTTTCTCTTAAACTTGTGTCCTTAAAAAGAAACAGTATAAAAGCTGACAACTCTGCTTTAAAGCTGGCCTAGAATACCTTGACAACAAGCTGTTCAAAGCTGAGAATACAGTGAAAACTGACTGACTCGAGAGGAGACCACGCTTTCTGAACAGAACAGGTGTAACTAAGTAAGAATCTCTGCAAATCTGCTGAGGGGGATGCATTTTCCATCTTGAATTATTTTATCATTTATTGGCTCAGGGAGGGGAGATAAAGAACAAAAATCAAATATTCTAGATAAAGGATAATGATTTAATTATACTTGGAAGACCTCTAGTCATGTGAGAAAGGGGGTTCCTTTTTTTTATTGTAGATGGTAAACAAATTATCTGCTCAAGGGAATAATTTCAAATTCTGGAAAACCAGCATACTGTGTAAAAGGTCAACTCTCTACATTATGGTACTGAAAATACACAAATTCACTAGAGAACCACATTCAGTTATCACATGGCTAAAGCTCACTGACTCTTTCTTTGGTTACATATGCTAACTTTAGTTCACCATATATCTATTGAGTGTATACTGTCCTAGGCATTGAGCATACTGAGGTAAATAGTGTCATGTAATTTTGCCAGCAAGCTGTTTCAAAAGGATTCATGTAACTACTATGAAGCATGTACTGAAACAAAGGCTTTGGATGTCCCTAGTAACAATTGGTATACATGAAGGAGTCACAAAAGACATCCTGGAACAGTGGACACAACAGAAAACATACAGGGTTTAAATTGCACTGAATATCCCGGAACAAAACAGTAGCCTTGAGACACAAATTAACAGAGAAGGAAAAGGGTATTCTAAAAGTGGAAACTACATGATTCTAGGAAGTGGGAATAAAGTATGATATGTCAAACGTGTGATGAGGTGGAATTAAAAGCTTCCAAGTGTCATTTAAAGGTAAAGTTCTAGGCAGAGTTTAGTGGAAGATGAGGCTTAACTGGTAATCTTTGGTCAGGTCAAATGGACACTACACATTATTTGTGATTAGTGGGAGAATGAGAATTATCAATAAAACCTCAATTTTGGAAATCTGGTTTCCATCCACCTATCACACTATCCTCTAGCCAATTGTCATAAACTTAGTTACATGGAAGTAGAGGTTATTAATCTTAGAGTCAAGGGACTAGAAAGAATACCTAGTCATGACTGATGAAACAAGAGACAGCTAGGCAGGACCAAGGTTCAAAGGGCATGCCAGCCTATCACTATCCTGTTGATTACTAGCAAGTTTGAGTTCCCCACATATGAAGTCCACAGACAGTCAACTCAGGTTTTTTGAGGTAACAAACATCTCCAAAAACCTCCAAGACTGGCAAATAGGGACTATCAATATTTTTTACCAGATGATAAAACTCAATGAGGGTAGAGACTGTGAATATCTTGACCACCACTGTATAACTAACACCTAAATCAAAACCTAGCATGTTATAAGTACTCAAGAAATGATTGTTGAATGAATGAGTAAATCAAAGACTTTCTAAGTAGAATTCGTTTGAAATTGAAGTATAAATACGAGATAGTGTCCTCCGTGTCAAGAAATAAACCAGCCGGGCTCAGTGGCTCAGCCTGTAATCCCACGCCTTTGGGAGGCTGAGGTGAGTGGATTGCCTGAGCCCGCGGGTTCGAGACCCACCTGGGCGGCAAGACCTCATCTCTACAATAAATCAAAAAATCAGCCGGGCGTGGTAGCGCATGCCTGTAATTCCAGCTACTTGGAAGGCTGAGGTGGAAGGATCGCTGGAGCCCAGCAGGTCGAGGCTGCGGTGGCCGGGAGCGGCCACTGCATTCCAGTATGGGCGACAGAGTGAGACTCCAACTCAAAAAAAAAAAAAAGAGATAAACCATTTAAATTTCTGGAGGTGGGAGACAACAACTTTTTGAAGAAATTGTGAAATCAGTATAGTTCTAGTGGTCTTGGTCATTTTAGGAGAGGAAAATATGTTTACAATAAACCCCATAGAGGGAAGAAGAGAAGGAAAGTAGGAAACAGAGAAGGCTTGGTGTTGCCTTGTTGGTGTAAAGGGCCCATGGACATAATGAGTGTGATGATGTCAAAGAAATGCAAATTAAAACCACACTGAGATACTACCTAACTCTAGTCAGAATGGCCATCATCAACAACTCAAAAAATAACAGACGCTAGAGAGGATGTGGTGAAAAGGGAACACTTCTAACTGTTGGTGGGAATGTAAACTAGTAGAGTCTCTGTGGAAAACAGTGTGGCGATTCCAGAAAGTTCTAAAAATGACCTTCCATATGACCGTGCAATCCCCTTACTGGGAATATATCTGGAAGAACTCAAATCACTCTATAAAAAAGATACCTGCACACATATGTTTACCGCAGCATTGTTCGCAATAGCAAGAACATGGAGCCAACCGTGCTACACATCAAAAGAGGACTGGATTTTTAAAAATGTGGTACATATACACAATGGAACATTATGCAGCCATAAAGAAGAACAAAATCATGGACTTCGCAGCAACCTGGATGGACTTAGAGTCTATAACACCGAGTGATCTTTCACAGAAACAAAGAAATGAGTATCACATGTTCTCACTCATAAGTGGACTTGAACAACTATAGTAATACTACAAGAAAAGGATTGACAGTAGCGGGAAACTGTGGAGGCATGGGGGAGCTGGGAGGAGGGATTGGCAGTAGTGGGAAACTGCCTGGGGAAGGGAGGACACACCTCATCAACAAGGGTACCTGCACAATGAACAAGTGTATACCTAACCCTGAATTGTACCCCACAATTTTAAAATAAATTTTAAAAAATGAGTGTGATGATGTGCTAATCTTCACTGATGTGCAACTTTTTCCCCACAATAGTTGGTAGGCTAGATACAGAGGAAAGAGTTATTTGCAAATACTTTACACTTGTTCTAATATGGTTCACAATTTAAAATTATAAAAAGTGATTACCAAAAGCATTTATGCTTGACAATAAAATATTAATATTATGCAGTTTAGATAGGTTAAAAATATAAAATAATTCAGTGGAAAAATAAAATATTTATTTACAATGAATTTAAAATAAATTTTTAGGGGTGAGAAGTATATTATTAAAGAACTTCTAAAAAGATTTCCTTGTGCTTTTCCTTGATTTATTTTTAACCTATGTCTTTACTCCTTGGAATAAAACATTTACATGTCCATGAAAAAAAAAATTGGTGTACTATTGGAAGTATATAGTAGATACAACAATAGGAGAGATAATTTCTTCTTGGATAGAATTATTCATATGCAAATTTTTAAATCTAAAAAAATTTTATGTATTGTGAAAATAGAAATAATATTAGGAAAGACGTATATGAAGAGTTTATGTCTTTTTAAGCATACTTTCATACTTTTAAAAAGTTGCCCGGTGGTTCGTTCATATCATGAGATTTAATAGTGAATTAATCATTTGTATACCAATGCAAAATGGCTTGATCAATATCAGAAATGAAGTCTTTATTAAAGTAACATTTTTGTAAAGTACACTTTGAATAAACCCCTTTTATGAACTGAGTCATATTTCTTAAAACATTAAACCAATAAGCATTAGATTTGGTTTGTAATAAGAGTGATCTCAGAATCACATCTGACCAGCCTAACCCAAAGTGTGCCCATCTATACATCCATATCTATGCAATAAGCTCATCTAATACATTATTAATACAGGCTGAAAATATAATGGACCAAGAATTAATTTTTTATGTGCAATATGAATCTTCAGTCTCAAACTTCCCAAGAAGCAAATGAATTTTTCTAAGCCAGCCAAGAGAATGAAGACAAAATAATGATAAATGTATATACATGTGCATATATATATAACCTAATTTCAAACAATTTATTAATGAAGCCAACTTAACTGAAGTGGTTCAGAACAATGACATCTATGAATGTAAAATAATGGAACAATAAGCACAAAAGGATCATCACATTAACACTGGCTTGCTCTTTGAGCAGTTTAATATGTTGTGCTTTGTTGAATACTGTCTCTCTGATAGAGTGTCCACTTCCCAAAGTTCTTAACGGATCCAATAAAGATGTTAGAAGAAAGCTCACGCATTCACAACTAGATAATAATTTGTGATTTTAAAATCTTATTATGGGCTCAGGGGTTCAGCCTGTAATCCCAGGATTTTGGGAGGTCAAGGTGATTGGATTGCCTGAGCCCACAGGTTTGAGATCAGTCTGGGTAACTTGGCAAGACCTCATCTCTACAATAAATAAAAAAAGAAAAAGAAACTTAGCCAGGTGTGGTAGTGCGCACCTATAGTTCTGGCTACTTGGAAGGCTGAGGTGGAAGGATCGCCAGAGCCCAGCAGGTTGACGCTGGGGTGGCCACGAGTATGCCACTGTAATCCAGCCTAGGCAACACAGTGAGACTCCAAGAATAAAAAAATAAAAAAATCTTATTCTGACAAAAGAAAAGCTAACAGTTAGTGTGCTATAGTATTTTGCAAGCTCATGTCTCCATTCTTTATCATAAAAATAGGATTATGTATAATATTCTTAAATGATCACTATGACAGCTTTCTTGAGACACAGTCAGTCCATGCTTTGGTTTATTGAACTGAGAATTATCTATTTACAAAAAGGGAAAAAATGCACACATAGGAAAAAAATCCTTAAATGTGTCTTTGTGCATGTGTGTATGCATGTGTATAAGTAATTTTAGAGAGAACACACAGCTATTTCTAAGCACAGACTTTATAATGTTTTCTACATGGAAATGAGATCTGTAAGGTCCACGAGGATGTAAGACTTTGCCTTTGCTGCAACAGTGTGCATCCCATGCCTAAAGAATGAGTGGCATGATACAGGCCCTTGTAAGGATTTATCTGAATGTAAAGATCTGTAAACCAAAGTACTTTGATTTTTCTTCATATTTTTTTGACTTACTTTATATAACCCTAATACTCTTTTTATCCAGAAAAGTCATGCAAGTTATTTGTCTTAAGAAGTAGATTTCTGACAGTCTGTGGTGGTGAGTATAGAAATCACTTATCATGGAAACCAGGTACTGTTTAAGTGCATATACTTTGGAGAGTGTCTTAACACTTAGTTTGAGTATCTTTGTCACTTGCTAGCTATGTGCTCTTAGGAAGTGCAAAAGAGTTTCTACTTGACAAAACTCTAGCCAGGCTCTTCTGAGCCATCTTCTTGACTAGGCCTCAACCTTGGCCTAAAAAGACTTGAAAAAAAACACTAAGATAGGTTCTAACAACTCAAGGCTACATCCTTAAGACAACTCCACTCCAACTCCTTAAAGTACCTGCCTAAGAAAACTCAAGTCTGTCCAAAAAAATATAACACTAGTTTCAGGTAACACCTAGCAGAAGGTTTCTGTCTTCTAGTCTCTGTGGGAGGATCAAATCTAACTTTGATAATTGTCAGTTTACAGACACAGCTGGTCTAATCCCATTTATACCAAATAACCTTTTGTAATTTTTCATTCCCTGGTTCTACTGATTCCCCTTAATTCGCTCCCTATTCTATCATTCTCTGTTTAAAACGCTTAGTCCCCTCTGTACAAACTGAAGCTGAGCTCAGTTTACACCGGACTATTTTTCTTATTGTGTGGTTATCACTGATTAAAATCTGACCTTACCACTCTAACTAGTGCCCAGCTAGTTAGAATCGTAAGGTTGAAAATATAATGGACAATGATATTTGAGATAAGCTACCATTTAACTTTTTAGGGCCTCAGTTTTCTCATTTGTAACATGTGGATACTAATGATTACTATACATCATTGTAGGACCGTTGAGAGGATGAAATAAAACATGCCATGTATTTCAAAAAGAAATTAGCTATGCTTTTTCTGTTTTACAATTTTTTTTTTTGCCTGTGGTGGGAGGTTTTATCTGACAATTTTAAATGTTAATTTGCATAAAACCAGACAGTAAAATGTTCAGCTGGCTTCCAGAACACTGAAACAATGCATTCCATACCATTGATTCAAATGTATTTAGATTATCCAAAGAACATTTTCATATATTCTCAATAATGAAGTAAGTGCCTGTCTCTCATTTTTCCCCATTATATGTGGTCATAGTGCTACACATTTTCAAGTTTTACATTCTAGGACTAATGCATAATGTCTTTTGCTCCTTAACAGCAGAATAAATATTCAGAAGCAGGAAGTATGCCTTAACTTTCAAGAGCATTCAAACATAATGATCACAGAGATAGGGTCACAAATGTGTTCTGAACCCTGAGTCCACCACTGAACTATGGGCCAGAAGGAGTGTGCTAACTAGGTCTCCCAAACTCAGAAGGCTTTTCTGTAGACTCCACTGTGGATGGCATCTTAAACAGCCTCGGAAAGCACGCACTGCCTATGTAAGTGCTTTGGGCAGACACACACTCACTGCTCACCCTAGCTCCCTTCCGCTCTCATATTGCTGACTCTGTAACCTAGCTTTTGAAGTCTGCTTTTGGACTCTTAAGATTTTGTCTTCAAATGATACTTTCTCCTCTTCTCTAGTAGAATTTCCCACTCATCATTGGATACATGTTTTTGTTGATGCTCTCTGTGCACAGACAGGAGATGAACTCTCTTCAACAATTTAAGAACGCTGGCTCAGTTTTCACGTCCAGCTGCAATTGGCATGGATAAAACATGTTGTGAATTTTGATTTTGTACACACATTAAAAAGTACCTCTTCCACAAGGAGAAACTGAGATAGGAGTGGTAAAGAACTATGATGGCCACAATAAGCGTTTCCTGGTGGTGATTGTTTTGAGCTCAGGTGACAAATAATTAACTAGAGGGAACCAGAGGACAAAATAGAAGTATGTCTAGGTAAGTACATGGAGAGTACAGAGGAGAATGTGAGAATTCCAGGATTGTCTGACCCCCAAGTCATCTAGTAATGAGGAGAAGATGATAGTGAGGAGAGTTTCCTTTTTAAAATATCTAATAAAAAGTTCAGCTTTTAATTCATATTATATTATTGGTATTCCATAAGGTTTTTGGAAGTTTGGAAAGTGGAGAAATATTTACTCAGAAAGAAAGAACCATACCTTATTTATAAACAGGGTTGACACTGGCTTATAAACAGTATTGGGGTAAAGAACTCACTGGTTCTTACATCTGTCCTCTGGTCCACCTGCTTGATGTTTTTTGTTTGCTTGTTGATTTTATTTTGTTTGTTAATACATTTGCTGTATGTTCATAGGTCATACAAACAGTGATTCAGGCATAGTGAACCAGGTGGAAGTCTAGTTATCAGAACTGGGGTAAAAAAAAATGGGAATAGCATCTTATGAATAGATAAAATTTTATTATGAGGTCCAAGGCACACATTTGAAGACGGTTCAACAGGCAGTATCTGAGTTCTAGAGTGTTGGGTTGAAGTTCCTTAACTACCTCTTTTTTAATTTGACAGGTTATATTAAATTGAGAGAGGGTCTGGAGTACAGAAGGGAATGTTATAGGACTTGGAAACTTTTATAGACAAGAAAGTACTTTGATGGGAACATGGTAAATATTCCCATTTTTTGGTGAAATGTGGAGGCAAACTATGAAAAGTACTAAGAAATATGATTCCAGTGATTTTTTGTTCCTGAAATACAGTAAAAGGATTGCATAAAATATTATTCTTATTTACATTTTCTTTTTTTTTGAGTCAGAGCCTCACTCCGTTACCCAGGCTGGAGTGCAGTGGCACCCTCACATCAACCTGCTGGGCTCCAGCGATCCTTCCGTCTCAGCCTTCCAAATAGCCAGAACTATAGGCGCATGTTACCATGCCCGGCTAATTTTTTGATTTATTGTAGAGAGGAGGTCTCACCATGTTGCCCAGACTGGTCTTGAACCCCCAGGCTCAGGCAATCCTCTTGCCTCAGCCTCCCAAAGTGCTGGGATTACAGGTTGAGCCACCGAGCCCAGCCTCTTATTTACATTTTATCTGTGAACTAAGGAAGTAGAAAAAAATGCTACTAAGAAGAAAATAATATATACAAAATGGGAACAATACATGAGCAGGATAAAATGTAAATCAAAACTGTAGGTAAAAAAGCAAGTGCTTATTTGCTTTCTAAACAAATGATTATTTGTTTAGAAAAATTAAAGAGCATGATGAGGAGATCACCTAATTAAAATCTCTTAAATTCTGGAGTTCCCTATGGTTTCTTTTTAAATTTTTTATTATTATTTAAGTGTACTATTCATGTGGGTACAAAATCAAAATTCACAATTCACACACTAATTGCAGCAGAACATGAAAACCAATTTATAATAGTGACCTCCACAAAATGAAACTAAGTTTCTTGAAGCAAAAGACAGGTCTTTGGATAAAACTTCCAAAAATGAAAGCTATAGTCAACTTATCACTCCGTCACCAAATCTTCCAAAGTGCTCATGGGTTCTAGAATGGTCCTATCACAAAGATAGTATGTTTTAACTTGTCAAATAGCATGAACTCAGATGTACCTGATATTAAAGAAAGCATGTCTACATCTGTTCTTATTTTATTACTTTTTCATTTATTACATTTTTATTTTGAAATATTTAATTCAACTAAAGATATAATATACTTAAGATGGACAATGTAATTAACTGATTCATGTATACATCGTGTAATGATTACCACAAATTAATTAACTCATTCATCACTACCCATGCTAAACACCAGATTCCCCAGAACGTATTTATCTTATAAAGTATGTAATATTTGACTAACATCTATCTATTTTCCCCCAAACCCAGCCCCTGGCAACAATCATTCTCTCTGCTTCTATGAGTTTGACTGTTTTAGATCCCACATATAAGTGTATTCACACAGTACTTGTCTTTCTGTGTCTGACTTATTTCATTTAGCACAACGTCCTCCAGGTTCATCTATGTTGTCTCAGTTGGCAGGATTTCCTTTATTTATGTCTGCATAATAGTCCATTGTATACAGGCTAACTTCGTTTTATTGTACGTTGTTTTATTGTGCTTCCTGGATATTTCATTTTTTACAAATTGAAGGTTTGTGGCAACCCTACATTAAGCAAGACCACCAGCACCATATATGCAATAGCACGGGCTCATTTTTTGTCTGTGAGAAAGACTTTTATTTCATTCTCTAATTAATTGATTTAACTGGGACTTCCAGTACAATGTTAAATAGAAATGGCAAGAGTAGGCATCCTTGTCTTGTTTCTGATTTTAGAGAAAAAAATTTCCAGCTTTTCAACATTGAGTATGATGGTAGCTGTGAATTTCTACACCTAATTTTTGAGTGTTTTTTATTATGACAGGATGTTGAATTATGCCAAACACTTCCTCTGAGACTACTAAGAAGACAGTATAATTTTTATATTTCATTATGTTAATGTTGTCTATCACATTTATTGATTTGCATATATTGAATCATTCCTGATTCTGAGGAATGAATCCAACTTTATCATAGTGCATGACCATTTTAATATGCTATTGAATTTAGTTTGCTAGAATTTTATAAAGAATTTTGGCATCTATGCTTATCAGGGATCTAGTCCTATAGTTTTTATCCTTGCATGGTATGAGAGTAATGCTGGCCTTGCAAAATGTTTGGAAGTGTTCTCTTCTTACTGTAGTTTGCATGTTGGAGCCCTCAAAACCTTGTGTTGAAATTTGATAACCAGTGTGGAAATGTTGGGAGATGGGGCCTAGTGGGAGGTATTTGGGCCACAGGGGAAAATTTCTCTTGCATAGTGCCAAGTAAGCAAGTAAAATCTTGTTTTCATGAAATTATATAGGTTCTCAGGGTAACTGATTAGTTCCTTCAAGTGAATTCTTTGAAAGAGTCTGACATTTCTCCCTCTCTCTTGCTTTTTCTCCCCCCATGTGCTCTCTACACACACAGTCTCCCTTTTTCCTTCCTCCATGCGTGGAAGCAGACTGAGACCCTCACCAAAAGCAGATGCTGGCACCATTCTTCACATACAGCATATAGAACCATGAGCAAAATAAATATTTTTTCTTTATAAATTACCCAGGCTCAGGTCTTTGATAGCAACACAAAACAAAGACATATCTTTTCAATTTTTTAGAAAATCTCCAGAGGGATTGGTATTAGTTTATCAATTTAATTTCACATTAAGTATAATGGAAATGTTTAGAAGAATTCAGCAGTAAAGCTGTCAGAGCATGCTCTTCAATTGTTAAAGTTGTGTGTGTGTGTTTATGCATGTGTTTAAAAAGCAGAAATTTATTTTCTCAGTACTGGGGGCTAGAAGTCTGAGATCAAGGTGAGGTAGAATTGATTCCTTCTGGGGGCTGAGAGAAAGAATCTATCCCATGCTTCTCCATTGGTTTCTGGTGGTTTGCAAGCAGTCTTTGGTGTCTCTAGGCTTGTAGAATTAACACCCCAATCTCTGACTTTCTATTTACATGGCTTTCAACCTGCCTTTCTACAATTCTACATGCCTGTAGAATTGTACACAATTTTTTTTTCCTTTTTATAAAGACTGCAGGCATACTGCATTAATTTTATAATACTTCTCTAAATCAGGGGTTGATAAACTTTTTTTAAAAGGTTGGATGTAAAAATGTAGGCTCTGTATATATTATTTTGTATCTGTGAGATCTTTTTCTTTTTCTTTTTTCTTTTTTAATCCTCTAAAAATATAAAAGTCATTCTTAGCCAATAGGTCATTCAAAACTTAGGCTCTGCAGGCCAGATTTGGCCTGAGGCTATATCTTACTTACTAAATTGACAGTTTTAATTTGTTATTATTTTATATCAGATAATCCATTTTTCATGACTAGATGGTCAATAGCTTTTCTCTCTTACTATGTTTGTCTGATTTTGACTTTTAAGGTTTGATAGAAGGAATTAAATATAGTTTTTGGTAAACACAAAAGAACAACCATAGTTAACAATAATTTATTGTATATTTTCCTATTACCCTGAATGGATCATTACACATTGTATTCTTATAACAAAATCTCACTTGTACTCCATAAATTATTATGTGTTCATAATAATTAAAAAGAAAAATTTAAAATAATAATAAAAATAAAATTAGATGAAGCAAAAAAAATAGAAATTAAGAACAGTTCTACAAAACATAATTCAAATGCTACATATCAAATTGTAAGCCTTAGTAGAAGCAAAATAAGTGTCTAAAATTATCGTATTATATATTCCTTCATATTATATATGAAAGAAGAAGTTGTAATTAACAAGCTAATAAAAGATCTAGTGCAACTGTAGAGGAATAATAAGAATTTTAAAACAAATTGATGAACTAGAAAAAAAAGTCAATAACTGGTTATTTGAGAAGACTTTCAAAGCAGATATACTCCTGGCAAAGTAGATCAAGAAAAGAGAAAGGAGACTGTAGGCTATTGCCAGATCATCACAGCCATTGCCAGGCCACCGCCACAGCCTTGCTAAGTTATGGAATGGCCATGTGCTCTTTAAGCTATGTATGACCAGGCCATGTTTTCCTAAGCTTTGGCCCCCTCTCCTACCTTGGGGAGATGAATCACCTTTCTCTCTCTTTTTAACTTACTTTCTAAACAAACTACATTTTCTAACCTAAATAAAAAGAGAGAGAGAAAAAGGAAACTGTAGATGTTAAAAAAAGATCCAGAATGTGATGTACAACTTTAAGGCAATAATTTTTAAAGCTTTACTTTATCAATGCCGTAAAAATGCATAGTTTATCAAATTTGTTGTGAAACCTTTGAACACTGACTCAGTCTTCTACTTGTTATTGGTCTGTTCAGAATTCTTCATCATTATATCTTGGGGGTTTGCATATTTCCAGGAATTTACCCATTTCTTCTAGGTTATCCAATTGTTGGTGTATAATTGTTCATAGTAGTCTTTTATGATTCTTCATATTTATTTGTGTTATCCATTGTTATATCTCCTCTTTCTTGATTGTATTTGAGTATTCTCTCTTTTCTTCTTGTATAGTTTAGCTAAGTTAGTCAATTTTGTTGATCTTTTCAAACAACTCAGTTTTTTTTTTCCATGTTTTCTATTATCTTTGTAGTCTCTAATTTATACATGCTGTAATCTTCATTGTTTTCTTTTGCCGCTGGCCATGGGCTTAGTTTGTTCTTTTCCTAGTTCTTTGAGGTGTACCATTAATTTGCTTATTTGAGATCCTTCTTTTTTTACCTAATATAGGCATTTATCACTATAAAATTTACTATTAACACTGCTTTTTCTTTATCCTAGCTTTTGATATGTTGCATTTCCATTTTCATTTGTCTCAAAATACTTTTTATTTCCCTTTTAATTTCTTCTTTGGCCCCTTGAATACATTCAGAAATGTATTGTTTAATTTCCACATATATGTACATTTTCCAAAATTATTTATATTATTGATTTCTAGTTTTAAACTATTATGGACAGAAGAGATAATTGAGATTATTCTGATCTTTTTAAATTTGTTAATCCCTGTTTCATGGCATATACATATATATATATATAGAGAGAGAGAGAGAGAGAGAGAGAGGGAGGGAGGGAGAGAGAGAGAGAGAGATCTACATATGGATATATATAGATATATGCCCAACATTGGAGCATCTAAATATGCAAGGTAAATATTAGCAAAAATGAAGCGAGAAATAGACAGCAATTTTATAAAAATAGGTAACTTCAGTACCTCATTTTCAACCCATGGTTCCCTTCTTAATTCACTATTTTTTTTTTTGCTCAGCTCACTACTGCATTAATGATTTAGAAATTCTTCTTGTGGTGTGTATTAAATATTGCATTGATTCTGAAGGTTCATTCACAGTCTTTCAGCCTAGATTCAAGCAATTACCAACTTATAAAATATTTTGCCAAATTAACATGTGTTAGCAGTGAGCCTTATATTTGCATCATTAAATTGAATTAATTTATAATTCAATGATATATAATTAATTAATACATTAATTTGTGGTCTCTTGAATAGGCCATAGAACTTTAAATTACATAGTATTTCTGTTCATATCTCAGCTTATTAATTTCTCTAAAGCAACGAAACTTTCAATTTGCCATTACTAAAATGACCACTGTATGTTGCTCACTTGTAAATTTGAATATAATTATCCCAATTAGCTTGATAATTAATTAACAAGGAATATTTATTTCATGTTAAAGTCTTACATTTAGCTTAATTTGGTATCTGAAAATTATACTGTATGTTCTTTTTAGTAAAAATCTTGTGATGATAAGCAATTTCATATTGCAAAGATGGAAAATAGCATCCAGTTAACCAACCATCATCACATTAATCCAAAAATAGTATCAGAACTGAATCTCATTTTATTTATTTATTTATTTATTTGAGTTGGAGTCTTACTCTGTCGCCCAGACTGGAGTGCAGTGGCCGCTCCCAGCTATCACAGCCTCGACCTGCTGGGCTCCAGCGATCCTTCCGCCTCAGCCTTCTGAGTAGCTGGAATTACAGGCGCGCGCTACCACGCCCGGCTAATTTTTTGATTTATTGTAGAGATGAGGTCTCGCTGCCCAGGTGGGCCTCGAACCCGCGGGCTCAGGCAGTCCACTCACCTCAGCCTCCCAAGGCGCAGGATTACATGCTGAGCCACCGAGCCCAGCCTGAATCTCATTTTAAAAATAAATATTTAAAATAAAAATAAATTAAAAAGAGTGAAGTATTTAATTAATTTGTATAATGCTTGAAGTTTCAGGACTGAAATCATAAATAATCATTGATATATTCTGCAGAAAATAATATAAAATTTTTTAGATGATTAGCAACGTTAAGCATTTATAATGAAATGTTATGATTTCTATTAAAATACAGCTTAACTTCTTGTGTCCTATCAGATAAGACCTAAATTCTCATGACTAGGTTTGCTATCTCTTAGAAATACAAATTGCTTAATTCATTTTTCACAACTATTTTTCTAATTTTTGGTGAGACCTCATCTCCACAATAAATAAAAAATCAACCGGGCGTGGTAGCGCCGCCTGTCGTTCCAGCTACTTGGAAGGTTGAGGCAGAAGGATCGCCGGAGCCCAGCAAGTCGAGGCTGCAATGGCCGGGAGCGGCCACTGCACTCCAGTCTAGGTGACAGAGTGAGACTCCAACTCAAAAAAAAAAAAAAAAATTGATGACTTTTTAAAAATTAAGACAATTGGTATAAAAAAGAGGAAAATATCAATCACATATATTACTTCCATCCTCATACTATTAAAATCTGGGTATACATCTCACCAGGATATTTTCTGTTTATTTATCTATATATTTAACATTTTTTCTTACAACATTTTTTATCAAAACACAATAATTACCAAGAATATATTCCACATTTAATCATATCTCTTTAAAATATAACAATGCATAGATTTCATTTTATGTTAGAGAAGAACTTGCACACTAAACTGCTATATTTGATCTCTAATTTCTGAGTGACCAAAATATTTCCAAAGTTCTACTCTACACTAATGTGATATGTCGTTGTCTTTTGATTGATATCGTTTACTTTTTTAAAATGACCAGACCTCACAAAGTAGCTCACTCCTGTAATTCCAGAATTTTGGGAGGTGGAGGTGAGAGGGTTGCCTGAGGGTTCAAAGCCAGCCGGACTTGAGACTGCTTTGAACTGCCTCTCTACAATAAACCAAAAATTTTATTTGGTAGCACGTGCCTATAGTTCCAGTTACTCGGAAGGTTTAGGCAGAAGGATCACCTGAGCCCAGCAATGTGAGGTTGTGATGGTAGTGAGCGTTCCACTGTACTACAGTCTGGGTGACAGAGTGAGACTACAACTCAAACAAAAAGACCAAAAGAAGAAGATTGACTCACAAATTATTACAAATAAAAACTGTTTGGTAAATCTTGCTAGTTTATTTTTTTACAGAAGAGATTTTACATTTATATGAGGAAGTTAGGGGAATTTCAAATTTTTATGCTTTTATTGAGTATTTTAAAAAAATATTTAACACATTTTATGTAAAATATGACAGCTAATCTTTGCCCTAGTTTGCATTTCTATAATTGATAATTTTTACATACTTATTTTTACGTGTTTATATATGTCTTTGCTTCCAAATTATTTTTGCCATTAGCAGATTTTTCAAACTCTAAATTATATTATGCATAACGCATGTGTATGTTAATGATATTGAAAATTTGCCTGTTTTATGTTTTTTAAAATTGTAGTTTCCTACTCTTGTTGCCTTTGTATACATATTTTTTAAAGTGTAGAAACATGAGTATATTTTTTATGTAGCCAAATCTGCTTCTGTTTTCTTATAGCATGTGCCTTTATTGCTATGCTTGGGAAAGCACTCTCTAACCCACTCAACATAGGCTCTCTATATTTTGTTTTCAGTAAATTTCTTTATTTGTTAAAAGTATTCAAATCCTGTCTACTTAAAACTTCTTGGCATGAATATGATCGAATTTGGTTTTTAAATTGTCAATGGCTCTAATGCTATATTAAAAATCGTATTATCAGGCAGGCTCGGTGGCTCAGCCTGTAATCTTGCACCTTGGGAGGCTGAGATGACTGGATTGCCTGAGCCCGCGGGTTCCAGACCCGCCTGGGCAACTTGGCGAGACCTCATATCTATAATAAATCAAAAATTAGCCGGGCGTGGTAGCGCGCGCCTGTAGTTCCAGCTACTTGGAAGGCTGAGGCGGAAGGATAGCTGGAGCCGAGCAGGTCGAGGCTGCGGTGGCCGGGAGTGGCCACTGCCCTCCAGTCTGGGGGACAGAGTGAGACTCCAACTCAAAAAAAAAAAAAATCGTATTATCTCATGCATTTGAAAGACCACAATTTCTTTTAATAAAATCTTGGAATTAACTTGCACCTGACATTATACCTTATAATATATTCTTTTAGGCTTTATCTATGCCTATGCTAATTCTATACTATTCTCATTCTTGTAGCTCCTAGGATATGTTCCTTCTCAATTCTCTTTTCAAAATTTGTTCAATGCTTTTTTGAATGCCCTTTTGTCCTCTAGGTACATTTGAAAGTTATTCTAATACATTTCAGTAAAATATTTAGATAACCTTAATTAACATTATGACATTCATAAATTTACTTGAGATAAATTGGTATTTTTATAATGTAGCTTACAAGGAAAGGATTGATCATGCTTCTCTATAAACATATTTTATAAATAAGATACTGGTTCTTAATTACTAAATAACTTTGGGATACTTATCTTTAAGGAAAGATACATTTTGGGGGTTCATGTATATATTGAGCACGTTCACTATGATACTTAATATTGAGTTTAATAAACTTTGTACTCAAACAGAAAACTATTACAAAGCAAAAGGTTGTTTTATTTTTTGAGAAATATAACTGTTTCTATATGTTTAATATAACTAAAGTTAAATTAATGAAATAAATCACACAGCTTAAAAGTTATTGTTAAAGAAAAGGTGAATCAATTTTCAAATATTGCTTAAACTCTCTCTTATGAGATTTTCCCAATAATAAAATCTGAATTCTTGCTCTATGAAAATGTAAGCCAAGTGGTATAAATATATGCTTTTTAAGATGTATTCTCCTGATACTTTTTGACCATTCATTCAAAAATGAGTCCAGATTAATTCTGTCTAGCTCTTTAAATCTGTTTGACGCAAATGATGTGTCTAGTCAGTGATACCTGCATTAGTAAAAAACGATCTGTTATTTGCTAATTGTGAGATTAAGTAGATAAAGAAAAGTATTCATTCAGAGGAAAGTTATAATACAAATAATTCACCAATTACTTTATCATAGAACATTTAAACAAAGTTTTTTTTAAAATCTGTTTTTTGTTTTTTTGTATTTTGATTCAGAGGGTGTGTGTGCAATATTATTCCATAGAAATATTGCATGATGGTGAGACTTAAGCTTCTACTGAGTCCTTCACCCAAGTGGTGGGTGTGGTACCCAGCACTTATCCCCTTCCTTCCTCTCTTTAGTAGTGCTCCAGTGTTTTGTGGTTACCATCTTTGTGCCTGTGTACATACATTTGAACACAGTCTTTGATTCATCAATTTCCATCATTAACCTTGTATATATAGAAGCATGCAAAAGGGTGTGGCTTGTTCTTCATATAGAATTTGCAACTTCTGAATTATGCATAATTTTTTATTATGAGAATGACTGATGGTCTTATATCTCAAAAAGAATAAATTATTATGTTCATAAAACTATTTGTTGTTCCTGAATTATTTTGAAATCTTCATCCTTAAATTTTCCAGACATACATTTGCTTTTCTCTATATTCTCATTAAAGATCATTCTTAACATTAAAAAAAATGATATTAGATTAAAATAAAGTTTGGGAATCCATGTGTCATCCGGTGTGAAGAACTTTTAAAAAAATCTTCCTGGACTCAGGCGATCCTTCTACCTCAGCCTTCCCAGCAAAAAAAAAAAAAAAAGAAAGAAAGAAAGAAAGAAAGAAAAGAAAAAAAAAAATCTTCTGCTTGGAGATGCATTTACAAGTAGATACAACCAACTTGATCTGAAGTGTTTTAACCAATTCCAAATTTCCTGTTTTATAGCCATTTTAAAAGTTATGGAAAGCCATTTTGTTGCTATAGATTTTGAATTAACCAACCACCAAGTTCCACTAGAGCAAACTTGTATTATCACTTCATAAAACTCATTCAGTTTCATCATTGCCGTAAAGATATGACAAGGCTGTTTATCAGTAGGTAATAAGACAGATAATTTAACTGTACAAGCTCTAATTGGTCTAATTCACTAACTGACCTCTCACCACTTGATTCACTAGTACAATTGAGCTCTGATAAAGCCTTTAATTGTAAATTGCACACAGCTGTGAGCTGCTTCTCACGCTGGCACAAAAACACTATCATCGACTGTTTCATCTCTGCGACCTGCTAATTTGGAGCATATGTAACTGTTTTTAATGCTGAAGGCTTGACATACCACAAACAGCAGATGTTGCAGCTGCCCCTGAGACGCTTTATTTAATTCAATTACGTCTTTTGGAGATATGTAAAAAAGCTAGGCAAGATGAGAGAGGGCAGGAGAATGTTAAAAATGGAGCCCCTGGTTGAGGCCCAGGTGGCTCGATAGGCAAATGATTGGGTGAATGTCTAAACGATCTTTTTAATTGAGTAGACTGACGTCTAATCAGGGTCATGAAGTGTTATCACACTGATGAGCTGAGTGGAGCCCTGGGCTGCTCTGCAATTAATGCCGCTTTTGTGAAAGGAGAAAAAAGAAAGATAATGTATACCATCTGGCAATTGTTTATGATAAAAGCAGCAGTTTGCTGCAAATTCAAGTTAAATGCTATTCATAACATTATTTTTGCTGTTGCTGAGGGCAAGGACACGAATCCCAGGCCTTTGTCTGACTTCTCATTCTCCTTCTCAACCAAAATATTCATTTTGTTCCATGTGTGTTATTATTAATTACTTGGCTACTTGCTAATGTATGGCCTGAATGATTCCGTTTAATATGCCAATGAAAAGCCCAGCATATACTTCTTGGAATCCACTTCAACCTTCATACCAGTGTATCCAACTACAATAAAACAAAGCAACAGCTGAAGTCACAGCCAAAACCCAAAGAAGATAAGTCAGGTGTTTTATTTATCTATTTTTTTGCCCTAAAAAGCTTGTCTCTTTGACAATTCTGAGATTGAAAACAGGGGTTTGGGGATGGAGTTTTTCACAACGGTGGCAACATATCTGTGTGTAGTGGTTTTTTTTTTCTACCTCAAGGAGATCAGCATTTGTAAACTTTAAAGAAGATAGAGATTATCCAAAAAAAAATCATTTTTTCACTTTATCACTTAAGAAAAGGACATGTAAAAAGAATATTATAAAATTAATATAAGGCTAAACTTAAAATGTTGATTCAATTGTTAACATGAGGGCCATACAGGGTTTTGTCAGACACAACTACATAAAAAATAGGTATTCTTTTCATCTTGAATCATTGACAAGAATAAAGACTTTAAAAAGCTCAACTATGGCTTAGTAAAAAAAAGAAACATTTCATTTCTTTCAAACACACAGAGACAAGATGTTTGTGTCCCTTTCACTTCAAATTATCAAAGAATACAAGAGCATACATATTCAGGAGTACAAAGTGGGAAAATAAAACACAATCTAAAATCAAGGAATTAACTTTAGAGTGGTGAAGTAGGTTTAGAATTTAAATAATATGGTTTATGCAGCCAGTTTCCATCATTTGCAACTTCTTTGGTTGTCTTAGGTGCAGTTGATAGGAAGGCTTGCTTACTTGTCACATACAAGTTGAAAGAAAAGGTAGTGCCTGACCTAGAACCTACTTTCAGAAAGACAAAGGCATCACCAAGTATAATTTATCAAGAATTTATGGAGGTTTATTACAATATTCTGGTCTCTATGCTTAGCACTAGGACTACAATGAGAATAAGGGCACAGAAATTGCTATTAAGAAAGTGACAATCTGGTGAAGGAGAAAGACACATCAGCAACCTTTCCTATCAAGAGCCATGAGGCAAGTAAGGGGCTATGAGAACTTACTGGTAAAAAACCCAGCCCTGAACTTGAAAAATGGTGGGGATGGCTATTAGGGAAACCTCCCAAGAGAAGGTGACCAATGTTCAGTGATAAACAGTTGTAAGATTCCGTACGAGGCTTCACTTTTCTTCAGGAGATGTGAGAAGTTGAAAAAAGTTGCTTTTTAGAAAGTTCTCATTTTTAAAAAAAGTAACATGTGACATAACAGAAAAATCTTTCTGGAATAATCCTAGAAATACCCAATAAATATTTGTTGAATAAACACGTGGATACAGTTATATATATATGAAGTGCATACAACCTATCAGAGAGGCAGTTATACCCACAGTCCTCAACTGAGGGTACAGAAATGTGTCTCCCAAAATGATGACGAAAGAGCATTGTGAACGTAGTTACTCCACAACACAGAATTGTTACAGGTATGCAGTGGAATGTAATTGTGTCAATTTTGTCACTTCAAGTGAATTGTAACCTTCTTGAAAGCAAGAATAATATTTACATTATTCTGCTTCTTCAATTTCTTCTAACATGACTGCCATAATATTACCATTGTAGGCATGGGATGACTACTTACCCTGACAATGTTCACAGAAAACAGTTTGTAGTTGAGAAGACAACCATATGCCATGTAAAGACGTTTGTTTGCTTCAAAGGAAAGTTGTTTTGTTTTTGTTTTTTGTTTTTCCATGATAATGAACATGGAGAGGGAAAGGAAAGGGAGTAAAGAAAAAAATTATATACTATCCCAAAGTTAATTAAGACAAAAATCACATTTTCTACTGTAGTGAAATATTTTTAGGAGAAGACTATCTATCTAGCTGAACTTAGGCAAGTAAACAAAACAACAAAACACACACACAAAAATAGGGGGAAAAAGTCATTTTGATTTGAAGGAAGCATAAAACCTACCATAATATATGGAGACAAATAAAAGCTGAATAGTTTCCTTCCAGGAAAAGCATGCTGGACAGGCCCTGACTCTTGATAACAGAGTTAGTTAGGAAACCTCGAGCACTTATTACAGAACAGGGCTGCAAAAAAAGGAACTAAAATAAAAGGCAGTCAGGGTTAGAACTTAGCCTCTAGTGCCTGGCATTATAAAAGACTGGTTTATTTCAAATTTTGTCAGAAAACCTAACATTAGTTATAATAATAACTACCAATTAATTTTATTTTTGCCAAGGATTGTGCTAAATGGTTTATATGCATTTTCTGATTTGATCTTTACAACAGCCTGTCAGGTAGATGTATTTTCTTGAAATTTCTTATACAGAAACAGGGATACAGGAAGGTCCTATAACTCAGGCAAATTTATAAAAGTTAGTAAAGAAAGGAGCCAGGATTGAACTTAACTTGATTCCAGAAACCCCTGAGCTTTAATATTATGCTTTAATGCTTATGTTGGGAAGTGTTTAGGGACATGGAATCATTCTTGAGCCAAAATCAGTTTTTATTCATTTCATGCTGGCCTAAATAACTATTTCAAAATAGTTTTAATACTGTATTTGTCAATTTTCTTTAACTATAACTTCCAGTAACCTTTCTAGGCTAACCATAAAATATTTATTAATTGAATGCCAAAAATAACCTTTCTCATGCTCTAAAACTTACAACAAAGAAAACTAAAAGACTGTCTGATCAAGGAATCCAATTCCATTGAGAGTTTAGAATAAGCAGTGGTTTCTTTTTTTTTTTTCAATTATCTATGAGTCTAGTGGAATAATTGTTCTTGCACTGAAAAAGCCAAATAATTTTTAACCTACAGTTTCTTTATACCATTGTGAATTTACTAAATACTTATTATGTAGCAGGTACAGAGTACAGGGAAACAAAATACTTTTTTTTTCCTATTCTCAAGGGTCTTCCAATATAGTTTAGAAGACAGATGCCTGCAGTAATCACGATGATACAAAGACAACTAATGCCTCCAGCCTAAAGTTGCTTGAAAATCTGTGGAAGATCTGATTCTCACATGAGCCAATCAAAGTGGGCATCTAACAATGAAAGGTATATGCAAAAAAAGTGGGTAGTGGGGGAACAATCCCACAAAGGCATCCAAAAACAAATAAGAGGCCAATGAGTCCTGGAAGGGAAAAGCACAAGAAAACAGATTTCATAAATCTTAAGGTCAGTCAACCAAGTGATGGGAAGAGGGAGGAAAAGGAAAGATAGAATTTACACAACATTTTAATGTTATAGGTCACTGCAGAGCACTGACAGAGAAGCACAATACTGAATGTTTCAACGGTGTGTCACAATAACAATGGAGACTCTATGAACAAATCATCTCAATTAGGATCCAGTGACAGGAAAGCTCTTTCTATTCTTACCTTCTTGGCATTACAAAATCTTGATGAGGACTGAGTAAATAAGTACATTATGTTAAAACACTACAAGTTCTATCTAGCTATCTGTCTGTCTGTCTATCTATCTACCTATCTATCTATCTATCTATCTATCTATCTATGTAATCTTGTTAACCTTTGAACAAATTTAAGGGGATTCTTCAAGACTTCCATTCTTGCCCATGAAATATTATGGGAATCAAGTCTCAACTCTGGAGGAATTGTATTAATAGCCCAGGAAGTAGGTGATTATTTTTAGGCTATGAGATATATAGAGCTTTTGGGCACTAGGAAAGAAGATGAAAAAGAGAAGCCACACTAGTGTGGACTAAAATTCAAAGAGAAGGTGGGCTTTGGGTTGATCTTTGAAAACTGGTAGCACAGTGGGGAAGAACAAAGGACTTTGAGACTCTCCTGCCCAACCTTACTCTGGTTCTGCTACATACATGCTGGGTAACCTCGGACTAGTTATCAAATCTCTTTTGTCTCAATTTCCTGATCAATAAAGCAGAAAAAATAAAATACCTACCTCATAAAGTTGTTTCAAGGATCAAAAGTGCTGAGGCATTAAGGTTCTTAGCATAGTGTCTGACAAGTTGTAAACACTCAATAAAGTTTAGTGATTGTTTTTATCCTTATAAGATTAACAGGAAATAAAAAGCAAGTTTAGGTGGCATAAAGTGAATGTGCACATTTTTGTGTGTGTAGATTGAGAATTCAATCTATTAAGGGCAGCAAAAAGGTAGGATAGACTAGTAGGGGGACAATATTGAGACTGATAAGAACAGTAAGCATATGGAAACTATCTCCTTGAGTAATCTTAAAGTCATAAAAGTGTTGGTAAATACTAGGGAGTCATTATCAGTTCTCTTGTGGTGAAAAATAGAAGCTTATTCATTTATTCAGAAAACATCTACTGAGAACTTGTTATATATTAGGCATTTAGAGATCAGTATAAACTAGTTGGATAGGTAGAAAAAATGGGAGTTTGGAGCGCTTATGGCTACAGGAACAATTGACTGAGTGGGAATTAATCATACACCTTTTAAATCTCTTCAATATCTCCTAAGTGTATTTCTTCCAAAGAGCCAGGTAGCCAAGACATTATGGTAAGTGGCCACAAGTCAAGGGTGTTATGACGCTCACTACAAGTGAGATTGTATGTCATAGGATGTCCATAGTTCCCAATAGTAAGTACTTTGATAATTAGCAGACCATGGAAGCAAGCATATACCAAGGAAATAAGAGTAAAGATAAAGGATAAGAGAATATGGATTAAAATGTGGGTATACTTTGTTGAGTAATATAAGGAACAAGCTAAATCAAAAGCATTTGGTCAGAAAGGAAGAACAACTAAGACTGCTGTCACAGAAACGACGGAATAAAACATTACTTAAAGAGGAAAGGGAAGATTAAAATCAAAGGCAACACATAAAAATAGGATAAATATGGAAAAATCATTACCTATGGAAAAATATAAAAAACTGTTTTCAGTGACACTTTAGTAAATAGAGGAGCTTATGAAAGCTGCTAACAGAGATCAATTAATAATGCTGATTTGTGACACTGTTGGAAGACCATCCCTTTCAATTACTCTTTATGGCACAGTTCACAGCAGGATATGAGTGTCTTCTCTTTGTATCAAGTCCCAATTTCTCAATTCATTTACCCACTTAAACAGAGAAGCTAGACTGTAAGATCCTGAGAACAGAGGCTCTGTTTATTCATAATACTTGGTGCATACACTAGACACTCAATCTCTGATGAATTGACCAAAGAGAAATTCTAACATAAAAAATACTTTTATGATCTTCCATATACCATCTATCCTTATGAAGATGACTATTCATATTGGTCATGAGAAACATGCCAAACTGAATTTTATCTTCAAAGTATATTCCATAATTATATGAAAAAAATATGTGGGTAATCGGTTTTCCAGGTCTTGGAAAACCAGAGGCAGAATTCTTGTCCAAAGAAGAACAGCAGACTGCTGAATCTGTTCTTCCTTTTTAAAAAAAATTTAACTCCTTACTTACTCCCTAAGGATACAATTTCATTAATGCAATATTTCATTCTTGAACTAGGGTAGCCTAAGATTTTTAATTGAAGCATGTAGATAATATAGTGTATATGTTTTCTAAAATTGTGACATAACTCTGAGAATAAAAAGGCAGTGCCCTAGCAAGAATTTAGCTTCTCCTGCCCAGTGAAACTCTACCTTGCAATGGCAGCTATATCACATATTAGAAAATCTGAGGGTGAGAGAAACTACAGTCAGATAGGTTTCTTTTTCTCCTGCCATGTGGACACTGCATTTGGTCACTCAGGGACTTGTTTGGCCAACAAGATATCAACAAGTGTGATACAAGCAGAGGCTTACCTGCTTGAGCTGACTCTGTTGAACACTGCTAGTTGCCATATGAAGAAATCTGGTTAGCCTTCTCTCCTTGGAGATAAAAGCTTCATTTGTATTCATCTCTAATACACAACATGAGATCATGTATTAGAACCCAGATAACCCACAAAATTTTAAGAAATAACAATTTTTTAATGTTTTAAATCATTAAGTTTTAGGAAGGTTTATTAGCCAGCAACAGACAATTAACAGAGTGACTACTTCACTTAAAATATTTCGTATTCTGTGAGCACATTTTACTCTTTTCCCATTAATTCATAAGCCTCTATAAGTGTCCAAAATAGACTTTATTGTTAAGAAGAGTTGTGAAATAATTCTACAAGATTTCAAGGATTCCATAATCCTTCACTCATTTAAGATATTCTTCACTATCGACTGTTTTATGTCACATAGTCTAGGCATCATGAATACAACAGTGAATGAAACTTTATATTTTAGTGGACAAGGCAAGTATTTTAATTTAATTGTGTTACGTATTTTTAGTTTGATAAATTTAGGGGATGCAAGTACAGTCTTATTACATGGGTATACTGTATAGTGATGAAGTCTAGTCTTCACTTTGAAGAGTGTACATTTTACCCATTAGGTAATTTCTCATCCCTGACCCACCCTCCCATATCTCCAAGTTTCTAATGTCTATTATTCCACTCTCTGTGTCCATGAGTCTACATACAGTATTTGACTTTCTGTTTCTGAGTTGCCCAACTTAAATAATGGCCTCCAGTTCCATACATGCCGCTGTAAAAAACATTATTTCATTTTTTTCTTGTGACTGAGTGGTACTCTTATATATCTATATATCTACACATATATATACACACACATATACAATATACTAGATATATAATACTGCATATGTTTTATATATATATAATATATATAAAATACCATATTATTCAACGTATGACACCACATTTTCTTTATCCAATTATTCGTTGATGAGCACTTAGGTTTTTTCCTTATCTTTACTAGTGTGAATAGTGCTGTAAGAAGCATATAGTGCAGATCTCTTTTTGATATAATGATTTATTTTTCTTTGGGCAGATACCCAGTAGAGGGATTGCTGGGCTGAATGCTAGTTCTATTTTGAGCTATTTGATAAATTTCCACACTGTTCTCCTTATA
Organism: Cephalopachus bancanus; assembly: GCA_027257055.1. Taxonomy (NCBI): domain Eukaryota; kingdom Metazoa; phylum Chordata; class Mammalia; order Primates; family Tarsiidae; genus Cephalopachus; species Cephalopachus bancanus. The sequence goes on along the minus strand of JAPVLO010000445.1, from coordinate 401,675 downwards.
AGTTGTACTAATTTGCGTCCTAACAGTGTATAGGTGTTCTCATTTATCCATATCTTCACCATGTGTTTTTTTGTTGTTGTTTTGTTTTGGTTTTTACTTTTTAGTAGTAGCTATTCTGGCTGGTGTCAGAGAGTATCTTACTGTTATTTTAACTCACATTTCTCTGATGATTAGTGATGTAGAGCATTTCTCAAATGCTCGTTGCCCATTTCTGTCTTCTTTTGACAAATGTCTGTTCATGTACTTTGTCCACTTTTTAATGGAGTTATTTGCTTTTTCCTTGTTGAGTTCTTTGTGTTTCTTGTAGATTCTCAATATTAGATCTTTGTTGGATGCATAGTTTGCAAATATTTTCTCCCATTCTGTAGGTTGTCTATTCACTCTGTTGATTATTTTGCTGTTCAGACATTTTAAAAGGTAAACAAATATGTGAATGATATAACTTCAGATAGTGGTAACTACTATGAAAGAAATAAAAAAGAGACTAAATCTAGGGTGCCTGGAAAAAAGATAGAGCTAGGTAAGATTCCCTGGTCAGAAGAAATGATTTTGAGGAGTCAAATTTTTAATTTATTTCTGAATTATAAGAAAGGAGCTAACCTTAATTATCTGGTGGGTGAGCATTTAAACAAGAGAGAATAATAAGAGCAAAGGTTTGGAGGGAAGAATGAACTTGGTTCATAAAAAAACAGAAGGTTAGCATGGTAAAGGAGAAAATCAGTGATTCAGAGTGTTGAATTATTTGAGATAAAGAGAAATAGGCAGAGATCAATTTATATAAAATTTATATATAATCATTATACATTGTGCTATATGCATAATTATATAGGTGATGGATTATATATACATATATGTAGAAAGAATGAGACAAAAGCAGACATAAACACACACAGATATAAATAATGTTAAGTATTTTTAAAAATTAGATGAGAGAAAACATAAATGCCATTTATTTGGCCCCCTTCACCTTACAGCTAATCTACAAATGTCTCATACAAGTTATTTCATGAATATAACATAATTACATCATGAAGTGGATTTTATTATTCTATTTTACAAATGAGAAAACTCAGACATAGATAGTGTAAGGAAATATTCTAAAGTAACACGTTCAGCTTAAAATCTATTTTTCAAAAAAATCTGATTTATCTGACTAGGCCCATATACAAACAGCAACGTGTCATTTTTTACAAGTTTCAAATATTCTAATTTGTCCCCTTCTGGAAGAGTTTCCAAGCAGCATAAGTTACCAAATGTTGATGTGGTTGTGTGTGACTTTAGGGAACGTAGTGATATCACAAACATGCTTTGTGTCAGTTACAACAAAGGTGCAATGAACAACATATCAACCTCAGAGGTGTAATCATTGAGCACATAGGCCTATTAATATAGTGAACACTGACAACTACTTAACAGATTGGGCTGACCTGATGTAGCCATAATCGCAAATAACTCTATTTTTCATCACTAAGGGGACGAAGGAAGTATAAGCTAACCCAATTTAGGCTAATCTATTTTTGGCTAGAAGATAGCAATTTGATAATAAATACATTTTGAGTTCTCTGCATAATAATTGCTACAAATAGATTGTAAAATCCTTGAAAAACTAACCAGAGGATTATTACTTTTATCTTACATTTTAAACACAATACAAATATCATCACAGGTTTAGCATTCTTATTCAAAAACCAAAAATCCAAAATATTCTGATATTCAAAACTATTTGAGCACTGACAGAATGCTCAAAGGAAATGGTCATTGGAGTCTTTTGGATTTTGAATTTTTGGATTAAAGATGTTGAACTGGCAAGTAAAATGCAAATATTCAAGAATCTGAAAACAATCCAATATCCAAAACACTTCTGGTATCAAGCATTTTGGATAACAGATCCACAACTTGCATAAGAAAGGAAATATGTGCCATGAATTAGCTACAGGTATTATCAAGTCCATTTGATTTAAATCTCCCAGCACACTATGTGGAAATTGTTACCCATATGTAAATAATGTATGATTCAGTGATGTTAACTGATTCAAAGTAAAAGATACTGTAGATAGTAGTTAAGGAAAAAAGAAAAGTTTGCTTGCATTTAAATCACATGAGCTTTCTCTTTTACCACTTCACAGAAGAAGCTATAACACAACAAAAACAATAAAGAGAAAATATTTCTCACCACTCTTCTTTGTAAAACAGAAAACCATCAATCCGTTCTGCTATTAAGGCAACAGTATGCGATGACAATTTAAAATGATATCGGGAAATCTGTACTAATGATCAATTTATTGCCTCTCAGTTCCAAATTCATCCTATTAGCTTGCTCTGTGAAAATTGATTTGGGCTCTTTAAATACTTTTTCCACTAACATCTGGCCAATGTTAATCTTTGTTACTAGAGGGCTGTGGAGAGACTTTGAAGGAAAGGGGGGTTTCTTCTTTCTGACTCTGGTGTACTCAGAAGAAGGCCCCACAGAGCTATCCTTCTTCAGCATCAGACTCTCCCAGGGTCGGGGGACTCTCCAGCCTCAGGATCCCACAACCTTCTCAGTGCCCAGCGCCTGCAGTGCATAGCAGCCAGAGGCCCCAGCATCCAGATGTTTCCCTAGTCACCTTCAAGAGGCTCCGTTATCCAGTGCCTCTGATGAACAGTTCCCTCTGAACACCTTTCTCAGTAACCAAGGGTATTGATTTCCAACAAGTCCTGTGGGCAGAGCACCACAGCAACTTCTCTGTCACCAGCGAGCCACAGCTGTGCCCTTGACAGCAAGATCTCAATCTCAGCCCTGGGGTAATGCGGGAGATGCCTCTTCCTAGGGCTGACATCTTCCTATATCTGCTCTTACTATATTGTTTAGGATTCTCCCTACTTCTCATCAGTCAATATTTCATTATTCACATCCCCTACTATAGTCAATACTTCTTTATATTAAACTTTCCTTGTCGAAATTCTTGTGTGGTTTCTCTGTCACGATTTGTCACGAATACAGAGACTAACGTATTTTTAAATTGGAATGTCAATGTGGCTTTACATTCCCTTTCTAAGTAAGTATGCACATTGTTATTAAGTTTTGTTCTAAGTCTCTTGTTCATCTTTACATTTACTCATCAAACATTTAATGTGCACATTCTAAGTGCTGCAGATAAAATATAACTTTGACATACTCCTAAATTCAAAGAAGGGTGTTGGTTTACTTCCAAATAAGTTATGTGGTATGGTAAGTACTGCAGAAAAGACATGCAAATTGCTCAGTAACTCAGTGGTAGAAGTATTATAGCTGACTTGCTTAAGCACATCACCTACAGGACATAGACGGTGGTCTGGGTAGCAGAAAAACTATGAAGCAGGAGACAGAATATCAGGGCTTTATCTCCTTGCTGTATGAGCTTCTCTCATTTTTGTCTTGGTTCCTTACTAGTCAAGTGGGGAAAAATACATTGAAAGACTAAATGCAATGTGAAACTATCTGCCACACACTAAATACTGGGTACATGGGCACAAAGGCAGACACAGAGGAGACTGGGCACTGGTCAAGGAGGGAGTGAGGGAGGGGGATAAGAGGCACATGACCTCTCCTTGAGCACTATGTCCACTTCTGGGGGGAGAGGGCTCTCTAGAAGCCCAAACCTCAACTTCACAAAATCTACTTATGTAACAAATCCTTACATGTACCCCACAACTCTAAAATATTTTTTTTTAATAAATTATCTTCCACGGCATCTGGCTACATATTCAATAAATGTTAAAAAGCTTACAGTTTCCTGCTAACATTACCAATTTGTGAGAATCAAACTAAAAATAATGATCATATATCTGAAAACACTTTGCAGTACAAAGTATTGTCTGAAGGAAAGACATCGTTATTCCATAGTTAATATTAAACAAAATGCTGTCCACTCATGGGAGTGGCTTTGCAGCCACAAGATAACCTGGCAAATGATGACAGCAAGATTACCTGGCAAGTACTGCATGATCATTTGGAGTGTCACAACAGAAAAGAGGTTAGGTCTCCCTCGCGAGAGTTTTATTTGAGGCCCACTAAAGTACATCTTCAAAGACAGTGCAGAGATGTGAGCGACTAGGAAAAACAGCGGCAGACAGCTCAATCTGGTATTTGGCAATCAGTGATGGGTGAGCGTGTGAGAACAAGGACTCTGAAGAGAACACGAGACAGAGGCATAAATAGTGCTGGGCTCTGCAAATAACAGCTGCAGCTGCAAAGCCACATGCACTGTGTGGAAAAGACTGCACGTCACATGTCAATCTCTCGAACACACGTGCATTGGCTATTACCATCACCAGTGCTATCCTTCACATGCATCGAGGAAACACATTCATGCTTCTTATTAAGCACTGATGGCATTTTCTTTAATATTTAAAAATTACTTAATGTTAAGCATTTTGGATAAAACTAGAAACATGGTTAAACTTTTGTTAGTATTTTTTTAGAAATCAGGAAATGTGTCTCTTGCTTAAATAAATTTGTGATTTAGCCCCATTTCCTACTTTTGATGAGAACATGAGCATTCATTTGTAGATCATCTAATTATTCACAAGTATTCATATATGTTTTGCAAATAATATACATATGAGTAAATCAACATGTACTTTATGTGTATGTTTAAACAAAACTTAACTTTTAACTTTTACATTAACTTTAGAGGTTAAACACAAAGACAACAAATATATTTTAATTTTGAAATTTTTCTCATGAATTTATATGTTTAAAATTTTCTATTGTGTAAGGAAAAAACTATAGAATAAAGATGAATTTCTTAAACAATCTTAGGTAGGATTTTTTTAACATTTGGCCTGGTACGGTGGCTCATGCCTGTAATTCTAGCACTTCATGAGGTGGAGGCGAAAGCATTGCCTGAGTCCAGGGGCTCAAGATCAGCCTGGGCAACTTGGCGAGATCTTGTCTCTACAATAAATGGTGTGGTGGTGTGCTCCTGTAGTACCAGCTACTTGGGAGACTGACGTGAAAGGACCAACTGAGTCCAGCAGGTGGAGGCTACCATGGCTGTGATTGCACCACTGCATTCCAGTCTGGGTGACAGTGAGACTCCAGCTCAAGGAATTTAAAAAAAAAAAAAAGCAACATTAGGTTTTTAATATCGAATCCCTTCTTCTTTTAATATCTAGTGCACTAAAACAGCACTTTGAAATATCACTGAAGAATTGATAATCAACATATTATACATGGCATGTTGCCAATCACCCCAAAATGCCTTTCTGAGGCATTTAACATTCTTGACATTTGACCATCCACTCCTCACTCCTTCTCCCAACTGTTTTTGTCTTATGAAGTGTGACCTTCATGTTAACTTTTTCTGGCTTCCCTAGACACAGATTCTGAAGTAAAACTTCCATCCCTATTATTGGTGGGTACAATTCTAGAACACAAAGAGTAAGGGGAAACATTAAGTGAGACAGTGAATGAGGAAAAGCAAATCCAGGGAGTGTTTTACCCAACTGGTACAGATCCACATGTTAACACAGCTAGTTGCTCAGCCACCTTGAATGTCTCTGTGCTGACTTTATGGGACCTCTCCATCTTGGAGCAGTTCGTTAGCATTTAGACATGCTATCCTGCTTCCTGCCTGTCATTGGTTATAAACATGTCCCCTGCGGACAGCAAATGGCCCACATCTCTGTATTACACGACTCTGCTTTCTCTAGCAGCTGTTGGAAAACCCAAATCCTACATCTCAATGGTGCTGAGTTACCTGAGTCCAGAATAGTAGAGAAAACATTCTGTCGAGTTGAATCGTCACCAAACCTATTTTAGTGCCTTCCATGATAACTGATGTGTGGTTGTATCACAGGCCAGCTCTCACCTTGGGGGAAGTAAAAATAGCAGATGATACTAGAAAAGGAAGCAGTGGCAGTCATGGCTCAAGAACTTTCCTTCAAGCAAGCGACCAAGGGTCTAGAGAGAGGTGAATAGATCTACAGCTGAACGGGCAAGGAGGGAGGAACACGTATTTGGTTCAATTCAAATGTCTACTCTGTGTATACTTAATCTCTAACAGGAGAGATCTCATCTATTTCTAAGATTTCAATAATCTCACCTATACAAAAATAAAACATATAAAATAACAGCAACAAGAACAACTGCTATCACACCGATATCCTTAACCTTAAACGGCTTAGAATCTCTACCAGGGTATTTCATCAACCACTTAAATTCCACAAACGCCTCAATATACTCATCTATGAAATGGGTACAGTAACATTCTGAAGCATGCTTTTGATATGAAATGGCTATTGACAGTAACTACAGTTGTGAATATTAAATGAAACAATGTATGTAGAAAAATAGCTCTGGTAAGGAGCACAGTATGTACTCAATAAAAGGTAATTTCTTACATTTTCTTTTTTCCTCCTCCTTTGAAATATGTTTTTAAATATATCAAAGACTGTCTAGCTTGTATAGAGAAATTTCCATTTTTATTTTATATTTCGATTATATTTCTAACTGAATAATTAACATTGAAAACAATCTCTGGAACTCTTAGAATTTTAGCCCATTTGACCATGAAGACTTTCCTTGTAGTAGCACAAGTGGGAGAAAGTACTCTGGGGTTTTCAAAGTAACTCAATTTTTGGAAAATGTTTTTATTTGTAGATTGGTAATCAATCTCTACACCATTATGTAAATTGTCACTATGTAAGAACCAAGCAAGAAGTTATTGGAGAGAGGAAATTTAAAAGTTCCAGTGATGTGTACTCTATATTCTGTTCAATCTTTAGAGGTAAATCTTGTGAAAGTAGTCTTTCTTTTCAAAGATATAGGGAATGACTGCTTTTGAAGCACCCGTTTTTACAAATGTTATTTTCATGTGGTCAAAGAATTAAATATGTTTAAAAATTTTGAAATAGATCTCTGAAACATTTTGTTCATTTCTTATTAAACAAATTAATTCGAGTTTTAAATAGTTTTACTTTTTATTTTACTTGTTTACTATCGTTGTAGCATAGACAAAAATGTTTGAATAAATGAATTAATACATAAACGAATTAATAAAATAAATGAATTCTCTCATTTCTTACATTAGGACAAATAGCAGATATTAGAATGGTCAAAATGAATCCAAGTATACACATATCACAATCAATATGAATAAACTACTTAAGTAAATCAATGTAAATCATATCCTACTTTTTAAAAAATCAGTCTACATAAGGACATATAAAGGTTATGTGTATATTTCTCAGCCCCCTGACAGTAGGCTAATTAACTTACCTTGCTTAGGTCAAAAGAATGCAACTGGAGGGGAAAGTATAGGGTATCTGAGCCAAAGTTTGAAGAATTATTACCTTATACTTTCATTGCTCTCTCCCTCTGCTATAAGAATTACCCTTTAAAGCTGGGCCCCAATATGAACATGGCATACAGAGCAGAGCCTGATAGCAGGACCAACCACAGTTGTCTGATAGTCATTAAGTAACATGAATAAGAAATCAGCTTTTTTTGTAATAAGTAGCAGATCTGGGGCACTGTTTGTTGTAACATATACTGCAAACATCACTGAAATAAAAATTTATATATATATATATACATATAAATTATAAGTAATATATATATGCAATTGTAGTAAAAGATGAATGATTATTCATTGGCTTCAGGATTAGATGACAAGAAGTGAGAAAACAATTATTGGGGCTGGGGAAAACATGTATTAAAATTATCCCCTGAAACACTGAAGGTAGATAACAGATTATTTGACCTTTAACTTTAAGAGAAGAGTTAAGAAACAGAATGCCACTGGTATACCTTGGTTGTTATTGTCTGCATTTTACCAGGAACCATGAGAAATAAGTTAGTGCAGAAAGAACAAACTGACTTGAAGATATAGGTAAAATAGAATCCAAACATAGCGGAGAGAAAGGTGTAACTATTTCTCTTTTTCAACCTGAAAAATGCTTTAAGCACAAAGGCTGATTAAGACATTGCCAGGCAAGAAGATGAAATCAATGGTGTGTCTGTCAAATCTCTTGTTAAATGTCTCTCAAAGGATTGAGGTGGTCTCCATTAAATTTTTTCTATTGGAAAAATAGTTAGAACAACAGATTAAAAGACTCTTCCACGAATGTATTGACTTTCAATATACCTGTAATTAAGTCTAAAAAGACAAACATATCTTGAAAAAGATTGTGGATGAAAACATTGGCATTTGGAGCTGACTACAAATATATAGACAAGTACACGTTTGCTTTTTGAGAGTGTTATACTACCAGGAGAAACCAAACTGGATTTAAAAGGACGGTGAGTGTTTGAAATTTAAAACAACCTTTGGGACTCCTATTTTCTTCATCACATGTAGAGGGTATTGACCAAATACTCTCTGAAATTGACAGATTATGCCAACACAAAATCAGTAAGAATACAGAGTATTTTTAAATCACAATGATCGACTAATTATTTTGAAAATTGCACCTCCCAAACTAAAGAATATAGATATGCTTGGAGTCCATGCAGATTATTTGTAAAAACTGATCATATTTTAAGGCAAAGTCAAGCCTCAAACATTTCAAAGAACTGACCTCATACATCTCACTATCTTTAACCTCAGGCAAGTAAATAAATGCTAAAATAGATAGCAAATAATATTATCTCCTATTCACTAAAAAAATTTAAAAACACTTGAATACAATAAATAAATTAAGAAGTTATAGTTAATACTGAACAATATTTGGATTTGAATTACAGTAAATATATTACTTATAACTCTTGGGGTCCAGGAACATTCATATATTTAAATGATGTACACTAGAATAAACAGCTAGAAAAGTAATGGACTAAGTATACTTATCACAAACTTGAAATAATGGGTAACCATAATTTAATACTTATCATTGTCATTCATAAATCTGAATAAAGTAGATGGAAAAAATAATCATAAGAGAAGAAATTAATATAAAAAATAAAGAGCACATAACATCAATAAGTGCAACTGATCTCAAACCAGGCAAAGTGCAAACCAAAGGGAGACCCAAACTTACCTGTATGATGACCACTTACTTGTATACCTAATCCTGAATTGTACCCCACATCTTTAAAATAAAAAATATAAACATATAAAATAATAATAAACATATAGTTGAAAATCCAAAAATCAAGGTGAATTTTTTATATTAGTAATTGACAGGATTTAGGACATTACCCCAAAATATGGTTTCTTGGCATTTGAAAAAACAGCAAAAAGCAGGAAAGTCTCTCCAATTTTCTTTTACTGCTTTCTCCTGAAGAAGGCCAAAAAAGAATTCTCTGTTCTTCTTCCAAAATGTGTCATAAAACTCGCATTCCAGAGGGATCTTCCTTATACCTGGATGAAAAGACAGTCACATGGGGACACAGGAAATAATCTAATAAACAGGCTTTGTGAAGCGTTTTCTTTCCCATTTGTTACCATTGGATTATAACCTTCTGTCCTCCATATGTCTGCAAAACTTTCATAAAAATGCAGAATTTTCTCTGTTTCTTGGGTTTTGATTTCTGAAATCTCCTGTTATTTGAATCTTATATTCAATAAATATGTAAGCTTTTCTCTTATTAATCTGTCTTTTTATATCAGAATCTCAACCATGAGTCTTGTGATGAATAAAAAAAAATTATATTTTCTCCCTTATATAATAAAGTTGACAATACTGTAAAGATTGACCAAGGAAAAAGAGAGAGAGAGAGAGAGAGAAGAACAGAGAGAGAGAAGCAGAGACAGAGAGAGACAGGTGGGAGAAGGGAGATTTGGGGCCAAGTTGTTACATAAATATAATGGCAGACAAAATTAAATATGCATGGTATGCTATTATTTAAAAGAAACAAAAACCTAGTTAAAAGAGAAAAATTTAAAAAATCAAAAATAATTAAAATTGACTCATGAAAATTCCATATCCGAAATGTCCTATAATCATTACAGAAATGAAACCAGAAATCTAAAATCTATCCACAAAATATCTACCAAGCCATTAATTTTACAAATTCTACAAAATATTTAAGACACCATTAGTTAAATCTTATACAAAGTGTTCCAGTAAATAGCAAAGGAAGAATATTTCCCAACTTATTTTATAACCTTAATATAACTGCAATACTAAGATTATCTAAGAACAGTATGGGAAAAAATATGATTTATAAACTTCAATGTAAACAGTTCTAAATACAATGTAAAATGTATTTACATTGATAATATAAAATTTCTAATGAGCTAAAACTGCAGCTAGAATTAACAAGTTGAATTTAAATTCAGAATCAAAGTTGGAACATTATTAGAATACCTAATAATATAATATAATAATACCTAATAATATTTAACTGAAGGAAGAAAACTACATTATTTTGTCAATAGATGCAACAGACAATTATTCAATATAACTTGATAATCATTCAAAACTCTTAAGTATGAATATAAGTAAACTTTTCACTTGAAAAGAGTCACTAAAAAATCATAACCAATGATGAAAGGTTTAGAAATTATGAATTTTATAAGAATTTAACATTCCTATAAAATATTATACAGACATTACTTCATTGTTAAATGAAGCAAGAGAGTAAAATAAAAGTGGTAAATATTAGAAAAAAAAAAGATAATGATACCTGACAACTAGGAATAACCCTAAGCCCCAGAGCCCACATAATTACTTCAATTTTAAAACTATTAGTATCAATGGGAGTTTGTAGACTGTATAGGTGGCATTACCACCATCATAAGTAATGGAAATTTGTGAACTTTGGTTTTCATCCCCTAACCAGGATGCTCCTGATAAGGGTAGGACCTAAAGTTCAGCACAATTGACCAAACTTCAGTCAGTCATCTTAACACCAGATACCCTGGCCAACAAATTGCTCCATTTGCTTATTTTTACAAATGCTTGGGCCATTGCCAAAAGGTTCTTCCCTTCAGGACAAAGAACTCTAGAAATCTTTTGCCTCGTGGATATGCAAAATATAAGTCAAGGTCATACATGTCTCTACATATATTAAGGCCACAATTCAAAGCCTGACAAGACACTTATTTCTTTCGGAGTTCCACACACTACTTATAGTCAGCAAGGTACAAGTCCCTTCTCAGAATATGTAATGTTGGGCCCATTAGTTTTGCCTTTCAATAGATCCTAGGCAGCTGCTATAACTGAGAAACTGAAAGACTCCTTAATAAACCCCTATTTATATTGTAAAATGATCAATGAACTCCTAAAGGCATCTCTATTCATCTTAGTAAATAAAAATTGCATCCAGTTCATAGCTTTTCTTTAATTCAAGTTCATTTGATTGACTTATACCTCATACTAACTTTTTAAAAGAACTTGCCATCATCCTTTCCTATATTTAAAGGAAAATATGTCTTGTCTCAATGTATATGATGACTATAATATATGAGACCCTTTAATAATGTCTTTCTTTATCTTTGTGGATTTTTTTAACTCTACCCAATTCCATAAGATTGGAGGACAGACTGAGGGTACATACTTCCCTGGTACCCATTAACCATAGATTATCCCATGGGCCAGGCACCTTCTCATCTGGTAGAGGATTTATTTGAGCCTGAATTCCTACCACCACAAAATACTGTCCTTAATATTTGAGCTATAAGGGGTAGATAATTAATCCAGTTTCTCCCTCCAATCCCATCCAGGAAACTAAAATTAGTTGGCCAGAGCCATTTCCACTGACGAAGTGAACTGCCAAGAAGAGAGATTAGCAAACTCCACTTAGTAAATACAAATTACATCCAGAGTTAATAATGAAATCAACAAAAATCCACATTCTATCTCATAATGATGACACCAGACAACTCCTACTTGGCAATTAATACAAAACAGAGGAAAAAAATCAACCTCAGACAACAAAGATCTGTCAAGTGCAACCACCTTCCACTTTGTTGACTCTTGGTCTTGTTACTATTAGCCTGAATGCTTTCACTGGTTTGCAATCCAGAGGTCAAAACCTCCAATAAGTCATTTTTTCAACCAAGCAGCAAATGCTAAAGCCTGCCTGTCATTGAGTTTGGCTAATGAAGCCAGGGAGCCGACTGCTGGGAGTTACTATTGGTTTCAGTAGCTTGCCTGTCACCAACTGAACCAACAATAGGGACAAAGAGCCCATGGTATGATAAATTAGATAGAATGAATGGATAGATAGATAGATAGATAGGTAGATAGATAGATAGATAGATAGATAGATAGATAGAAAGAAAGATAGATGAAAGATGATGATTAGATAGACATATGGCAGATAGATAGATGGTAGATAGGTAGATAAAAGAGAGATTAGATAGATAGATAGATAGATAGATGACAGATTGGTAGATGATGATAGATAGGTAGATGATAAATGCAGACAGATGAATGATAGCTATATGATAGCTTAGATTGAGAGATGATAGATTAGATAGATAGATGATAGATCAATGATAGATGATGATGATAGATGATAGATATCACAATAGACAGATAGATAGACATCATCATGATAGACAGTTGATACACAGATGATAGCTAAAAGATAGATAGATGGATAGATTATAGAGATGACAGATTAGATAGATAGATAGATAGATAGATAATTTCACATTTACTTTTTCCCATTTATCCATCAATGAACATTTAGGTTGCTTGTCTATTGTGAATAATGCTACAGTGAACATGGAAGCACAGATATCACTTCCACATATTGACTTCAATTTCTTTGGATATAGACTCAGAAGTGGGATTGCTGGATCACAGGGGAATTCTACTTTCAAGCTTTTGAGGAAATTTCATTACATTTTTATAATGACTGTACTAATTTACGTTCCCACCAATAGTGTACAAGCGTTTTCTAAAGGGAAATCTTGTAAAAGTTACTACTAACTGTGGCATTCTAAAAATTAATGGGGATGGTTACTACATAAAGATAACCCTTCAATCAGACTTCCCACTCCCCAGAATATTCTCCTATCATCCTCCCCAACTTGTCACCACAACCTCCTGCCCTAAGTGTCTGACCATGACCACCACAACCATCTTTTGCCTTGATTACAAACAAATGTCAGCCGGGCTCGGTGGTTCAGCCTGTAATCCCACGCCTTTGGGAGGCTGAGGTGAGTGGATTGCCTGAGCCCGCGGGTTCCAGACCCACCTGGGCAGACGAGACCTCATCTCTACAATAAATCAAAAAATTAGCCGAGCGTGGTAGTGCATGCCTGTAGTTCCAGCTACTTGGAAGGCTGAGGCGGAAGGATCGCTGAAGCCCAGCAGGTCGAGTTGCAGTGGCCGCTCCACTCCAGTCTGGGCGACAGAGTGAGACTCCAACTCAAAAAAAAAAAAAAAAAAAAAAAAGCCGGGCTCGGTGGCTTAGCCTGTAATCCCACTCCTTTGGGAGGCTGAGGTGAGTGGATTGCTTGAGTCTGCGAATTCGAGACCCGCCTGGGCGGCGAGACCTCATCTCTACAATAAATCAAAAAATCAGCCGGGCGTGGTAGCGCCTGCCTGTAATTCCGGCTACTTGGAAGGCTGAGGCGGAAGGATCGCCGGAGCCCAGCAGGTCCAGGCTGCGGTGGCCGGGAGCCGCCACTGCACTCCAGTCTGGGTGACAGAGTGAGACTCCAACTCAAAAAAAAAAAAGTCACTAAATATTTACATACCTTACAGAATTAAAATCCCATGTGATCCAACAATGTAACTGCTAGCCCTGCTACCTTGACCCTAGGAATATACAAAATAATACTGTTCAGAATAATATAACTAATGTTTTAACATACTTCACAGCCTCACCAAAATATTATTGGAGACTCTATTTCACATATTTTTTATTAATGTCATATAAATGAGAAAGTTAGATATGAGGCCAGCCTACAAGGACTTCTTATACTTATTTCCTTCCTTTCTACTCTCATAACAAAATGCTTTCTATTTATTTAGGGCAAACTAAGTCCCACTCTCTAGAAGTTTCCTCGGGACACTCAAATACCCCAAATAATCAAGTTCAAAATTGATGTCAGTTCATCAAGGGGTTAATTAGCATATATTGTTTTTCATCTTGAAATGCAGTCTCAACCCAGTGTTAAGGCTCTGGCTACAAGGTGTTCAGTTCTTTATCTTAAGCAATTGATTAAATATGCACTTTCAACACTTCCCTCGAGAGGTTTTCACACTTTAGGCCACTATGAAAACAACCTAAGGGTGCTCGAGTTAGATACCAAACAAAAGGGATGTCTCTATGTCCCAAAGTCCACAAAATTGTTCAAACTAGCCAATTCACAGAGATCCTGAGAAACAGTTAACCCTACTTGCTTGTTGTAAATAAGCTACTTCCTCCATCTTCAGTTTTTCAGTTTGCTGTTACCATGTCCCCAGGCACAAGCCCCCGCCCCACCATCACCCCTCCCCACCACCCCCACCCCCTCGCCATCCCCCACCCCCACCCCTGCTCACCCTTGGGTGGCAGCCTTCTCCGGTTTGAAGCTGTAACAAAGATGTCTGCCTACCATCTATCTGAATGCGAGTGTGTTGCACCCCATCATCAAAACAATCCTTAAATCTTATAAATCACTCTCTTGATCATCTCCTCAACCAGATTCATCCTTGTCTAGGTTCAATCCAGGCCCACCAAAACTAAAGATGTCTCAGAAAACTACTTCTGCTATCCAACATGCCACTTTTCAGGTGTTCCTAAAAGAGGCAATGCCTCAAGCAGATGGCCTAAAAGATAATCTCTCCAATGTGAGAGAGCGGAACTTCCTGGCTTTGACACATACACTTCCGGGTCATCTGACTGAACTCAGCTCCAGGTGTGTGGGGTGGATGAGGGGCCAAATAAAAGGAAAGGAAAGAAGGCAGGGAAAATAACCCAAAAAGCAACATTCTCCTTCCTTGATGCCTGTTTCTCTCTCTCTTGCCTACTGTGCTTTTCTTACTAACCCCACCCCAAACACACTCAAAGTGGGAGACTTTCTTTTTGTGCTTAACTGATTTTGGAATTGATTACAAAAATGCATATTTAGGAGTCACATGGATGTCATGTTTAGTTGTTTGAAGAAAACTCTTTAAAGCTTGACACCTGGTCAAAGAGGGCCACCTTGAAGTAGGTGCTATGTTAATGGCATACTTTTAGGGCATCTTCTTTTGGGTCATCCCATAAACACATTTGTTACACTGAAGTATCCTGAAGGTATCAAAAATTCCATCCATACATACACATGTCAAATTTTATCTCTTGGTACAAAACATGACGACTATCTGATTTTTGCTTTGATCAAAAATTTGTCTTTTTTCTATCCTAAAGACTATCTCCTTTGACTGAACAGGCAGCTTTTGAAAGAATGCACATAAAATATAGAGGGAAGCAATTAGACAAACTAACAGTGCTATTAAATGGGCAAAAATAGTTCAGACAGATTATGTTCATGTTGTATTTGATTCACGTGAAGTACACCTGCTTCTTTTTCTATGGAGAAGATGTTAAATAGTGAGAAAACAAAATCAAACTGTCAAATCCATCTTCAATATGGATAAAATATATATTAAGTAATTGGAAAGAAAATTACTTTTACTATTAAAATGCAAAACAGTTTTATTAAAGTAATATTATAACAAATCATAACAAGTGTTAGGAGTTCTCAAAGATGTCCATTCAAGAACTTGGAGTCTGGTGCTGTCATTAATCTCCTGTATCCCCTATTCCAAATATTAAACACATCATGAACTTAGTTTAAAACTTTAAAATGTATCACAGGATAATTCTTTTTAGATTCCTGGAAACAACTTGAATTTGTCCACTTATGTATATAAACTATGTCATGGTGAAAATAACCACCTAAGAAATCATGTTTATCTCTGAAATCTGTGGTTGCATCACAGGTTTACATGACAATCTAAATCTCTTGTAACTCATGTAGGATTATGTTGAAACGCATTTCCAGAGAAAATATTTACATGAGCACATGGTCTTTGTAAATTTGCAAAGGAAAAAGAAATCGTATGGTACTTAATAAAGATCAACATTAAAAGTTTTAGTTCTTAAATATTACTTTAAATACAAATATAAATGTCAGATTAGAGAATAGACCAAGTTAATCTGCAACATCTCAGCAAAATAATTATTGCTTGTAACTTGATTTCATTGGTTTTTCATAAATTGGGTAGTGATTATATTATAAACTTCTCCATGAACAGAGAATTATTTCTAATCAAAGAATTTGCAAATATTTGTAACCAGTAGCTCTGATTGGAAAATGAGGTTGTGAGTTTTTAGAGAGCAATCTGTGGAATTCTGATGAAAATGAGGGAAAAAAATCTCATCATGCATAATAGTCTTATTTGTGAAGTGTCTATTCATTCTTAGTCTTGGATTCTTTTTGGTCTACCCTGAATGTCGCTGTAATTTCAAAGAGAGTGACTTAAGTCTAATATTCTACAATGCTTACTGTGAGCACTTCCCTTTAGAAGAATAAATAAAGGAAGAACCTTCCTTCTTAACAAACTATTTTTTTGTCTTGAATATAAGATGATTTTTAGCAAAATTTGTCAATGATACTTCATATCTGAAGCATACTTATTTTCCATTATTAAAAAAATTAATTTTCTGCCTTTGGTGTACAACACATTACATTAACAAATGTCTTCTCAGTTTTTTTTTTCCAAGACAGACAATGAGATAGTCTGAACAGTCTTTATAATAGTCATTTTTAAGTGTGAGCAATCTTTATAACTGACATTTTTATAGAAGAATAAATTAATATTAAAAAGAGATTGAGATGTGCCAAAGGTCAGAAACCTCATTTGTGACGAAACCAAGAATACAGGTTTTAGAAACCCCAGCTTTGCCCCTGCTGTCTTTCCTGCCATGTTGTCCTAGTAACCTCTCTTGGCATTGTGAATTTTAAGCACATGTGTTTTTAAAAACAGAGGAAATTTTATATAATAATGTACAAAAGACAACTCAATATAAAGAAACCTCTGATTAAGACAGTTTTTAAAATAACTATATAAATTATCCAATAATGACCATTTTTAAAAAGCATATTAAAAATTAATTATATGAAGCCGGGCTTGGTGGCTCAGCCTATAATCCCGCGCCTTTGGGAGGCTGAGGTGAGTGAATTGCCTGAGCCTGCGGGTTCAAGACCCGCCTGGGCAGCGAGACCTCATCTCTACAATAAATCAAAAAATCAGCCGGGCATGGTAGCGCATGCCTGTAATTCCGGCTACTCGGAAGGCTGAGGCGGAAGGATCACCGGAGCCCAGGAGGTGAGGCTGCCGTGGCCGGAAGTGGCCACTGCACTCCAGTCTGGGTGACAGAGTGAGACTCCAACTCAAAAAAAAAAAAAAAATTAATTATATGTTATACAATTATAAATACTTAGATAAATAGTGGAAGCTTAAAAGAGTGAAGAGAAAAAGAGACAGAAAAAGAGATAGAGAACTGACAGAATATATGCCAAAATTTTAACTGTCTGTGGGTGATTATGTGTGTGTTTGTGTGTATATAAAACGAATTATTTTTGTTTTCTGATTTTCTTATAATGCAAAAGTTTTAAAATTTACAAATTCATTTTGAATTAAACATATACAACTTACAATCTAAAGATGTGTGTATATTATGTGTGTGTATATATATACATATATGTATATATTACTGTATACACATAATATACACTGTAGCTATATATACATATCTACATGCATGTATAATGTTATTCTTAATATATTTGAAAAAATGTGAGTAAAGATTGTACCAAATATGTACACACACTTTTTTTCTCAATATATTTGGACATAATGGGAGTAAATATTTAAAATTCTTCATTTTCAATTCCCTAGGATGGAATCATGAAATAGTGATGGAACTTGCAGAGGTCTACAGAGGTTAAGTGATTCATTCAGGGTGCCCTTTTTGCAGCAACATCAGCACTGGGAACACGATCTCTCCATCCCCACCCAGGGCTCTTTCTCTACTCTGTTCATTTCTTATTTTCAAATACCACTGAAAACTGTTATTAGATTCATTCTTTTACTCTAAATCCCTGATTTTTATGTCTTTCAAACAGTATGGCTAGAATTAATGTATTCATTTTGTATAACAATGCTGAGAGAGTTAGACCGCATAAAACTCTATTTTAGAGAAAAATATGGAGGTTGAGCACATTAAAGTCAGCTGCAGAATGAATAATAGTGCTTTCTAAAAATAACTGAAGACTCTTTTAGTTATTGTAACAGTAATCTCTGAGGTAAATTTTATAATATCCTTCCTCTTCAGATCTGAGTCTGAGCTATGTGGAAAAAAAAAGGAAAATATATAAGGCAGATAAGAAGAAAGAGTAAGATCTTGGAAGATGCGGTCTATATCTGTAAGTAACTGACTTTCCTACATCTTAACCCCAGAACTGGAAAGAATTGCAACCCAGTTCTGGTATGAACTCTTGACATGGTGACATGGAAGAGCAGAGTAAAATATATGTACTCTCTTCAAAGAGGAGAGAAAAAATGACTGATCATACTAGTTTTTCTGTCTAAACTTGCCAATCACATAAAGTCCTTCAACCTTGTCTGGAGAGTTGGAAGAGACTGAGGGAGACCTGGAAGGAGAACTTGCTCAACACAAAGGGAACTATCAAAGCAGGAAAAGTGTTCACTACTCTCACCTCACCCACAGTCAAACACTAATGAATTCTTATTTGTGCACTTTATTTGTGGAAAGGAGCCATGATTTATATATATCTAGCTGTTTATGGTCCTAACATAATACTCCAAATATACATACATACACATGCATTTTAGGAAAAATAAGGGCTTTAAAAATATATATGGAATACAATTCATTAGTTGTCCTCTGCGATGTTATTTTCCTCTCAAAGGGAAGAATTAAGCTTAATATTAATCTAAGCAATTTCTAGCTAGGAAGACATAAGCTCTGAAACAATACACTGAGTTCAAAGTTAAAGACAATTTCATTTATTTACTGTTTTTATTTGTTGTTTCATAACTATCTTGTTCTTTTTCTTTTAATAATTTAGGATGTATTGCTGTTAATTGAAATATTTGATTATTAAATGAGAATAAGTGTGGATGTGCCCTTCTAGGAAAATTAAAAATAACCTGGAGTTTTCTCAAACCATCAACAAAAATACCAGCATATGATTTAAAAATTACCTTGAAGCAGCTTATGGTTATAATTTAGATTATATAACACTCCAGTGAAATAAAAATTTTTAAAGTTATTTTCTTTCAGATATAATATTTCTTATGAAGTTAGTCAGGCGGTCATAAAATAATTTTTAGGACTTAAGTCTGAGCATTTTGAAAATCTACAACACATAAAAACTTTCAAGAAGAAGGAAATAAAGGTTGAGTAGGCTTTCAGACAGTGTTAAGAGCAATGACACTGTCCTTGATCTACAATTCATCATTAGTTTAACAATACTGGAGAAAACGAATACCCAAAATGTATCAGAAAGTGTATCTACATGGGAATAGATGAGTGCAATTGAAGTGAAAACAGAGGCTCAGGGAGAGCAAGGAGGCACTGTTGGAAAATCACGTGATTTCTGAGAGTCTGTAGAGTGTTATGAGAGAGGAAGTTGGCACTTACTACTATTTCTAAAGTTAGGTATTGATTTAGTAATGAATATTTGGTTGTATGTGTATACTGATATTTATTTCTGTAACTATATCTATGTTTACACCCATAGTTATTTATATATCTACACTTGTACAAATATGCAGATATATTTCCTAACTTGAATGTTATAAAGTTTTTTGTACACTTATCTTTAAATAGAACCATGAGAATAGTTTTTACTCATCAGACATAAAGTGACCACAACCATGAAGCATTTTAAAAATTTGCATAATCTCCATCTGAGCAAGAAAAATTATTACCTCCAATTGACATGTTTTCCTTTTCCATCAGAAAATGTAGATTTATGTAACTCTCTAGTAGTTTCTATTGTCCAGGTTATTATATTTTCTTGAAGATTTTTACTGAAGACAGTAAAAATTATATGTGCTAAAAAGCACCTGGTTAATTTCACATATATTTTTTGAAATACATACATATATATATTCACAGTTTTAATCCTAAACTTATATTTGCAACTAACCTCAATATAAAGCACCTTGAAGGCATGGTTTTGAATTGTCAGGCCCCACAGAAAACATACTGGCCGATTTTAAGCAGTGCTATTTTAATCACAGACACGTTGCATGACTAGTCAGCACAGTGAATCTTTCACCCTGAGGCACAGATATCTTCTGGTTAGACCTTCTGGGCACTTGGCATTCTACTTGTACTGCTTACTTAGACACGAAGGTCTACTGTGGAGTTACATATCCTCCATTATCCAGTGTGAGACAATTGGACATACCACGTTCAATTTTTATATTCAACTTTTATGACAATAAGATGAAAGTATCGCTTTTTCATGAAGATATATTTTTAGAGTTAAATATGTAAAAGAAAATTTAATAAAGAACAAGCTAAAAAGTCAGTGGAACAGGGCTCATTTGTTTTTCTTTTAAAGATGTGGGGCAGCCGGGCTCGGTGACTCAGCCTGTAATCCCGCACTTTGGGAGGCCAAGGTGAGTGGATTGCCTGAGCTCGCGGGTTTGAGACCTACCTGGGCAACTTGCCGAGACCTCATTTCTACAATAAATCCAAAAATTAGCTGGGCGTGGTAGCGTGCGTGTGTAGTTCCAGCTACTCGGAAGGCTGAGCGGAAGGATCGCCAGAGCCCAGCAGGTCGAGGCTGCAGTGGCCGGGAGCGTGCCACTGCACTCCAGTCTGGGTGACAGAGTGAGACTCCAACTCAAAAAAAAAAAAGATGTGGGGTACAATTCAGGGTTAGGTATACAAATGGAATAGGGCTCATTAATAGTGTAAACTCAGGTGTTTCTAAGGTTCAATTTCATGTTGTGCAGAAGTCTTTTTTTTTAAGTAAATAACAAAACAGTATTAACTGACTCAGCTGGAATATGTACATTGTAGAGGGCATTTTAATAGTTGGAAAAAACTATTCGAATTTTTCAGTTGCTATTAACTCATCTGTTAGATGGAATTTTGAATTCAACTTTCCCACCTAGCTATTTAGAAAGCATTTTTGATAATTAAAGAAAAAATGTGTGACTGTTAAATCAAGAGCATGGAATTTTCACTATTATATTAGATTATGGTGACTGATGGACACATAATAATCCTTTACAATTATACGTCTTGCTACAGTTTTAAAGTAGTTACACACATATAATTATTAAAATTAATTACTTTTAATTGACAAAATTGTATATATTTATAGTGTACATGATGTTTTATATATCATATTAATTAATAGTATGCATACTCATGTAACGTGATTGAATGACTATGGCACTTAACTATACAATCAGTCCAATAAGAGGCAATGTTTGCATTGTTACTGATAGTTGACAAAAAAGACTTAGTAAGTTGAAGTGACTTATACAAGAATATTAAATTAATAATTAATAGAATTGATACCATAATCTCAATTTTATGTTTTCTAGTCTTTTTAAATGCGTACTCTTACCTTATTAACTATTTAATTGCTTTGTATTATTTACCAAACATACATTGAGTATTCACAATGTAACATGAATTGCTTGTGGAAATACAAACACAAAACATGATTCTTATCTTTAAACAAAGTTTACCACTTAGTGATACTGATATGTAAAAGTATATTAACACTCAGAATGGTGTGAAAATAGAAAAAAATATAAGCCAATAAAATAATGGCTTACAGAAGAAAGTAATGAACCCTGTAAGACTAAAGATATTTTTTACAGGAAAGATAATTGAACAAGATGTTGAAGAAGGAATAGATGTTTATTTGTGATGTAAGGCAGAAAGTACCTTCCATTTACACAAGAATCAACATGAGCTTATTAAGCAACCTGGGGTTTACAGAACTGTCAGTAAACCTGGGGCTGGCTAGGCAAATGAAGGACCTTTTCCTTTCAGAAATTACTTAAAGTATTGCTCTCAGACTATTTCAGAACTGAAGGAGATCATTGAAATCAGAGTCCATTTTTTTTAATTTTACCCATGAATAAATCTAAGCTCTTGGAAAAATTAACCTGCCCAAGATGCAACTAGTTAAAAGAGATTTTAAACTGACCCACTGAACAGGAACTGGCTCACTTTAGTCTGAAAATCAGGTCACTTTGGATCACATCTATAGGTACATTTATAAAGAGATGAAAAAATAAATAAAGAGGACAATGTGTGTGAAACTATTTTGAAAAGAAAACCTACTGATTTTGAATTATTGACTCTTAGGGAAATAATCAGGCTATTCTGCCTCTGGCTGAGTGGATTCTACTACACAGAGGACCAGTGTATTAACATTTTTTTGTATTTACACTAAAGAGATTGGATAGCAACTATTTAAAAGAATACACTTCACCTCACATCTAGAAAAGGTTCAAAATTAATTCATGACTTAAAACTACTCAATTTCTAATCATCTTCTAATACCTTGGAGGACAAATCTGTTGTTGGGAACTCTCAAGATGCCATTATTATCATTGTGCTGAATTATTTAAAACTTGTATCAAAGCACCAGATTAAATTGCTTTGGTCTTATGTAAAATTCCTCTGATCTTTGGCAATCATTACTTATGTATAGCTTCCATAATTATCCCCCTTTGCAAAAACTCCAAAAAAAAGGGTCTCTAACTATAGCTACAAGGCATTATTTTACTTTTAGAGTAAAAAAGTATCTCTAATATGAAAAAAAGTTAAAACAAAAAACTATAGTCTCTAAGATTTAGAAGCAAGATTTTCTATGTGAAAAGCAGGTTATCTAAACAGTTTCTTTCCCTGAGAGAGATATTCATAATATTTATTATAAAATATAAATATTAGGTTTCTTGCTTCGTGTGAACTATTTGTAGGTATAGTAAATATAATTCTTCTAAAATAAAACTAGGATAATAGCAACTGTTAATATTTACATTTCTTAAGAGTCGTGAAGATTACTTTAAGAAAATGTTCAAAAATTAAATGAAAATTTTCCATATGACTGGAAATAATATTCAACATGTGATTTTAAGCTGAAATTGGCTGTAGTTTCACATTTGGCTTTAAACAGAACAAGTCTATGTTTAATAAGGATGTGTTTCTAAAACCTAGACTAGGGTAAGTTTGTACAAGAAAAATTGATGTTGAATCTTCTGGTTTACATATTGATCTGTTGCAACCAATTTGTCTTTAGCTGAGAACTATCTACTATTACCTTGGTAGCCACAAGAAACACCTTGTATAAATAATAAATGAGGGCTTTTTTTTTGTATGTTTTATTTTTGTATGTGTATTCATTGTGCTTTTGTATTTGTATTCATTATTGCTAAATATTCACAGAAAGTCTTTATAATATTAAAATTTAAAAGTAAATGATAATATAAATAATAACTACTGTTTGGAATCTTTTACCTAAATGAAAAAGTAAATTTCTCAGGATATAATTAGTCCCAGAAATGAAAACATTTTGATAGTGATTATTATTGTAGTATGTGTGATTTTTAGACCAGTAGGGTGCTATTAACAATAATATTTATTAATAATTATCTAAAGTAAAATTGACCTTTAAATGTTTGGAGAAATCTGGCTTTCAATAGGAATAATTAAGAAATATTAAGCAACAAACTATGAATAAATGGTTTAAAAATATTCAGAGTGGTGTACAATGAGATACATGTTGTAAAATTCTTTTTTCCTCCTTTACCTAGCTAGGGAGACTTATAAGGGGGAAAGCACTCAGGTAAAAAGAATTCAATTTAAGTTCAGTTTTGTACTAAATTAGTAATTTGACTTTACGTAAGTCAAGATTTAATCTAAGTATATTTCTTTATCTGCAACTAGGAGACCAATACTACTAAGAATAGCTAATATCCCACAAAGGAGACTATTATGACAAAGACGAATTAGCTGAGTCACAAAATAAATGTTGATACCAGGCTTCAAGTAAAGTCAGAACGTATTATCTTAAACACTATGAGATACTGACACCCTGAACTGTTAGCTTTCACATGGTTGTTATTTTCATATTTTAGGGGTTTCATGAATCACAAAGAGCTTAGCGAATTGAAAATTACCTTTGAAATGTATCATAGATTATCTTGTTATTTTTTCAAATGAAAAGATTATTCTGCTCACAAAAATCTATATTTTCTTGGGAAATCTGAGAAAAGCATCTAGTCTGCTTAATTATAGTGTGTCAGTGTGATTTCCTAGTTTTGATATATATATATATGCATTGAATAGGTATGCTGAACCTCTCTCCACTATTTTTGCAATATTTTGAAAGTTAATAGTGATTTCAATATAAAAAGTATAAATAAATATCAGTATTGCCCACAGTAGCTTTATAAAAACTGCACAAGTTGTTCCACTGACATATAGAAAGGCAATATTAAAAACTCTATTTCTATTGCTTTAAGATATGTTTCTTCTATACCAAGTCGTTGAGAGATTTTATCATGAAGGACACTAAATTTATCAAATGCTTTTTTGGCATTGATTTAAATGATTATATGATTTTTGTCCTTTATTCTCCAATGTGAGGTATCACTTTTATTGATTTATGTATGTTGAACCATCCTTGTATCCCTGGGATAAATTCCACTTTATAGTGGTAAATGATCTTTTAATGGATTGTTGAATTTGGCTTGCTAGTAGTGTGTTGAGTATTTTTGCATGTATGTTCATCAGGGATATTGGCCAGTAGTTTTATGTTATGTCGTTGTGTTCTGTTTTCATATCAGAGTAATGCTGGCCTCATAAAATCATTCTAAAAGTATTCTATCCTTTTCAAGCTTTTTGGAATATTTTTAGTAGAATTGGTATTAGTTCTTTAAATGTTTCATAAAATTCAGCAGCAAAGCCATCAGATCCTAGTCATTTCTCTGAATGGAGACTTCTTATTACTGCTTCTATCTCATTACTCATTGTTGGTTTGCTCGGGTTTCTATTTTATCATGGTTCAACATTGGCAGTTTATATGCCTCCAGGAATTTATTCATTTTTCTTAGATTTCCCAATTTGTGTATAGTTGTTTATAATATAATACATTATAACATTATAATAGTATATATTAATGTCTAATGATCCTATTTATTTTTGTAGTATCAGTTGTAATATTTTCTTTTATATTTTTGATTTTGTTTATTTGAATCTCTCTCTCTTTTTTAGTCTAGTTAAAGATATGTTGAGTTTGTTCGTCTTTTCCAAAAAACAAATCTTTGTTTCATTGGTTGGAGAAAGAGATAGGCTAAATACCGGTGTTCTTGCCAAATGCGATGTATGCCACCTTGTATTTTTCAACAAACTTAAAGTATATTGAGACCATATGAGTGTTTTCAGTCAATGATGAATGGAAAAAACGATTGTGTGTTGCTACTTGGCTAAGTTAATTAAGATTCACTGTGCTCCCTTCACCAGGTCCTTCTGCTGCTGAAGAGACCTATAAGGACATGGGTTTCAGAGGGCATGGCTACAAGCTGAAAGAGGACCAGCTGGATACATTAGACATCATCATGGGAAAGAAGTTGAGCTATAAGGGTGGCTCGGCTGTTGTAAAATTTATAACAAAATTTATAATTTTAAGAAGTTAGCAAATTTTATAAACAATAAAAACTGATGTTGATCTCTTTTGGAATTGAACTTAATTGTGTGTTAAATCATACCTTTGAAAAAACAAAAATTTTTTTGAGTTAAAAAGTAATGAAAAATGAAAGTTTAAATACTTAAAAAAATTATTATTAATTATCAGTAAAAATAGCTTTACTCAAAACCATCCCCCACGTACAGTTCCATATTGCTCAGGGACTTGCTAAAATTATCCTGACTGTCCAAACTGAAAAAAGAAAGTCACAGCAAATAATAATTCTGTATATTACTTCTCTATCCCACTTAAGATGAATTATCTTCTCCAAGTAATTGCTGTTTGACAAGTTTCATGTTTTGAATAATGAGTAAATGAAAAAAAGTTGCACATACGATGCTATTAGCAATTTTATGATGTGACCACAAAAGTTGTGTTGAATAATTCTCACTATTAAAAAATGTTTCTAAAAGGTGTACTAGTATTTTGTATTTAAAGATAAAAATATAATTATTTTACTTCATTATAAAAAACTTTGCTTCTAGGTTAAAAAGAAAAATCCACCCCATAAAGTAGAAGTTTTAGGCTTAAAGACATAAGAGACAATTGCTTCCCTAGGCAACTCAGTAAAAAACACATACACATTTTTTTCTCTACAGAAACATGTAGTATGCCTTTGGAGTTTTTACATCTGAGACCTATCAGGAAACTGAACAACTGACTTGTCTCTCTATAAGAAATACTCAGCATTCAAAGTTAATTGCTATGAATGACAGTTAATGAAATATTATTTAATTCTTTTTTACATCATTTTGGCTAAAAAAAAAAACAGATGAAAAAATCCTTGTGCAAAGAGAAAGTTCAGAAAAGTCTGTAGAAAATCATTCGGATTTGGGTGCATTATCTTGACTTAATCTGCTTAGCTCTCCAAGGTCAACATTCTGAGACTTTTTGTAAATAGCCAAGGAATCTCAGATGCTCCAAAGTAATCAGAACCTCAGCTATGCAAATGATTCCAAATGAAGCAAAGCTTCATAGAGAATAGCAAAATAACAATATCAATCAGGACATATGTTTTGAACCATAGCATCTTCACAATCGAATAGTAAAGGCCAGCCCGTTTACTTTATGACCAATCTATTTTCTTTATGGGAAAAATAAATAAGCGCGTTCTACTTAGTTGGCAGAAAGTGAGATATTCTCTACTTTTTGCTCTACAATGAAGCAAAATTAGCAGAAAGGAACAGAGAAGAATGTGATTTTTCAGAATGCATGCCATTTTAAACTTGATTTTTAGTACTGGATTATGTACAATTTTAATTGACAATGAAACATCAAATAATTTAAATGTATAGTAATGTAATATTACAGCTGTAAGTCTTTTTTTTTTTTTTCCTGCAAAAAGCTTTATTTTTATTTGGTCCAGGGCAGCTAAAAAGCTGCCTACTGGCTGGATCAGGAGGCTCAAGCAGAAGCCCTAATACGTTGAGAGGGGCCCCCAAGAGGCCGCAGGACTCCTAGTCGTGCTTCAGGGTGAGCCTTTTGAAGAGATACTCGCCAAGCCCAGGCTCGGGCCCAGCCAGCCTGCGAAGGTTGGTCAGGTGGTCATCCATCTTCTTGATGTGTTTCACTTCCTCATCTAGGATGTGGTTCTCCTGGAAGTCACAGAGATGTGGGTCTGTGGATCCCAGGGCATGAAGGTCCAAAAGAGCTTGGTTCAGGCTCTTTTCCAAGGTCATGGCAGCTTCCATGGCATCCAGGGTTTTACCCCACTCATCTTGAGAGGGTTTCTGGATATCCTGGAAGAGGGCGCTGCTGCCACACTGGTTTTGCATCTTCAAGAGACGCTGGGCGCCCTTGCACTTGTCTTCTGCCAATTCATGTTAGAAGTGCCCCATGCCTTCCAGGGCCACATCACCGCGGTAGAAATAGAAGCCCAGAGAGAAGGTGTAGGAGGCCTGCAGATACACATTGACCCTGCGGATGACGGCGGCCTCAACCTCGTGGAACAATTCTGGTGAACCTGGGATCTCATGGTTGGTCAGCAAGAAGGAGCTAACCGCAAAAACGGTGGTCTCTGGTCCCAGAAACAGGAGGTGGCCTGGAAGGTGGTCTCGGAGGTTGCAAGTGGAAAGAGACCGGAGGGCAGTGGTAGGTTACAAGAGAGGGAATCCCCGGATCTGTTGGGTCCAAACACTGTTGAAGCAAGAGACAGATTCGTGGGAACGCCAAACGCGCGGCCCAGTTTGAAGTCTTAATTCCAAGGAAGAGAAAGTAACATTGGCTAACTTCAGCAAAGGAAACTTATTAGGAGGATATTAGTGGTTCACAAATCAATGGGACCCCAAACTAAGAAATTATCAATAGCCGGGCTCCGTGACTCAGCCTGTAATCCCGCACTTTGGGAGGCCGAGATGAGTGAATTGACGGAGCCCGCGGGTTCGAGACCCGCCTGGGCAACTTGGCGAGACCTCATCTCTACAATAAATCAAAAATCAGCCGGGCGTGGTAGCGCGCGCCTGTAAATTCCGGCTACTCAAAAGGCTGAGGTGGAAGGATCGCCGGAGCCCAGCGGGTCAAGGCTGCGGTGGCCAGGAGCGGCCACTGCACTCCAGTCTGGGCGACAGAGTGAGACTCCAACTCAAAAAAGAAAAAAAAGAAAAGAAATTATCAATATAGTTAATAATAGAGTATAGTATTGTACATTTCAAAATTGTTAAAAGAATAAATTTAAAATGTTCTCATTACAAAAATATTAAGTATTTGTGGCAGTGGATGTATTAACTAGCTTCTTTTAATTACTTCATATTGTATGTATAAATTATGAAATCACTTTGTACCCCGTAAATGTATATAATTATAAATTAATTTACCAGAAAGATATTATCAAGACACAAGTTACATCTGAAAGCTTAGTTACATCTGAAAGCTTAGTTAGTATGAATCACAATGACTTTATAGAATAAACAACTTAATAAGAATCCTGTGTATGTGATAACTGACTTGCACCTAAATTTTTTTTTTTTTAACCTTTACATCACTGTCTTTATCCTGGGAAAATGTGTCCCATTGTTTTAACTTATGACATGCTTTGCAGTCTCTGAATGAACTGATATTCTGATTGCTTTAGAGAGAAAGAGATGAGATAGGGGAATTGTCCAGTGCACTCTACTTCTTTGACGGCTCAACATTCTTAAAACCCTGCTACATATTTGCATTTCCAAAAGTGACTATGCAATATAATGAAAAAAATCACTACTATAACAGCTAATAGCACACCTATCTCATCTGCTACTGCATTATCTTTTGAGTCCAGATAGCTATTCCTACAGTGGTAATAGATAATCTGTGTATCAAGTATTGCTGTACAGTAAATTGGATATGCCTCCTATATCAGCCAACAAGAAAATATACATCCAACTTTAGAATAAACATCAATAACAAAAAAGTCTTGAAAAATGTATTAATATATCCCTAGTTCTTGTAGAGATAAACTTCATATTAATAGCACACAAATGAATACTGCTACGTTCAAAAATTTTCCCAAACCTTTAAACATGTTGTCCTGAATAAGACTTCCTAACTTCATTCATTGTTCATCTCAATTTCATACTACGTTTTTTTTCAAATAAATGAAACATTTGTCTGCAAAATTTTATGTTGCCATAATTTTTTTCCTAAATGAAAACTAATTTCTTAAGTTAAAACTAGCAATGTGAAGATGAGGAAACAACCCCTGCCACATCACAAACAATGTCATTACTATTGTCCAAATAATACCAAATGTTGCTCTGGCAAAAAGTCAGGAAGAATAGAAGATTTAAAATTATTTGAAACAATTGTTTCTGACCATATTTTACTTCATTCAATGAATGCTTAATGAACTTTTCTTGTAATCCAATATGCACACAGATTATTATAAAAGGATATTTTACACTGGCTGCATTACTACCAACTAAATGCCCAATAATGGGAAAATTATTACACAAAGTAATATGTACATAAAGTATATTGCAGTTATTTAAAATGTAAATAAGGAATAACCCTGTAAAAATATTGTAATGTTAAATTGAAATGATTATAAAAAATGCATATAATTGTTTTAGTTGTAGTGAGTACATTTAACATAAACGCCACCATCCTAATAACTTTTTAAGCACACAATTCTCTATTGTTAACTACAGGCACTATGTTGAACAGAAGATCTCTAGAATTATTCATCTTGTATAACTGAAACTTTATACCGATTAAACAGCAATTCTCCATTTCTCTCTATTCCAAGACTCTGGCAACCACCGTTATACTCTCTGTTTTCTATGAGGTTGAAAATTTTAGGTTCTTCATATAAGTGGAACCATGCAGTGTTTGTCATTCTGTAACTGGTTTATGTCACTTAGTATAACTACCAAGTCCATCCATGTTTTCACATAGGGCAGAATTTCATTCTTTTATAAGGACAAATGATATTTAATTTTATGTATATACCACATTTTCTATATTAATTAGTTTGTTGGTAAACATTTAGGTTGTTCCCCTACCTTGACTATTTTGAATACTGCTTCAGTTAACATGGGAGTGATGGTGTCTCTTTGAGATACTGATTTTAATTCTTTTTGATATATGCCCCAAAACTGATTGCTGGATCATGACCTTTTCACAGAGTCCACATTATTTTACAGTCTCACAAACAGTGTAAATGGCTCCAATTTCTTGATATTCTCAACAATTATTCTCTTTGTTTTTATTACAGCTATTCTAATAGGTATAGGATAAAATCTCATTAAAGTTTTGATTTGTATTTCCCTGATGATTAGTGATGATGAGCATCATTTGTTTTTGTTTTTTTCACTTTTGTTTGCTTGTTTTAAAGATGTGTATACCTAACAATTTGTATACCTAACAATTCAGGGTTAGGTATACAAATGTTCATTATGCAGGTACCTTTGTTGATGACATGTGCACCTCCCCCGGCAGTTTCCCTTCACTGCCAATCCCACCACCCCTCCCCTGGAAGTTTCCCATCACTGGCAATCCCTTTCTTATGGCATTATGATAACTGTTCAAGGCCTGCTTAGAGTTGAGAACATATCGTACTCTGTTCTTTGTTTCTATGATAGATCTCTGAGTATGATAGACTCTAAATCTATACAAGTTGCTGCAAAGTCCATATGATTGTCCTTGTCCTTTATGGCTACATAATATTCCATTGTGTATATGTACCACACTTTTTTTATTCAGTCCAGGTTTGATTGGGCAGTATGATTGGTTCCATATTTTTGCTATTGTGAATAGAGCTGCAACAGACATGCATGTACAGTTATCTTTTTTGTAGAATGATTTGAGTTCCTCTGGGTATATTCCCAATAGGGGGATTACTGGGTCATATGGAAGGTCAATTTCTAGTTTTTTCAGAAATCGCCACACTGTCTTCCAAATGGCTGCACTAGTTTGCATTCCTGCCAGCAGTGTAGAGGTGTTCCTTTTTTTCCGCATCCCTGCCAGCATCTATTGTTGTTTGTTTTATTAGTGGTGGCCATTCTTACTGGGATTAGGTGGTATCTCAATGTGGTTTTGATTTCCATTTCTCTGATGATTAGTGAGGATAAGCATTTTTTTCATGTGTCTGTTGGATGCCCATATATCTTCTTTGAGAAGCGTCTATTCATGTCTTTTGCCCATTTTTTAACGGGACTGTTTTTTGTGTGTGTTTTTTTTTTTCTTTCAGCACATTTGAGTTCCTTGTAGGTCCTAGATGTTAGACTTTTGTCAGATATACAGTTGGCAAATATTGTTTCCCATTGTGTGGGTTGTCTCCTTCTCTTGATGGTTTCTTTTGCTTTGCAAAAGCTCATCAGTCTGATGAGGTCTCACTTGTCTATCTTATTTCTTATGGTATGGGCACTTAGGGTTTTGGTCAGGAATTGGTTGCCAGTTCCAATTTCCATAAGGGTATCTCCTACATTTTCTAAGATTCTTGCAGTTTGAGGTTTTACGTTTAGGTCTTTGATTCATTTAGAGATGATCTTTGTGTATGGTGATAGGTAAGTGTCCTGTTGCATTCTTCTGCAGGGGTATCCAAACAGGAAAAGAAAAATTAAGTTATCCCTCTTTGCTGATGATATGATCATATACCTCGAAAATCCAAGAGAAACTGTCAAAAACCTGCTTGCACTGATAAAGGACTTTGGCAAAGTCTTGGGGTACAAAATCAACGTGCAAAAGAGAGTTGCATTCTCATACACCAACAATAAGCAGGCAGAGAACCAAATAAAAAGCACAATCCCATTCACAATAACCACAAAAAAATTGAAGCACCTCGGCATCTTCCTAATCAGAGAAGTGAAAGGCTTTTACAATGAGAACTGTAAAACACTGCTCAAAGAAATCCAAGAAGAGACAAACAAATGGAAAAATATTCCATGCTCGTGGATAGGAGGAATCAACATCGTTAAGATGTCTATCCTACCAAAGGCAATCTACAGATTAAATGCAATACTCATTAAGTCACCAATATCATTCTTCTCAGACCTGGAAATGACAATACAGAAATTCATATGGAAGCATAAATGACCACAAACAGCCAAAAAAACCTTAGCAAAAGAAACAAAACAGGAGGTGTCACACTTCCAGACTTCAAACTTTACTATAAGGCTACAATAATCAAAACAACCTGATATTGGTACAAGAACAGGCATATAGACCAATGGAACAGGATAGAGATTCCTGAAGCAAAGCCTCAATTTCTCAACCAACTCATCTATGTCAAAGTCTCCAACAACAACCACTGGGGAGAGGAGAACCTAATCAGTAAATGGAGCTGGGGAAACTGGCTGATCACATGCAGAACGTTGAAACAGGAGCATCATTAGTTAACTATGAGCCACTTGTTTGTCTTCTTTGAAGAAATGACTGTAGAAGCAGTTTGTTCATTTAAAAAGTCAGTTGCTTTTTTTCCCAGTAAGTTGTAGGAAACATATATTTTGGATTAACATCTTGTCATATATTTGCAAATATTTTTACCCACTTTGTAGATTATCAAAAAACAAAGGAAAAGAAAAGAAATCATTGTCTATACCAATGGCATGAAGCTTTTCTTCTAATTTTTTTTTTTTTTTTTGAGTTGAAGTCTCACTCTGTCGCCCAGACTGGAGTGCAGTGGCCACTCCCGGCCACCGCAGCCTCGACCTGCTGGGCTCCAGCGATCCTTCCGCCTCAGCCTTCTGAGTACCCGGAATTACAGGCATGCGCCACCAAGCCCAGCTGATTTTTTGATTTATTGTAGAGATGAGGTCTCGCCAAGTTGCCCAGGCAGGTCTTGAACCCCCAGGCTCAGGCAATCCACTCACCTTAGCCTCCCAAAGCGCGAGATTACAGGCTGAGCCACCAACCCCAGCTTTTTTTTGAGTTTTAAACGTCAACCCTTATGTTTAAATATGTAACCCAACCTTAACTGATTGTTTGTGTATGGTGTAATGTAAGGGTTCAATTTCATTCTTTGTAGGTGGATATTGATTGTTTCCTGGACACCAATTGTTGAAGAGACTACACTCTCCTTATTGTGCATTCTTGGCGCTCATGTTAAGAATCTGTCAGCCATATATGGGTGGGTTTATTTCCCAGCTCTCTATTCTGTTCAGTTGGTCTATATGTCTGCTTTTATGTCAGTATCATATTAAATGGTACTTTTATGTCAGCATATTTTTTTTTTTGAGTTGGAGTCTCACTCGGTCGCCCAGACTGGAGTGCAGTGGCCGCTCCCGGCCACCGCAGCCTCGACTTGCCGGGCTCCGGCGATCCTTCCGCCTCAGCCTTCCAAGTAGCCAGAATTACAGGCATGCGCTACCATGCCCGGCTGATTTTTTTATTTATTGTAGAGATGAGGTCTCGCTGCCCAGGCGGGTCTCGAACCCGCGGGCTCAGGCAATCCACTCACCTCAGCCTCCCAAAGGCGCGGGATTACAGGCTGAGCCACCGAGCCCGGCTTATGTCAGCATATTATATAGTAAAGCTTTGCAATATATTTTGAAATCAGAAAATGTGATTATTCAGCTTTATTCTTTCTCAAATTGCTCTGATTATTTGGGATCCTTTGTGGTTCTGTATGAATTTTAGCATTGTTTTCTCTATATCTGTAAAAGAAATGCTGTTGAAATTTTGATAGGGATTGCATTGAATCTGTTTATTGTTTGGGTAGCTTTGATATTTTAACAATTTTGTCTTCCAATCCATAAACACAGAATGTCTTTCTCTTTATGTGTGTCTTTTAAAAATATTTTTGACATATGTTTTGTAGTTTTCACTGAATATGTCTTTCACCTTCTCAGTTGTTTCTTTTTTAAGAATTGTATTTTTTTAAGATTATTTTTAATGGAATTGTTAATTTCCTTTTCAAATAGGTCATTATTAATGTATAGAAGACAATTTATTTTTGTATATTAATTTTTTATTTTGTAACCTTACCGAATGTATTAGTTCTAAAGGGTTTCTGATGGAGTCTTTAGGATTTTCTACATATAAGATCATATTATCTGTAAACAGAGATAATTTTGCTTCTTCCTTTCCATTTGGATGTCTTTTTTTTTTTCTTGTTTAATTATTCAGTCTAGGACTTCCAATACTTTGTTAAATCGAAGTTGAGAGTTGTCTCTTTCCTGATCCTAGAGTATAATGTTAGCTGTGGGCTTTTCATAAATGGCCTTTATTATGTTGTGTTGAGTTTCTTCTATATTAAATTTGTTAAGGGTTTTCAGTTTCTATTACAAAGTGTTGTCAAATGTTATCAACTGCCTTTTCTACATATATTGAGATTACACTGTGATTTTTAAAAAATCTTTCCTATTCTGTTAATGTGATGCACACATTAATTGACTTGCATATGTTGAACTATCCTTCCATTCCAGGGATAAAACCTATTTTATAATAATGTGTGATTATTTTAATGTGCTGTGGAATTTGGGTTGCTAATATTTTTGTTAAGTATTTTTCACTTAGGTTTATTGGAATAGAGGCTATGGTGGCTGTGAGTGTGTCACTGCACTCCAACCTGGGTGACAGAGAGAGACGCTGACTCAAAAAAAAAAAAAGAAATTGGAGTGTTGAAGTTTTTTACTATAATTATATTTATATTGCTGTCTATTTCTCCCTTCAGTAATGTCAATATTTACTCTACATATTTATGTGATTTTAAGTTGAGTGAATTATAATTGCTATAAGTTCATGGTAAATTGACACCTTTATCATTGTATAATGACTTTTTTGTGTTTTTTGACAATTCTTTACTTAGAGCAAATTTTGTTTGATGTAAGAGACTCCTCTGCTCTTTTTTGGTTATGATTTGCATCTTTTTTCTTTTCTATTCTTTCATTTTCAGTCTTTGTTCTTTTGTTTTAATTTTTTTTAATTTTAAAAATCTCCAGCAGATGGTATGAAGTTATATCTTTTTTTTTTTTTTTTACTAAGTAATTTCTTGCCTTTTGTTTTGGGTGTTTATTCATGTTTAAGTAATTATTAATGGGTAAGAACTTACTATTGACATTTTTATTAATTACTTTTCACATGTTTTGTAGTTCCTTGTACCTCTTTTCCTTTCTGGTCGTCTTCCTTTTTGATTTGTTAATTGTTTGAACTGATATGTTTTTATTTCTCTTTTTATTTTTTCCTCTTCTACAAGTATTTTCTTTGTTATTATTATGAAGCTTGCATAAAATGTCATGTAGTTATAATATTCTAGTGTAAAGCGGTAACAACTTAACTTCACTTTTTTAAAAAAAAAAAAGCTCTATACTTTTACATCCACACACACACACTTTGTTATTGATGTCATATTTTACATGTTTTTATATTGTATATTCATTAGACATTATTGTACTTATAGTTACCCTTAAAAATTTTGTCTTTTAACTCTTATACTAGAATTAAAAGTGACTTACATGCCATCATTACTTTATTATAGCATACTCTATTCATTAGTATATTTACCCCTACCAGTATTATACTTTCATATACTTTTGTTGCTGCTAGTATCCTTTGGCTCAACTATTAACAATGCTCTTTATTATTTCTTATAAGTTTAGGGGTGACAAACTACCTGAGTTTGTGCATGTCTTAGAAAACCTCTATCCCTTCTTTATTTTTGAAGGTCAGTTTTGTTGGATGCAATATTCTTGTTGGCAGAATTCTCTTCTGGTCTGCAAAATTTCTGCTAAGATTCAGGGATAGTCTTATAGAGGCTCTTTTATATTTAACTAGTCACTTTTATCTTGCTGTATTCAAAATTATTTGTCTTTGATCTTTGACAATTTGATTATAATGTATCTTGGTATAGGTTTTTTTAGGTTCATCCTATATGGTGCCTTTGAGCTTCATGAATCTAGATTTCTTTATGTCTATATTTCTCCCTTGATTGAGAGGTTTTTTTAGTCATTCTTTCTTTAAATAAACTTCCTTTTTCTCTCTCTTTATCCTTTTGTGGAGGACGGCTTTAATAATACATATATTGTTTCTCTTTATGACTGAGCCTCTTTGAAATGACTATTTTAAATTTTTCATCAAAAATGTATAGCTCTCAATTTCTTTATTGTTGATACTGGAGATTTATTATGTTCCTTTGATTGTGTCATGTTTTCTGATTCTTTGTGGTTCTTGTAGCTTGTGTTGATTTCTACACATTTGAATAAAAGTCATCTCTCCCAGTCTTTACAGATTGGCTTTGAAGGGCAAAGACTTTCATCAATTATCCTAGTGTCTGAGAGACTCTCTAACATTTTTTATGAATGTGTATTCTTTGAACTTGTGTGTGTAGATTCTTAATAAGAGGAATTTAATGTCTTCTTTTTTTTCAGGTACCTATAATCTCTTGCCCTTTTGAAAAAATCAAACTACAATACTATAGGTCAAGACATTGGTGGCAAATTTCACTCCTCTCCCTCCTTTTCTGTGAAGTATACATGCCTCTTTACCTTCTCCAAAATCTTGAAGAGCCATGCTGGGTATAGCAAGCTAACTGTTATTTTTCCTTTGTTCTATGTCAATTTTATCAGTACTCCAGGTGATAAAACAAAAAACAAAACAACTAAGCAAAATACACACACACCAAAAAAAAAAAAACAAAAACAAAAACAAAAAAGCCAACCTCTTGAAAAGTACACTGAGGTGGAGGCACTAGAATCCTGTCCTCCCTGCTCCTTAGAGAGAAGGCTTTGGTTCTGTACCTTCTCTCATTCTCACAGAGCTGTTACTGGTCAGAGCAATCTACCTGCCCTTTCCCCCACTCCCTTTTTTAAAACTGCCTTCAGGCCATTTGAGCCTTGTCGGTTCCACCAGCACCCAATGCGAGGTGAGACAGAAACTGGCCTTCTGGGCAAGGTGCTAAAAAGCCAGGATGTTGGAGGCATAGTCTACTCTCTTTTCCTCCTTGAGGAAGGAGATGTAGGCTAAGACAATCTTTCTGGAGGCTGAACTAGACAGCTTGGTGGAGGAGGTGACACCGGTAAAATGAAATTGCTCTTCTTACTGGTTTCAATGTAGCTGTTCTCAGTCTAGAGTGTTTCACTTTCTTGAATAGAATCTGGACTCCTCATAAATGCATTTTGACCCATATATCATTATTAAATCTGTGTTTCTGTCAAGTATCAAAAGCTTGAACTTATTCTGCCATCTTGCTGATGTCACTTATCTACTTGTCTCTTGTTATGCTAAGCTATACCCTCACCTGCTTCATGGCTTTTACATTTGCTGTTCCTGCTCCCAAATATTTCATTTTCTGCCTCACTTCATTTAGGTTCACACTCAAATATCACCTTATCAGTACAATATTCTATGTCTTCCTTCTGTATAAAAAGATCTTAAGGACATATTGCCACTTTTATCCTTTTTATCTGTTAACCACCTTCCCTTTTCCTGTAACACTTATTGATGTGTTATATTTTCTGTCTAGTTGTTGTCTTAATACCCCTGCCTTTAGCCCCATCACTTCAAGTTAAGATTCATGAAGTTCAGGAAGCTGGAGTTTTCTGCCTACTGTTCTATCTGTTGAATTAGGAATAATGCTTGTAACTTGAAAGATGACAGGTGAGCACCTTTACTTACCAATGAGAGCCAGTCCATTCTTCTTTGGTCACATGGATGGACTGCTCTTTCTTCAAATTGAAGTTAGAGGTGGACATATGACAAGCATACCTTTCCAAAGAAATTCGGGTGAGAAAACCGCATATTACATCTAGATGTTTGCATTTATTTGTTGATTCAAGTTTTCAACCATCGTTTTTTCCCCTGTGTGAAGATCTTGAAAGCTCATGTTCATATGGGAGTGCCAAAAGATTGAAACAGCCTGGAATGCTTAGTGTATACTCCAAGCACAGCTGTTATGGAGAGTTACCCAGATCTAGAATGGACTTTCACAACAGAAAAGTAAACTTGTGGTGTACAGGCATGGAAATAAGAAATTTGTGATATCATGGCGTAACCTAACTTGCCTTGACAGGTGTAATGATCAATAAATATGAGCTGAAGCCAGGCTCAGTGGCTCAGCCTGTAATCCCACACCTTTGGGAGGCTGAGGTGAGTGGATGACGTGAGCCCATGGGTTCGAGACCCAACTGGGCAGGCAAGACCTCATCTCTACAATAAATCAAAAAAAATTAGCCGGGTGTGGTAGCGCATGCCTGTAATTCCTGCTACTTGGAAGGCTGAGGCAGAAGGATCACTGGAGTCCAGCAGGACAAGGCTGCGGTGGCCGGGAGTGGCCACTACACTCCAGTCTGGGCAACAGAGTGAGACTCCAACTCAAAAAAAAAAAAAAAAAAAGGACTTACGGCAAAATGGCGACAGGGCAACCCGGTCTGTGAAAACCTCTGCAAAGGAGAACTGCAGTGGGTCTCTGACTCTCGCCCCGGGGGCTACGGACCCCAACGTCGCAGCCTGCTCTTCATACGGAGGTTGGCCGTTGCCACCTCTGGGGCATCGCAGCGGTCTGGATAGCCACTGTAGCGCAGACGCCGCCACTGCCGCAGCCACCGCCACTGCCACCGGTAGCACATCACACCACCCGGGCCGGAGGCGATCCACAACTTCAGTCCTTGAAGACCCTTCAGGGAAGATCTGCTGGGATCGCTGCCACCTCTTCTGCGACCGAGACGTCCTGCCCGCCGTAAGTCTCCTGCCATCTGCCCTGAGGCAGGCAGCCATCTTGTCACCTTCAGCTTCTGCCATCCCTGTCCGGCCCCACCCCCTCTAGGGCGAGCAGCCGAGATAGCACCACCTGCTGGTGATTCAAGGTAGCAACACCAAAATGGGAGAAACAAGCTTGATAAAGACATAGGCCAGAGTGGTGAACAGAGGGTGATCTGAACTGTCCTTCACAGCAGACCAGGGGCAACTGACTCTAACTGCAAACTAATTTACCAGCTTGAAAAGAAAACTAGAAATCAGACCTGAAAGGACATTGGACTTAAACGAAATGTCTCAGAGTGTGCGTCATTGATTCTGTTAGTTTAATGACTTAATTCTATTCCTACTGTATTGTTCCTTTTTTTCTTTTTTCCTCTTCCTTTTCTTCT
Organism: Cephalopachus bancanus; assembly: GCA_027257055.1. Lineage (NCBI taxonomy): Eukaryota > Metazoa > Chordata > Mammalia > Primates > Tarsiidae > Cephalopachus > Cephalopachus bancanus. Next base: position 362,524 of record JAPVLO010000445.1, on the reverse strand, counting down.
CTTTTCTTCTCTCTGTAAACCACATCTTTGTATAGAGGAACAGCACACTAATAAGGTGGTTGGATAGCTGGTATGTTAGCATCACTATATGTTTTATTTTTGTCTGTATGAGAGTTGGTTCATCAGTAGCTGTGGTCTATTGTTTTTATCTGTTTCAGTATAGGCCTCTCTCTCTATTTGTTGGCACACTCATTTGTTTCCCCCCTTACTCCTCTATCTCTCCACCCCCATCTTCAACCCACTGTCTGCTCCATTCTTTCCCCTCTGTTAACCACGTTTTATTTCAGGGAGTAAACCTACAGCCCCACTACATGAACAGATTCCAAGGCAGTAGGAAGTGGGTTCCAGATTATTCACACACCTGTCAGCAAATACCAGGACCTGCAGATAGATTTTGAATCACAGCTCCCCCTTTAAGTAAATCTCAAAACTGCAAAAAGGACCACTCCCAACCTACAGTGCAACTCCAGAATTGAACAAAGTAAGAGGACATACATAAAGAATAGGAGATTGAACAAACAGAAGTAAAACCAATCCCTTTACCCCGAATAACTGATTAAAGAAGACGGTGAAGTGGAGATAAAGAAAAAGTGGGGGGGGACCGCACAAATAAAGAAAAACCAAAAGAAGAATATAGGTCTCACACAGACCACTGGGAGATCAGACACTGAGAAAACAGATTCTGGAACACAGACAATGAAGAGTCCTCAGAATGACTGGCTACATGCAACAAACCCAGACATCAAGACATTAATGGAGAGAATTTAAAAAATTGAGGAGAGACAAGAGGAAAATAGGAAGGAGCTGATGTCAGAAATGACAGCAGTAGAGAATACTGTGATGGAAATGAATAACAGACTAATAAGCATGGAAAGCAGAATCAGCCAAGCAGAAGAAAGTATCCCAGAGCTCGAATATCAAAACACAGAAATAACCCAAACAGTCAAAAGCATAGAAAAGAAGCTCAAAAAGACAGAACAAAACCTACAAGAGATGAATTATCACTTCAAGAGACCAAACCTAAGAGTAATTGGGCTTCCTGAGGCAGAGAGAGAAACAGAAGCCACATTGGAACAAACATTTCACAAAATCATTCAAGAAAATTTCCCTCATCTCATCAAGGATGAACAAATTCAAACACAAGAGATTCAGAGAACCCCTGCAAGAAAACAAATGAGAAGACCAACTCCCAGACACATAATAATTCACCTAAACAAAGTAGCTATAAAAGAAAAAAATCCTAAAGGCAGCAAGAGAAAAAGGCCAGACTACCTACCAGGGAAAACCAATTAGAATAGCAGCAGATTTATGTACAGAAACCCTGCAGGCTAGGAGACCCTGGAGCCCTATCTTCAAAGTTCTAAAAGATAAACAATTTCAACCAAGAATAACCTACCCAGTCAAACTAAGCTTCATTAGTGAGGGAGAATTGAAATCTTTTCCAGATATCCAATCCCTAAGAACCTATGCTGCCAACAGACCACCTCTACAAGAAACACTTAAGAAAGTACTGAACACAAAAGAAAAAGAAAAAAGAACAACAACATTCTTCACAAGAGTACAAGCAAAAGATTAAAAACACACACGAACCAACTCCAAAACCCAAAGAAAGACAACAAACACACAGGAACAACTCTGTAAGAACCTTATGACAGAGATCAACTCTTGCATTTCAATTATTAGCCTAAATGTGAATGGACTAAATGCACCACTGAAAAGGCATAGAATGGCAAAATGGATAAAATATCATCAGGCAACAATCTATTGCCTTCAAGAGACTCACCTCACTAGATAGGACACCCACAGACTCAAAGTAAGAGGATGGGAAACAAACTTTCAGGCGAATGGAATACAAAAGAAAGGAGGAGTAACGATCTTAATTTCAGACAAAATACCCTTCAAGCTATTAAAAACCAAAAAAGATACAGAAGGCCACTACATAATGATAAAAGGCTCAATCCATCAACAAGAAATATCTATCCTAAACATATATGCACCCAACATAGGTGCACCAACTTTCATAAAGCAACTTCTAGGAAAACTAAAGAAAGATATTGATTCTAATACCATCATAACTGGGGACTTTAATACCCCACTTACAACCCTAGACAGATCATCAGGACAAAAAATCAGCAACGAGATCCAGAACCTCAATGTGACTTTGGACCAAATGGACTTAATTGATACCTACAGAACACTCCATCCAAAGACCACAGAATACACATTCTACTCATCACCACATGGAACATATTCTAAGGCCGACCACATACTTGGCCATAAATCAAGCATAAGCAAATTTAAAAGGACCCAAATTCTACCATGTACCTTCTCGGACCACAGTGGAATAAAAATAAACATTGACACCAACAAAGTCCCCCCAAAACCCACAAAGACATGGACACTAAACAGCATGATGCTAAACAACTCCTGGGTCAACGACGAAATCAAAACAGAGATCAAAAGATACCTGGAAACAAATAAAAATGAGGAAACATCTTACCAAAATCTCTGGGATGCCCTGAAAGCTGTAGTAAGAGGGATATTTATATCCCTACAAACACACATGAAGAAAATGGAAGGAACAGAAATTCACAACCTAACAAGCCACCTAAAGAAGCTGGAAAAGCAAGACCATAAAAACCCTAATTTCAGCAGAAGAATCCAGATCACCAAAATAAAAGCCCCAATCCAGGACATAGAAGACAATAAGATAATACAAAAAATCAAGGAAACAAAAAGTTGGTTCTTCGAAAGGATAAACAAGATCGATGGTTCCCTAGCTAGACTGACCAAGAAAAAACGAGAAAAAAACCAAATAAGCACAATCAGAAACACAAAAGATGAAGTCACATCTGACCCTGAAGAAATACAAAAGATCATTAGAGACTACTACGTACACTTGTATGGAAACAAACTTGAGAACCTTAAGGAAATGGAGGACTTTCTGACATCACACAACCTACCTAGGTTGGAACAAGAAGAAATTGAGACCCTAAATAGACCAATAACAATCAAGGAAATCGACTACATAATAAGAAAACTTCCTACAAAAAAAAGCCCTGGTCCAGATGGCTTTCCAGCAGAATTCTGCAAGACATTTAAGGAGGAGCTGATACCAATCCTACTGAAGGTATTCCAGGTGATTGAAAAAGATGGAACTCTCCCCAAATCATTTTACGAAGCCAACATTACATTGATATCCAAGTCAGGTAAAGATCCAACAAAGAAAGAGAACTACAGGCCAATATCTTTGATGAACATAGATGCTAAAATTCTCAACAAGATCCTAGCAAACCGGATTCAGCAATACATCTCAAAAATCATCCACCATGACCAAGTAGGTTTCATTCCTGGGATGCAAGGCTGGTTCAACATTCGTAAAACCATAAATGTAATTAAATTCATCAACAGATGTCAAAACAAAAACTACATGACCATATCATTAGATGCAGAAAAAGCTTTTGATAAAATCCAGCACCTCTTCTTGATAAAAACCCTTGAACATCTAGGCATACGGGGAACATACCTCAAAATCCAATTCCCCTGAAAACTGGAACTAGACAAGGATGCCCACTCTCACCCCTCCTGTTCAACATAGTATTGGAAGTCCTGGTTCGAGCAATCAGAGAAGAGGAGGCAATCAGGGGTATCCAAATAGGAAAAGAGGAAGTCAAGTTATCTCTCTTTGCAGATGATATGATTGTGTACCTTGAAAACCCAAGAGAATCTGTCAAAAGCCTCCTTACATTGATAAAGGCCTTTGGCAAAGTCTCAGGATACAAAATAAATGTACAAAAGACAATCACATTTCTCTACATCAATAATAAACAAACAGAAACCCAAATAAAAAACACAATCCCATTCACAATAGCCACAAAAAAAATGAAATACCTTGGCATCTTCCTAACTAAAGATGTGAAAGACCTTTATAATGAATATTATAAAACACTGCTCAAAGAAATCAAAGATGACACAAACAAGTGGAAAAATATCCCATTCTCATGGGTTGGAAGAATCAACATTGGGAAGATGTCCATCTTACCTAAGACAATCTACAAATTCAATGCAATACCCATCAAATTACCAGCAACATTCTTCTCAGACCTGGAAAAAACAACACAGGAATTCATATGGAAACACAAATGTCCAAGAATAGCCAGAACAATCCTCAGCCAAAAAAAAAAAAAAAAAAAAGCAGGTGGTATCACATTACCAGACTTCAAACTTTACTATAAAGCTACAATCATCAAAACAACTTGGTATTGGTACAGGAACAGGCATATAGATCAATGGAATAGAATTGAGATTCCAGAAGCAAAACCTCAATTTCTCAACCAACTCGTCTTCGACAAAGCCCCCACCACCTACCACTGGGGAGAGGAGAACCTATTCAGTAAATTGTGCTGGGAAAACTGGCTGACCACATGCAGAAGATTGAAACAGGACCCCTATCTATCCCCATGCACAAAGGTTAACTCCAAATGGATCAGAGACCTAAATGTAAAACCTCAAACCATAAGAACCTTAGAAAAGGAAGGAAATATCCTCATGGAAATCGGTACTGGCATCCAATTCCTGAACAAAACCCGAAACCCACAGGTCATAAGAGAGAAGATAAACCGGGCTCAGTGGCTCAGCCTGTAATCCCATGCCTTTGGGAGGCTTAGGTGAGTGGATTGCCTGAGCCCACGGGTTCGAGACCTGCCTGGGCAGCGAGACCTCATCTCTACAATAAATCAAAAACTCAGCTGGGCGTGGTAGCGCATGCCTGTAATTTCGGCTACTTGGAAGACTGAGGCAGAAGGATCGCCGGAGCCCAGCAGGTCGAGGCTGCGGTGGCTGGGAGCAGCCACTGCACTCCAGTCTGGGTGACAGAGTGAGACTCCAACTCAAAAAAAAAAAAAAAAAGAGAGAAGATAGACAAGTGGGACCTCATTAAACTGACAAGCTTCTACAAAGCCAAAGAAACCATCAAGAGAGCAGGGCGACAGCCTACAGACTGGGAAAAAGTATTTGCCAACTCCAGGTCTGACAAAGGCTTAACATCCTGGATCTACAAGGAATTCAAACGTGCTGAAAAGAAAAAAACAAACAACCCCATTATAAAATGGGCAAAAGATATGAACAGACACTTCACAAAAGAAGACATCCGAGCAGCCAACAAACACATGAAGAAATGCTCAACCTCACTAATCATCAGGGAGATGCAAACCAAAACCACACTGAGATATCACCTAACTCCAGTCAGAATGGCAATTATCAACAACTCAAAAAATAACAGCTGCTGAAGACGGTGTGGTGAAAAGAGAACACTTCTACACTGTTGGTGGGAGTGTAAACTAGTGCAACCTCTGTGGAAAGCAGTGTGGCGATTCCTAAAAGCTCTAAATATCAACCTCCCATATGACCCTGCAATCCCCCTACTTGGAATATACCCTGAAGACCTCAAATCACTCTATAAAAAAGATACCTGCACACATATGTTTATCGCAGTATTGTTCACAATAACAAGAACCTGGAAACAGCCATGCTGCCCATCAAAAGAGGACTGGATTAAAAAAATTGTGGTATATATACACGATGGAATACTATGCAACCATAAAAAAGAATAAACTCATGAATTTCGCAGCAACCTGGATGGAACTAGAGTCTATAATACTGAGTGACCTCTCACAGAAACAAAGATCCGAGTATCACATGTTCTCACTCATATAATGGACCTTGAACATCCAATGTAATACTATAAGAAAATGACTGATGGTACTGGATACTATGGGGGGGGAGGGGGATGGGATTAACAGTCGCAAATATCTCTCTGGGGATGGGGAAACACCTCTTATCAACAGGGTGCCTGAATGAAACGTAATTGTACACCTAACCCTTAACTGTACCCCACAAAATCATGATAAAAAATATTGATTAAAAAAAAGTGTTGAATTAATGAATAAATGATCTCTATTTTATAGATGTATAAGCTTAGACACATAAAGATATATAGGTATGTAATTATCTAAAGACTGTCAATGAAAACCTGACTCAAAGCCAAGCCACATATAATATTTAAAATACGTAGCAATCATTTTAAACAAGAGAGATAAACTGTTTATTTTATAGCTACTTGTAAAATAAATCATTGATAAAGAGATCATAATCTAGTAACTGGCTTAAAATAATGTTCACAAAGACATGCTAGAGAAAAAATATCTGGCATTTCAAAGCTTTTCCTTCATATTTCTTTTTTTTTTTTTTTTTTTTGAGTAGGAGTCTCACTCTGTCGCCCAGACTGGAGTGCGGTGGCCACTCCCAGCCACCGCAGCCTAGCCTGCTGGGCTCCAGCGATCCTTCAGTCTCAGCCTTCCAAGTAGCGGGAATTACAGGCACGTGCTACCACGCCCAGCTGATTTTTTTTGATTATTGTAGAGATGAGGTCTTGCTGCCCAGGCGGGTCTCGAACCCGCAGGCTCAGGCAATCCACTCACCTCAGCCTCCCAAAGGCGCGGGATTACAGGCTGAGCACCGAGCCCAGCGTCCTTCACATTTCTAAGTCATGTGAAAGTGAATGCCTGGGACTCTGTAATTCTGGTTTCTGCAAGAGAAGCTCCATGCCTCATGGCTTAGTTTAGTATTAACTATCGTATTGACAGGTCAATGCAAGACTTATGAATCACTATTTCTTTTTTTTATGCACTCTTTTTATGAAATCTGTTGTTGCGCATCATAGTTTCTCAAATAAGGGCTTAGTAATTGTTGCTTAAGATTATTTTCAGAAAATGTTTTTATCTGCAGACAAAAATATTTTCTTTATTTTAGGAAAAAGCAAAAATTAGACAAGACAACAAATTGCTAACTACCTGGGCTTTTAGTGCTTGACGCCAGATCCAGTATGTTATTTTAGAAAGGAGAGCCCTTAGTAGTATTTACTTCTTTCTTTGTTTTAGATTCTAGCTCTCTCGCTCTCTCTCTCTCGCTCTCTCTCTCTCTCTCTCTCTCTTCTCTCTCTCTCTCTCTTTCTCTCTCTCTCTCTCTCTCTATTTCTCTGTGCGTGTGTCTCTCTCTTTTTTACTTATTCTTTTAAAAATATTTATTTGATTTCTTTTGGACTACATTCTATGTTGTAAGCCCTTACAAACCTATTTCCAAATGAATAGGATGTTCATTCCAAATGAATTGAAAATTCAAAATAAATATACAGAAAAATCTTCATTTAAGTAAACTTATATCAATGAATTCTGGAAAGCTTTAAGTAAATCAACATTGGAATGCTTTAAAATAAATTAAAGCAGGTTTATTGTGAAAACACAGACAAATTTAAAAAGAAAAAAATTAAATGGTTGATATCTTAAAACCCCAAAATAAAAGCTGTTATATTTTTGGCATGTTTCATTGTACCTGTTATGCATGCCATTTTATTGTTTTTTATTTCTCCCTTTTTTATATAAGTGGAGAATTATTAAAAATTCTTGGAATTATTGGAAATCCTACACATTTATAAAACATTTTATTTCCCCCTTGTAGTATATCAGCAAAAAATTATTGGAAAACATTAAAAGAGAAAAATAAAGCAATAACCACACACAAACTTAAAACACAAAGATAATCATGGGTTATGTATTGTTGTATATATGTTCTGGCAGTATTTAGGATATACATTTGTTATAGTTAGATGTCTTTATAAAAATACCGTACTCATCATTTAGACTTACTTGAACTCTATTTGTTCACTATAAACAGCATATTGTTGAAGGCAGAACATCAAGGAACATACAACATAAAATAAAAACAGCCAAAGTCAAAGAAAGGCAAAAGGAAAAAATCGTAAATGCTTACTTTAAGAACGGATTACAGCGGGCTCGGTGGCTCGGCCTGTAATCCCTGTGTTTTGGGAGGCTGAGGTGAGTGGATTGCCTGAGCCCGCGGGTTCGAGACCCGCCTGAACAACTTGGCAAGACCTCGTCTCTACAATAAATCAAAAATAAGCCAGGCATGGTAGCGCGCACCTGTAGTTCCAGCTAATTGGAAGGCTGAGGCAGAAGGTTCGCCAGAGCCCAGCAGGTCGAGGCTGCGGTGGCCGGAGCGGCCACTGCACTCCAGTAGGGTTACAGGTGAGACTCCAACTCAAAAAAAAAAAGAACAGATTACTATAAGTACTACAGCCTAATAATATTATATATGAAAGGCATGTAGAAATATTCAGATATTATTATTAGCTATTGGGGATCATATTTCTAAATCAAAAACATATCAAACCATATCTTTGTGTAAGATGTTAGAATTTAACTAGATTATTTTAAGAAGATAGTAATTTTAAATAATATGCCAAATTTTATTAAAAGTAGATATATTAACAACAATTATGTTATTAGTTTGTTCTATACTACTCTACTATATGGCTTTTATGAGACTTATGAAGTATCTCCTCTGCTATCCCTTTCATTTTGACAAGGTTTGTTCATTTCAAATTGAATAGAGAAGACTTCCCTTCAGTCTTTTAGAATTTAATTGCTATTGAATATCTCATTATGTTGATTTTTCAGCAACTTGTGATTCTTTTAGCCTATTTGGCATTAAAATCTAATATTGTAAGATTTCTATTAAATAAGATTTATTTTTGACCATTTTTATAATTAATTATAAAATATTTTACTTAAAATATATGATAATATCATGATAATTCAATAATATTATACATGTCTTAAATCTTAAGTCCATAAGTGTACATGCTCTATTTATTCGTATGTATTTTTAAAAACCTCCATCTTCATGCATGTGAAAGATATACATACATTGTTTTAGAGGTCTGACCCAACAGTTTAACATTAGGGAGTCAACAGCATAAAAATAATAGCTTTTCATCTTTAGCCAACACTTGTTTACTAATACATCTATTTTAAATGTATATAATAATTACCACCAGTCTTTTGCTAAAACCTTTCAATCATCTCCTTACTGAGAAACTTGACTATTTGGTAGATCCCTCAAGAACACTCATGCATATTAATTTCCTTGAAATTTACATGTTCAACGATTATATGTGTGTGTATATTTGGTTACTGAGTGATGGTTTGGCTGAGTTTAAAATCTTGGCATTTCATGTTTTTTCCTGAATATTTTTAAAATGTTTTTTCACTCATTTTTGGAATTCAGTGTTCCTACAGAAATATTTGATGTCAAATATATTTAATTTCTTTATAAATGAATTGATCTCTATTTCTAATGGCACTGGAATTTTTTTTTCTTTTCTTCAAAGATTAATTTTACTGAAATATTTCAAAAACTGACCAGGTCAATCTTTCAGTATAAAGATTATATCCTTCTTATAGCATAGAATTATAATGTAGAATTGATGAATTTGGTTAGTAGAGAGTTGGTTCTTGCTGTTGTTATTTGTTTGCTGGTGTGTTTGTTGGAATTTTGGTTGAGTTTGTCTTTGTTGTCCATTGTTTAATGCTAACCATTTTGTTTTACTGTTTCAAACAATAAATTTTCTGATTCAGGAAATTTTCTTACTCTGGAAAAAATAAATTTTCATTTATTGTTTCATTTTATGTATATTTCACCTTTTATTTCTGTCTTTATGCTGGTTTGACTTTCTTAGTACTTTTTTGTTTGATTCTCTATGTCCTTACTATAGCTTACTTAACTTTTGCTCATAAAACTCTATATTCTACAATTTATTATTTAGTCTTCGGCATCTTGACAAAGTTTTAATTTCTTGTTTCTCATTTTCAGATTATTTGTCTATTTATTCTTTGCTTTTCATTAATAGTTTTATTAAATAGATTGCTTTCATATATGTAATTACTTGTCAATCCATTTTAACTCATGTTGAAATTTTTTGTTTGTTTTCTTCTACTTCATGGTATGATTGTAACTGCTGATTTATTTTATTATTGTTGTTCTTTTTTTAATAACCACTATACTGATGCTACCATTTTATGTTTGAAAGTTACTTTTCATATTTGAAAGTTGAATTAGTCTTGGTTATCTGTTAATGGGGGAACTTCTGATGGTTGGATGGACATACAAGTTTCTCAATTAGGGGATTATACTTGTTATTATCATAGGTATATGTAACTTGGTTTACCTATAGTTATTTTATCTATCTGATTCCCTTCTCTCATTACCTGCTGTCTTTTTATAATAGAGATTGTTGGCTTCTAAAGTTCATCATTTTCTTTTTGACAGAAGCAGTGCCTTTAAAAGGTTGCAACTTCTGAAGTATAAAATGAAAATTTCATCCCTGGCTTAAAGTTGATATTAAGCACATCCTACACAGAAGAGCAAGCCACAAATCTGAATTTAAAATTTTTAAAAGTAGGGAAAATTTATTTGGATACTTCTTCCATGTTCAGATTATTATCCATGTTTGAATTACCAGGTGCCCATTAAAACAATTAGATTCATATATTTTGACAGTAATGGTTAAACATTACATATTACCTAGAAAAAAGCAAGTTTTAAAGTAATATTAAGTATTGTTCCCTTTTTATACAAATAAAAATATTCAAAAAGAAGCTAGAAATTATTGTGTATTTCAATATGCCAGGCATTTGTCAAAATCTTACATGTTTTAATCAATTGATGCTTAATACAAACCAATAGTGTAGCTATTATTATCATCTTACTGATGATAATATTGAAAAACAGAGAAGTCAAATTACTTGCTCAAGGTATGATACATCAAATAAGCACCATATCTACAACTTAACTTAGGCAGTGTGACATCAGAGTCTGCAATCTCACATCTTGAAAAATATACCAGTCTCTCTCTCTCTCTCTCTCTCTCTCTCTCTCTCTCTCTCTCTCTCTCTCTCTCTCTCTCTCTCTCATTGTCTCTTTCTCTATATGTATGTGCATGTGTATGTGTGTTTATATTGTTACATTTATATTTATGTGTTTATGATAAATTGTTATAAAAATGTCTCCCAGTGAATACTTAGCTATTTTGCTTTATACTTTTATTTTTGCATGGGCCTGTGACTTGTTGTAACTAATATAATTCATAAGAAATAAAATGTGACTTCTGAGACTGGGCCCTAAAGACCTTGCAGCTCCTGACTTCACCTTCTTAGAGTTCTCAGAATGCTTCTACATCATGTAAAGATGCCTCCTATAACTTCTGATCTATGAAAAATCATGAAGAGGAGAAGCAAGATGGCCTAACAGCCCCAGAGCTCCACCAGGAAAGAGCAGGAGGATATCTAGGAAAATCAGGTACAAATGATGGTCACTATGGACCAAAAATACATAACTGAGGTCTTTCAACATTCTGTGATACACAGAGGAGGTATTTCAGACAAGTCCTATCCAAATTGCTGACCTACAGAATCATGAACATGGAAATGTTTACTGATTTAAGCCACTAAGATTTGGTGTGGCTTGTTATGCAGCAAAAGATAACTGTTTCAATATAAATTTATATATGCATGGAAAAGGAAAAAGAAACATGTACATTAAAATTTACACTGGTTGAAATATATAAAAACAAAAAAATAAAATGTACACTGGTTAAAGAAAGAACAAATTATTCCATGTATGAAACAAGAAATTATTAATACTTTTTAAGAAGTCATATGTCAGGAAAGAATGCTTATCAGCTATTTTTGTTCCTTGCTACTAGGTGAAAATATTCCAATAGTGGGACTCCCTTTGCCTCCTATTTACCCATTCCATCTTAGGGAAGGTAACTGGAGGCTTTTTTGCAGAACAAATGGACTGCTTGGCAGACAACTTCCATTTTCCATCTTTGAAGTTAGCTGACTTACAACAGCAATCCCTCTGCCTACCTGCACACCAGGGGTTGATTCTGCTCTCTGTGAGTAATGAAGAAACAAGTGGGGAGGCCTGTGATGGTCAAACACCCATGACTGTGTAGGTGGATTTGTCTAAAGCAGTGGTTCTACAGAAAAGCCACCTTCTCTGATGATAATAATGATGATTATTTAACATTCATTGTGATATTGTTTTGATTCTCCATTGGTTCAGAAACATGTATTTTGTTATAATAATAAAAATTTTAGAATAAAGTGAAAATTGTGTAGTGATAATTGTGTAGTTTGTAAATATGTTCTAGGATGCATTAATGCCTTTACCACGAAAATTAGTAGCATCCTGCTAAGCAAAATGGCATGATGCTTTGTTAAATTGATTTTTCAAATATATCCGGTTAGGTCTTGATTAATTCTTTTCTCTGTAATTTTCAATGACCAGGACAAATGTCTGAAAAAAGGGATACATTTATTCACATTTTTATACATCTGAAGAATTTGAGACTAAGAAAGAAACAGTAGATAAAATAAGCGTTTATTCATTTCATTGTACTTTGCACTCCCTTGGAAACCACACAGAATTGCAATGCAGAGTGACTTAAGTGTAATTGATCTTTTAGATTGGTCACATAACCCTTTGACTTCGGTTACTATATAAAGCTGCAGACGTTCCCAAAAATATTTTTGTATCATCATGTTTCATTTATTTTAGAAAAGTATGCTGTACCAAGCCAAGTTAAATGGAAATACTTGAGTTTACAGAAGCATTCTATACTGTGACCTCCAAGTCACCTGGAAGAGGGCTCAAAGCACCTTTTAGTGCTTAATCAAATTATAAACCACTGAATTTCACTTCTTTCCCAGAAGAAAAATATACAACACTCTCATACAATTGTTCATTTCTCCATAGACCTGTGTATAATGTAGAACAAATTCTGTCGCCAGCATTCTTTAAAAGCTGACATAGCAAGTTCAGCCAATATCTCCCCTATTCACACTGAATGACTCAGTGTCACCACAATAGAAGTGACTGAATTCGGAAAACCTTCTCATGTCTTTGAAAAGGGTTACCCGATTTAGAAAACAATGTAATTATCTATAGCGACCCAGCCAGGTAGCTATTTAGTCCATTTTAAACACTTCTAGAAAAATAGATGCTTCAGCATCAAGTCAAAGTTAACAAACACCGATTATTTGACCCTGCGGTGACCGGCTCCAGAGTATCAGACTTTAAGAGACGAAGTAACTTAAAATAGAACGAGGGTGCAACCATCTGGAACCAGTGTTGCTCAGTGTATAGACTAAATCTACCAAGGCAGCAGGAGATACACCTGCAGGTTGAGAGATCGCTATGGTAGTGTACTGCAACACCTTGCAAAGTCTAGCACAAGCCCCTCATGCAGCACACATGCTCACAATGAAATTCGGTTTTAGGAGGGTAATAAGGCAAACACATTCCTGGGATGGCATTCACTGGGAGGCAAATATTCACTTAGGGTAATTAGTTTGAATAGTGAGATTTTAATCATTTCATTCTCAACATAAATATTTGGCTAATCGATATGAAAGGTATTTATTTTCTCCATAGTTGGCTTTGCTTCCCAGCATTAGTGCTGTGTGACAGATGGCTGATGTCATCTCTGCTTGGAAGAACTCAGTTGGCAATATTAGCATGGCATATTTCTGGGGACTTGTGATATGCTATGAGATGATAAAAAATAAAAAGGTCCAAAAGGGAATTCCCCAAAGCAAATATATTTCTAAGATCTGGTACCATATCATACTAATCCATCATAAAGAGATTATCAAAGTTAATAATGCTTTATTAGAACTTATTCTGGTAAATATTAATACCCGTGAACATACTTTTTGACAATATCATAAATGCATTGCTTGTTTGTATTTTTCTTGGCCATATATATATTTAGTGTATGCAGACAGAGAAAGTTTGCTGTACCCTCAATTATACCAACAGTGATTACATTATTGCAGTAAAAGACTTGAAGTGTGTGGTGTCAAAAGTTAACTTGTAGGAAGTTCTCATCTCATAAATCTCAAATGACTCTTTTCACTTGGTCTTAATTATGGATTTTGTTGTCGCTGACAAAAAGTTTATTATTATACTTTTCACTCTATGTTTTCTCTCTCTCTCATGGTCATATGGCCAGTAAGTGGCATCTGTCAAAACTTTTGGTTTTGAAAAGGAGGAAGGAGATGGGGGGTCACTGTGGTGCACAGCAGGGACATTAGGGGAAAAGGATTTGGAGCTTTTGAAATTGTTTTATAATGTTTACTGTTTCCAGAAAATCTTCTGGACACTTTGCGTAAATTAGCTTATTTATTTAATCTTCTGAACAAGCCACTGGAGGAGGAGCTTATGTTGCCTCTGCGAGAAAGCTGAGCACAGAGCACTTAAAATAACTTTCTCAAGGTCTCAGAGCTGATTTGTAGTGGAGTTGGGTTTCAAACTGAAGCAGTTTGGCTCCAGAGTCTGTGTTCTCATTATGATTCTAAAAACAAGAAAACAAAATTTCCCTGAAAGAGGGCGGAATAGTCATTGTTAGAGCCTGACTTCTATCAACTAATACTAGTACACCTGGTTTAGCATCTTCTAGAAGAATATATCTTCCTTGAAGAAAGGGATAACACTTTATTATTTGTGTTTTTGTCTCTTGTTTTTATGCAGTACAGTATGCTGCCTTAAAATATAAATTAAATACAAGAAATGACCATAACAGTAGGAGAGAAAGGGATTTTACAAACCGAAGAAAATTTTTTAAAAATTTTGAGCCGGGTGCAGTGGCTCAAGCCTGTAATCCCAGCACTTTTGGAGGCCAAGGCAGAGGATTGCCTGAACCCAGGGGTTCAAGACCAGCCTGGGTAACTTGATGAGACCTCGTCTCTACAACAAATCAAAAAATTAGTTGTGTATGATGGTGCATGCCTATAGTTCCAACTACTTGGAAGGCTGAGGTGGAAGAATCGCCTGAGCCCAGGAGGTCAAGGCTGCGGTGGGTGTGAGCTTGCCACTGCACTCTGGCCTGGGCAACAGAGTGAGACTCCAACACAAAAAAAAATTGCTAAAGTACTAGTGTGTATAGTAGAAAGTAAAAGGTCAAAATAACAGGATTTAATAATTTCGTTTAAAATATGATAGTTTCTTATAAGGAATTGTTATTTCACGAATGTATACACATACGATGCGTACAATTGTCGAGACTATGAATTTAGTTAAATGGAAACACTTCCTGAGTCTAAAATTAGATTGCTGGTAGTAATTATTTTTCAGCCGGGCTCGGTGGCTCAGCCTGTAATCCCGCACCTTTGGGAGGCTGAGGTGAGTGCATTGCCTGAGCCTGCGGGTTCGAGACCCGCCTGGGCAGCGAGACCTCATCTCTACAATAAATCAAAAAATCAGCCGGGTGTAGTAGCACATGCCTGTAATTCCGGCTACTTGGAAGGCTGAGGCGGAAGGATCGCTGGAGTCCAGCAGGCGAGGCTGCGGTGGCAGGGAGCGGCCACTGCACTCCAGTCTGGGCGACAGAGCGAGACTCCAACTCAAAAAAAAAAAAAAAGTAATTATTTTCCTTAAAAACCTGTCTAATCAGAGTAGAGAATCAATATTTTTTCTCTTCTTTTTTCCTTTTTTTCATGGCTCCAATTCTGAATTCTTTCATCTATTGCTATTATTAAATTTTAATCTCAAAATAAAAGCTAATAAACATGTTTATAGATACATTATCAGAGATATTACAGGTACTCATTCTATGTTAATGTGAGATATGTAGCAGATGTAGCAAAAGGTGACTAATATCTTAAGACAGATGCCTTTCTCTCACAGATTTAGTACTCTTCATGTACCAGAGAAGCATAAAAATAAAACATGGTTATGCCACTTAAAAGATAATATTTTTATTCATTTTTTTAGCTTTTTATAAAGAGAATACAGGGAAATTATTGCATATGATATCATTAAGGAAAGTTTCATCTTGCTTTATCATCTGAAAACAGGATAGCCAGGAAATTATAATTAACCTATGATACTTCACAAGTACCTAAGTCGGTTTCGACCTTTATGCCAGCAAATATAGAACAGGTGAGCCTTATAACCTCAGCATACAGGTTTTACCTCGCTTATTTTCACTGTGCATTGCAGACAGACCCAGCTACTGCAACAGAGAGATAGAAACAGACAGGAAGACGCTGAAACCCGTTTAATGGTGCTGTGTGTTTCTTCTCTAAGTATGATTAAATAATCATAAGAACTTCTCTAAGGGCTAATCTGCTATATTTTCCAGATTTTCACCTTGGGGACATATTGTCCCTTGTCACTGAAACCTCGGGGACAGAAGGGGACGCCACAGGGTGGCACAGCAGGAAGCTGAAACACTGATGAAACAGTGTTCAGTTAATGAAGGCATGGCCCATGGCCTCCGCTGCTCTGCCATATGTTTGAAGAAATGCTAATGACTACAATTCAAATACCTTTTTCATCTTAACTATATGTAAATGTGTTTATAAATGCTCTCTTATAAATATACGATCACATTTTTAAAAGCCAAGTGCTAATGTTGCTTTCAACATCTATAATACACAATAATTAAAACTTAAGCAATTCTCCCTAATTATACCTTATGGGAAACTGTACAGTAATTTATAGAAATTAAGCAGAAAAACAAAGATCAACAGAAATAAAGCAGTAGTTGAACAACTGAATAATAAATCACTTTGATCATTAATTTACAGCAGCAAAATCATTGTAAGTAAAAGACTTCAATCTTAATTCTTAAACAGCTGATGTGAAAAAGAAAGTGCTAGAAATTTGGGTATTCCTTATAAGAGCACAGCCTGAACTGATGGTATCATTGTCTACACTGTTACTTTGTTTCTACCTGGCCCCCCAAAATCAAGCAGGAATTTTTAGTTGTAAACTTTCTTTATTCTAATTCTGTTGTGAGATGGCACTCCCTATTTTCTTACCTTTTGCCCCAAAATGGCAGATGATTATTTGCTGGAAAAGGGTTTCTTTTATGACTTACCCATTCTAAGGTGCCCGAGCAGCAGCTCCCTATCAGCGGCTCATTTCAAAGATCCAGTTGGTACCCGATCAGGGATACATTGTACATTGTGAATTTTTTAAAACTACCCTAAAAGCTAATTGACTCGTTCTATGAAACCACAGCTAGCTACGTTCTAATCAGTACAAATGACAAATTCTCACATTCAAAAATACTCCCTCAAAAATACTCTCACACATGTGAATACTATGTGTTCATTTATAGATTAAAATTCCTTTTAATTAATTGTACATACATGTATGTATTAAAAGAAACAACAATTCTAAGTTTGAATAGCCATTTTTTATTTTAAAACATTTTAATGGAAAGAGTTGCTACTTTCTGCCATTTAAATTCTAAAACAAAAATATTTGCTTGAACTTCTCTTGACTGCATCTCTGACTTCTATTGTGTTGGTAGAAACTTTTTTTATTTTTTTATAATTAATTTTTATCATTTTTTATTAACTGCTAAATTTCTAGATTATTTGTTCTTCCCACACATAAAGCTTATGAAAATATTACTTTATTTCTTAAAAATTTCATCCATGTCATATAATTTCCATTTTAATATTTATAGGCTCAGTCATTCAGAATTAAAAAAATAGTATGAGAAGTAGTGGACTAGTTTTATATTCTCTAAAGTAGACAGAAAATGTTTTTAAAACTTCTTTAAATTGACAAATAACAATTGTACATATTCATAGGGTAAATAGGAATTTTTGATACATTTAATATATAGACAATGTTTTCTTTTTTAAATTTTTTTCCAACATCATTTATCCCATGCATAAGTCATAACATTTGTATGCAAATCTCATCATATACCAAAATTCCATATGTCCATTTATCTGTTTCTAAATTCTATCTTGTTTTTCTCATTTATTTGTTATTTTTTTGCTAATATTTTACATTTTTATTTGAGAAGGTTTATGATATATAATCACAGTAGAACAAATATCCCTTACTCTTTCTTTTTTACTCAAAAGTTTCTTAACATTTCTCCTATATACATTGCAGATTTTTGTGTACTGATGCACAACTATCCCAACCCCAATATCATATTTAATTCATAAAAATAATAGATGAGTGAATCTGACACATAGAAGAATCACCCTGAATTTAAGATTTATCTTAAGAGTTAGGGAGTTTTAGGTAGGGTTGCATCCCTACACTAGAGGTTTTCCCATATCCCAACATACTACCTTCACCTCCAAGGTAATCACTATTTTGAAGTTTGTGCTTATTATTTTCTGTATTTAGTGTCAAGATAACCATAAATAACACATAATTATTTATAAGGTATTTAAAAAGGGGTCATACTAGAAGTTTTTTTTCCATTAATGTTATGTCACTCATGCGATTACATAGAGTTTATTCATTTCTACTACTATATAACATTTAATTAAATGAATGTGCCTCAGTTCATTTTTCTATTCTATTTGTAGAAATTTAAGATTTTTTTATGATTTTTTAAATTATATCTGGCGATGCTATCAACATTTTATACACATATTGATTCACAAGACCAAGAATTTCTCTAAGGTGCATAACAGCAAATGGATTTGCTGAATCATAGTATAGGTGAATATTTAGCTTTACAAAATACTGCTACATTGTTTTCTAAAGTATTAGTACCAAGCGTCCATGCTTTACTATTGTGCATTTATCTGTGTGTGCATATATGTCATGCTTGATTTTAATTAAAATACATACTAAATTATTTATATTTTATTTCACAAAGTATTCTGATCAGAAATTTTGCTCCAACCCATTTACGAAAATTTTAATCACTGTCATCATGCCAATGTGACCTTGAAAAAAATTATTTGATAGATGTAAACTGTTTTTTCTTTTGGGGAATGGGCAAAAAAATAGAGCTCAATTCATTTAACCATTGCTGAAATAAAATAAAAGACAATTCAGGAAAGCACCTCTGTAGGTTGGAATATAGAAAATGCTCAGTAGATACCACATGCTTTCTATTGTAATTGTTGCTGCTATTATTATATGAGTAATAAAATATCTTGGTCAGCTTTGCTCAAAGACTTGAGGAAAGTAAACCATTTGCATAAATTTTGCTGATCATGTGAACATTGAGGAAGGTAAGCTTAACATATGTAATTTTTTATATTAATGTAGACAACTGTACAACTAACCCTGCAATGAAAATTTAATATCAATTACCTGTATGGTCAAAGGATATGAAATTTCAGCTAGACAGAAATAAGTCCAAGAGATTATGGTATAGCACAATGATTATAGTTAATAACAGTGTATCTTTTTTTTTTTAATGGTTGAGATTAGATTTTAAGTGTTCGCAGCACAAATAGAATGATGTGTGTGAGTTAATGCATGTTAGCTTGAATTAACCAGTCCACATATTTCAAAACATGTTGTATATAATAAATATATACAATTTTTATTTGTCTTACAAAATTAATAACTCAGATGTTTTAGTTATATACACTCAAACACAAAAGTGACTGTAATATTTATGTGAATGTTTAAGAATCTCGTGGGTAGATTTTGGCAAGTGTTTCAGTTCCTCGGAGATCCATTTTCTTTATAAACTTTAAGTTTACCTGGTCAGGAATATGAGAATATTATTTAACAATGTTCAGAGTAAAATTGAAGTTAGGAGATGACTGTCTAACCCATGCTGGGAATAAAAAAAGACAAGCAATATGCAATTTTCTCATTACAGGCTAGAGAATAAATGATGTGCTGGACGTGGTGGCCCACGCCTGTAATCCCAGCAATTTGGGAGGCAGAGGCGAGAGAATTGCCTGAGCCTAGGGGTCTGAGATCAGCCTAGGCAACTAGGCAATAACTCTTCTCTACAACAAATTTAACAATTAGACAGACATGATGGTATGCACTTATAGAAGCTACTTGGAAGGCTGAGGCAAAAGGATCACCTGAGCCCAGCAGGTCAGGGTTGTGGTAGTCGTGAGTGAGCCACTGCACTCCAGCCTGGATGACAGAGTGAGACTCAAAAGAAAAAAAAAAAAGAATGAATGATGAATAGCCATTAGTCTGATTTTGCAGATCAGGCCTAGAAAATAAAGGCCAATGATGTTTCCTCCAGATGGGCTTGGCCACAAATATATCAAGATGTATTTTAAACCAAGCTGATGCATTTGTATCTCTCACTAGGAATATCTCAGCTCTGCTTTGATTTAGGCACATACTAAGGAACTCTGATTACATAGGGACAACCAGACCAGCAAAAGCTTCTTAGTAAAGAACTGTCACATGGTCAAAACAAAAACTGACAAAGGGCAAATTCTCCTTTTCCCTTCTTCACTGAAGATGATTACAGGGTGGAATATATTCAAAGACCATAATGTCTTAGAATTCATTTCCCAGACAAGAATCACAGGAGAGAAATATGAAATGATCCATGATTGAACTAGACATTGTTTACTGGTAAATCATTTGAATAATGTTTGCATATGAATATATTACTTATGAGTATGTACTTTTCTCATATTATTTTTTTCTTAATGAATTTGATTTGGTTTTTTAACAATGGACAGTGCCTCTCATTCTACTTCTGTCTGGTACTATTCCGGATCATAAAAGACTCTGTCAATCTATTTTTCTTCTTATGTCCACTTAAAGATAGAAAAATGATGCATTTCTCCTGGGGTTTATGAAAATGGCTTAATGATGCAAAGCATATGGAAATGCTTCCAGATAATGTGTAATAGAAAGTTTAGACAGTTGAAGGTTGTCTTGAATTTTGATAACATACCAAGGAAAAATTAATGATTGGGATAGTTGGAGGTTTAAGGAAAGAAAATTGAATAATTTACCAATGTTACCTGGAAACTTGACACCTATTCCTTAGACCTCAGAGACTATTCATAATTCTCCTTTTGAAAAAAGCAAGCTTCCTATGGTTTCCTTCTTACATGGTGGACCACACTAGTGAGTGATACTTTAACTACAAAGTAGAGGAATTGAGGGGGTTTGCTCTTCGTGCATAGGGATAGAATACATGTAAACAATTACAATGAAAACTTTATTTGGCATTCACAGTAATGAAATCCAAATTATACAGTCAATGAGAAAGCAGATTGTCATCTAGAGGAATATTTCTTGCTACCCATAGAACATGACCATACCAGAAAACTAGCAGAAAGGATGCTACCATCTTCTTAACACTATCCCTCTCTTTCCCAGTGGCCCTGTCCTCTAAACTCTTAGCCCCTTTGTCCAAGTATGATACCTCTTCTAGAGTTAGCACAATCCTAATCTCTTTATCAGAGACTCTGGGACACATCATAATTGAAAACTTTTCTCTGTTTGGGGGTAGGAGATGTTTGAATTTCAAGGGTAGAATAATCATAGTCACAGTCTCACGCATTTCTGTACAATATTTCAAAATTATGCTTCATTTATTAAAAAAAAAATTTAGGCCAAGCACAGTGGCTCACACCTGTAATCCCAGCACTTTGGGAGGCCAAGGTGAAAGGATTGCTTGAGTCTGCAGGTCCAAGACCAGCCTGGGCAACTTGGAAAGACCTCAACTCTACAATAAATCAAAAAATTAGCAGGGTCTCATGCCTGTAGTTCCAGCTACTTGGAAGGCTGAGGCAGAAGGAACACCTGAGCCCAGCAGATTGAGGCTGCGGTGGCCATGAGCATGCCACTGCACTCCAGCCTGGGAGACAGAGTGAGACTCCAACTTAAAAAAAAAAAATGCAAGACTCCCCCAAACAAACAAAAAACAGGCAGACTTAAACACTTGAAATGCTAGGGAAGAAGCCATCTCCTATGATGAATTCCATTTTTTCTTCCACGTGATACTGCCCCTGCTTTTAGAACACCCCATTCATACATTCGGTATACATATTTGTTAACATAGAATGGCAGTAGATGAGTAGATATGTCAAGCAGTGGCCCATGTTTGGGGAAAGGTAATGATCAATCACCTCCAGTGATCAACAAAAATATTGAACACTAAGTAAGTTTCAAAGCATTAGTATAAGACTCTTTATTCAGTTAACTTAATGTCCATATATAACAAAACATGTTTAGGTATGAATTCTTTTCAGAATAAAAGTAGTGAAGTGTGACACACTATTCCTGAGTTCCCTTATTTTAACAAGTGAGTTAAAACTCAGAGACACGTACACATAGTAAATGTCAGAAACAAGATTAAGTTCAATCTTCTATCAGTTAGTATGGGTGTAAATAATGATCTTTCTTATTCACGACTCGTTAGAAACTATTTTTTCATTTCTAACAATGAGTATATATGTTGCTGAATTTAGCCTAGTGACTGACGTTGCAGAATGTAAGAAGTAGCCTAGAGAATGAATCACTTACTAAGAGGAATAACACAATGAAAGATAATTTTAAGGCAAGTTATTTTACTTACTTCTGAGCCGCGCTTTCCACACTCCTAAATGTGGAAATTTGGATAGTTGATTTCAAGCCGTTTTCAGCTATACAATTTTATAGTTAAAAAATAAAAACATCAAATTTCTGATATCTGTACATTTAGTTGATAGCTAGAATTGCTGTTCCCCATAATTGGCATATCATGTGAGGTTTTGGTTTTCTTTACTATTAAGTTGTTTTCTTCTGTCCAAGTTGACTATAACATAGGGCTATTAGTTGGACTTCCTGGCACCATCATCCTCTCTACATGAGCTCTTTTATTTTACATTTATTGGATGGTACAGGCAAATCTTACACCATAAAAATATAGTAATTTGTATACTACTGAGGCAAATTTTAATTACAAATTCTTTCTTGCCATATGGCTGATATTCAATTCCAACAATCTTAGAGTTTCTCAACATCTTTTCATAGGATTATTCTGAGGTAGATAAAAGTTACTTAGGGCCAAATTACTGAGCGGAGGATGGAATATTTGACCTACGTCCATAGTCTATGACTACTGACCCTGATCAAAATCCTTGCACCAGTCTGTTCCAGTTACATCACACACAGATCCCAGTTATATCTACCATGGCATTCCTTCAGTTAGAAGTCTCTCTTAGTTTCCACCAATGTCTTATTCTCTGAGTCAGACAAGTTCACGCCCTTTGATCCTGTATCATAAAAGCCCCCCTGCTATTCATCAGCACATAGAAATTATTTTACTGCTCTCATGCCTTGATTCGGGTATTGGCAAATCAGGTGACACTGTTTCAGGCCATATACCTGCACACACGAGGCAACCTCTGCTGTTCTGGTGTCTTGGCAGTTTTCTGGGCTTTTCTCAGAAAACGGTTGTGCTGGTCTTGGTGTTAAAAATCTATTCCTGTTTTGACTTTTATTTCTCATATGACTTTTATTTCTCAAATGACTTTTAATCTCATTTCAGAAATTCACCCTTTATGTTACATGTCTGTATTTTTTCCAACCATTTGGCTTAGTCTTTACCTAGATAGGCGTCTGAGTTATCAAGTATTCTCAATATTTTTAGTACCATTTAGGGACTAGGCTACCGAGAACCAGAAGCACTTTGAGTTCTCAAGTTTGACAATGTTTTACCAACACAGAGCACGTCTCATGGTCTAGCTTTCTAAATGGGAAAAGCATTAAGCAATAACAATGGGCAAAAAAAATTAATGTTCTGAAATACTATCCTACTGAATTTGTATTTATCTATTTTACATTAAGGAAAAAAAGTTGGGCATATTAGAAATTCTCATTTCATTGACCATTTGAGACTGTATACCAAAAATAGCTGCTATTATTGTGTTAAAATTTCTAGGCACATTATCCCGCACACCTTCTGACTGATACTTATGATACTTATAAATGCTATTATCTAGAATAATCTTGGTAAAACATTATCTAAATAAGGTTTTCTTTGAGGAAGATACGTTAAGGAAACTTACCTCTTAGAATAATCATCTTAAACAAGCATATTCATTAAAAAATTATCCGTTTTATATAATACTATTAATTTACTGACGATGATTTTTTTCCAAGTAATTATGGGTGGATAATTTTGTTATTGAACAATTAGGTACTCTGTGCTTATTTCCATCTCACTAATCAAAAAATGACTATAAAGAGAAGGACGTGACCTTTTGATTCGCCTGTGAAGCCCTGGGTTTGGCCTGCTGCCCTGTGAAATTATTGCAAGTGTGTCTTCTACTCTGTAAAACTAGTTGTTTGGGGCTATATATTGTTTC
This sequence comes from Cephalopachus bancanus, assembly GCA_027257055.1. Classification (NCBI taxonomy): domain Eukaryota; kingdom Metazoa; phylum Chordata; class Mammalia; order Primates; family Tarsiidae; genus Cephalopachus; species Cephalopachus bancanus. The sequence goes on along the minus strand of JAPVLO010000445.1, from coordinate 338,534 downwards.
CTTAGTGGTGAAGGATTATAACTGCATTATGTTTTCCATTGCAGATCATTAATAGATTAAGTAGAAGTTTCCCTTAGACAGAATACACTAGTTGTTGATAATGAGGGTTCTAGAATATGTATCACACTCCATTACTCCTGAACCAAATATTGAATCTAAGAAAAAACAGAAAATATTAGAATAATAGTAGAAAATATATTAAATAGCAGAAAAACTAGGAGAAAGTTTTTCTACTATTCACAAATAAGGCTAGTCACTGAGGAAAATGAGAATATTTCAATGAAAAAGAAATTCTGATATCAGAAATTATGATGTCAGTAGCCTCCAGGTTTGCTAAACATAAATACATTATTTTCAAAATTGTTATATTACTTGTCTATTTCTTGGAGGTCCACAACATAAAAGCTGAAAATTTAGCCCACTGGCCAAAACAGTGACCTTTAAAAACCATAAGTTATAGAAACAACAATCTTTCATCTGACTCTTTAAAGCTCAGCACTAAATTCATCTACATTACATTTCATAGAATTTCAGTCAAGAATCCTACATAAGGAATAATATCTTAGTTTCAATCATTATTCTCCCTTTTTGTTGTCTATGTTACTTGATAACATAATATTTGAGTATTTGCAATCTGCCATATTTATTCAACTGATCTTACCTTTGTACATAAGCCAAGTTGTGGAATCTCAATACTAACCTTATTCTTTGAACACTCTTTTGAAGTTATTATATTTTTACCTAAGAATCACGATGAGCAGGAATTTTCTTCTGATAGAGTAAATATCCTAGTCTATTCCTATAGTGTCTAGACAATACTTGTCCAGGTTTATGCAGTTATTGCATCCTTTTCCATAGCAGCCAGGAAGCAAGTATTTTTTCATAGGGCCCATATTAATTTTATAATTAGCCTTCGGAAGCAGCTGAATATACTGGACCATCATTATAAACGGGTGCTAAATCTACTTTAATTAAAGCCAAAAACATTACTCTTAGAAAAATAGATTCTAGTGTTCAGATGAAATCTACTAAACAAACATATCCAGTAGTTTTTTATACTTGGTTATATAAGACTTAAAGTTGTTGCTAAGATACTTTATTTATATTTATTGCTAAGATAATTTATTATTATTATTATGGGTAATTTATTATTATTATATATTTTTTAGCTATGTACAAAATTGAATTTTATATCAACTATATTAATGACAATGTTCAGTCATTCTTTCAAAGTTTTATCATAAAGATATTGATTTCTTACCATATAAAACTGAATTCAAGAATTTGAACAAAGAACTACACTTTTGAAAAATAATTTTTTGAAAAAAATACATCACACATTACTCATTTTTTTTCTTTTGTAAAAGTGATATGGCTCACTAGTTTTTTTAAAAAATACAAGTCAAGCTCCAATTTTAAAAAATCATTATTATTGTCTAAATTTCTCAAGCCCAGCATAAACAAATTGTCTTTCAAAAAGAAATAAACTATATGTTCTTTGAATAATTACTGTTTAATTCCTGCTTTAAATATTTAGGTGAAAGATAACTAGAGAAAATTTCAGCATAAAATTATCAATTGTTCTTTTAAAATGTTCAAATAAACACTTGAAAAGCAAGTAAAATGAACAAACATCAAAATTATGCTATCCTATCACAATAATTCAGCAATAAAAGACAATTAAACATGAATCATTTAGGTAATAAGTTGAAAGTAAGATATCTTAAATCAAATGATTACATATATAAGAAAATACTAAAATGTCATTTTCTTTCAGATAATGTAGATGATGAAAAATACACAAAGACGCAGATTATTTGACCAGTTTTGGAAAAGCAATAGACCAATGGACATAACAGTTGAATTCAAAATTCTCAAATCTTTCTCTTTCCATTAAACCTCACTACCAGAAAGCTATGCATAGGAGTGTCCTACTCTGGTCAGGTATAGAATCATCTTAAAACTGTCTTGACAAGCCGGGCTCGGTGGCTCAGCCTGTAATCCTGCACCTTGGGAGGCTGAGGTGAGTGGATTGCCTGAGCCCACGGGTTCGAGACCCATCTGGGCAATTTTGGTGAGACCTCATCTCTACAATAAATCAAAAAATTAGCCAGGTGTGGTAGCACGCCTGTAGTTCCAGCTACTTGGAAGACTGAGGCAGAAAGACTGCCGGAGTCCAGCAGGTCGAGGCTGCAGTGGCCAGGTGCAGCCAGTGCACTCCAGTCTGGGCGACAGAGTGAGACTCCAACTCAAAAAAAAAAAAAAAAAAACTGTCTTGACTAATGAAGAATCTTGCATATCATCATAAAATTACTACCAAGTGCACTGAATACCATAGAACTCAATAGCCTTTAAATTCTGTCATAATATTTCTCTTAGATTTAGGATATAATGAAATGGAATACATTTGCTCTTACATGACAAATTTCAGTTTTTGCCTTTATTTTTAAGAAGCCTCAAATTAATTTTTGCTGCATGTTGACACTTTTGTTAGTCTGAGTTTGGGGGTGAAGTTCTATTTCCTTCTTTCTTAACTACTTATTAAGTTTATCATTTGACTGTTTTTAAATATTGGATATATATTTAATGATCATGTAGTCTCCAATTCTTTTTGGAAGAATGAAGGAGGTCAATAAGCAGGTAGCAGCCGGGCTCGGTGGCTCAGCCTGTAATCCTGCGCCTTTGGGAGGCTGAGGTGAGTGGATTGCCTGAGCCCGCGGGTTCGAGACCTGCCTGGGCAGAGAGACGTCATCTCTACAATAAATCAAAAAATCAGCCGGGCGTGGTAGCGCATGCCTGTAATTTCGGCTACTCGGAAGGCTGAGACGGAAGGATCGCTGGAGCCCAGCAGGTCGAGGCCACTGCACTCCAGTCTGGGTGACAGAGTGAGACTCCAACTCAAAAAAATAAATAAATAAAAATAAATAAATAAATAAATAAAAATAAACAAACAGGTAGCATACTTTTGACTAAAAATTAAGTGCCCCACATTTTGAGAAGTTTATTCTCTGAGAGAGACTTTTGCAATTAGATTGGATGGTAGCTTAATTCCCTCCGTAACTTGAGCCTTTAGGTTAGGGTTGCCTACTTGCTTGTTTGTTGTGGATAAATCTCACACTATTAGTGTGTTATGCTATTAAGTGTAAATTTTATTCACTCTTCCATTGCCAAAAGGCTCTATGATAGATTCTTGCTTCTTACTTAAAAATGAGACACCAAATTAAGAATCATTATACCAAGCTTTTACTCTGTACATTTTTTTGGCCAAATTCTCTCTTTCTTTAGGAGATTTAACCTGAAAGAAAGAAAAACACAAAAATTATTTTGAGTCACAGAGAATAAGCAGGTATACACATATGTCTTATATTAGCCTCACATGCTTCTCATATGTACCTGCATAATACATGATATAAAGAATTCATCTAGTTTTGTTCCTGTGTTATTGTTGTTGCCTCTGTTATGTGTGTCTTCTAAGTCATGAGATTTTGAAGTTCCAAACTGACAACAAAAGATGCTGGTAAGAATGATGGGTGAATAGTCAACTATTTTCTTTACTCTTTCAAGTACTGCTTCCATTCTTATAACAAGACTGTCGCTGAATTGCACTTGAGATAAAAGAATGGCGTGAAATCTGAAGCATATTTTTCTCTGGAAATCCTACTTCATTCGAATTTCAATTTACTTGTGTGAACTTAAAGCATCATTCAGCTTTGAGGTGTCTGCCTCATATAGAAGCCCAACATTTGTTGAGTTCTACAGAGAGAAGAGAAATTTAAGCACTCACATTCTTCTTAGCCTTCTCATCCTGGAGCATAAGATACTGTAGTGGAGTCAGGTATGTAGTGGAGTCACAGCGACAGAGAGTGGCATGATCTATAGTAGCAGTCTGCGACTCTGCCACCTTAGAGTCCGTCTGTATGAAGAGAGTGAAATCTTCTATACAATAAATTTGCTTCAGTTTTAAAAAATATTTTTGAATTGATCTGATTCAAAAGCATTTTCCTATTACTATTCCTGAGAGTCATTGCTTAAACATAGTTCATTTTATGATAGAAACAGGATAAGCTAATTATCTCCCGAGAACTTGCTATAATTTTAAGGGTTATACACAAGATGTTAACTAATCACACAGCTCCCAGATATTTGTAACATGCAGTGTGACTCTGAGGTTGCATTTAAATGAGTGCTAGGCATGACTTGTGATGTGCTGTTTCTGGTGCTGCATGGAAGAAAAAAATGGTGCATTATGCAGGGTTAATTTACAATATTTTACTTGTCTTATTTCAGATATAATAGAAACCCAGCATATTTCACCACAGCCCGGCATTTCACTTCATTTTTTTAAAAAGCTAATGATTTTAGTTTTCAAATAGATAGGGAATAAGATAAATTAATTGCCAATTGCAAATATAATGTAAATTAATGCAAACTAGCATGAGTTAATATACATGTGTTAAGATAAATATCCTTTTAAGTCATATCTTAAAATAATTCTAGTAATGTGAATGAGGTTTTTAATATTATGACAAAACCTATGTCAATGCCACTAATAATGTGAAGTTCATTAGAATTGTTCAGAATTGTCTGATTAAAATGAAAAATATGCAGAACTGACACATTTGATTTGCAAATCTATTAACTGGATATTATGATGTCAATGCTAATTTTTCTTAATTTGTAAATTTCCTTAAAAGATGTCCACATTCACTGTTTATTTAGTCATTATCCATTAATTCTTTAATACTTTGCAGTTTCACATACCCTAACCAGCCATCAAGTTTACTTTGCCTGTAGTCCTGATACCTTTCAAGGTCTTAAATACAAGAGGATATGAATCTATAGGCATTATCTTCCAAAGTCTATCTAAAGCTTGACATGGTTCCTTTCCCAGTTTTAATGAAAACTTCTCTCAATAGTACCTTGATACTTAAATGTCAGATTATTTTCTTTCTCTCTTCTAAGAATTTTTAATTTTTCAAAATGCTTTCACGTTATCTTTCTCTCTAGAAAGAAAATGCCATACCTTTTTCTCTGTATGTTTAATTGATAGCACTAACTACACTAAGTTGCATGTAATACCCATTAAAAATACTCATGGAGAAAAAAATGAAGATAAAGCTCTTTTTACTTTGAAAGAATTTTGGACTGAGACTTGGTGGCATTTAAGTCACTTAAGGTACTGCTTTAGATTACTGCTTGTGTCCTCAAAGAAATAAAGACTTTTTTAACTTATCAAATGTGTTATCACGTATCCCAGAACTCAGAGAGAATTCAAAACTCTTAATATAAATGACTTTTTACTATTATCTGAAACATATTATGGCTTATTTTTAATGTTTCACAATACAAATAATTACTTGCAATTTTAAAATGAACTAGAAAATTATTTTTTTATTCCTCAATAAAACATTTACTAAATTGTTAACCATATAAAGGCAAAATTCTGCTTTGGTTTAGAAACACACTTTTTTCTACCTATTTTTAGACAGCATTTCCTTGATCTATATATTACAGTCAATCAGAAAATATAATACAGAAGTTTTAAAATATTATTGTTTACACACACAGTATTTAATTATGGAACAAGTAAATACACTGAGAAAACAATCAGATAAATAATGTGTAGCATTATAGTAAATATATACTTATATTCCTTTTTCTCTTTCATTAGAATTACTCAAAATGTGTTTATTAAGGAAAATGTTCAGGGTATATCATCATTTAATGTAAATTTCTTCATTTAATATTTCTTTTATCTTCTTTGTATTTAGCTTAATATGTCCCCAGAAATATATTTATTGTGCAGATTCTAAAGTTTAACGCATATTTCTTATTTAAGTTTTTCTTGTGATGCTCACTTACTTCAAATGAGGAATTTGGCACAAAATCCTTTCTTCTTGTTAAGAAGACATGAAGAATATGTGAAGTTGTTCCAGGCACAACGAGATTTAGGAAGCATGATCCTTAAAGTAAGTACAGATTCCTCTGAGAACATAAGTTAATGAAAAAGAAAACAGCATAATATGAACAACTAAATGTCCTCACAATTCCCTTCTTTTCCACCATGTCCACATGTTCTAGACTTTAGATTTAAAAACATTATTTCAGAAAGGTGACGTGTTTTTGAAGACATCTTGTGTTAGCTGCTTTATCTTTTCTGTACTAGTTCTGGCCACACTTATTCACTAACGCAACTCCTCTCACTCTTATTTGTGTGTTTTCAGAGACTTGGCTGACACTACCACCCCCAAACTGTCTATGGTTCATTTCTTCAATGTCCAAACGTTCTTCCACCTAAGTGTTCACATGTACAACAGAAGACTTCAGTTGGGAAAAAAAAGCCAAGGCAATCAGTTTACTATAAAGCCCCCAACTTTTACATGCAGATAACGAGTCAGAGGTCAAACCATAAAGGAAATGTCCTTCAATTTGAGAGTGCAAATGGAATAAATCTTTAACAAACTGGTTCCACTGTTAAGAAAACATAAGGTGACCAGATGTACATCTGTTTGCCTTCATTTCCCAGCTATTCTCATGTCCCTTTGGGCAAGGAAGGGAAGTTTCATGTTAATGTTTTGGCTTCTACTAAAGTGACAGTGCTGCTTCTGGAGAGAAGTGTTTTTTCTTCCCGGGGGCGGGGGTGAGGGAGACACTTTAATTGAGAAAGAAAACTTGAGCTAAGCTGAGAGCAGAATCAAGACAGCACCATGGTTATAGACATCAGTGTTAAAATATTTTAAAAACCTACTGCAAAATTTAGGCTAGTCAGATTCATGCTTGTAAACCTGGGCCACATGTATTCCCAAGGGCATGCAATATCATGCAGCAGCATATACAGATCCACAGTATAAATGTGGGATGCATCTTCAGAGAATCAGAATATAAAATTTATAGGGATAACATCAGGAAACTTCCCTGGAAATTGGTTTAAAACACTAGATCAGATCATCAAATGGAAGATTCTTATCCCTGTGACTAGACACCAGCCAAATCCCCCACTCTCTTTTTAATTTACCCATAACGTATGTAAGTAATAAAATCCAAGTTCTCTCCATGTCTGAGGTGACCCTGTGGTATTTCATAATAAAAGAACTATTTGAGTTCTATGCAATATTGCCAGTTTTTTTTCCCCCTTCATTTTTCTCTTTAAAAATTTGGTAAACTGCAGTCTACAATTACCTCTGAGAAAGGAGAAATTGGACATGACCTAGCCTCTGGGAGTTTGGTGTAATATTCACCAGTGTCTTCAGGATGATCTCTTTTGGCATCTCTGCCTGTCAGATACTGGTGTCTAGAAGATTATGGTAATAACAATGTAGAAGAATTCCCATCACTGCCCTTTTGTGTGGCTTCTTCTTCCTTAGAGGCTTATATGCAAGGAGGCCAACCATACTGTGGCCAATTGGAGCATAAAAGGGGGGCAGAAACAGCAAGTTCTGAGGAAACTGGACCCAATTTTCACAATAGCTCAAAGGGAAGTGGGAGGAGGAGAAATTAAAGTCTGAGATAATTTTATACATAAATTTTAATAATGTCTCCTGGGGGGATATATGTAAAAATAGAAGAGCCTGATTTTTCTTACCGTGCGTCAGTCACCAAAGCATGTCACAGAAAATACCAGAATTACATCAGGTTTAACATCGAACACAACATCTAAAACCAATTATCGCCTTGGGAGCATTTTAATTTACTTATCCAAGATTTTGAGGTTGCTCTTTTATTCTCCCTGATTGTTAGGAGTTTCTCAATGAAAAGTTGAGTATACATCTAAAAATGTCTGGGACACAAAGCCAGGGAGACAGCTCTGTATCCTCCCTCTCCCAACTAAACAACTCACTAATGTAATCTTTGCATAATTATAAAGGGGCAACTGGTCATTTGAATTAACATCTCCACTATTTGACTAAAACACAATTACTGAAATCATAAAAGTTCCTTTCAGGTACCATAAGGCAATAAGAAAATTTTTGCAAAAGTCAGTTTTGATATATTGGTGTTGAATTCATGACAAAAAGTAGAGAAAACAAAAGCTACAATTCTTTATTTCTTGGAGAATGATTAGCACATAAAAATCATAATTTTCCCTTTTCCTGCATATGTAATTATTTGATATTTTATTTACATATGATTTCAAACAGAGAAATTACTACATATACCTATGTGTATATGAAGCCAAAATGTGTGTTAATTTCAGCACAGTTGTCTTAAACATGATAACTTACTTTTGTGCATTACTATATATAACATGCTGATAATTTGTCTACTATATTGTATTATAAATAATTTTGTATTATATTGTAAACTACATTATATTATTTATGTATGTTTCTTTCTTTTTTCTTTTTTTTTTTTTTTTTTTTTTTTTGAGTAAGAGTCACACTCTGGCTCCCAGGCTGAAGTGAAGTGACACGCTCACGGCTACCTTGGTGTCGACCTGCTGGACTCCGGCGAATCTTTCACCTCAACCTTCCAAGTAGCTGGAACTACAGGCACACACTACCACACCTGGTTGTTTTTTTATTTATTGTAGAGATGAGGTCTTGCCAAATTCCCCGGGCTGGTCTCAAACCTGCGGGCTCAGGCAATACACTTGCCTCAGGCTCCCAAAGTGCTGGGATTACAGACTGAGCCACTGAGCCCAGCCTGTTAATTTCAAAATGGTTTTATTTCTTTCTCATCTCTGCATGTTGCCCTTTGTTATATTTTTACTGCATTTTTGCCCTTTGCTATTTTTTTGTATTTTTCAATTTAATGGTTTTTTTGAACTAAATTTATACTTTATGTGATAACAAAGGTATCAAATTAAGTATAAAGAATACTCTTTTTAAACAACTTTAAAGACTTTTCAATAAGATTACCTTTTGGAAAAAATGATTATTAGTAACTACTACAAATATTTTTAAAGTCTAGCTTTGAGGCAATTCCAAAAGAGGAGTTTTATAGAGTAAGTGCCTGTGACATCTTTTCTAATTTCAGTTTCATTGCCTGTGAAACCAAGCTAAACATTTTGACCTCATAAGATCTGGCTGAGGAGCAGGTGAAGAGATACAGGTCATTATTTTTATGTATAACTTAGTGTTCATCTTGTAGCAGAGTCAGTGGCCCTGAAACAACAGAATTTGGTACAGATGGAATTAATTTTGTTAGGAGAAGGTTAAGTGCTTGGAGATGTGGGGCATTAAAGTGGGGTCCTTTGTATACACCATTCCCTTTGCCTTAATGATTTCTCTCCTGCTTTCCTAAGCTAACTCTAGGCATTACCTTGCCTGGGCATCACCACATCTGGGATGCATGCTCTGGTGGCTCAGACTGTATGAAATCAGTGCGTGGGCATGCCTGTAGTATGTCATGTATACTGCTTTCACAGCATCACCAATGCATGTCTTTTTACAGTATATATCATAATATGGTGTGTTTGGCTTCTTAATTCAGATTCGGGCTTCATTTTTACCACTAAAATGGTGTGTCTTAACTCTGGACTGTTTAGAGTTCCATTACTCTAGTCAGTGAGCTCTTGCTGTGTCAGGCACTCTGCTAGGCTTCTTGTACGTGTTAATACAAAGCAAGTGCTACATCTTTACTCTTGGTGAAAATGTGAGATGTTAACTATACAGAACAATAAAGATAAAACACAAAAGTAAGCAGGCCAGCCCCAGTGTTGTGAGATTGCTTCCCATGGATTCTGGGAATTCCCAACCAAACAGAACATATGTATGCTTTGCCCTCAACAAGTGAACATAGTTTCATATTCTCTTTCTCATTCTCGTTCTTTCTCGCTCTCTCTTTGTCTCTACTTCAAAATAGGTTAGTTTTTCTTCCACAGTAGAATTATGCCTTCCAGGGAAGCCTAAACATGGAAGAATTAAATATAGGGTAAGTGCAGGTTGTAAAATGAAATGATTCCAAAAATAACATGATGTGAGATTTCTGCCAAAGCAAGCACTAAAAACAAAATACAAGGGATCTCTGTAGAATGCTTATGATGTTGAAAGCTGAAGTATTATTTTGTAATATATTTTATAAATATAATAATAAAGGCATAAATCAATAAAATATTGCAGGTTAAGATGTGTGAAGTAATTATCTCATAGCTCTCACTATTTGTCAAACTTTCTATGTTGCTCTGACTACACGAGTGCTTTATGTGGAAAATAAAACATTTGCAAAATACAGTTTAGTAGTTCCCAAATATATTTCATAATATCATATGCTTACTCTAGAAAATTTAGAAAATTCTGTAAAATAAAATGAAGGAAAAAAGTTTATATTCTGACCACTCAACAGCAATTACCATTAATGCTTTCCATATATTAAATCCATTAATTAATTTCTATGCACAGTATTTGCCTTGTAACACTTTTACTTATTTTTTACTTATATTTTATGACCACCCAAAGGCACATTATATGATTGAGTTATATTATTTCTAATCACAAAGAGCTCAAATATGAACTGCACTTGATAGAGCTATTACAGAGTGCAGAAAATTTTAAACTTTCCTCCTTTCTTCACTTAGTGCAAGAATATATCTGAATAAATGTTTTACATTTTCTAATTGAATAAAAACATGATAGATTAACATCCTTTCAAGACAAGAATACAATGATATATCCATGTAAACACAGAAGTCTTACTAATGCAAAAGTTGCAAAATCCTGTATTCTATTCTATGGTATAAAAATATTTAGAATTTAGTTTTTTAGATATTTTTATATTAGAGCACACTTGTTTTCCTTTTTTTTTTTTGAGTCAGAGTCTCATTCTGTCACTCAGGCTGGAGTGCAATGCCACCCTCACGACCGCTACATGCCGGAGTCCTGCTCTGCGGCAGGGGGTCCTCAGCACACCCGGACTTTGTCAATCAGGCGGGCCTCCAAGGCTGGTTCCCAACAACTACAGCCTCAACCTACTGGGCTCAGGTAATCCTTTCACCTCAGTCTTTCAAATAACTGGAACCACAGGCATGTGCCACCATACCCAGTTAATTTTTCTGATTTATTATAGAGATGGGGTCTCGCCATGTTGCTAAGGCTGGTCTTGAACCCCTGAGCTAAGTCAATCCTCTCGCCTCCGCCTCCCAGAGTGCTGGGATTACAGGTTTGAGCCAACGCACCTAGTGTACCCATTTTGAAAATAATACAATACCAAGAGTTCAAAGGGATTCGAATGGATCTTAGACCTTCTAGAATAAAAGATGAAGGTTTCTAGCTGTCCTGTCTAAGCTCAGTTTCTCTTCCTCTTTGTCATTTCAGGGAAAGTAAATAAAGTATATTAAGATAGAGCTCCTGGGAAATCACTTGGGAAGTCATTTCAATATGGAAATTTATATAGCCTTCTTGAAACTTTCCATCTGTGAAGAGGCCTTGGCCTGGGCTTCTGTCAGATTTCCATGGCAGAGAAAATGTTATGTGATAAATAAACTATCTTCAGATTTTGTTGGGCAGTGGTCTCACTTTTTATTATATGTTGTTTATAATTATAAATTAGGTTAATATATTTATAGGTTATAATATAGTTTTATTATTTTTATTATATAATTTATATCAGCAGCTGGGGTCAAAACAGCAAGGAAGACCTGAACAGTCAAAATAAATATTGTATGTTCAATATTTATCTCTTCTCTTACTTAGAGTACAATTATATTTACACAGACAAGGATTCAAGAACTGACACAAACCAGGCCTTCTTGTTCATCTCCCATTGGAGGGGAGATAAGAGGCTCAGTGGATACAAGTCCTTTGAGTCCTATTGCATCCCACCTCCTGCCTTGTCCTGCTACCTCAGCATATATTTGTTGGCTTATCCTCACCCCAGGCTTCGTCAGGGGACAATTATTTTAATTCTTATAGATAGAGCAGTGAAATATGGCAAAAGTCTGACCTCCAGGATTTTCTGCAACCTTATCATTCTTGGTCACAGGAATACCAGAAGATTAAGGTCGAAGCCTTCTTGTTATTTATATAACATGGCAGACATTTGGATTGATCTGTCACCTCATAATTTTACCAGAATCAATTGCCTTAAACATTATGCTAAAACTGGTTTCCATGAAGTTTTTCAGGATTCCGGCTTCTCTTCTGGTGAACAGATGGCTAAGGCTTGGTCAAATTAAATGTTACTTTCTAGTTGATGGTGATGATCTCATTGGCTATTCCCTGCAAGCCAATATCCTCTGAGTTAGAAAATGAACTTATATCATAAGACTTGTGAAGTTAATCTCTAATAATGCAGTAGGAGGCATTTGATGACCACTTTAAAGATGATCTCATGTCCATCTGAGGCAAGAAGGAAGAGGCAGTTCATCCACTTAGAAAAAACAGCCTGGGAGGGGTAATTTTTCTCTCTCTTTTTTTTATTATATAGATATAGGGTACAATTCAGGGTTTGGTATATAAACATTGATCATGCAGGTACCCTTGTTGATGAGGTATGCCCCTTCCTCCCCTGGCAGTTTCCCTCAACTGCCAATCCCACCCCCGCCCGACAGTTTTCCACTACTGCCAATTGCTTTCTTATAGTATAATTGTTCAAGGTCAGCTTATGAGTGAGAACATATGGAACTCAGTTCTTTGTTTCTGTGATAAATCACTGAGCATGATCGACTCCAAATCCATTCAAGTTGCTGCAAAGTCCATGTATTTGTCCTTCTTTATGGCTGCATAATATTCCATTGTGTATATGTACCACATTTTTTTTATCCAGTCCAGCTTCAATGACCAACACAGTTGGTTCCATGTTTTTGCTATTGTGAATAAAGCTGCAACAAGAGTTATTGTGCAGGTATCTTTTTCATAGAATAATTTGAGTTCCTCCAGGTATATTCCCAATAGGCAAATTGCTGGGTCATACAGAAGCTCAATTTCTAGTTATTTCAGAAATCGCCACACTGTCTTACAAAGAAGTTGTATTAGTCTGCATTCCCACCAGCAGTGTAGAAACGTTCCTTTTTCTCCACATCCTTGCCAGCATCTGTTGTTTGTTTTATTAATGATGGTCATTCTTACAGAGGTTAATGGTATCTCAATGTGGTTTTGATTTGCATTTCTCTGATGATGAGTGAGGCTGAGCACTTTTTCATTTGTCTATTGGCTGCCTGTATATCTTCTTTTGAGAAGTGTCTATTCATGTCTTTTGCCTACTTTTTTTTTCTTTTTTTTGAGTTGGAGTCTCACTCTGTTACCCAGACTGAAGTGCAGTGGCCGCTCCCAGCCACCACAGCCTCGACCTGCTAGGCTCTGGCAATCCTTCCACCTCAGCCTTCCAAGTAACTGGAATTACAGGCATGCGCTACCACGCCCAGCTGACTTTTTGATTTATTGTAGAGATGAGGTCTTGCTGCCCAGGCGGGTCTCGAACCCATGGGCTCAGGCAATCCACTCACCTCAGTCTCCCAAAGGCACAGGATTACAGGCTGAGCCACCGAGCCCAGCCTTTTGCCTACTTTTTAAAGGGGTTGTTTGTTTTTTTCCTTTCAGCGCATTTGAGTTCTTTGTAAATCCTAGATATTAGGCCTTTGTCGGATAAACAGTTGGCAAATATTTTTTCCCATTCTGTGGGCTCTCTCCCTTTATGGTTTCTCTCTTTATGGTTTCTTTTGCTTTGCAGAAGATCGTTAATTTGATAAGGTCCCACTTGGCTATCTTATTTCTTAAGGTATTGGCCCTTAGGGTTCTGAATAGTAATTGGTTCCCAGTTCAAATTTCCATAAGGGTGTCATCCGTGCTTTCTAAGATTCTCAGAGTTTGAGGTTTTATGTTTAGGTCTTTGATCCATTTAGAGTTTGGTTTTGTGTATGGTGATAGGTGGGGGTCCTGTTTCAATCTTCTGCATGTGGTCAGCCAGCACCATTTATGAAATAGGTTCTCCTCTCCCCAGTGATTGTTGTTGGAGACCTTTTCAAAGATGAGTTGGTTGAGGAATTGAGGCTTTGCTTCTGGAATCTCTATCTTGTTCTATTGGTCTATGTGCCCGGTCTTGTACCAACACCATGCTGTTTTGATTACTGTAGCCTTATAGTAAAGTTTGAAGTCTGCAAGTGTGATACCTCCTGCTTTGTTTCTTTCGCTAAGGATTGTTTTGGTTATTCATGGTCTTTTATGTTTCCATATGAATTTCTGTATTGTCATTTCCAGGTCTGAGAAGAATGATGTTGGTAGCTTAATGGGTATTGCGTTGAATCTATAGATTGTCTTTGGTAGGGCGGACATCTTAACAATGTTGATTCTTCCTATCCATGAGCATGGAATATTTTTCCATTTGTTTGTGTCTTCCTGGATTTCTTTGAGCAGTGTTTTGTAATTCTCATTGTAAAGGTCTTACACTTCTCTTGTTAGGAAGATGCCAAGGTATTTCATTTTTTTGGTGGCTATTGTGAATGGGATTATACTTTTTATTTTGGTCTCTGCTTGCTTGTTGTTGGTGTATTGGAATGCAACTGTCTTTTGCACATTTATTTTGTATCCTGAAACTTTGCCAAAGTCCTCTATCAGTGCAAGCAGGTTTTTGACAGATTCTCTTGAATTTTCAAAGTATAGGATCATATCATCAGCAAAGAGGGATAACTTGACTTCCTCTTTTCCTATTTGGATACCCCTGATTTCCTTCTCTTGTCTAATTGCCCCAGCTAGGAGGACTTCCAACACAATATTGAACAAGAGGGTTGAGAGTGGCAGCCTTGTCTTGCTCCAGTTTTCAGGGGAAATGTTTCTAGTTTCTGTCCATTTAGCAATATGTTAGCTGTGGGTTTGTTGTAGATGGCACTTACTATTTTGAGGTATGTTCCTTCTATACCTAGGTGTTTGGGGACTTTTTATCAGGAAGGGATGCTGGATTTTATCAAAAGCTTTTTCTGCATCTAATGAGATAATCATGTGGTTCTTGTTTTTACTTCTGTTGATGTATTTAATGACATTTATGGTCTTACAAATGTTGAACCAGCCCTGCATCCTGGGAATGAAGCCTACTTGGTCATGGTGGATGATTTTTGAGATGTCTTTAGATCCGATTTGCTAAATCTTGTTAAGGGTTTTTGCATCAGTGTTCATACATGATATTGGCCTAAAGTTCTCTTTCTTTTTTGGATCTTTACCCTGTTTGGGTATCAGTGTGATGTTAGCTTCGTAAAATGCTTTGGTGAGAATTCCATCTTTCTCAATTGCCTGGAATGCTTTCAGTAGGATTGGTATCAGCTCCTCCTTGTACATAGGGTAATTTTTCTAGTGCAGAAAATGACTTGGCTATTCTCCTTGATGGAGCATATAAGCACTATGTACAGTTGACCATGGCTGATGGCACAACTATAAAATAATAAAGAATGGTCAAAGAATGGCTAATCAGGACATGCAGCATTGCTCTCAAACCCCTTTCAATGACTAAAGAGCCTGGAGGTAAAGGAATCCTGGAGAAAAAGGAAGAACCATCCTGCACAGCTTACTCAAATACAGGTTCCAGAGTACATTAATGCCAGTTATTTTCATGAGCAGATGCTTGGGAGGGTTGCCCAGTAAAATATATCAGAAGGCTCAGAGGCAAAACAAGCGTGATGGCTATTTTAGTTGTTTTCTGTTGCTGTAACTGAATATCTTAGACTGGGTAATTTATAAAGAAATTAAGTTTATTTCTTGCATTTCTGGAGACTAAAAAGTTCAAGAGCAAGGTGCTAGCATCTGATGAGGGCCTCCCTGCTGTGTCATAACATGGAGGAGAGTATCACATAATGAGAGGGCAAGAATGTGCATGTTAACTCAGTTTTTTTTTCTTATAAGGCTGCCAGTCCTTTCTTGGAGGCCTCGCCCTAATAACCTTATCTAATCCTAATTATCTCCCAAAGGCCTCAGCCTTTGATGAATTTGATAATTAAGTTTCCAACACATAACCTAAACTTTACCTATACGATGACCACTTGTACACCTAATCCTGAATTGTACCCCCAAATCTTTTTTTAAAATTCCATTACCAAGAAAGAATTAAACATTGAGAAGTTGGTGGATTTACACTTTCTGATCACAGAATTCAAGTATGTGTTGCTTCTGAAGTAATAAATGGGAAACTTTCCTTCAGTTTATTCCTGGGAAGTAAAGAACCAAATTTTCCTATTCCAACATAAATGTTGTCTTTTATTTAACAGGGTTAAATTCACAACTGATAGACTTATAAAAGCTATTTTAGCCTAGAAATTTTGCCTATAATTTAGAGGTTGCTTATGGTAAGTGGGTGGAGCTACTTTGATCTTTGACATCATGACCCAAACAACCTACAGATGGGTGTGGTTGTCTGAAAAGTCCAACATGGTTTTCCTTTGCTTCTTGCTTCTTTTAAAAAAATTAAATGTCATCATAATACTTTAAGAAAGGGATTGGCCATAAAGGGATGCTGCCAGGGAAGGGATTGGAGCACATAACATCAATAAGGGTATCTGATCTCAAACCAGGCAAAGTAGAGACTAAACAGTGACCAAAAGTTTACCTGTACAATGACCACTTATCTACCTAATCTTGAAATGCACTCTACATCTTCAAAATAAATATAAATTTAAAGGAGTCTGCAACACATAAAGATTAGGAGACATATTCAAATCATAGCTGTAATAGCACAGGACACAGTGGAATGGTTAACAACATTGCCTAGGCTAAATCCAGTACAAAATGGCGTTTCTGGACATCTGAAAGGTGATCCAAGGAGGCCAAGATCTGTGAAGAATTCCCCCCAAAATCCAAAGAAGTCTAGATGATCATCTTTTTGAAGGGATCTCATGCCAAGATAGTAAATTTACACCTGTCTCACACCTTCAGAAGTTTCAGGTTATCCTTTTCTACAAGAAAAGAGGTTTTTGCTTTTCATATTTACAGAATTAATCATACTATCTAATCCATGTCCTAAACTCTTTGTCAGAGAACCTGACATTCTTCCATCACTACTACCTTCTCCCATTCTCCATGGTTTTGTGAAGTTGGAAAGTATTCATTTGCTCCTTTCCCAAATTTAGAATGGACAGCACTATTCCAATTGATATCATCTTGATTCACGCAGGTTGAGAAAAGTAACTTTAGTAGTCAAGTTGTCTATTACAGCCAGCCAGAACCAGCAGTGACCCTAGATTTGTATCCCCACACTTCACAAAGTGCATTCTGGATGTTCAGGCTTCCACTCTTATGACTCCAAAAAAGTGTCCAAATAACAGGCAGAAAATAACAATATTAAAAGGAAAAGACTGTTTCTCAGGACTGCAATTGTACCATGCACTACTATTAAGGAAGTCTTGAGAGCCAATGTGAACTTTCATAATATTCTTGTATGACTTGAAGCAAAATATCTAACCACCTTTCTTGCTGATTTCAAAGTTTTCTCTCTGTCTTTTTCTTTCAACAGTTTGACTATGATGTGTTTAGGAGAGGAAGTTTTTGTATTTATGCTTAGAGTTATTGAGCTTCTCGAACATGTAAATTAATGTCTTTCATAAAATTCGACAAATTTTTAGTCATTGCATCTTCAATTTTTTTGTCCCTCCTTGTCCTCTCTCTCTTTCTGGAGCTCTCCTTGTGTGTATGTTGGTATGTTGAGTGGTAACTCACAGATTTCTGTGACTCTGTTCATTTTTCTTGATTATTTTTTCTTTCTCTTCTTCAGATTAGTTGATTTTTATTGAAATATTTTTAAGTATAATGAATCTTTCTTCTGCCATCTCAAATATGATTAACTCCTGAAGTAACTTTTATATTTGTTATACTTTTCAACTCCAGAATTTCCATTTCTCCTTGTTTTATAGTTTTTATTACTTTCCTGAGATTTTCTGTTTAATGTCTTATTTTTTCATACTATCATTTAATTACTTTAAAATTATTTCCTTTAGTTCTTGAACATAGTTATAAAAACTTCTTTGAAATACTTGTCTGCTAAGTCTAACATCTGGCTCCTCTCAGAGACAGCCTTTGTGTTTACTTCTTTCCTTAAGTATACTTCTTTATAATGAATCTTGTAGCATTTTTTGGAAAATATTATATTAAATATTGCAGCACCTCTGAATTCTTATTGCCCATGGGAGTGGTTGTGCTGCTTTTGTTTTTGCTTGTTTGTTTCATCTAGCAAATTTCCTGGGCTAATTCTCTCTCATAGTGTGCAGCATTTGTCGTCTCTGTCCTGTATATACTTTTTATTCTCAGTGTTAGTCTCAAGTCCAGATTCTCAGAAGTTGCTCCTCTGTCAGCATAACCTAGTGTACAGTATTTGGATAATTATTAGTGTCAGTACCTAGCCAGATATATTAAGACATGCCCTCTTTTCTAATGGATCTCTGTGAGAGTTGAGTAGTTCAAGCAATTTCCAAGACTTCTCCAGCTTTCACTTTCTTTAAACCCTTTCATAGCTCATCTGCACACACAGAGGGCCTCACATTTATCCAGGAATATATGGTGAGCCAGAGCTCTCTCCATTCTCTATTGTGTATACCAGATAGCCTTTCAGACCACTAGAGATATTTGAGAGGTTATCAAACCCCAGTCTGTTAGTCTCCTTTCCCAAGTGTCTTTGTTAAATTTCTGGATGCTCTACCAATATATTGTTTGCCCCATCCAGATTTCCCATGTCAGGCTATCTGTAATGTTGGCCTTCTTTGCTCATTGACCACTGAGATCACTACTAGTTCTGAAAACATCCAAGTTTTTCCATGCTCTGCTTAAAATTCTGTCAACTCTTTCTAGCAGTAATATTCTAGTTTTCAAGGCTTGCCTTGGTAGGGTGCACTTTGTTACACCTGACAGTGTTAATGTGAGGTAAATGAAAACAGTTCTAAAATACCATTGCTACTAATGACGTTCAGGAGTTGTTCTTAAATAAATGCTTCTCTGTTTACATTTGTAAATCACCCATCATGAAATGGGCAAATGCTTGAAAGACTCTCCAAAAAAAAATTTTTACTGAAGGCAAACACAGCTTCTCACAACATGCTAACTGGTACACTAATGCTGATGGGTTTCTAGAGCATTTATATAGTGAGGGAAGCCTGTACTACAAGGGCTCATCATCCAAAATAATAATTCCAGGTTTTGGGGGGGGGTTTCCTCATATAAATTTTACTATATGGTAATTAAATTGTATAAGAGGTTGTGATTTTTTTTAAGTGTCTTTATAACCTTACTTTAATTCTCCTACCACTAAACTGTAGCATTTTTACTCTTGTTGGAGCTTGTAGGATAGAAACATCATTTTAGAAATGAATCCATAATTCTCTATTGCAGCTAAATATTAATAGTACAAAAATATTTTCCATTACTCTTTTAAGGTCAACTAATTTCATTGTCTTGGCTTACAATTAGGCTTTAACCATATGCCACTAACATGTGACTCTTCAGGTTTTTTCTCTCTATTATTTCTTTGTTACTATCTACAAATAGGTATAGTTTGCTTTTGTAAAAACATACTGTGCATAATGTATATACCTCATTGCTTTTTTTCAGTATACTTAGCCATATAAGCCACAAAAATGTTATCTTTTTTTTTCAGATCTACCCTGGGCATCTGCTTTCCCTAGAATCAAGAGGCCAAATAGGTCTTTGGCTGGGCATTCATCTTCCCTACTGACTTGAGAAGGAATATTTAAAACTCATCCAAGAACAGAATTTAGCTCATAAAAATGAAACTGTTAAGAAGGTTTAGACCTTTATATTTGTGTCTCCACTTTCTAGTATTTCATCTACTAACTAGTATAAATATTGAAAAGGGATAACAAAAATGATTATTTTAACATGATTATTTCCTGTTATAATGATGTTTCTACTCAAAAGTCTCCCTATCCTTCAGTCATATATAATACCTATTTTATAGCAATATCTAACCAGTTTTAAAGTGAGTGAAAAGATAAATAAGATAATTAATTTTTGAGTTTTGCTTTCCTAACAATCTACTTTTTTGAAAATACTTTTTTTAAAAAAAATTTACCACCCTTCTTTTTTATTTTTACTTCTTTTAGAAATTACATAAAAGTTTTCCTTTTATTTATATAAATAATGAAAGACAGAGCCCAAAACGGAGTTTCTTTGATCACCAACCTTGAGCAAACCTGGTCATGTACTTAGGTCAATGCTACAAACACAGCAAAAATCATTAGCAATAAGAATAACCAGTTTTCTGGCCCTTGAGTGGGCTTCATTCTATTTGGTCCCACAATGCTAAGATTAACATCTCCCAAGAATTTGTCTTTCAGCTACCAGCCCTGCCCTTCTCATCTATGTGAATGACCACCTGTAACTGATCACCCCCATCTATCCAGTCATCAGAGATACAAGAAAAGAGACCATCACCATGGTGACAGCTCATGTGTTATCCTACTCAAAAATGCTTTCCCCATAAAGGAAGGCCTTAAAATCCCCCAGCCTCAAGGATATGCCACCAAACATAAGCATAAGCGTCTGGCCCCCTCTCCAATCTTGAAGAAGTGGATCCACACTTTCTCTCTCTGATTTACTTTCTGAATGAACTCCCTTTCTCCTTATCTATCCTCCAAGCAACTCTTTGTGTACCCACCACACCAAATCAACTCACCAAGCTGAAAAATAGTTTGATAAGTCTCTTTGGGTGTATTTATTTGATTGAGTAAAATTATTTTATTCCTTCCTCTTCTTTTGTTTTCTTCCCTCCTCCCTTCTGTTCCTTGCTCTGAGTTCTTGAGTATACTTCTGAATAATTAAGTCTTTAATTTGATGTAATCCTCCACACAAATTATTACATTGTAAATACTGTATACATTCCTTAGCTGAAACAACTTTACAGGCAGGAAAAGTAAATAAAAGATTTTGTGTGCTTTTGTTCACCCCCATACATTGAATAGACATCCTGATGTTACAAACACATTGCATTCTAATCATCTGCTAGAAGGCTATGCGAAACCAAACTGCATTTTTCTAAGGTTCTAAATTCCCAGAACAAGCTATAAAACTAACTTAAGCTAAATACATCTGGGAACAGAAATGATTTTAGCTATCCACAATCATTTTTATTACATTATCCCTATAGCCGCCTTACTCCTTTATCATACATTTATGTATTGTTATATTTTCTGTGGCAAAGAAAGTCAGTTGCTTCTGTGTAGCATTGCATTCTCATTTCAGGTCTTCCTGGCACTTGTGTCCATGTGTTATGGGTACCTTTTTGAGATATATGGAAGTGTTTTTCCGGGATACCTCTGTCTTCTGTGTTATTTTTACTTGTAGGTTGTTTTTTGCAGGATTTATTTTTACAAGAAGATACATTTTAACTTTGTAAAAGCTTAAACTCACTGAAAAGTTCACATTCAATGTTTATGGTAATGCAAATGGTGTGTGATGAGAAAACATGCCTTGAAAAAGGAGGCAAGATAGCCGGCTCGGTGGCTCAGCCTGTAATCCCGCGCCTTTGGGAGGCTGAGGTGAGTGGATTGCCTGAGCCTGCCGGCTCAAGACCCACCTGGGCAACTTGGCGAGACCTCATCTCTACAATAAGTCAAAAAACGAGCCAGGCGTGGTAGCGCGCGCCTGTAGTTCCAGCTCTTTGGAAGGCTGAGGCGGAAGGACCTCCGGAGCCCAGCAGGTCGAGGCTGCAATGGCCGGGAAGCGCTGCACTCCAGTCTGGGTGACTGAGTGAGACTCCAACTCAAAAAAAAAAAAGAAAGAAAGAAAGAAAGAAAAAGGAGGCAAGAGACTGGTACTTGTGATTAGGGGAGACTACATTCCAATTTGTCTTAGCATGTTGAGCAATTAGAAAGGTGTCAGAGAAGATGATAGCACAGCTGAACCCTATGGCTAGTCCCACAAATTGTGAAGGGCACACTGCCACTAAAATACTAAACTATGACAACTGACATTTCAGCATCAACTAATGATAACTGCCCATCAAAGGGCCTGCTTGATTTTAGGAACTGAGATCCTGAGACTTTAGCACAATCCTAAAGAAAGCGCCAGTGAAAACTGAGAATGACTTGTCAGCATCTGAGAATGCTTAAAGTCCTGTTTCAACAACTTTAAAGCAAAGGCTTGATACACAAAGAACAAAATTTTCTGATAATGACCCTAGGCACTCAGTTCATGTTTTCTGCAAAATGATTGTGCCGGGGACCTGGGAGTGGTGCTTTCTTTTTTACCATAAGGAGGGATAGCTCTCCAGTTTAGATTTCCATGAACCAATGACTCATCCCATCACCTTCAATCTCCCAATTCCTTAAATTACAGAACTAGCTTTTCCAGACAATTCTTCTAAATTGTTGAACAAAACCTTGACAGTAAACCATCTGATAATTCTTGCACTAATGAGAGTGATCTGATGCTTGCACTGTAAGAAAAAACAAACAAAAACAAGAGTGAAAGACTCTAGCTCTTGGAACAAAACTCCATGCTTGGTCTAAGTCTGCCCCCATTAAATAATGATAAGCTGGACTTTTGATGAGTTTCCCTTTGTGAACCTTGCCTAATGAGTTTTCCTTTTTTCCTAATAGAGCTAAAGTCTTGTTCATGCCCCATGACATTGTACAAGTTGTTTTAAATCATTTTCATGTCGCAGATAGCATATGAATGACATTACTAAAATGCCATATTTTTGGAATAACTCAATTTGTGGGCCAACATTTAGCCTCCATATATGGAATTATCTTGTGGAAGGTGGGCCCCTTATAGTACACTTGAATTTGTTCCTGCAGATCAAATGGTCAACCAAAGTTTCTATCTGGAAGTTTTGAGGAGGTTGTGTCATGATTTACGGAACAAATGTCCTGAGTTGTGGCACACTGGTTCTTCCATCGTGGTTCTTCCATCATGACAATGCATGTGTCCACACTGTGCCAAGGGTTCAGCAATTTTTGACTAAAAATGATGTAACTCTGTGCCCTACCCTCCCTATTCTCCCAATCTCACCTTCAGCAACATTTTTTTGTTTGTTTCCTCAGATGAAAAAAGTCCTCAAAGGGAAACCTTTTGTCAAAGTGGAAGAGGTGAAGCCAAGACAGCAGAAGCACTAGAAGGCATTAAAACTGTCACTTTCAAAAACTGTTTTGAACAGTGAAAAAAGCATCTCAATAGGTGTATTGAATTAAACGGAGAGTACTTTGAAGGTGACTAAAGTTTAAACATGTAAGAATACACAATTTTTCATAAATACATTTCAAGGTTTTTTGGAGTTTCCTTCTTGTATAAATCTTAACTATCAATGACATTCCATAAATGAGAACCCACCTACTGGTTACATGAATGAGTGTATTTTACTCATTGGACATGGAATGTATTAAAACCTTTATAAAGTAGGGCATTAAAAATATGGGTAGAAGACAATTAGACAATAGAATCAAGAGGTCTTTACTGAAGCTTTAAAATAGAGGGTTGCAGAGAATGGCTTTTACATTTTACAAGTTAAAAAAAAGAAAGAGGGGGAGGAAGAGGAAAAGAAAGATGAAAGAGACCAAATGTAGCTCACAAAGTCTAAAATATTTACCATCTGCCTCTTTACAAAATTTGTAAACCAAAGCTTTAAAATAAAAAGATCCTTCTTGTTATTTTAGAAAACAATTTAATATTTTCAGAGGAATATATATGTACTTTGTAGAAAGAAGTGTTGATTGCATTTGCTAAAATATAGATGGTCCAATCTTATCAGCATGAGAAACTGTAAAGTAAAACAGACCGTGGTGCACAGAGCAGGTAGCCAACCCTAACTTTGAAAGCTAATTGGAATTTTGTTAACAAAACACAAGGCTTGTAATTCCCAGACCTTACAGACTTACCATAAAGCACCAAAGCTCAGCAAGACTCTCTCTTACCACCATTGTGTGGACGTTTTAAAATGCTCTCTTGATGAACGGTTTCCCCATTTTGTTATGTATACCAATTCAAGCCATCTTTGAAAATGTTGGGAGTGGTTAGCCCTGTTATGTTAACACTTTCATCTGACACTTAGATCTAGCTTTAAGTGACCTGGCCTGGAATTATAATAATGGTTCTTTGTGTTTTGCCCTGCTCCTTTACTTGATATTATCTCCAGTTAGGATCTTGAAACAAGTTTCTTACCTGTTTCCCCACCCTGTTATTTCCTAACCTTGATGTTTCTAAAAGGATAGAGTAGCTTCTCCATTTGTTATCATTAGACCCAGAAACCTTTGTTTTCTAATCACTAGACAAAACTTTTTTCCTTTATGTCTCCTTCTGGGGACAGATCTGATTGTAAGAAAATACTCACGTGAATAAAAATTTTAGGGTCTATAATTTCTTAATGAGGTACAAAGTTGAAAATTGATTTTTTGTAGCAACAACTTGTAGATTAGAGATTTTTAATTATTTGGAGCAAATACAGCATCGTTTAGTGTTTACTTAGACTAGTCTTTAAAAATCGGCTGTTTATTCAACAAGATTTAGTAATTATTTCAGGTCAAAAGTATGTTTTTGATGATGATTTATTTTAGGGGACACAGTATATAGACAGGATATTATGTATATTTATAGCTTTCAAAAGTCTTTTACATTTTTAGGTACAGAATGTGTATTTATTTTTGAAAAACATAAAATGAGTCATTATAAGAGAAAATAACTCATCAAGGTTCACCTGAAAGATCAATAACTTAACTCTGTAAATTTAAATTCTGATTCATATTTATTTCCAGGTAAAAATGCCGTTTTAATTAAGATTCGGTAGGTATTTTGGTTTAGTAATGTATATATTTTTTGCCAGCAAGGGAGGAGTGTCACATTTTTCTATAAGTCAGTCAATTAAAACAAAATTAAGCACAACCAATTATATTGAGCTTGTATTTATTTTCTCTACGTTGAGACTAAAAATCTATTGATCAATACAAAAGAAAATGCAGGTTTCTGATGTTAGTACCATGCAAGCATTCTTAGCAGACTTAAATATTTGATAAACATCAAGTAACACTAAACTGCTGTTCTTAAATTTGAGGGTGAAGATCACATGTTTTATATTTTTGGAACTCTCTTGATACGAAATTTAACCCAAAGCAGAAACAGGTACTTATTTCACAAAATATCCCCACAGTGTTTCCGGTATCCTATATCTGTATAGTTTTTAAAATTATTCCATCTGAATTTCTAACTTTTATTCTCATAAAAGCTTTGTAAGGTAGTCAGGACATATGTTATTACAATTTTGGAAACAACTTAAGTCTATGCAATAAGGGTGTGTATATTGACTCCTATTCTTTTTTCACTAAAATGTTGTCCTCTGAAATGATACCATTGTCTTCTTCTCTCCTTATTAATTTAAAAGAGACTAGAAATACAAGTTTTAAAATATTTTTGTTAATTGACTAACACAATTTGAGGAATCATAGATAATTTGACTATAATATTTAAGAAAAGGCAGAAGGAATACATCAGAAAACACACTGAAGTTGGGAATATGAATGTAGAAATATTTAGCTAAAAAACAATTATGTTAGCTGTTAAAAATCAAGAATTTTTGGAACTGAAACAATATATACTTAACTATATAACATATTTATATTAAATTTTATTTAACATAAATTTATTAATGAAGATATTTTGCAGCATATTATTTACAGAAAGCTTGACTTAATTACATCCTTAATCTCAGAAGGGCAAACAAGAAAAGGTATACATTGAGATAGAAAAGATTCTAATAATTTGCACAAGGTCTGCTAATCACCATGTACTATGCGGAGAAGAAATAAGATTACATGTCCTTCTTTGATGAAACAGATTCTTCTCGTAACTTTAACAAGACAGGATATAATGTCACACACTGAATTTAAAAATATTTAATAGATCAAAAAGAAGTTGAATTTTCCTTAATTCAGAATGATTTTAGAAAGCATCACAAAAATAAATCTTGTATTTTCAATATTTTGAAGATTACAGAATGAGCACACAGAAGAGGGAAATTTGTAATTAAATTTATGTTGGCCAAGCCTATGTTGAAAAGAATACCAAGACATAAAAATAACAAAAGCAAAGGCACATTTCAACAAAATGAGTGTCAATGTTTCAAAAATACATACAAATTCTCAGCAGACTAGTTAAGAAGATAAAAATAAAAATGAAAAGTGGGTTTATATGTTACTTATCAAAAATGAACATGGGCTGTTAAAAAATATAAAGGAAACCATATGTGCCACAAATCCAAAAGAACATCATGGCTACTAGAATAAAGCTTTCTAAATGGATGGTTATTTGCTACTTCTCATAGTATATACAAAGCCAAAAGAATAGGAAGCCCCTTGGAAACCTGGATTTGCATTTACAAACAAAAACCATGACAAGTTCCCTTCCTTGTTTGCCCATTGCAATAGGTTGCCCCACCATTTCTGCTCTAATATGGTAAGCTCTAGTTAAAGGTCATTATTGAACACTTAAAATATGGCTAATATGTTTGAGAAATAAAATTTTCAATACTATTAATTTTAATTAATTAAAATTTGAAATGTCACAGGTTGCTAGAGGTCAGCATTTTGAACTACACAGTAAGACATCA
Organism: Cephalopachus bancanus; assembly: GCA_027257055.1. Taxonomy (NCBI): domain Eukaryota; kingdom Metazoa; phylum Chordata; class Mammalia; order Primates; family Tarsiidae; genus Cephalopachus; species Cephalopachus bancanus. The sequence continues at coordinate 312,077 of JAPVLO010000445.1, read as the reverse complement.
TAATGGACTTTTGTCGCTGGATTTTTTTAAAAAATCTATACATTATCCCTTGGTTTTCTTTTCATACCCATTAATTTCTGACCCTCCATTTTTCATTGTCTTCTCCTCAATTAGGTTCTCCAGTGGAACAAATCCTAAAAACAACATTCTACAGCCAATTGTTCTTTTAAATGTTGATTCAAATTTGAGTCCCCTCTTTTCTCTACATTAGAAATAATTTAACAAATATTGTCTTAATGTAAATTGAGACTTAACTAGTTTATTTTCTGAAGGAGAGAAAGAAGAGAAGAATGCAGAGCTTTACTGAAGTGAATAAGCCAAACACAATGAGAAAAATGAGGTAATAAAGCAATACTAGAAGAGAATCCTCCCCTTCCATCCTCCCTGCCTTCTCAACTGTGTGCCTGCCTCTAGCCTTCATCTGCTGTCTTCATTTCTCCCCTGTTTGCCACATATATTTGTGGAGAAGTAAGCCACTTGTGTTTTTCTGCTATTGTCATATGTCATATAGCTTGGACAAGTCATTTAATCTTCCTGCCCTAAGTTTCTTTAATTTCAAAATGAAGAAGTTTGATTATATCCAGAATTACAAACTGAAATATATTTAATTCCTAGAGGATAGTGAGATATGTTATTTGTAAATATATGTCCTATCTTTTAGCATTCAAAATCACAATAAGACACCAGCAATACGCAAATATATAGAAATTACATCAGCAAGATGGCAGAACAAGAGGCTCCAAACTTTTCCCCCATCTACTAACATACCAACAAACAGCAAAACACAGATTCTCCCTTCTGAGAGAAATCAAGAAACTAGTTGAGAGATTCCTGCACACTGGGTAATTGATAAAAAGCACATATCAAAATGGATAGGTAAAATTAGGACACTCTTGCCATAAACCTCACCCACAGTACAGTGCCATAAAATTGATAGACAACCCCTAGCTATTTCCTAAAGAACAAAGGGTTTAGACTACACATCTGCAGTTCCAATCATTTTGGCTTCTGTGGAAGAGATTGGCTCCTAACTTGCCTATCTCTGGAAGTGGAAGGGACCCAGAATTTGCTAGTCCCCAGGGACCACAGAGAAGAGAGATGACTTTGAACAGGCCCATTTTCACTTCCCACTGCACTTCCCCTGCTTCAGGGCAGAGTAAGCAAGCAATTAAAGCAAGTTCTCACCTTTTACCTGGAAGAAGTTAGACTACACATCTAATCTCCCAATATTTCTAGCTGCTGTTCAAGGATCTGGCTTTAATTAGTCTGCATCTGGGAGCTAACAATGCAAGCAATCACTAGTAAACTAGGGAGCTTGAATAGCCATGTGGGCACTTCCTCTGGTTTCTCCCCTTGGCTTGTTCCAGTGATAAAACCAGAGCCTCCAACTTCTTCTTAAAAGGACTGCCCCAAATTTTACAGTTGCTACCTGAGGAATTGGCTCCTAAATTACCTATCTCTAAGAGTTGGCAGAGCCCAGCATTTGCTAGCCCCTAGAGCAAACAAGTGTTTTTAAATGGGCATGAATATTTCTTATGAGACTTCCTCTGGAACAGGAAAGAGGAAACAGTCAATAAAAAACAGCTCCTGGCTTCTCCCTGGAAGGTAGTAGATTGCATATCTAATGTCCCAACTTTTCTGGCTGCTGTCTGAGAGTCTTTCTTCTAACTTGCCTATGCCTGGGGACTGATGGGATTCTCTGGGGGCTTAAATGGGTGTGTGAAAGTTTCCTATGTCTCCTCCTGCTCACTTAAGCTATAAAATCAAGCCTCCACCTTCTCGCCAGATGGAGCTGGACAACAAATCTAGCACCCTGACTTTTCTGGCTACTACTAAAGGGACTAACTTCTAACCCACTTCTGAGAGCTGATAGGGCTTTCCACTGTCTAGATGTCTGGCAGAAATGTAGAGCAAAGCAAGGTATGAAAGAACATGCAGTTTCAATGAGAGTGCAGTCATTTGCCACAGCTCACTGCAAAATAAGCAGATGTTAAATACCAGCTCCGAGATTCTCCCTGAGTAGAGAAGAAGTTGAGCTACACATCTCCATCTTTTCCAGGTGATCCTGAGGGACTGACTTCTAGCAGTCCAGTCTTGGAGTATGGATTAGATTTTGCAGACTCTAGTCTTCTGAGAACCATTAAGAACATAAACAGCAGTTTAGATGAGCACAAAGTTTTGAGAGGCACCCAGAATCTTTAAATGGGATGGTTGGTAAAGTTTATTTCCCACACAAGACCAGACTGTGAAGTCCAGGAGAAGTGGTTGTCCTATCTAATGTGCATAAATTAAAACAGAAAGCCAACAAAAATTTTTAAAAAGAAATATGTTACAAATAAAATTTTTTTTAAAATTAAATCTCTAAATTCATTCAACAGAGGTAACAGTCATAAAGATATGCTTCTTGAGGCAGGACAGCAATGTATAAACAAAGGGAGATTTCAACAAAGAGAAAGAACATGAAAAAGAAATATCACCAGAATCATGGAGCTAAAAAATACAATAACTGAATTGCAAAAATCAATAGAGGATTTCAACAACAGACTAGATCAAGTAGAAGAAAGTATCACCAAATATGAAAGCAGGTCACAGGCAAGCAAAAAGAAAAAAAAATTAGAGAGTGAAGATAGCTTAAGGGACTTATGGTAAACCATCAAAGAGACCAATACATGTTTTATGACCAATTCAAAAGGATAAAAAAGAAGAAAAGGACAAAAATGTTATTCAAAAAAAGTAAAGACTGAAAATTTCCTAAACCTGGAGAATAAAATAGACATCCATATCCAGAAAGCATAAAGGATACTACATAGGAAGAATTGTCAGAAGTTAAAGAGAGAATTATGAAAGCCACAATGGAAAAGAGACTTTATAATGAATGATCATCACGGTGTTTTCAGAAGAAACATTGCAGGCCAGAAGGGAGCAGCATTATATATTCAAAGTCCTACAGGAAATAAACTACCAACCAAGAATACTATGCCCAACAAGTCTGCACTTCAAAAAATGAAGGGACTATAAAGGCTTTCCCAGACAAACAAATGCTAAAGAATTCAATTACTACTGTACCTGACTAACCAAAAATATTAACAAGTCTTCAAGCTGGAACAAAAGGCTGCTAAACAGCAACATAAGAGCATACAAAAGTATAAAACTTATTGGAAAAGGTAAGTAGCTAAAAACAGAATACTGTATAACTATGATGGTGGTGGGCAAACTATTGCTATAACTAGCCTGTATATAGGAGCTAACTGTACGGGAAATTACTAGTCCTCTGAGAGCTTGAATTGGCATGTGGTTAATTTCAGTGTAGAAGTTGAAGAATAAAAATATTAGAATAACCCAAACTAAATTATGTTAATGGATACACAATATAAATAAAAATAAATGTTGATACTAATAGCATATAAGGTGAAGATAGGAGAGGTAAGAGCATAGAGTTTTTCTATGCAAATTAAGTTGTTATCAGCTTAAATAGCCTATTGTAATGATAAAATATTTTATGTGAGCCTCACAATAGCCAAAAAAAAAACTAGAAGTCACACAAAAGAAAAATAGAAAGATTCAGAATTTATCAATACAAATAAAAAGAAACACAAAGAAAGACAGCAAGAGGAAAAAAAAAGACAAAAAGATCAACAAGTCAAGCATAAAATAGTAAATTAACAACAGTAATTTATTTATCTTCATAACTACTTTAAATGAACACTGATTAAATTCTGAAATCAAAAAATATAGAGTGTCTGAATGGATACAAAAGCAAGGTTCAATTGTGTCTACAACAATCTCACTTACATATAAAAACGCACATGGAGTGAAAGTGAAGAGATGGAAAAATATATAGATTTAAATGATAAACAAAAGAGAGCTGGTGTGGCTACACTTATATCAAAAAGTATAGACTAAATCAAAAACTGTCTCTAGAGACAAGTGATTATGAAAAAATGCCAATTCCATGGGAAGATACCACATATATATCCAATATTAGAATATCTAAAATATAACGCTAAAATTGTTACAACTGAAAGGAAAACTCAATAGTAGTACAACAATAGTAGCAGATTTCAATATCCTGCTTTCAATAATGGATAGCACATCCAGACAGAAAATCAGCAGAGAAATAGTGAACTTGAACAACACAACAGACCAAATGAACCTAACAGACATATACAGCAGAAGAGTACATATTCTTTTTGAATCTACATAGAATATTCTGTAAAATAGATCATGTGTTAAGTCACAAAACAAATTTAAGAAATCATCTCTCTATTAAATAATTTTTAAAAAAATAAAACACTATCTTGGCATAGTGATGCATGCCTGTAGTCCCAGCTACCCTGGAAGCTGAGGTAGAAGGATCCCCTGTGCCCAGGAGGTCAAGACTGCAGTAAGCTATAATCAGTTATGCCAGTGCATTCCAGTTTTGTCAACAGAGTAAGACCCTGATTCAAAAAAAAAAGCAAAAATAGACATGTGGTATTACATAAATCTAAAAGGCTTCTTCACAGCAAAGGAAACAATTGACATAGTGAGGCAATAACCGACAGATTGGGGGGAGGGGAGTCTGCAAACCACAAATCTTATAAAGAGTTAATCTCCAAAGCAAACAAGGAACTCACAAAACTCAATAGCAAGAAACAAAATTAATCTAGCTGAGCAAAGAATCTGCATAGACATTTTTAAAAAGAAATCATACAAACAGCCAACAAATATTTGAAACAATGTTCAGCATCATTCATCATCAGGGAAATGCAAATCAAAATCACAATGAAATATCACCTCACACCTTAGGATGATGATGATTTTTTTTTTTTTGGGGGGGGGGGGTTTGAGTTGGAGTCTCACTCTGTCTTTCAAGCTGGAATGCAGTGGCCGCTCCTGGCCTCCGCAGCCTCAATCTGCTGGGCTCTGGAGATCCTTCCGCCTCAGCCTTCCAAGTAGCTGGAACTACAAGCGTGCTCTACCACGACTGGCTAATTTTTTGATTTTTATTGATTTTTTGTAGAGATGAGGTCTCGCCAAGTTGCCCAGGCAGTCTCGAACCCACAGGCTCAGGCAATCCACTCATTCGGCCTCCCAGAGTGCAGGATTACAGGCTGAGACACCAAGCCCGGCCGCATGATTATTATTAAAAAGACGGGCAATAACAAATATTGGCAAAGAAAAGGGAATCCTTATACACTGTTGATGGGAATGTAAATTAGTATATCCATCATGGAAAACATTATGGGAGTTTCTCAAAAAATTAAAAATTGAATTACCTTAAAATACAGCAATATCACTACTGGGTATATATCCAAAGGACATAAAATCAATATGTCAGAGAGATATTGGCACTCACATGTTCATTGCAATATTAAGTGATTGTCAAAAGATGAATAGATAAAGAAATTGTGGTATACTTTTGAAATTGCATGTTATTAATCCTTAAAAAATAAGGAATTTCTGTCACTTTGGACAATATAAATGAACCTGGTAATCATTACACTAAATGAAATAAAATAAATAAAAATAAAAATACTGTATGATTTCCATTATATGAAGAATCTCACAAAGTCTGTATCATGGAAACAAGGAATAGAATGGTAGTTACCAGATGTGAGGAACTGGGAGTAGGAAAAAAAAGATCAAATGTTGGTCAAAGAGTACAAAGTTTCAACTATGCAGGATGAATAAGTTCTAGAGATCTAATGTACACCACAGTAACTATAGTTACTACTGTGCTGTATACTTGAAATTTGCTAAAAGCCTATATTGCAAGTAGTCTTATCAAACACACACACACACACACACACACACACACACACACACACACACACAACATTATAAAGAGATGATACATAAAAAAACAAGAAAATAAATGAAAAAATGTTCAGCTAAAAAGAATTAGTCTTTAAAAACATTCTGTCAATGGGCATTCAGTTTGTTATCCTAGAAGTAGCTCAAAACTATTTTAGTTTTAAAATTAGGTTGAATTGTGTTTTTCTATAAAATATTAAAGATATACTATTACAAGTAATGCTAGAAAATAAGGTTATTTCTTTACTAAAAATAATTATTTTGAGTTTGTGTCAGGTATTTTAAAAATCTAGAAAAGGCACTAGACCGGGGGAGTATTTTGATCATAATATAATCAAATAAAGGCCAGTGCAAATCAACACAGTTGCCCTCTTGCCAATGCATTGCATAGAGAAAAGTTTAATTTTATCAGAAAAGACATTTTTCATGTAAGAAAATCTATGTATTCCTCAGCTTCACTGTTAAAAAGTACTTGTGTGTTCTCCCCCACATAAACTCAAGTACGTTGAGAATTAAGTAGAAAATTTAATATGCGTATAAATAGGAGAACGCTTCCCAAGAGTTTCAAGTTCACAATGAAAGCCAATGGATTTAGGTTAAAGTCACTTTAATCTTTATTTTGGGTCATAAATATGATGGTATGGCTCCATGTAACATCTAGGAGTTCTCCCTTTAAACTATTCACTTAAACCAGATAGCATTTGTTTTCTTGCTTTCTGATCACATTGAATTTTTGAAATGATTTTCAAAATATTAGTTTTACATTTTTGCATATAGTAGTCAATATTGATTACTAAATGAAAAAATTGAAATCACAAATGTTCTCTTCAAACAATATTGTATAAGCAATGTTTTCGGGGCTGAAAATGTAAAATATTTTCTGGGTAAGAATCATGCCTTGATGTATGTTATCACATCACCAGCAATTATATTATTTACTCACTAAAGATGGGGATGAGAGAGATAAGGGGAGTTGGGTGGAGAGAGAAACAGAGAGAGAGAGAGAGTTTCTTTTTTTTCATACTGAGATATTGATGATGATATATCAATCATTTGGTGGAATTTACTTAAATAATACTACACTATTTACTACTTCAAAGACTTAAAGTCACTTTGCTTCTTTTTATGGTATTTTCAGGAATTAGTCAATTCAGTAACAACCCTTCTGATTTTAAGTTTTAGCTCAGCTTTAGAGATTTGTTTTTAAAAAATGCATTAAAATTAAGCAGTGTTTTTTATAAAATGAGCAGCATTCTTGATTCTTATTAAAGTGAAACAAGTGAAAAACGCATTGGTACTAAATCAGGCAAATGAATGAATTTTACGTTGCCAGATATAATTGATTTTTTAGTTAAGAGCAATTATCCACAATGCCTACTATAATTGTAGTTGTGAAACACTAAAGATCTCATATATACTTTAGATATGTTGGCTTACTCAGGGCTGTTTTTATATAAGCTGCTTTATGTTCACGCTACCCAACAATCTTTTTTTGCACCTTTTTCTTTTAGTAACTACTGAAGTCTTCATGTACACTGAGCAAAATACCCACAACAGCAGGTAGAAGTAATCCGTAAGGTACAGCTGGAAATAGGTCTATTTTCATTATGTGTTGGAAAGACTAGGGGCCATGACATTTGTCTAGCCTGCCAAGGACAGACTCTATTAAGAAAGAACAAATAAATAAAGTAGAAAAAAAAAAGCATTGTTAACCTGTTATCTTGCTGGGAACACATGATAAAGGAAAATTTGAAAGAATACATAGTTTATGTTGTAAAGTAAACATTTTCTATTTCACATGATGACAAATGAATTAAAGATGTCTTTACTCAAGGCAGTATGTTCTTTTCTCTATTCTTTTGTAAATAATTTCAATTTCTCTCTTTGAGGTTCATAAAATTACATTTATATAAGTAAATAGAGAACATACTATTAACTAAGAAAAATGTTCAACGGTATATCTTTTTTAAAAAACAGATAGAAATTTAACCCCAGGATTAAAGTTAAAATATCAACATTTGATTGTGAAGCTGATTTGACACCCAATGTTGCTGACCTTTTTCTGAGCTGTGCTGAGTAACATGCTAGATTATTCTTAGCCCTGCTATACTGAAGAATACTGGAAACACAGTTCCATTATGATTTTTTTAAACCCACAAAATTTTTTACCCCCAAAATATAATTAGAAGAGTTGATTAATAACCTTTAAAAGTAGACTATAATTTTTGAGTGTACAGTTTATAGAATTTTTCTGTATGATTCATAGAATCATTACCGCTATTAAAGTGAGAAGGAATCATCAATATTTATTTCATTTGGGGGATCACATGGCCTTTGCTAATATAAGAAGATGCATGTTTCTTAAAATAGAAATACTAATCTATATTTGCCCATGTTTCATTCAATTCCAATGTCATGTTTTAGTATTTATTTTGTGGACACTGAGAGAAATGAAAACGATTACATCATATCATTTAATAGCAGATTAACTTTCTGTCTTAAGATTTAAACCAAGAAAATTCAAATTGGTAACAAAAATAATTCTACTTCTCTGAAAACTACTCCAGTACTAGCTAGTGGTGAACACCAAATAACAAATTGAGAATGACAAACACTCTTTTAAAACATTCTGTTGGCTGAAGAATAGTACTTAGGATAATTAACTGTATAAAAATTACTAAGATTACTAAATCAACCAGAATGTGTATAATTGACTTCTTATGGTAGTTGTAGTAGTTGCAGATGAAACTGGATATTTGGCTACAAAGATAAAAACACTATCTTTGTCTTACTTTGGCAACTTATAACACTAATAATCAGTATAAATTTGTGTTCTGGATCTGATTAGTGTAATACAAAATATTTTCAGGGTTTTTCATTAAACTTTCAAAATTTCCATTTCAATCAACATTTCACAGAATTTAAATTAGATTGAGTAGAACACAATTAATATTAAAATTTCTTCATATAAACTTAATGTTCTTATAATTTATAAGTGAAGTTATTATTTAAAGGCCATCTTTGTTGTTTTTCTGTTTTTCTTTCACTTCCAAAATACAGAATTTTTTTTTTTTGTATGTGTAATTCTGTTTAATGTCTATTGCTGGCAATTACTGGTAATTTTAAATTTTTAAATTTAATTTTCAAAGAATATCTTTAACTTAACTTTTGTCTTCTTAGTATCTGAATTTTATTATTTTAAAAATTAGTGCTCTATAGTTTTCCTTTCATGAGATGTTTTTCTTGTGAAATAGTTCACTCATAAATGAAAAGGTACCAAATGAAATAAATGGTTCAATAAATTTTCACAAGGATAATCACCACCAAGATCAAGAAATAATATATTGCATAGCTTCTTATAGATTACAGCTTTACATGTAAATTTACATTGCTAAACACTATGACTGTTTTGAATCTTTTGTTTTATATACATTGCACTTCACCATATGTATTATTTTGTATGTGTCTTCATCCACTCAACATTTTAAAGATGGTCATGGTATTTAATGGAGTTGTAATTTGTCTAATTACTCCATTGAATTTATTTGACTATACTATATTACAAATTCTTTATCTATTATACCATTAATGAACTTTTAAATTATTTCCAATATTTAGTTATTATGAGTGATAAAATGTTAAACATTCATGTCCTTGTGCACAAGGTGTATGCATTCCTGTTGTTTATGCCTAAAATTAAATTTCCTGAGTATAAAGAATGCATGTGTTCACTAAATGAGTAAGACCAAAAGACTTTTACAGGATGATTGTGCCATTTGTACTCCCATCAATAAAATAGAATGGTTATGTTTGTGACAATGTTTGTCAATATTTGATACTTTTGGCATATTAATTGAGGCATTCAAGTGACTGTTGTGCTATTTTATTGTAGATTTTTATCATTTCTTTAATAACTAATGCTGTTGAAGACCTTTACATACTTATTGTACATGTTGATATCCTCCTATGTGAAATAGATGATCAAATCCTTTGCCATTTTTTTTATTGGCTGATCTCTTCTTGCTCATTTGTAGGCGATCTCTACATATTCAAAACAGAAATAAATTGCTGGGTACATCAGATATATATATTTTGGTGACACCTTCAGCATGTCTGCTGCTTGCCCTTTCATTATTTTAATGGTGTCTATTTCAGAAGTTCTTGATTTTAATGAAATGTAATTAATCATGTTTTACCTTTAGATTAGGGCTTTTTATGTCGTTTTTCCTATATTAACATTATGAAGATTTTTTCCTTATATTTTCTTCCAAACTCTGTATTGTTTTTTCTTTCCACTATTGGTAACAATCTCACTATAATTATATTTTTATGATAAAAAGAAAATATCATGTTTATACTTTTCATATGAATATCCAAATTCCTCAGTAGCATATTGAAAATACCATCATTTTCCTACTAATCTGTGATACTATCTTTGTCATAAGTCAAATGTGGCTATATCTGGGATTTTTTAAAGACTATCTTCTATTTTCATAACCTATATTTCCAATCCTGCCATATTTTTATTGCTGTCGTTATTAAAAAAAAAAGTACTGTTATCTGGTAGACCAAGAGTTCTCACTTTACCTTATTCAAAAGTATCTTGGTGCTATTGATAGTTTTAATTTCTATATATATTTTAAACTCATGTATTAAGTTAAAAATGTTTGAAGACACTATTGCTTCTTCAAACCTATAGGCATGGTATATTCAGTCACTTATATGGGCTTTTTATTACTCACGTTATGTTTTTAATGCATCTGACTTATGCATCATTTACTATATTTTCATATGTATTATATGGTTGCATGGTATTTTAAGCATTATTCTTTTTAAAATACAATTTTCTCTTTCTGGTACATAGTAATGCAATTGATATTTGTATACTGAACTTGCAATATGCAATTAAGATTACTGTACTCATCAATTTAAATACTTTATCTGTTAATACTGGAGGGGATTGTGAACACAAGAATATTATATTCCAATGATAACAATTCTATTTATTTATTTTCAATTCTCTTATCATTTTTTATTGCCATATTACACTGAGTAGCATCTCCAGTACAATGTCATGTGTAAATGACAATCCCAGACATTGCTGCCTTTACTTAACCTCAAAAGAAAAATTTTAATAATTAACCATTATTCATGTTGATGATAGGGCTTCTAGACCATAGTTTCATTCTATTCCAAGTTTAATAAGAGGTTTTGCAGAAAAGACACTAGTTTTGATAAAATGCTTTGTTTCTGCATGTACTAAGGTGTTAAATATTATTTTCTCCTTTATTAAGTTATTGTGAAAAATTATTTTTAGTAATATTGAAAGTTAAATCAATTTGCATTTTTGAAAAGTCTATATTAGATCAAGAGTATTACTAGTCTAATTTCACAAAAGTAAAAATTGAAGTTTAAAGAGATGAAATAATAGCCGGGCTCGGTGGCTCAGCCTGTAATCCCGCGCCTTGGGAGGCTGAGGTGAGTGGATTGCCTGAGCTCGCGGGTTCAAGACCTGCCCGGGCAACTTGGCAAGATCTCATCTCTACAATAAATCAAAAAAATTAGCCGGGCGTGGTAGCGCGCAGCTGTAGCTTCAGCTACTTGGAAGGCTGCGGTGGAAGGATTGCCAGAGACCAGCAAGTCGAGGCTGTGGTGGCCGGGAGCGGCCACTGCACTCCAGTCTGGGTGACAGAGTGAGACTCCAACTCAAAAAAAAAAAAAGAGAGAGAGATGAAATATTTTACCAGTTAGTGTTAGAGGGATAGCACAAAAATATACCTTTGTTTCTTAGTCTTATGCTCATTCTAGTATTAGTTATTATAGTAAAATGAGCAATATCTTTGAATCAGAATTGCACTCAAATATCAGAATTAGTTTTTATAATTATATAGATTTATGTGTATAATTTTTCCTAGCCAAATTTCTCCCTTTAAATTAAGGTTTATAGTTAGTATTAAAGAAAAATATCTGAAAAAGACAACATACAGTACATTAGAGTGTTGGATCTTTGAAAATGTCCTTATTATTAATTATGATACTTTTCACTTTAAATGCAAATATCTGGTTTTAATAACCTGTGAATTTTAGATTTGAAATTAAATTTATTTCTTACAAGTTTAGCAAGTGCTAAAGGGAAAATTTTACCTTCAGATCAATCCTGCAAGAGATACTTTAAAAAGTTCTAAACATGGAAATGAAAAAATGGTATCACCTAACACAAAAGTACATGTAACCACATAAGTTACAGATGATACAAATTAACCACAAATCTGAAAAAACACAAAGCAACTTCTTAGCAACATGACAGGAAGATACACTTACATATCAATAGCTAACCTACATATCAATAGCTAACTTGAACCTAAACACCCCATTAAAAGGAACTTAAAAGGAATAGACAGGAAATTTGGATTAAAAAAAACCACGAATTGTCCTTCTGTTGTCTTCAGAAGTCCCATCTCTCTACTAATGACATCCATAGGCTCAATGTAAAGGAATGTAGAAAGGCCCTCCATGAAAATGAGAAACAGATAAGAGCAAAAGTTGCTATTCTTATATCAGATAACAGATTTTAAATCGACAGGAAAAAAAAAGACAATTAACATATTTAATTATAAAGGGCTTAATTCAGCAAGAAGAAATATCTACCTTAAATATAGGAACACTATGATTTATAAAATAATTGCTGCTTAACCAAATAAAGGACATAGGCCGGGCGTGGTGTCTCCAGCCTGTAATCCCAGCAATTTGGGAGGCTGAGGCCAGAGGATTGCCTCAACCCAAGGGTTCAAGACCAGCCTGGACAACTTGGTGAGAACTCATCTCTGCAAAAAAAAAAAAAAAAAATAGCGGGGCATGCTAGCTTGCCCCTGTAGTTCCAGCTACTTGGAAGGCTGACGCAGAAGGATCACCTGAGCCCAGCAGGTTGAGGTTGTGGTGGCCGTGAGCGTGTCACTACAGTCCGACCTGGGTGACAGACTCCAATTAAAAAAAAAAATGGACTAAAAAATGTAGACAGCCACAGAATAATAGTGGGGAACTTCAATTCTCTGCTAACAGCCTTAGACATAATTTTGAGATTTAAAAAACTAAAAAGAAAACCTGGGTATAAATTTGATATGTAACCAATTAGTTCTAACAGACATCTGCAGAACACTCCACCCAACAACTATAGACTATACATTCCCCTTATCCAAACATGGAACATATTTTAAGATTGGCCATATACTTCATAATAAAGCAAGCTTAAATAAATTTCAAAAATATTAAAATCATGCCAAGCATCTTCTCAGAGCACAGAGGAATGAAAATGGAAATCAACACAAAGAGAAACACTCACAACCACACAGATACATAAAAATGTAAACACTTACTCTTGAACAATTTTAGGGTGAAAAAGCAAAATCAAGACATAAAAGAAAAGATTCTTTTAAAAAATGAAAACAAAGACAAGACAAATCAAAACCTCTAGAATGCCATAAAATCATTGGTGAGAGAAAAGTTTATGGTATTACATGCCCACAATAAGAAAATAGAAAAATCTCAAATAAATAACTTTATATCTAACCTAAGTAAACTGAGAAAACAAGAATAAACTCAACCCAAAGCTAGCAGAAGAAAAGAAATAACCCAAGTGAGATCAGAACTAAACAAAATTGAGACAAGAAACAAACAAAAAAAGCCAATGAGTACAAAAGGTTGTTCTTTGAAAAAATAAACAAGATTGACAGAACCATGGCCAGATTAACAAAACAAAAGAGAAAAAAATACAAATAAAAACAATCAGAAACCAAAAAAAAGCAATGTTACAACTGATCTTGAAGAAGTTACCAGAGATTATTATAAACATCTACATGCATATAAATTAGAAAATTTAGAAGAACAGATAAATTCTTGGAAGCACACAACTTCCCAAGATTGAAACAAAAAAAAATTAAAATGCTGAACAACCCAATAACAAGGCACAAAATTGAATCAGTAATAAACAACCTACCTACCAAAAACAGCCCCAGACCAGATTAATTCATAGCCAAATTCTACCAGATGTAAAAGGAGGTGGTTGTTCCAATCCTACTGAAAGTATTTTAAGCAATCAAGAAGGAAAAACTCCTCTCTAAATCATTCTATGATGATAAAATCATCCTAATACCCATTCCCCCAAAAAAGCAAAGACCCAGCAAAGAAAGAAAACTGTAGGTTGATATTCCTGATGAACCCAGATGCAAAATTCCTCAACAAAAAACTAGGACACTGCATCCAACAGCACCTCACAATGATCATTCATCATAACCAGGTAGGGTTTATTCCTGGTATATAAGGCTTGTTCAACATATGCAAATGAATAAATGTAACCAGTCACATAAACAGAAGTAAAACCAAGAACCACATGGTTATCTCATATATTATGCAATAAAACATTTGATGAAATTCAACATGCCTTCATGATAAAAATAAAACCCTCAACCATCTAGGTATTGAAGGAACATTCCTCAAAATAGAAAGAGCCATCTCTAACAAACCCACAGCCAATATCATACTTAACAGACAGAAACTGGAAGCATTCCCCCTAAGAACCAGAACAAGACAAGGATATCCACTTTCACTACCCCTATTTAACATAGTACAGGAAGTCCTAGCCAGAGCATTCAGTCAAGAGCAAAAAATAAAAGGCATCAGAAGAGTAAAAGAGAAAGCTAAAATTATTTCTTTTCACAGAGGATATGATTTTATACTGAGGAAACAAAGATTCCATCACAAATGACATCAGTTATGTCTCAGAATACAAATAAATGCTCAAATGTCAGTTGCATTTCTATACACCAACAACACACAGGCTGAGGACCAAATAAAAACACAATCCCATTTATAATAGCCAGACAGAAAAGAAAATACTGTGGAAAAGGTATTTTATCTGACAAAAAAAGTGAAAGATCTCTCGAACAAGAACTACAAAATGCTCTTGAATCAAAGATGACATACACAAACAGAAAAACATTCCATACTCATGGGGATTACAGATTCAACACTGTCCCTATCAAATTATCAACATCATTTATCCTAAGCAAAAAGAACAAAGCAAGAGGCATTACATTGTCCGACTTCAAACTTTACTACAAGGCTACAGTGACCAAAACAACATGGGACTGATACAAAAATAGACACACAGACCAGTGAAACAGAATAGAGAATCCAGAAATAAAACCGCTGACCAACAGCCAACTAATCTTAGAAAAAATTGACAAAAGCAAACATAGAGGAAAGGACACCCTATTTAACAAATGGTGCTGGGAAAACTGGCTAATTACATGCAGAAGAATGAAGCTGGACCTGTTCCTATCACATACAAAAATTAACTCCTAAAGATAGACTAATGGCTTAAACTTAAGACCCCAAACTGCAACAATCCTAGAAGAAAGCCTGGGAAACAGTCTCCTGGATATCGGTCTAAGCAATGATTTCATAACCAGGTGTTCACAGGCAAACGCAGCAAAAATTAAAATCGACAAGCAGGATCTAATCAAGTTACAAGTTTTTCACAACAAAAGAAACAATATCAGCAGAGTAAATAGACAAACTGCAGAATAGGAGAAAATATTTGCAAATTATGTATCTGACAAAGGTCTAATATCCAGAATCTATAAGAAACTAAAAAAAAAAAGCAACAACAAATAAAATAAATAACTCCACTAAAATGTGGGCAAATAATATGAACAGACACTTCTCAAAGAAAAACATATATGCAGCCAACAAACATATGAAAAACATGTCTCATATTACAATGAGATATCACCTTACACCACTCAGATTCGCTATTATGAAAAAGTCATTTGAAATTTTTGTCTTTAAATAAAAAGTCAAAAAAAAAAAAAACAGATGTCTGCAAAGTTGCAGAGAAAAGAGAACACTCAGACACTGTTTTGGGGAATGTAAGCCAGTTCAAACTCTGAAGAAAGAAGTTTGGCACGTTCTCAAATAACTAAAGATGGATTTACCACTCAACCCAGCAATCCCACTACTGAGTATCTACCCAAAGGAGCATAAATTGTTCTACCAAAAAGTCACCTGCATGCACAGGTTTATCGCAGCACTATCCACAATAGCAAAAACATGGTGCCAACCTAGATACCCATCAATAGTAGACTGGATCAGGAAGATATGGTACATATACACCATGAAATACTGCACAGCCATAAAAGAAAAAAGAATCATGTCATGTGCAGCAATATGGATGCAGCTGAAGGCAATCATTCCAAGAGAATTCTCACAGAAACAGAAAACTAAATACATGTTCTCACTTAGTGAGAACTAAACACTGAATACACACAGGCATAAGGATGAGAACAACGGACACTGGGTACTACTAATGGGGGGAGGGAGGGAGGAAAGGAGATAATTGTTGAAAAACTGTCTATTAAGTACCACCCTCACCACCTGGGGGGCAGGATTGATTGAAGCCTAAACCTCACCATCACACAGTATAGCTAAGGAACAAACCTGCACTTATACTCCTTGAATCTACAATTAAAAAAGAAAAAATAAGACTCACCTCTAGCAATTGTTAAATTACAAATTCCCAGGCCTGTACTCCTGGGGTAGGATTCAGTAGGTCTTAAGCAAGGATCACAGTTTTGTGATTAAACATGTGCCTTGGGTAGTTCTTATGATCAGTCAAAGCTTAGGGAAATAATGATAGCCTAGAGGCTTGCAAAATGGGTGCCTAATAAATACCAGGTTTTAAAAAATTCTTTTATGTACTACCACTTTAAGATAATGTGGGAGGGTATTGTAATGCATGTGATTAATATGACTATACACACACTCACACACATCAGAGTTCCCCTTTCAAAATTTCTACAAAATGTGTACCTTAGTTGCCTAAGAAATTTCAAGGTTTAAAATATACATGCATTTCTAGCTATTTTTTTTTAGATTCCACAAAATGAAATCAGTTACAAATCAACATTAGAATTGTAACCATGACTTGCCACTAATGTATTTCACCTTTTAAGGAAAGTAAATAACTTTGTAATAGATTATAAGCACAATGCTCTCAAGTTATTACTGATAAAAATCTGTCTTCCATCCCAATCATTTAGTAAAGGTTGACAGTCTTTGCACAATAGATGACAAGTAACTGAGTAGTGGGGGTATTGGAGACTTGCTAGGAAGGTATATGTAGGTGGAGGTATGCAAACCAACCTGGGGAAGAACCATATGTTCTTTCTCTAACTGAAGTCAGAATTATCAGCATTACATACTCTCATTAGCACCAAACTTAAGAAATTTATTTATATGTTATAAAAAAATGTAGAATCAAATATAAATAGACCGAAATAAACATCTGTGATTACTGAAATCAACACATTTCCTCTATTAAATATACTTTTCCTTAGGAAAATCTTCCTACAGAGCAAGAAAATTGTTCCAAATTCCCTTTAGGTTTGCATTTGAAGAAGTCTCTGTCTTTTCTGAAAGATGCTTGCATGTCTATCAAAAACAGTATTTAAAAAAAAAAAGAACAAATAAAAAGGAATGCTTCCAAGTAAGTAGATGACGGGCAGTGTTACAGAGAGAAATATGCACAGTGTTCTTTTTTGAAATTCATTATCATAGTACATCTACTTTTAATTAACTTTATCAATTAATATAAACAGAAGAGTCTGGATGCATGTATCAGCCATTCATTAACATTTAGCATTCATCTGTTCTATGGCTTACTTTGTTTTTGCCATTTGGCTAAGTACCACACTTTTCTTAGCCTTCACCGCACCTTCAAAAACATCCAGGGTTTTGAAATGGTGACTTGAAAACATTACACCTAAAGCCTCATAAAATTCTGCATCTCAGGAATAGTGTGGACTGAAGACAAGCAAGCTATATAAAAAATTACATTTGTTTCTTTTTGAAAGTTTTCTAATAATCTTAATAATTTTTAGCAGATTACAATTATTCGCAACATCATTTTCCTCCCTAAAATGGCAGAAAAGCAATCTTTGTAATATGGAAACTCAGAATATGGGTGGTCTCCTATGACTTGCCTGAAAACCATTATATCAGATATTTTATTTGTAAAATATTTCTATGTACAAAGAGGGACCCCAAACCAGAATTTATTTATTAAAAGATTGTGTATTTACTTTTTACATATTTAAACTTCAATCACCTTCAAAATACTCTCTATACAATGCAGCTATTGAGAGGCTTTTTCCACTGCTCAAAAATCAGTTTTTAAACTAATCAATTTTGATGGTTTTTAATTCTTCTGTCGTTTTTTGTTTCACCTCTTCCATGTCCACATCTGCAAAACATTTTCTTTTAAGAACTTTTTTTCACCTGGGGAAACAAAAAAAGTCCCTCAGGGCAAGATTTGGTGAGTAGGGAGGGTGGGGCATAGGAATCATGCCTTTTTTGTTCAAAAACTGCTGAACACTCAACACAATGTGGGCATAAGTCACCCATCAAGAAATGGGCAGTGTTTTGTAGTTTTCATTGTAAATGTCTTTCACATCTCTGGTTAGGAAGATGACAATGAAAACTACAAAACACTGCTCAAAGAAATCAAAGATGACATGAACAAGTGGAAAAATATTCCATGCTCATGGATTGGAAGAATCAACATTGTGAAGATGTCCATCTTACCTAAGGCAATCTACAGATTCAATGCAATACCTGTCAAATTACCAGCAACATTCTTCTCAGACCTAGAAAAAAACAACACAGGAATTCATATGGAAACACAAACGACCAAGAATAGTCAGAACAATCCTCAGCAAAAAAAAGCAGGTGGTATCACATTACCAGACTTCAAACTTTACTATAAAGCTACAATCATCAAAACAGCTTGATATTCGTATAGGAACAGGCATATAGATCAATGGAATAGAATTGAGATTCCAGAAGCAAAACTTCAATTCCTCAATCAACTCATCTTCGACAAAACCTCCACCACCTACCACTGGGGAGAGGAGAACCTATTCAGTAAATGGTGCTGGGAAAACTGGCTGACCACATGCAGAAGATTGAAACAGGACCCCTATCTATCCCCATGCACAAAGGTTAACTCCAAATGGATCAGAGACCTAAATGTAAAACCTCAAACCATAAGAACCTTAGAAAATGAAGGACATACCCTCATAGAAATTGGAACTGGCATCCAATTCCTGAACAAAACCCAAAACCCACAGGCCATAAGGGTTAAAATAGACAAGTGGGACCTCATTAAACTGACAAGCTTCTACAAAGCCAAAGAAACCATCAAGAGAGCAGGGAGACAGCCTATAGACTGGGAAAAAGTATTTGCCAACTCCAGGTCTGACAAAGGCTTAACATCTTGGATCTACAAGGAACTCAAATGTGCTGAAAAGAAAAAACAAACAACCCCATTATAAAGTGGGCAAAAGATATGAACAGACAAACTTCACAAAGGAAGACATCCGAGCAGCCAACAGACACATGAAGAAATGCTCAACCTCACTAATCATCAGGGAGATGCAAATCAAAACCACACTGAGATACCACCTAACTCCAGTCAGAATGGCAATTATCAATAACTCCAAAAATAACAGTTGCTAGAGAGGGTGTGGCGAAAAGGGAACACTTCTACACTGTTGGTGGGAGTGCAAACTAGTGCAACCTCTGTGGAAAACAGTATGGTGATTCTTAAAAGCTCTAAACATCAACCTCCCATATGACCCTGCAATCCCCCTACTGGAAATATACCCTGAAGAACTCAAATTACTCTATAAAAAAGATACCGGCACACGAATGTTTATTGCAGCAATGTTCACTATAGCAAGAACCTGGAAGCAACCATGCTGTCCATCAAAAGAGGACTGGATTAAAAAAATGTGGTACATATACACGATGGAATACTATGCAGCCATAAAAAAAAACAAAATCATGAATTTCGCAGCAACCTGGATGGAACTAGAGTCTGTAATACTGACTGATCTCTCACAGAAACACAGATCTGAGTATCACATGTTCTCACTCATATAGTGGACCTTGATCATCCAACGCACTACCATAAGAAAATCACTGACAGTGGTGGGGGAAACTATGGGGGGAGGGGAAGGGGGTGAGACTAATGGTAGTAAACATCTGTCTGGGGACGGGGAGACACCTGTTATCAACAAGGGGGCCTAAATGAAGCATATTTGTATACCTAACACTTAACTGTACCCCACAACATCATAATAAAAAATATTGATTTTAAAAGAAAAAGAAATGGGCAAACATTTTGAAAGTATCTTAAAAAAAAAGAAAAAAGGAAAATCACAGAAGCCAAATGCAGCCTCACAACAATGCTAGTATGGGCTCCTAGAACACTTATCTAGAGGAAGCCTGCATTACAGAGGGCCCAACCTCCAAAAAATAATTTCAGGGGTTTTTTTGGGTCCCCCTCTTGTATGTGTATATATAGATATCTGTATCTATATATTTATATTATTGCTTATCTCCTTTTAAGTTTACATACAATGGCATTCACTTTTTGGTGTTGAATTCTATGAGTTTAGACAAAGGCATACAACCAAAATAAACAGGTCTATCGCCACTTAAAAAACTGCTGTTCTATGCCTTTTTAATTAACCCCTCTCTTGCTCTAGTCCCTAGCAATCTCTATTTTGTTTTGTTTCCATAATTATGCCATTTCCATAATGTCATATAAATAGAATCATAAAGATGTAGCTTTAGAATCTGGCCTCTATCACTTAGCAGAAGACATTTGGCATTCATCCAGGTTGTTGCTTGTGTTGGCTGTTAATTGCTTGTTATCACTGAGTAATATTCCACTGTATGTATGTACCACATGTTTGTCACTTTATCTGTTGAGGGACATTTGCATTGTTTTTAGTTTTTGGTGACTAAAATAAACTGCTATAAATATACTTGTACTAGTTCTTGTATAAACAAATGTTTTAATTTCTCCTGAGTAAATACTTAGGAGAGGGAATGCTGTGTTATATTGTAGTCATGTGTTTAACTTTATTTTAAAAATGACCAAATTTTTCCCAAGGTTGCTGTGTCATTTTACATTTCAACCAACAATGTATGTTGTTGCTCTCTATTTGTGCCAGCACTTGGTATTCTCAGTTTTCCTTTTTTCATTATAATAGGTTTATAATCAATGGAAAGTGGTCTCTCATTGTGGTTTTATTTGCATTTACCTAATGACTAATTATATCAGTTATCGTTGCATATGTTTATTGTCACATGTAAATCTTTTTTTTTTTTTTGAGTTGGAGTCTCACTCTATTGCCCAGACTGGAGTACAGTGGCCGCTCCCAGCCACCGCAGCCTCGACCCGCTGGACTCCGGTGATCCTTCCACCTCAGCCTTCCAAGTAGCCGGAATTACAGGCATGAGCTACCACGCCCGGCTGATTTTTTGATTTATTGTAGAGATGAGGTCTCGCCTGCCCAGGCGGGTCTCGAACCCACGGGCTCAGGCAATCCACTCACCTCAGCCTCCCAAAGGCGCGGAATTACAGGCTGAGCCACCGAGCCCGGCTAAAATTATTTATTTATAATACAATATAGTAGACAAAGTATCAGCATGTTATATATGGTAATGCACAAAAGTAAGTTATCATGTTTAAGACAACTGTGGTGAAATTAACACACATTTTGGCTTCATATACACATAGGTATATGCAGTAATTTCTCTGTTTGAAAAAACAGCCCAGTGAAGAGTCTTTTTATGTCTATTATCTATTTTTTACTGGGTTGTTTCTTAAGTGTTGAGTTTTAAGAATTTTTAATTTACTTTGGACACAATCTTTTTTTAAAACGTTTTTTGCAAATGTTCTCTACCAACCTGTGGCTTATCTTTTTATTCTCTTAATGGTGCCTTTCACAAGCAGAAGTTGTTAAATTTTATGTAGTTCAACTTATCAATTTTTTCTTTTATGAAACATATTTTTTGTATTATATCTAAAAAACATTTGATCCAAAATTATAAAGATTTTCTTCTATGTTCTTCCAAAAGTTTTAAACTTTTAGGGTTTACATTGCGGTGACATATTTTAAGTTAATTTTTATAGAAAGTGTGAGGTATGTCTTGTGTTTCATTTTTATCAATATGCATATCCAATGGGTGTGTAGTTACATATTTAAAAAATATAGAGAGTAAGGAATAAAAACTTATGTAGCAATGAATTGAATTCCCACTCTCACAATCCAGATTTATCATATTTTGACCTCATACAATATTTGTTTCAGGGTTTTTATTTACTAAATGTATATTTTACAAATTAAGTTGAGACCACTAATTTCCCCTTCCCAATTCATTTCTAGAGAAATAATTATTTTCTAAATCTGTTTTTAAATCAACTCCAATAATTATTTTTAAAATATTTTATATATTTACATGTTTATAAAACATTATTTTGCACACTTTAAAGTTCTATGTAATATTGTGCCATCCTTGTTCTGTAATTTGCTTTTATTTTGCTCAACAAATGATATTTAATTATGCTGAATATGTGTAGACCTACTTTTTTTTATTTTACTGCAGTATTACAACTTGTTTATTCAATCTCTTATTGACAAATATTTGCTTAGGTTGTTTACAACTTTTTGTTAAAAACAATTTGTTAAGCAATGCCCCTCCTGTGCACATGCGTAAATACTGTCTAGATTGAATACCTAAAAGTGGAAATTCTGAGTTGCAGAGTATGAATGAATATGTTGAATTTTATTTGATATTGGCAAATTACTGTCAAAGATGGATGTAGTAATTTACCACTTCACCAGGAGGCTATACAAGTTTTTACTCCTCCACAGAGTCAGCAGTATATAATATTGCAATTTATTTTTTAAAAATCATGTTTCATGAACATGTTATATCTTTTCCTCTGTATAATGACCGTGTATGTTTCTTCCTTTGTGAATTTATTGTTAATTTTTTTTCTTATTTGTCTATTTAGACCATTAGGGTTTTTTTTTTTTCTTTTGTGGTTCTTTTATATACAAGACACTAATTATTTTACCATTATTTGTTTTTGCAAACATATTCTAAAATTTGTGGGTTGTCTTTTAATCTTGGTCATGCTAATTTATTGTAATAAATTGCTATGTTAACATAATCAAAGGAACCAATATTTTAATAATTTTGTGTTTTTCCTTGATCTGATACCAAAAAAAAAAAAAATTATTCAATATCTTCTTCTAAAGGCTTTAAAATTCTTCATTTCAGATTATCTCTTAAGCCACCTAAAACTAGTCCTAGTGAATACTTTGAAATAGTGATCCAAGTTCATTTTTTCCCTTATGAACAGCCAATTGCCCTAACAACATTTATTTCATAACAAAGCCTTTCTCTCTTAATTTGTAACATACCTCTGACCTATATCAAATTTCCAAATGTGCATGGATCTGATTTTGGATTTTCCATTCTCTTCTATTTGTCTATTCATATGTCAATATGATAATATCTTAATAATTTTGCTTTAAAATAAATCTTGATATTACATAAAGCAAGTTCTCCCATTTTGATTTTTTCTTAAGAAGTATCTTTTTCTTTATTCTATAGATTTTTTAATTTTCTAAAATCTAATTGGAATTTGCCTTAAATAACATTCAATTTCTTAGATCAGTTTACATTACAGTGATAGTTTTATAATACTGACATTTCCAATTCACGCTGCTCTCTTTATTTCAATCTTCTTTATATAATTTTAAAGGGTTTATAATTAATTATGTATAGTGTTCATCACTAGAACATGCAATAGAAATATATATATATTATAATTAGAATTAGACTCATTTTCATTTATTTAAAAATTAGGCAGTTATATATTTGATAAATATGCCAATTCTTAAACTTTTGATGCCAGCCTCCAATCCACTTGTCGAAACTTTGCTGTGTGATGCTAAAGGTGGAACTCTGAAAACTATATTTCGCCCATAATGTCTGATTCCCCATTTGGCTCTGTCAATAGAGGGTGCTAGAAAGAGCTTAGAGTATCAGTAGAGGAAGAAGGGATATGCTCCTTTGTGTTTGTTTTCAGAAATGAGATGGACCCATTCAGGGTAGTATGCCTTGGACTGTGTTTGTTTTTCATTACGTCAGTGAGGCACCTCTCTTGGTCTATGTTTAAAGTCTAGCAATAATCTCACATGAGTAAACTCCTTTGTTATTTATATTCAGATATCCCCCGTCTGCTACATATTTTCCCACTGGAGGGACATTGTTTCTTCTTTGTGAGTTTCACTCTTTCCTTGCACATACATTGGGCTGTAGACATTGCAGTGTGTTGCCTTATGTTTCACTAGCACCAACTGTGCTAGTTTATCTTGAATACTATTTACATGCCTTAATAGTGACATACCCATACCCAGGACAGACACAAATAGCACAGGTTGTCAGGCACACCTATGGGGCAGTTGTCTATCAAAATAATTTTTTAAAAACTTCTGTTGTTTCTGCCCTATGCTTATAGTAAATACTCTATGGAGAGTTTTGGCCCCTTTAAGAAGAAAATAGTGAATACTATAAAAAGGTGATCTTTATGTATCAATCCAAATATCATATATTTTACTGGAAATTTATAGTAATGATTTCCAAGAAGGCATGAAAGTATAGAGAGGGTCTGAAAGATCTAAAATGATACCCTGGAATTTTAAAAAAATGCATTTCCCATGATGATATAACAGGACGAAAACTGGACAGAGCTATTTTTGTGACTTGGGCTGGCTAATATCCTCTGAACACTTGCATTCTAAAAGGGCAATTCATTTATTTAAAAACACTGCATTTCCAGTATCCTTAGGTGGCTTCTTAGGCAGTTAATTTGTGATCCTTCCATTTTCTTTATGTGCGTTTGTAGGGATATAAATTCCCCTCTTACTACAGCTTTCATGGCCTCCCAGAGATTTTGGTAAGATGTTTCTTCATTTTCATTTGTTTCCAGGTACCTTTTAATCTCTGTTTTGATTTCTTCATTGACCCAGGAGTTGTTTAGCATTATGCTGTTTAGTGTCCATGTCTTTGTGGGTTTGGGGGGGAACTTGTTGGTGTTAATGCTTATTTTTATTCCACTGTGGTCTGAGAAGGTGCATCACAAAAACTCTAATTTCAGCAGAGAAATCCAGATCACCAAAATAAAAGCCCAAATCCAGGACATAGAAGACAAAAAGATAATACAAAAAAATCAATGAAACAAAAAGCTGGTTCTTCAAAAGGATAAACAAGATTGATGGTCCCCTAGCTAGACTGACCAAGAAAAAGAGAGAAAATACTCAGATAAACACAT
Source organism: Cephalopachus bancanus (assembly GCA_027257055.1). Lineage (NCBI taxonomy): Eukaryota > Metazoa > Chordata > Mammalia > Primates > Tarsiidae > Cephalopachus > Cephalopachus bancanus. Next base: position 287,026 of record JAPVLO010000445.1, on the reverse strand, counting down.
TAGAAACACAAAAGATGAAGTCACACCTGATCCTGAAGAAATACAAAAGAGCGTTAGAGACTACTATGTACACTTGTATGGAAACAAACTTGAAAACCTTTCTGAAATGGAGGACTTTCTGTCATCACACAACCTGCCTAGGTTGAAACAAGAAGAAATTGAGGCCCTAAATAGACCAATAACAATCAAGGAAATAAGAAAACTACCTACAAAAAAAAGCCCTGCACCAGATGGCTTTCCAGCAGAATTCTTCAAGACAATTAAGGAGGATTTTATACCAATCCTACTGAAGGTATTCCAGGTGATTGAAAAAGATGGAACTCTCCTCAAATCATTTTACAACGCCAACATCACATTGATACCCAAGCCAGGTAAAGATCCAACAAAGAAAGAGAACTACAGGCCAATGTCTTTGATAAACATAGATGCTAAAATTCTCAACAAGATCCTAGCAAACTGGATTCAACAACACATCTCAAAAATCATCCATCATGACCAAGTAGGCTTCATCCCTGGTATGCAAGTCTGGTTCAACATTCGTAAAACCATAAATGTAATTAAATACATCAACAGATGTCAAAACAAAAACCACATGATTATATCATTAGATGCAGAAAAAGCTTTTGATAAAATCCAGCACCCCTTTTTGATAAAAATCCTCAAACACCTAGGCATAAGGGCCACATACCTCAAAATAGTAAAAGTCATCTACGAGAAACCCACAGCCAGCATACTCTTAAATGGACAAAAACTGAAACCATTTCCCCTGAAAACGGGAACAAGAGAAGGATGCCCACTCTCACCCCTCCTGTTCAATATAGTATTGGAAGTCCTGGCTAGAGCAATCAGAGAAGAGAAGGCAATCAGGGGTATTCAAATAGGAAAAGAGAAAGTAAAGCTATCTCTCTTTGCAGATGACGTGATTGTGTACCTTGAAAACCCAAGAGAATCTGTCAAAAACCTCCTTACACTGATAAAGGACTTTAGCAATGTCTCAGGATATAAAATAAATGTGCAAAACACAATCGCATTTCTTTACACCAATAATAAGCAAGCAGAAACTCAAATAAACCACAATACCATTCACAATAGCCACAAAAAAAAATGAAATACCTTGGCATCTTCCTAACCAGAAATGTGAAAGACCTTTACAATGAAAACTACAAAACACTGCTCAAAGAAATCAAAGATGACACGAACAAGTGGAAAAATATCCCATGCTCAAGGATTGGAAGAATCAAAATTGTGAAGATGTCCATCTTACCTAAGGCAATCTACAAATTCAATGCAATACCCATCAAATTACCAGCAACATTCTTCTCAGACCTAGAAAACAACACAGGAATTCATATGGAAACACAAATGACCAAGAATAGCCAGAACAATCCTCAGCAAAAAAAAGCATGTGGTATCACATTACCAGACTTCAAACTTTACTATAAAACTACAATCATCAAAACAGCTTGGTATTCGTATAGGAACAGATATAAAGACCAATGGAATAGAATTGAGATTCCAGAAGCAAAACCTCAATTTCTCAACCAACTCATCTTCAACAAAGCCTCCATCACCCACCACTGGGGAGAGGAGAACCTATTCAGTAAATTGTGCTGGGAAAACTGGCTGACCACATGCAGAAGACTCAAACAAGACCCCTATCTATCCCCATACACAAAAATTAACTCCAAATGGATCAGAGACCTAAATGTAAAACCTCAAACCATAAGAACCTTGGAAATTGAAGGACATACCCTCATAGAAATTGGAACTGGCATCCAATTCCTGAACAAAACCCAAAACCCACAGGCCATAAGAGATAAGATAGACAAGTGGGACCTCATTAAACTGACAAGCTTCTACAAAGCCAAAGAAACCATCAAGAGAGCAGGGAGACAGCCTATAGACTGGGAAAAAGTATTTGCCAACTCCAGGTCTGACAAAGGCTTAACATCTTGGATCTACAAGGAACTCAAATGTGCTGAAAAGAAAAAACAAACAACCCCATTATAAAGTGGGCAAAAGATATGAACAGACAAACTTCACAAAGGAAGACATCCGAGCAGCCAACAGACACATGAAAAAATGTTCAACCTCACTAATCATCAGGGAGATGCAAATCAAAACCACACTGAGATACCACCTAACTCCAGTCAGAATGGCAATTATCAATAACTCAAAAAATAACAGTTGCTGGAGAGGGTGTGGCGAAAAAGGAACACTTCTACACTGTTGGGAGTGCAAACTAGTGCAACCTCTGTGGAAAACAGTATGGCGATTCCTAAAAGCTCTAAATATTGACCTCCCATATGACCCCACAATCCTCCTACTGGGAATATACCCTGAAGAACTCAAATCACTCTATCAAAAAGATACCTGCACACGTATGTTTATCGCAGCATTGTTCACAATAGTAAGAACTTGGAAGCAACCATGCTGTCTATCAAAAGAGGACTGGATTAAAAAAATGTGGTACATATACACGATGGAATACTATGCAGCCAAAAAAAAAGAACAAAATCATGAATTTCGCAGCAACCTGGATGGAACTAGAGTTTATAATACTGAGTGATCTCTCGCAGAAACAAAGATCTGAGTATTGCATTTTCTCACTCATATAGTGGACCTTGAACATCCAACGTAATACTATAAGAAAATGACTGACAGTGGTGGGAAACTATGGGGGTGGGAGGGGAAGGGAGATGGGATTAACGGTAGTAAATATCTGTCTGGGGACGGGGAGACACCTCTTATTAACAAGGGTGCCTGAACGGAGCATATTTATATACCTAACCTTTAACTGTACCCCACAATAGAAAAATAAACTAATTAATTATTAAAAAAAAAAAAAAACACTGCATTGATAGGCCCGGCACAGTGGCTCAGCCTGTAATCCCAGCACTTTGGGAGGCCGAGGCAAGAAGATTGCCTCAATAACTCAATTTGGGCAATTTGGTGAGAACTCGTCTGTACGATAATTCACACACATGCACACAAAAATTAGCCAGGCGTGGTGGCGTGCGTCTGTATTTTCAGCTACTTAGAAGGTTGAGGTGGTAGGATCACCTAAGCCTAGCAGGTTGAGGCTACGGTGACTGTGAGCATGCCACTGCATTCCAGCCTGGTCTACACAGTGAGACTCCAACTCAAAACAAACAAATAAAAACACTGCTTTGATATTGGCATCTGAGAATTATAATTATGGTGCTACTTTCCTAGAAGATAAGCTGAAAAAACTGCATATTTATTTACTGGTATGCAATTATTTAACAAAGTAATTGATTAAAGAAAGGGACTTTGAGTCACTTGAATGAGATTTGTTTTTAAATATGACAGCATCATAGGCGGAAGGGATTGAATCAAGAACAGACAAATCTAAATCTCTTTACAAATTACACAAGGCCATTTTGACATACCTCCCACTTACTTGTTTAAGCTACCCCTGGCCACAAACCTCCTTACACACGTGTGCAAGGTTGCAAGACACCTAGTAAAGACAAATGGAATACTTTAAAGTAAATCCAATAATAAAGAACGACTCATCGTTCCCAGATCAATCTTACTCACAACTTTCTCCGCATTTTTAGCATGAGGTTTTCTGTTGGCATTTAAGTATACTATGAGATGTCAGCAAAAATGTAACATCCTTGGAATATTGAGTCAGATGTGGGAGCTCTTTTCTTATAATTCCATCACACTTTATATTTAGCACCATTGAAGCCATTTTGCTTTGTAGCAGTTTTTTAAAAGCAATGCTATTTTAAATAATTTTTGATGAGGATTATGAGGAAACAATATAATTTGAAAACCTGCAAACATAGGCATTTGGCTATTGATGAAGAATGAATGTGTAAACTCTAAGAAAATTTAAGTTTTATCATTAAGAAGACAAAGTAAATATATGAAAACATAATACAGTGTGAGGTAGGTGAAAAGATCAAGTGAGAAACACCTGTTCTTGTTAAGATTCCACTTCTTACTTTGACCTAAGTCATATATGAACTCATTTCTTTCTGGGATTTGTCCAGCTAATGAGAAAAATATGTGTTTGTATATTTCTGAATACACAATATATGCACATATGCTTTTTAAAAATCCAAATAGGAATTACATCTACTGAATAGGTGTTTGCTATAAAGTTTGTCACTTAAGATGAACTTCAAGATTTTTGCATCAATTATTTTAAAAAGTAATTATTAGAAAAACATTATCATTGTCTTATATTGAAACAGAGCTATTAGAAAAACCCAAATACGTAACCAATTTACTAATATTTTCATTAATAATTCCTTTTGAAACATAAAACTCAGAGTAAGAATTTAAACTGAGACTTGAAAAACTTAGATTTACAATTAAAATACATTTTGTTACAAAAAGAAGGTACAGATTAATACCATTTTTTTCTTCATTTAGACCTCCTAATTTTGCTTCATCTTGTTTTTTTCATTTTTAAAAATTTAAATCTTATGTTTTAGTATTTTCTGTTTTACTTTTCTGTTTTCAATATGATAATAAATCTGTAAAGAAAGTTGTGAAAATAGAAGTAAAGAAAGGCATAAAATAATCTGTAATAACATTAGTCAATACTTTGGTATATCTAACACATTCAATTATTCCTGGTTCTTCTTTTTATATACCCATTTTACAAGTTATAGACACCTTCAAACTAGCTTCACTTAGAGTCATGCAAACTTCAAACACAGTAATCGCTAGAGAAATGTAAACACAACTGTTACAACCATAGATATTTGCCCTATCCCTTTTCTTACAATTTTTTAAGTTATGAAGGTAAAAGAAGACGCAATTAGAATAATCCACTAAGAGGTTTATTTGCCACCTGCCATTCGCAGAATACCTGCTGATAAAAGTGAATTTTAACTTGCAGATTTTTCTTGATAGACTGGAATTAGGAAAGTTTTTCTCTAAAGTGAGTGCTCCAGTTGCCACATGGGGATAAATATAGAATCAATCAAATCAAAGTTTGGCAATATGGAAGTAAAAATGCATTTGATCTGTCCCAAAGATTTGTTATTTGCATAGATATAAAATCATTAACTCATTCGTTTTTTAAATCTTCCAGAGCTTAATTATAGTTTATTTGTTATTTGACCTGATTGTCTTTCCCCTCTGGCTAAGACAGGATTAACTGAGTTGTCAGAGAATTCTGACTATTTATAGGTGGGACTGCTTTCCAGGTCATAAATCCAAGTTACTACAAGATGGATATTTTTGTTTTCTTCGCTGTGTATCGACACTGTATGAGAGTCATATGATTTTTGCAATCCTGGACAGGGTCATGAAAACTCAAGTTAGAGTAAGCAAAAGTCTTTCAGTGGCTAGAGTGTGTAAATTGTAGTTAGCTGGTTTTTTTTTTTTTTTTTTAATTTAAATAAGAACCCTAGTTTTGGTATTGGAACAATACATTGTTTACAAGGAATATTGACCCCACTCCACTGTTCTTTAACAAATGATTGACATAAAGACATACATCATATCTGGCCATAAATACCTTTGCTTTGAAGTTTGTTTTTAATGAATAAACCATCTCTAAGAGGTAAGCTGTTTGAAGGTATATGTGGTAATTATTTGTCATTACTCTGGACATTTTTTGATAACATGACTGATCTCAAAGATTCTGTGCGGAAGATGCTGTAGGTTGATTAGAGTCAAGAAAATTAAGTTAAATTGGATACAGATTAGGTTAGTTTTCAATGAGACCAGACCTAGTGACTCAGAGTTATCTGGATACTTGGCGACTTTCCCTGCGATTTCTCAAAAGAAGCTGCTGCTGTTTCATCAAGCTGATCACTATTTCAGGAAATAACCTTCCCCACACCTCTACTGCGTGTGTGTGTCAGTGTGTTTGTTTATAGACCCTCCTCCTCAATCCCTACCCCTAGAAAAACAAACAAACAAGAAAATATTTAGATTTATTCTTGGCATTGTTTAAAAATCTCTCAATAAAAATTGTCTCAATTAAAAATGAGCCCATGTCACTTCTGAATTATTTGTTAAACTAGACATCTAAGTACCCAGAGAAAGGAAATATTGTGCTGTTGTATGCTGCGGCTACAGATTTCCTCTACCACATTGAGATGGTTCACCTACTTTTTTAAAACTATGTAAGAACCCCAGATTTGTTTGTTTGTTTCTTCAAAGAATACCCAATAGGAAAATAAAGAAATAGAACTAGAGTTAGGAAGTGGAAGAGTGGAAAATAAATGATAAAGAAAGAAGAAAAATGGAATGCTTTGGGATCAACAGTAATTTCCTCAGTAATCAATATGCTAAGAATTGAAGATACCTATTCCCCAGGAAAGAAAATAATGATGCATTTTCTGATTCCTCAAAAAATGGAATGGGTCTTCTGGTAGCATTTATCGTGCGATTTGAAACTTGTTTCATTGAGTTCAAGACCTCAAATTTTGTGTAGTTGATCAATAATTCACTTCACTTCATCAAACCACTCTGCAATAATGACCCAGGTATTCAGTCTTCTCTTCATGTGGAGACTTTAAATACATGGATTACATTTTATGACCAATACCCATTAATCTTTGCAATAACGATATTCAGTTAAACATTATTATCCTAGATTATAAATAAAGTGATTGAGGGGAGCTTTTGACTTGCTGAAGGTCAAATTGAGATCAGAAGCAGAAGTAGGATGAGGAATGGAAGTGATTCTATGACTTTAAGTCCTAAATCACAATGTTACTTAGAAAGGCCAACTTCTTAATTTTCAATTTTTTTTTAACCCTCTCTCAAAACTTGCCCTTATTACATAATTATAGCTAAAATGTCACTATGCCATTTTAATAAACTGCTAATAAGGAAATTGCAAATACAGGCTTCCTCTTCAATACTAAACAACTCTGCAAAGCCAAATTATATTTTTCTCTATGAGTTTTAAATTTTAAAATAGCACCTATAACAAATTTGAGACTTTATGTTTAAAACATATGGAAATAGGCTTAATTTCAATTCTGTTCTTAAAAATGTCAATGGGGAGCTGTAGAATTTCTGTACAGAAAGAGACAATGATAAATGTGAGGTATATAATATAGAGTTGGAGAAAGAAAAAAAAAGATACCACGAATTTCTTTCAAACCTTAAAAAAAAAACTGTGTAAAAGTTTCTCTCACTGATGAAATGAGCTCTTTACATATAAATTATATTGTAATAACAGAGCTCCTGGGTGGAAAAGAGTTCCTTCTCCTGCTGGCAAAAATTAAAATAATCACAGATGGTTAATGATCAAAAATACTGACTGACAGCTCTGAAGTATAAGATGCAGTGAATATTCTCAGAGGAGTGAGAATATTCTTAGGGTTTCTAAAGCCAACTCAAATTTGGTTCAAGAAACCCACAAAGCTTTTTCCCATCAGATATCCAAGCATAGGAAGCTTTTATACTATTTTTGAGTATGCTACATAATCTCATAGAGGACCTTTCAGAAAGTTAATAGAATGCTCTGTCTTTATGATTATATTAGTATTTTGGGGCAAAAGGCAACAATTCACTAAGGAAAGGCATCCATTTTGCTTCCTGAAATAGTATGCAAAATCTTTTTAATTCAGACATTAGGAATCCAGTGTCTTATTTTAAAATGCAGGTGGAGGGGGAACCTGCCTAGTGGAATTAACAAAGTCTTTATAAATATGTCAAACAATACTAATAAAAGCAACAACTAATAGTTATTGATGATGTACCATGTGACAAACATTTTCAAAGCATGTTATTAATCTATTTCTTTTCATTTATCAAATAGTCCTGTGAACTACACATATTATTGTTCCCATTTTTCAGATGAGGTAAACACGTGTAGAAAAGTTTAAAACCTTAGCAAAAGTCTCACCAGATCAGGGGTTAAAACTAGTTTCTAAGCCTGGTGCTTAATCCAAATTCAGCCATTGTATTAATTTTACTATTAGGATACAAATTTTAAAACATCCATGATACCATCCAACAACAAAACATCACCTTCTATACTCCTTTAGAGAAACTTAAAAAAAATTTGAATCACTGAGTAAACAAGTATGGCATTGCTATACCTAATAATGATTAACTTTGACTTATAGTTTATTCCTTTATTCAATTATTTATTGGTAAAATTATAAGATAATTAATATTTCTTTTTTATTTTTATATATTTTATTTTAAAGACATGGGGTACAATTAAGGATTGTGTATACAAGTGGACATCATACAGGTAAAGTTTGGGCCTACCTTTGGTCCCCACTTTGCCTGGTTTAAGGATAACTAATTGATTGTCTACTGAGTTCGAATTTTTTGGAGATGAAAATATATATGCAATGCTGTCACCACCTTTTTAAGGTTTATATTATATATAGAAACATACATGACATGTATGTATCATACATTTATGGACATGAATAATTCATTTGAGATGTGTATGTCAACGGTTATAGAAACAAAGCCAAAAAAAAGCAAAAAAAAAAAAATAATCCATTCTACCTGGGTCAGGGTTACTAAAGAAGGAAAAAGCTAAAAAAGGAATATCTTGGTTTCTGAAGTAGTTCTGAACATGCTAAACATATTTAGTGACTTAATAATCCTACATTCTGTATATTTGACTTGTTAAATTACAATCATAAATTTACATATTCTTTCAGGATACAGTTACATTGTTAACAAAATAAATGTACAACCTCATAAGCAAGAATCCTAAAGCGACCTTTGCAAACCAAATCATCAGAGTGGAAATAGCTGAATATTTTGGGAAAAAAAAAAACAGTGTTCTTAGCTCTGGCTGAAAGAAACACCAACAACAAATGGTTACAGTTAGTAACCATTTAAATGGTTGCTTTTTTTTTGTCCCTGACAGAGTTGCTTATAATGTGTGATTTCTTCTTTGGGATGTTACTTATTTCAACTAAAACATTTCCAAGTCAACTCACTGTACTTCACAATACACTGAAATGAGTGCAAGTATTAAAAGCATGCCTGAGGCGACAGAAACTTTGAGGTTAATTTCCATTTCTTCAAGTATATTTGATGAATGATGTGACAAAGGAATCCTAATTAAGGTTGAAATCCTGAATACTAAATAAATTAGAAGTGCCACTACATTCGTCTTCCACAGTGATAATACTGCCACTTTTGCTTCTCTTTAGCCTAGCCCTTGACTTTTTGGGAAACCTTTTTCCATATATTTTCTTCCTCTATCACTTTTGCAGAGAGTAGAGCATGAGTACCTCACCTAATATTAGTCAAGCCAGAATCTTAAAAAATGTGTCTCTCTTTGTTCTTTCCTTTTCTCACTTTTCTATAGCAACAACAAATATTTTATTTTTGCATTTGACCTCAAAAATAGCTTCCTTCCTGACATGACAATTTCTTTTCCATCTCAGGTTATAATATCTAATGGCAAAATTATATGATAAACCTTTTAGCTTCTTCTGAGGAATAAAACATAAAGTAATCAGTACCATTTCAATGAAAGCTATTTTAATGATATTATTATTATTATTATTATGAGTTGACAAACAAAATGCAAATTGTTTTAATTCTCATTAGATGAGTAATGCTATGTATTACTTAATATTCACATAACTTCAGTGTCTTGATTTTTTGACCATTCCTGCCATTCTTGGTAGCAAACCCATGAGTCCTAATGCTTTGGTTGAGTTCTGTTTATTTTTGAATATCTGCATCAAAACTGAGATTGCCTTTATTTTCTGTCTTATTCTATTTTTATCAGGTTAATTCTGTATAGCCTTCAATAAACAAATTTGAAGACTTTCTAGTTTTGACCTGAAATAATTGTAATAATTTGAAATGTTCTGTCTTTTAAATTGAAATAAAACTGACCTGGAAATTCATCTGATCCTGGTACCCTTTACCAGTTTGTACTGTAGTCATAGATCCATTCAGATTTTTAACATCTTGTTAGGTTAGTATTCTTAATTTACATTTAAGTGGAAAATCACATATTTCTCATGGTGTTCACACTGCCATAGTTTTGCAAGTAATGCACAATTCATTTTTCGATCTTGGTAATGGCTGTGTTTACATTCCAAAATTTGTGTTTTTATTCTCTTTCTTCATTTTTCTTCAAATCAACATCAACAAATGTTTATCTACTCTACTGATTTTTCTCAAATAAAAATTGTTTAAATTTAGTCTTTATTTACTGTTTGACTTATTAATTTGGCAAATACATAACTTTTACTCTGTGCTAAGAACAACTTTAAACACTTTACAAATATTAACATATTTAATTATCTATAATGATCATATGAAATACTATCATTATTCTCTCTTTTTTTTTTTTTTTTTAGAAAAGAAACAGAAACAAAAGTTATTTTCCATTAATGGTTTCCTTTTAGACCAATGTCTAGAAACTTTAGATTTTGAGAGATTTCTTCTACTTACACTGTTCCATACCATTCATTTCACCTCATTCTCTTCAGCTGCCATCTTTTTTATTAATGTGTTTTCAAAAATTATAGTATGTACATCCAGAATGATTGTTGTGTGTTTTATTTGAAACTTCAGTTTTTTACCCTTCCAAGCTTTCCTGTCTCTTCCAACTGGCTCTCTGTGGTAGCTGACCTTCCTCTCGGTCTACTAAGCTCCTTAGTTGCATAGTTATTTGTTGTTGCTTTTTATATCACCATTGTTGATGGCTTCTGAGGCTGAGTTCTGCTCATTAGAAATAGACTAGATGGGATATCTAAACAATGGAAGGAGATGGGTTCCCTGTGCTTTCAGACTGTTTATCTCCCTTGACCGCCATCCACTTCAGCTGGAGGAAATCTGCTAGGTCCCTTTGTTCCTTCTGCTATCCTGGTATCAAGAATAGGGAGTCTCATCACACAAATTCAGTTCCTGCTCAGTCTCTTGAGGCCCTAGGAGATCTTTTATTTTCATGTTGGGTCAATGTCATACATCTAAGATGTGTGTGTGTGTGTGTGTGTGTGTGTGTGTGTGTGTGTGTGAGAGAGAGAGAGAGAGAGAGAGTTGTTGGGATTTGGAGGCCCTAAAATCTTTGTGCACCTAGGTCTTCCAGTACAACCTTTAGGTCCTGCCAGTGAAGCTCTTCATTGACCACTGTATCGCTAGGCTTTTCTCTAAAAGATGAGAACTCCAAAACTCCATATCCATACTAGTTTCCTAGGATGATCATATATCTCAAACAGCCCAAATCTACCTAGCTACCTAGTAGTGGCAATCAGATACAGCAACAACAACAACAACAACAAAAATACATTCAGAACAGACCATCACATTTCTAGAATTATTCTTCTCTTTTTAATCCATGTTAAAGGAGAAGACACATAATAAAAAGTATTTATAATATTATAAGTTCAGAATACCATAAGATCAACAAACCTAAAAGTGGCAATAAGTAAAAATGTGCTAATTTCCTTCATTTGCACAACATAGAATCAATAAATACTGATTCATTCATGATACTGATAATTACAGAAATATAACAGTATGATTTTTATAAAGTTGAAGAAAAATATTTAGAATGAATAACAAGATGTATCCATTTGAATTATGTATAAAAAGTTTTAAAACACATACAGATTAGTTTCAGAAAATATTTACTAGTTAATAGACTTTGGTATGGTACTACTAATTAATTGAAGTAGGAGAGTATCATATTGTCCCTAATAGTAATAGGTAATTATTTTGTTTTTCAATTTTTCATTTTTCTTTTTTTTTATCATGTCTCTATCAATATTACCATCCCCGGGCCTAAATGAATATCATATTTATAGCATAGAATGTTTACTTAATGTTACCTATGATTAAAGAACATGATTTACAATAAAAGAAGAGAAAAAATAAAGTAGGGAATATACAGGAAGAGACACAGTAGTAAATTTGTTTTGCAAAAAAATATATAAACTTCTGTCTTTTTAAAACCACTATTACTTTGGACCACAGTCACTGAACCTATAACTTAAGCAAGTCAGAGTAAATATCTGTGTGATATTTCATTAGCTAATTTGGACTATTTCTATTATTATTACAATTGTATACATAGATACATAAAGGTTTAAGTGCAAAAGTCAAAGACTGTTGTACTACGTATTCAGTCATACAAAAGTTTATTCCAAGACAAAATGTCCTATTTACAGTCCTCTTTGGGGGATAAATTTAAAGGAGTCATGTGACCTTGAACTTCTTATAACACTTTGGATCAAGAGTGAGAATGTGGCACAAAAGGAGTCAATCCACACATAAATCACTCCCCACAAGCTTGGGATAAAAGGCATGTTCATAATTAGATGAATCCATCACCATACCTATTTCAGGAATAAAAAAAAGTTTAAGGACATAGGTAGTGGGAAGATAAGCTGAAATTTGAAACTGGCAGGTAAAGAGCTCATTAATGAGACATGCCAGCTAAAGGTGAAAATGCCTTTCATTTAAGTATACAGATGTTGGAACCCTACAGTGAAGTCACAGAGTTCTGAAGTATGAAAGTTGCTTCTTGAATGCTGAATGAATGACCATCTGCTGGGTCCCTCTCTATTATTGTTCTCACCCTTCAGTACTGCAGATTGTTTTATCCTGAATTAGTGAAGTTCCTTCATTATTTGAAGAAATCGAGTCTCTTTTTCTTCCACTTAAAAATAGATATAAAGGAGAAGGAACAACAAGGAAGCATTAAACAGAAACAAAAATTGTAACAGAGTTAAGAGAAAACATATGAAATATGACAATAAATATAAATGGGATAACCGCTTGAATCAAATGTAAAAACAGCATTTTTTTATAAAAGCCAAAATTTGACATGGCATGGTGGATCCTACCTTTAATCCCAGCACTTTGGGAGACCAATTTGGAAGGACTGATTGATCCCAGGAGTTCAAGACCAGCCTAGTAACATAGAGAGGACTTCCCTCTACAAAATTAATAGTAATAAAACAGAAGAAGAAGGAGGAGGAGGAAGAGGAAGAAGAGGAGGGGAAAGGAAAGAAAAAGCGGAAGAAGTCATGTATGGTGGCAGGCGCCTGTAGTCGCAGCTATTAGGAAGGTTGAGGGAGAAGGATTCGCCTGAGCCCAACACGCTGAGGCTGTGGTGACTGTGAGCATGCCACTGCACTCCAGCCCAGCAGTAAAGTAAGATGCCAACTCAAAAAAAAAAAAAGAAAAGAAAAGGAAAAAAGAAAGGAACTACAGCCTCAAAATAGCAAATTTCTCCTATACAATGTTGTAGGTATATTAGACAGTAATTGGTTGTATTGAGCTCTGCTCACGTACACAGGTGGCTATCACCATAAGTAGAATATTGCTAATCACATTTCAAAACTCATTTCACATTTCTCCTTCTCTCTCTCTCTCTCTCTCTCTCTCTCTCTCTCTCTCTCTCTCTCTCTCTCTGTGTGTGTGTGTGTGTGTGTGTGTGTGTGTGTGAGTGTGTGTGTGTGTAACAGAAGCAGGGAGGGGGCTGGTCTGTGAATGAAGAATTAGTATGAGAAAACTTTCCCCTTTTAACCCATTATCTAGCGTTGGCTTTTTATTTTTAAGATTGGAACGTATAGTTTATTTAGAAAGTAAATTAGAGAAGGAGGGAGGAGATTCACCTCCGCAAGGTAGGGGAGAGGACCAAAGCTAGGAAACATGGCAGCCATAGGTCAAAGAGCCACATGGACACACGAGAGTTTAATAAAGCAGTGGCCTAGTGTTAGTTTTTATTTAGGGGAAGGGTCAGGGAGGGTGAGAGAAAGAGAGAACCTTCACAGCATATATGAAATACAGAATTAGAGGTTTTTTGCATTCTCAAAGAAATGAGGAAAGCCCTGGAAGTCTCTATGTTTGAGAGGTATCACATTTTCAAAATTTCAAGACCAACCAGCCCTAAGAAATGCTGCTTTTATATTTTATTTGGAAAAGAATATCGGACCGTGTGTAAATAAGAAACTTTTGAGACTGCACCACCTGGAGCCAATATTTGAAGTGATTTACACATGGAAGAAAAAAATAAAACAGAATCCTCATGAAATTATGCTTTAAACATTTTAAATCAATTATTAGGGTTTATTTACTGCTTCCAAATTATACCTAATTATGAGTTAAAATTTATTCCCTTACATTCTTAATTTTCATAATGATCATTAAACAAAAGCCACTTAGGTTTTAAGTCATGGGAGCATCACTTGATTCCAGTTTTTACCACTACTTAACTGCCTCTTGCTTCAATGTACGTCTTCTTCTAGCCCTACTCACCCAACACGCATTGAGCCTACTAAATTAAATGCCATATGCTGTGCTAGGATTTAGTAAGCTCATGATGAGTATTTCTAGATGGTCTCTACCTCTTGAGGATAAGAAATTCACTGATAAAATGAACATTAATCACAGAACCTCAAAGTCTTCATTTATCTTTATAAGAAGAATTTCAATAAAGATCATAATTGCTGATGTCATATATGTTAATTAGAATTACGAGACTATTGAGTGAGTAGTACCACTTTGTTAATTTGGGAAATTGTGTAAAATATTCTGGGATTTATTCTCCCTCTTTGCGTGGAAACTTTCAGGAGAAGCATACTGTGTGATTTCCCAAATCAGGAGACGTTCAAGATGCCAATAATCACTATAATTTCTCCAAATTGATTTCTGCTAAACCATGAATAGTATAGATATGTGAGAAGCCTATTTAACCACCTAAACAGCACAGCCTTCTCTCCTTCCAGTCCCACCTCCCCAGCACACACACACAGGCACAAGCACATACACACATAGTGATTTGTTTTTCTTGTCCCAGTAAGTGTACCCAGATATTTCAAGGAAGTTTAAGGAGATTCTCCAGCTGGAAATCCAGAAGTCTAGTGTGTTTCAGTGTGGGCTAGTTCAGAGACTCAAGAAACATCAGCCACTCATTTTGTGTTTCAATCTGCCTAAATTTTGTTTCTGCCTAAAGTTGGTTCCCTGTGAGTCCTTTAGACTCTCTACCAGTAGTGACTGGAGCAAGATATTCTTTTCTTTGGATCCTCATAGAAAGAATAACAAGCCCCAGAATAGCAAGCAAGAACCCCTAGAATCACCATTGAGTCAAATAGTTCACATGTCAATCTATGATACAATGACTATGTCCAAGGAAATGGATTGGGCTGCTTGGTTGAAGGCATCAAGCCTACCTCCAGAAATACAGCGTTTTCTTGCAGTATCTTCCTAGGTCACTGAATCTTCCCACATACCAGAGAAGCCAAACTGACAGTTACATATACCTCTAAATTATTGGGTATCTTCTTTTATATTTGTCCACCAAAGACTGTTAATAGTCAATGCCAGATATATGCATTTTTGACATTTACATTCATAGATTTTACATGTTTTGCTCATTAGTCATTGGATCAGCAACGGCATCATGTATTCAAAACAGCCAGTTAAACAGAGTCATTGGAAATTTTGAATGGGGAGATGTCCAGGCAGTTATTCAATAGGTATAAAATAGAATTTATAAAATATCCAAAGTCACTATTTTGGGCAGAATTTTAAAATGCATTCTTCATCTGGTAGAGATTGTGAATATAATTCACTACAGTGTTGCATTCCCAAGGAATAGATCGGTGCAATACAACAAAATAGAAAATTCAAAGAAGGCCAGATTGGCTTCCAAGTAATGCCCTGACTACACCCTGAACAGACCTTATTCTTGTTGCAATAGTATTATTTTGTTTAAAACTAAACCAAAAGGACTTAGTGATCATCTTTTATAATTACTTGCTGACAGTGAAAAGCAGTTAAAATTATCTCTTACAAATGGCACTAGAAAGCAGTACAATTATCACACCTGATCTCAAATGGAGAATAAGTCTTAGAGACATCAAGCTTGCCTATGAGCAATGGTAGGTGGACACTATCAAACTGTGTAAATAAGTTGACTAAGGCCAAAGAAGTGAAGTAACTTGTTGGATAATTCATGTATTATAGATGACAGATAGTCTACAACAATACAGGGAGTTAACCTCGGTGGTGAAACTAACATTGGAGAGGAACAGAGAAGAGAATCAGAAAGAAATTGAACTAACTCTCCCTGGCACAAAATTCCATGCTCGTGTTACTACACCATGTGCATAAACGTTTTGCTCATTTATCAGTCAGTTCAACAAAATAGTCTTTTAAATAATGTGTCGCAATTGTATCCTCTAGAGGTAATCAGTAGCTTATTAACCTTAACCATAACAACACATTATCACTATTTTGCTTCAGTCAGTTAATGTGCAAAACAATAGTGAGGATCGTGCCCAACATGTAAGAATTTATTCTTCAGTTATTGGCACTGAATAAATACAGTGACCCTCACTGGAAATGTCAGGGACTTGGGAAAGAACTACCGCATTCCACAATGGAAGGAGACTGGGATTGAAGAGCTCATAGGGAAGTCAGAATTAAAA
The DNA here is from genome assembly GCA_027257055.1 of Cephalopachus bancanus. Classification (NCBI taxonomy): domain Eukaryota; kingdom Metazoa; phylum Chordata; class Mammalia; order Primates; family Tarsiidae; genus Cephalopachus; species Cephalopachus bancanus. Next base: position 270,644 of record JAPVLO010000445.1, on the reverse strand, counting down.
ACAGACATGGCCAACCCTTAGACTTTTATAAATGATGGCAGTCAGAGCCAGATTTAGAGCTTGGAGTGGAGACCACAGCGTGTTATTCCACTTTACTTGAAGATAGGAGGGGAAAAGTTAGATATTTAGAGATTTAGTCCATGAATGTTGTTGCTAGTAGGTCTTGTAGTTACAGGGAGACTGATGCTCTATTAAAATGTAATAGAAACTCCAAGATTATTATTTTATTCTTGCAAATAACCAGTTGAAAAATTTCTTTCAAGTCCAAACCAATAAAAAGTTACTTAGGTTTCCAGATCATATGTTTTGTGTATGTATATATATATATATATTTTTTTTTTTTTCCTGTCAGCGCAGACTGTAATAAAGGAACTAAAGTCATTGGGTTTTAAAAAGGCAGTATCTGTCTTATTTTGGAACTAATTGAAACCACTGATCCTTGCAGGCCACACTCCAGACCCATGGAACTAGGAAAAAAAAAAATGCACCAAAGACAGCAGAATCAACCTAAGGAGCAACACTAAATATGAATCAGGTGCATTTAATTTCCTTCTTACTAATTTTCTCTGATTTACCCAGAAGGTATGCACTAGTGAAATGGTGACTTTTTATCTCATATTTTATTATGTACCAAAAAAGTTTGGAAATTTATTCAAGTATGTGATTTTTAAAGAAGATAATAGTGCACGTCATAACAAGGACAAAGGAGAAAACCAAACACACAATACAAGACATGGAACTTTTGTTGATAATGAAAGGTGTAGAAATAACAGCTATGAAGATATCTTGATTTTTCTATTCTAGAATTTTCTAGAATCTTCTATAGTGAGAAACCATTATATATTGAATATAAGTTTTTGCATTACTAGTAGACTCTTTTTCTACTGTCTGCTTGCATACTTTTTTCTAGACATACTGATTTTATTGCTCTAACTCTAACATGTCTCACATTTCTGTGTGAGAGACTTTGGGTTGGAAATTCCTCCTGCCTGGAATGCTCTTCCTGCAGATGTCCACTTTCTGACTCTCTTACATCTGTTTTTTATGTTTAATTTAATTTTATTTTATTATTTTAAACATGTGGAGTAAAATTCAGGGTTAGGAATACAGATGTTCACTATGCATGTACCCTTGTTGATAAGGTGTGCCCCCTCCCCCAGCAGATTCCCACTATTGTCAATCCTGCCCCTGCCCTCCCCTGGCAGTTTCCCACTACTGCCAATTCTTTTCTTACAGTATTATGATAATTGTTCAAGGTCCACTTATAAGTGAGAACATGTGATACTCAGTTCTTTGTTTCTGTGACAGATAACTCAGTATTATAGATGCTACGTTTCCCTGTAGTTATCAACAACATCTTTCAAGTATCTCTTCAAATATCTCAGGAAAGCTGACTCTCATCACTCTATTTAATACTGTATCCTGTTCTCTACCTCTGCCCAGTCACGAAGTACATCGGAGTCCTCTTGGCCTGTTCTTTTTTTAAAAAAACTGTATAGCACTAATCACCATCTAACACAGTATCATTTATATTGTTATTATGTATCTTATTTGACTGTCTCCTTCTGCTAGAATGTGAGCTCAATGAGAGCAAAATATTTACATGTTATTTTCATTGATTATTTAAAATGCCTAAACAGGCGGGTGCATAGACGTCACTCAATAAATATTTGTTGAAGCAATACGACTTCCAGAAAAATGTGATTGGTAAGAGTGTAAGCAGCCTGGGAACAGGAGCATTAGTCTATTGAGCAGTATCTAGCTAGTGCCTATTTTAGTGCCTGACAAATAGCAGATGTTCCAGCAGTTGGTTGAGTAAACAAAGAAAATAATATGTTGGTAATTTTTTTTTATCAAAACACAAATGAATTATGTATAATCAAAAAAGCAAATAATCTGCATACAGATTCAAGCAAAATTCTATAAAGCAATAAACATTTATCTGAGTTTTAAAGCATTGGTACAGAGGAATTGTCCAGGCTAAAATACTGAAAAAAGATCATTAGAAGATCCTTTGAGAGTCAACATGCTACTTAAAAATCAGCTTTAAATCTAGAAAAGAAAAAGCTAAAACAAAACATTGAGTTTCCTACCAAAGGGGGAAAAAAATCCTAAGAAAGCTTTATATCCAGCTTGTACTCAGCATATAATATTTCCATTGCAACAAGTATAAAGCTTGCTCTGCTGTTTTTCAAAAACAAATTACAAATCCTGTTTCATCAATGTTAAATATATAAGGAAAAAATAAAAGTATTGTGAAATAAAAGCTAAGACATCACATTTAAAAGAAGTCTTCAAACATAAAAATAATGAGGACTCTATATAAAAACGTTATCTGGAACATAAAATTAGGTAAACTTAAGACTACATTAAAAGACATATATTCTTGAAATACTGAGAAAGTAGCATTAAAATGTGCTTATTGCACAGCAACACAACAGTATTTTACTTTTCTTTCTAGGCAATATTTCATGACTTTTTCCCTAAAATTTATAAAAAACGATCACCAAATGCTTTTAATTTACTATAAAATAAAGACATGAAACAAGTATATCATGGAGTATAAAAACCTTAAGTTAAAACACTCACCTTTCAGGGACCAGATTGCTCCTATAACAAAGTCCTAATCCTTGAAATTCGATATGTAAATTTATATTAGCACTGAAAGCTTAAAAAAACTTTACAAGATCAAAAAGGGTTCTGGGTACTTTTCAGACACTAAGTCTACACAGTACTACTTGGTCATGCCCAGTACCCAGACACTTCAAACATAGTACCTGCTACTTTGAATTTCAAATAAAGTACTAAGCTATCTGTACATGTGCACAAGTCACATTCTAAATATTGATCAAATTCCCTTCTTTTCTTTCCACTCTCCCTACTATTACCCATAGTTACAAGCCCTTGTTATCTATGTAGGGAAAATAACTTTGGACTTACACCCTCACCGTTGCCTTACAGTTGCAACTCAATCAATTCCTTCTAAACTAGCTGACAGCAGAGATCTTTCTTTTTCTTTCTTCTTTTTTAGACTTAAACACGTCTTAATTAATCAGAATAGAAACCATTACAATCAACACATTTTTGCCAATAAGAAATAAGTTTGTTCATCCCTGTAGCATAAAAATCCGTGCTTTGGGATTCAGTGAACTCCTGGAAAGTATTTTCTGCGTCCTGCTGGTTGTAGAAGCATTTTCCCTGCAAAAGTAGTTAAGATGCTTGAAGTAGTAGTTGGTTGGTGAGACATCGGGTGAATATTGTGAATGGGGCAAAACTTCGTAGGCCACTTCATTCAACTTTTGAAGCGTTGGTTGTGTGACATGCAGATATCTTTCTAATCACACATTATCTTAAACTTTAATTACAACCCACTAACAGTTTGCCAAATAAATTCCATATTAGTCAACATGGCATTGCAGGTGATCTTAGAAAATCTGACATCATATTTCATTTGATATGATCACATCACTTGCTATGTTATAATTTTCTGTTTGCTTATTTGATATACTAAATGTGTGACCCTGTTGAAAGGAATGCATGCATCTTATTTTAGTATATGATTAAATTCTAAGTGCTCAACATTGTATGAATAGATGAGGAAACAACTGGAATTAAAAACTTGTCATTAGTTTTCCTCAGCATTTTTATTTCATGTACCTCCTGCAGAATAGAAAGACACAACAAATAAAAATAAAAAGCAGGAGGTAAAAACATTCTCATATCCATACTGATCATAGCACAGTCTTAAAATTTGCATTGAAATTAGAATTGCTCTTTTAGGTGTCAAAAATGCTATTTACTTTTATATTTCAATATCAATTAATAGCATAAAGAAATGACAGTTTTGAAAGTGTACAGTTGCCATTTTAATACCTGGAAAGCACATAATTTAAAAATTACTCAAAATTCTACCCTAACTCTACTTTTTTCCCTGTTTCATATTTGTGGGTATGTTTTTTTAGTATATTGAAGTTTAATTCATATATAATAAAATAATTTAAAAGTTCATTTATGTACAATAAAATAATTGAAATGCACATATCAATGATTTTGACAAGCAAATATACCCTTGTTGCTAATATATAGACTGTTTTTACCATCCCATGTTTTCTCAAGCCCCTTTCTAGTGGTTCTACTCCCATTTCTAGTCCCAGGTAACTACAGGTCTAATTTATATCATACAGTTTAGTTTGTTTGATCTGGAAGTTAATCTAAATTACATCATAGAGTATATATGTTTTTGTACATATTCTTTGCATGCATGCTTCCATGTAACATAATATTTTTAAGATTCAGCTATGATTTCTCTTATATTTGTAGTTCATTTTCTTTATTACTATTTAGCATTCCTTTGTTCATTCATTCACCTGTTGATGGATATATACATTGTTTGCAGTTGAGACTGTTAAGAACAAAGCTGTCGTGAACGTTTGTATCTTTTGTGTGAACATATGTTTACATTTCTCTTATATAAAAACTAAAGAGTGAAATTTCCAAGTCATATGGTGGGTGTATGTTTTACTATGTAAGAAAATGTTAAACATTTTTTCCAAAGTGGTTGCACCATGTTATATTCCAGCAAAAGTATATGATAGTTCCAGTTTCTCTATTTCCTCACTTAACACTTCATAATGTCATTTGTGTGAGTGTGTGTTTTAGCTCTTGGAGAAAATGAGGTCTGATGTTTTTTATTTACATTTATTTATTTGTTTATTTATTTGCATGATATTTTTATTTGCATTTCTCTGGTTTATTTATTTGCATTATTGAGCATTTTTATGTGCTTATTGACTAGTTCTATATTTTTTTTCAAGTTTTCTGCCCTTTTTTATTGTAGTTATTATTATGGTAGTATTTCTTTACATATTTTAGGTAAGTCTTTTGTCAGCTGTGTGTATCTAAATATTTTCTTCCAGTTTCTGACTTACATTTTTGTTTATTTAAACATGACTTCTGAAGAGTAGATATTGAAAGAAAAAAATGTGGCTAAAATATCTGTCCCTATCTAAAATGTGGAATACTCAGACACTCTAGGAAATAGTAGGATTGTTCATAAAATAAAATTTCCCATTTTACTTCTAGAATCAAAATTTGATATAGATCCTCAATTTTTCTATGCCATGCATAATTTCTATTATACTTTCAACCTTATCTAGACTTATCAGGATAACATGTCTGCTTGAATTTCATGACAAAAAAGAAATTAAATACACCAAAAATTAAAAGCAGCTTCAGGAAATTCATTCAGAAAACTTGGTATTTTCAAAGTTAGAAGACTCCTAAAAAATCAACGAAGTATTGTACAAAAGTTCTAATATATTTAGTTGGCTTATACAATCTATATGTTTTCTTGATAGATATTATACACCATCCTTAGCCTTGTCCTTGGGGGGGGGGGTCTTTTTGTTTACAATATTGACTACTAAAAATTACTTTTGCATGAAAATGGTAAAAACCTGAGTATGTTAATATAACAAATAATTTTGAAATCAGTGTTTTTGGTAGGCTTTCACATTTTTTCCAGAAGTGGGTAGCTATAGAAATAATTTGGTTAAGCCCTGTTTAATTCTGTTTTCCTTTAACTGGTTATGTGCTTATGGGAGTCCTGTAGTCTTTCTTTATTCTTAATGCTCTTACTTATAAAATGAAGGCAGAGAGCCTCCCAGACACATGTATTAACATAATCTTGCTAATCACGTTTTGTAGAAAATCAGCTATTTTGATTCAATCTAAATGTATTATTGGTTTCTGATATATGATTGCTATGCTTAGGTAAATCTTAACACAAACTTTTAACAGAGAATTATTAAAAATTCAAATGCCTTTTCTAAATGCACCCCCAAAAATGAATGTCTTCACTGAAACTAACCTCTATACTATGACCACAAGCTCTAAGACAAACATGCTTATAAAATGAAAATACAATTTTTGATTATAATAAAGTATAAAATGTAAGACATAAAGCAATGTCTTAAAAAAATAGATAAATGCATGATGGTTATATAAATGCTCCCTTGCCACAGATACTGTTTAAGATCAATTTTATTATACAATAGACCCAATATTCATGCAAGAATATTGGGACTGAGGAAGGAGCATCTTTATGCCAATCCTTGAATTTTCAGTTATTTATTAATAATTACAGGAAACATCAGTGTTTCTGCATTCTCTTTTTCATACTTAAGTAGATATCCTCTAAGATTATCCTGGAGGACTCTTCTCTTCTTTGAAATTTGTTCACTTAGGCAGCTTAAGAAAAGGAAGAACTCCAGGGTAGAGTGCACATACTTGAAATCAAAGGTAAGAGGAGTCAGGAGAAATGTCTGTAAGAGAGCTCATTAGGTCAAATATATTTTATTTAACAGGGATACAATAAAAATTTCATAATATAGTAAATCATGTTTTATTTTGTTTTTGCCTGCATGTCCTTTATAATTTTCATGTCCTAGCAAGCCTTTAGCGGTTATTAGAGTATTTTTAAATATTACGTTTTTCTTCTCTGAAAAAGCAAAACATTGTGTATCACTTCTATACAGAACAAGTAAAAATTGCAAGAGGTGGGGGGATTTTTCTTTACTAAGGGTCAAATTAAAGATGAAAGATATTTTAGTATTAGAAGCTAAGAGTTTCTGAAAATGTGACCCCTTCATATGAAAATGATAATAATATAGAAATAAAAAAGTATTATCTATGGGCAGAGGACATAGACTTTGAAAATTTAAGTGGACAAAGCTTTATATGAGATCTTCAATCATTGTTGATAAGTCCCAATAGAAGCAATTAATTTTGTGATAATCTATGTGCTTCACTGGCGAAAAATAGTTTATTTTAATATAGGTCCTAATATATCCTTTTTAAAGTTTAATCACTCTTGTTTCCAAAGATGATAAATACTAAAGATATCCAACACATAGTAGTGACTGTAGGCTTTTCACAAAGTAAAAATATGGAGTGGGTTTTGATATCCAACTCCAATATGTCTGCTCTTGAGTTGGTGGTAACGCTTAAAGACATTTTTTCTGATTTCCTGGTTTAAATGTTTCTGTGACTCCTTTGCTGACTTCACGGAGCAGAGTATTTGGCTGTATATATTTTCAAAGTGTAGGATATGATTCAGTAGCTCTATCAGATTCTCTGCATGGAAAGTTTTGCTTTTCTCAATGTCATTCTTCAAAATGCTGGCTCTAGCTCTTCATTTCACCAGTTTTCTTCCCACTCTGAAGCTGACGGATCTCTATCTGATCTGCATTCTTTCTGCAAATATAAGCATATATTTGGATAGTGGCAGTAGAAGAAAAATAAGTAAATGCCATTTAGTCAAATAAGGCCTCTACCTCTGTTTCATTGCTCTTATGATACTCTATGCTCCATAATAAAACTTGCCCAACTTTTCCATAGAACTAATGGTTACAGTTTCTTTTTGAATAAACATAGTAATTGACCGTCAGGGTCTTAAAACTTGAAACTTACATTTGTCTTATCTGAGTTCCTTTCTCAGGAACCGTCTCTCAGTCCTATAGTACAGTATCAAGAAACTGAAACTCACCAGATCACCATATCCAGGCAATTAGATTCCAGACCCTGCCTGTTTGCCAATTCCTTTTCCTTACCCCACCTTAATTCCTGTTCCCCAATTCTATTTTCTTACCCTTCCCCAATCCGTTTGCCAACTCCTCTTCCATACCCCTTCCTAGTTCCTTTTTTACATCCCTGCCCCACTAATAAACTTCCAACTTTAGTGAGACAGAGAGATAGATATGAGAACTTCTCCTTAGCTGATATCACTCCAATGAAAGACCCTTTTCCCTGACAATAATTGTTGTCTCAGTAATTGACTTTCAGTGCACCAAGTAATGGGACTCTGACCAAATACTTGGCATTTTGATAACAATTTCTCTTCACTTAATTTCAAAATACTGCAGTCTGTTGCTTATGGACACAGTTTCTTTTTCCGCTAGAATGTTGAATTCCATAGGACAAAGACTATTTTCTGTTGATGCTGATATGTACAGTATCTATCACACTGCTTAGAACAACTAAATAATTATAAGTTGTGTTGAAAGAATGCATAAATAATTCTCTAGTTAAAGCAAAACATAAATGAACATATAGATCTTCTCAATATTATTGGCCGATGAAACTAGTGAACAATTCTCTTGAGGTCATTGGTAGTAGCTACAGCAGGAAATAGATGAGGATAAATATATTTAATTTTATGTCCCTCAATTTCTTGTATTTTATATTTAGATTTTCTGTGATAAAGCATATTGCTCTTGTAAGTCATATTGATTCACTTTTGAAAACACACACGAGAAATAAGAAACATCTCTTCTGAGGACAACACAAACACATGGAGCCTCCTATGTATTTGTTGCTGGAAGGAGGTGGATAGACCTACATTACTGGTAGAACTGAAAGAAAGTAGAGGCTAAAAAAGAATAAGATTAAGTAGGTCAAGTACCCACTGCTTGGTTTTTGAGTAAGTAGTTGTGGTCTGTGCTGAGAAGGTATGGAGCCAAGTGTCTCTATTTTCCTTGCTAACTTGTTTCTTTTCTCCATGTCATAGCTGTGGGTGAGACTTAGGAAAGGAGGGTATATTTCTAACCTATTAATATGCTTCAACAGTGAAGAAAAATCAGGAAAAAAAGAAAGAAAATGAAATTCCAAATGAAGTAGGTTAAGAGGAAGACTTATTTCTTTGCTTTTTTTCTCCTTCCTCCTCCCTCTTCTTTTTTTTCTTTCCTGCTGTCCATTTGTCAATCTGTCTCTTGTCAGAAAGAGTATTCTATATTACCAAATTCAGAATAAATTAGCCATATTGTATAATTATAAAGGAGAATGAGGCGGAACAACAACTGCTAAATCTGACCATCTACTTTAAAGTAAAACTTGCAGATCATCAACACTTAAGATTAGATTAGGTCTTGTTTTATGGAGGAAAAGGTGCTCATCATGTTAGCTGATTCCTTGAGACAGTTCCCTAAATGACAACTAGTGGGAACATGGCATGGAATCAAATTTCTAAGGATAGCTTTTCAGTTAATGATTTGTTTGAAAAACCTAAATTGATGTTCCACTTGGAATAGGAAAATAGACCCAGTTTACACTGCGACTGACTTAACTGCCCGTCACTTGTTAGACAATGAGCTAGGTTTGAATAACTGATCTATATTGATTTACAATAAAATGGCAACCTGCTCCAACATCATAAAAGACTGATGTTTTTATTCAGTGTTTATGTTGATATCTTAAGTAGCAGCACATCGCACAGCGCATCGCTATGTAGTGACAAGACCAAATGTGCTTTGGCAAAGCTTCAGTATAAAAATTAGAAGGTGTTGATTTCATTACCACTCTGGCAATACATTTGAAAGAGTGTTAATGACTTTTAATGGCCTAGTCCTCAGCCAGAAGAACGCCTGAAGTCAGTGAAAGTGGTGTTTGATCTGCTCTTAAACATTAAAAAGAGAGAGCCTCCTACAGTTGCATTCTAAGTGCCTTTCCTGCTCTACAAATAATCACATCCTCTACTTAACTGAGCTTTTAAAAATGTTGAAATTCCTCTGAAGACATGCAGTCACATTCTGGTGACTTTTCTTTCACTTAAAAGTGATTTTATTAATTATTAAGAAGATAAAAATTATAAAAATATATTATCTAGAAAATAAGATTAAAAGCATATCTGTGTATCTTTCACTTAATAAAAAAAATAAAGAACACTACCATCACCTGTGTGGCCCTCTCTGCTCTCATTTCCTTTCTTACTTAGAAATAAATCTTATCCTAAATGTTGGGCTATTTTGCAACTGTTACAAGTTTAACAAGTTTGTATACTTAGATAATACATTGTCTAATTTTGTATTCCTTTGAATTATATTTGAATAGAATCATGTTATAAGTATTTTGTGATTTACCTTTTTTTCAAAATTACATTCCTGAGATTCATCAAAAAAAAAAAAAGGCTAAAATTCAAAGCAAACCCAATTTCTACTTCTGAGGTTTTGCTTTCTTCCTTATCTTTATAAAAACTGACACATTTGGCTCCTGTCAAAAAGTAGCTGAAGGTGAAAGAGAACAAAATTATTTTAAAGAGGACCTTTGGTCTCTTTTAAACTTTGCAATATAAAGAGTCCATTGTTTTAATTTAACAAGAAGAGCTACTTATTTCCTGTTCTTGTTTATTTTTGGAGATGGGATGTACTATGAATTAGTTCATGTTTCTGAAGCCCAAATGTTTTCAGGGTTTGATTTTTTTTCCTCAAATAAATTTTTCGTGTGTGTGTGTGTGTGTGTGTGTGTGTGTGTGTGTGTGTGTGTGTATGTGTGGTCCCAAAGGTCCTAAATCAACAAGTTATTAGATGAGGAATGGAAGCTTCTGTTTCAGAAATCAGAACTGCAGCTAGACAACAGAAAACAGATGCCAATTATTTGCCAATGACTGCTGGAAAACAAAACATTTTATGACATTTACTTTGCCTTAGCAGAACTGCCGCTGATGCCAAAGAAATATAAACTAGTCAAATTATCAGCAGCCGGTTTTGAAATGTGAGGTATTATAATTTGGAATCTTGTTCTACATTTGGCCATTCTGTGACCTACATATTTCTTTATGCACTGATTCAATATGCAATCCAAAATAAAACTCAAGCATTTTAACAGAATATTGAGAAAGAATACGTGTAGTTGATATACTTAGTTAAATGTTTGATATATTTCAATATTTGGTGCATAGTTTTCTAATTCCACTAGTTTTTGATACAAGAATAAGGATATTTTTTGATGTTTGCTACTTGATAGTAAATTTCTTAGCACATATTTTTATTTCACGTGGCAAAAGCATTAAATTAAACATGTTTCTTACACTGAATTTAAGTGAATTATTCATTGTCAATGTGATGTCACAAGCAATGTTTAAGTATTTTTCCCCCGTAATTAACAGAGGCTTAATTTAGTCACAATCAATATCCACCTAGCCCCATAAGAAAATAAATTTTTTATAAATATTTTTAGATTGTGTCACATCTTTGAGACATCTTTTGAAGCAGTATCTTGGGTGAATGTTGTTGAAAATAGCAGTTATGGTAAAAAAAAATCTACTGTTTCAACCAATGAAGTTGTGTTATGTCGAAGATCTAAATTTGCAAACAAAGTCTTTTGAGCACTTTATGCACTATGTGCATAGTTCTCTCTCTCTTTTTTTTTTTTCTTTTTGAGTTGGAGTCTCACTGTCGCCCAGACTGGAGTGCAGTGGCCGCTCCCGGCCACCGCAGCCTCGACCTGCTGGGCTCCGGCGATCCTTCTGCCTCAGCCTTCCAAGTAGCTGGAACTACAGGCGCATACTACCATGCCCGGCTAATTTTTTGATTTATTGTAGAGATGAGGTCTCACCTGCCCAGGCGGGTCTTGAACCCGTGGGCTCAGGCAATCCACTCACCTCAGCCTCCCAAGGCGCAGGATTACAGGCTAAGCCACCGAGCCCGGCTATGCCTAGTTCTCTTAACATGTTTGCTTGGGTTAACTTTTAGGGGGTGAAGAAAGGCAATTAATGAATTTTTCTTGAAAGCATAAAATTTACCACAAGCAATGGTGCTATAAAATCTTTTATAAGTGTCTACATAGCCTCAAGAAATATCCTGAGTTACTGGGAAGTTAACTAAATTAGGAATTATACTTCTATCACTGAGTATTTGTTGAATACATAAAATGAAAAAAAAATGATTGTGCAACCCCCTTGAGACCCCTTCTATTCTGGGAGTTTTTCTGTCCTCTCAATAAATCCTGCTGTCCCACTAAAAAAAAAAAGAAAGAAAGAAAGAAAAGAAAAAGAAAAAAACTGATGATCAAAGTAGCTGAAAGAATATGTCTCAACGTTTAATATGCACATGCATCACCAGAGATTTTGTCCAATGCCAATTCTGATTCACTAGTTATAGTGGGACCTGAGACTCTGTATTTCTCCAGGTTTCCATGTGATCATGCCAAGGCAACATGCCCATGGATCACACTTTGAGAAGCAACAGTGAAGATAATCTGGGTGGGGCCATTCTCTATGGATCACCGATTTTTTTAAGTAGTCACAGCAAATCTCAACATACAAGGTAACTGATTAATTTGCAATCAGAACTTGAAGATCCCTGGTCCAACCCCATTTCATGAGTAATGATTGTCAACAACCACCCGGGACCAGTGCAATATATGGAATGTATGGATACTGAATGCTGGCCTACACAGGACCTGTGCCATCTTTAACATTTGATAATACTAAGTCTTCTATGGTGTATGTGTATGTAGAGAGAGAGAGGGAGAGACAGAGAGAGGGGGAGAGGAGAGAGAGAAAGAGAGAGAGAGAGAGAGAATTTTAAATTAGAGACAAAAGAATATGAGAACATTATGGCATGGTTAGAAAAAAGAGGAATATATAACTGCATCCTTAAGGATGACCCAAACAAGTAGTACAAGTTTCCAATAATATGTCTTCATAACTTAGGCACCAATCAGACTAAACATCAGGATAATCATTACAGCAAAGGAAAGGGAAATTTAATCACATTTGTCTTTACTCCCATATTCAATGGAATCTGTAAATGGGCATAGATCCTTGACAATATTTTAGCATCCCTAATACACATTCATTTGGCCAGCATTTAGCTGAAGTCCATCTCCACCAATTCAATCTATCTCCAATTGAGAGAAGTCATTCTATCACATTAGAACCACAAGGATCATTTCTGGGTAACATTCTCTGCAACCCTACTCCCACTCCATCATACTCCACAAACACCTGGGACAAATTTATAGGTGCTTCTTCAGTAGACAGGAGTGCTGGCCGATTTCCTGTCTAGCTAGGGAACACCTGGCAGGATGTCATAGCCAATTAAGGGGATAAAAGTACATTTAATATCTTTTTGGATGATTCAGGACTCATGGCTACATTGGATGAATAGACCCCGAACCACATCATATCTCTCCCACCACGTCTCCAGTATCATTGATCCTTAGATATCTTTTTCTGTCTTTTATTTTTTGCGCTCAGCTTGTCCTCATTATCCCATGCCTTCAGTGTTGCAGTTGTCATCTAACTGGTCTACCTATTTCATGCTTTCATGATCTTAAGTAAGTGTTAATTAATCCTCCAACACTCTACCAGTTATTTGTTTAACAACCTTCATCAATTCCATCTAGCTACAAGAATAAGTCTGAATTCCATACTCTATCATTCAAGTTGCCCACAAAATATATCCATAACATCTTTCAAACTCTCCAAAAGTTGACCTCTTACACTATCCTAAACAATGAATTCTTATTATCATGTCTGTTTAGATTTTACAAATTTTCTAACCACTTATCTACAATCTCAATACTTCATTAATTCTTCTTGAAGCATCTCTTGACCATGCCAATTTTAACTGATTTTTTCACAGCAGTTATTACTACTCATTTTTCTACTTGTTCACATGCTATCTTGTGTTTTGTTTCTCTGGCTATTATTTGACTTATGAATGGTACATGTGTCATATATATGAAGCTTGGGAATATAGACGTTGGAGTCGGTCTGGATCTGAGTCTTTGTAAGTGAATAGTAATTCTCATATGTAAATAGAAGATGGAAACAATTAACTTTCAAGATTATTGTGGAGTTTCAGAAATAACAAATGTAGCATACCTAGAACAGTTCCTGACATACAGTTTTGTTTTCTGCTTGATATTAAGAATTTTTTATTAACTGCTTGATATTAAGGATTTTGCAAGATATGACACACATCAATCAGAATACATAGAAAAATACTTTGTACAAAGGAGATATACAAAAGCATTTGTTTCATTTTATTTCATTGAACTTTTCTAAATGTTAACTTGCTGTTAAGGACTGTTGTGTGGAGATTATGTGATGGAAAGTCTGGCTAATGTATCATGCACTTATTGTTCCCAGAAAGCAGTTCTTCTGTGGCTATACATAGCATATATATGGCTTCTATGCCTTTGAGATACTGTCATTTATTATATGTCATTGAACCTTTCATAATCACTCACCATTAGTACACAGAATATAGGATATATTAGCTAAACTATTAACTAGAATCAGAAGAAAATTTTTAAAATTGATCTCATAAATCAATTTGTCCCCAAAAATACAAAAATTATACAGGTTTGACCTAAACTGTCTGCATAAATAGGATAACCCAAAGCCTTTAATAAGTAAATATAATTTATTTCCACATAAATTTTATGAAAATTGCCTCATGGTAGATGTTAAATTTTTACTGCATGAGTAAATATATGAATGATATCATTCTACCAAAGCTCCTATGAATCTATTGTAAAAGTTTTGTCTTATTATTATGGAAAGATTTCTCATCTGTGACTAATAAAAAGTATTTAAATTTTAAAATAAACTATTATGAATTAATTCTGTACATATTTACTAATCCCACCATATGTATTGGGCTGGAGATATGGAAATTAGTAAGTCTGACTGTTTGCATTCAGACATTGTTTAACAGTGGTGATAATGCATTCTCATCTCTGAGCCCAGCATATTTTTAAAGATAAGATGCATAGCATAATTTGACTCTTAATTAATATTAGATCTCAGGTTTATGTATTGCTGATATAATTAATTTTATTTCATCAAACTCTTATGCATCTTGGTCATTAACTATAAAGCCATATTTTCATGACTGGGCTATTAATTTAATTGAAGACATAATTTCTTCTCTATGTAGTTTGCAATACCATGGTGGAAGACTTTCAAAGTACCAGAATTTAAATGGCAGTTGTCTGATGCCTTTTTTTGTATGACATGATTAGAATATCTTCTAAATGCCTGTATATCCATCTCTTGAAGAAAGACCTAGTAAAAAGAGCACGCTTTTGACATCTATAGACATCTAATCAAATTAGCCTGCCCAGTGGAGCTGAAGAGTATTTGTGTTCAAAGCATTTACTTTCTTTAGGACCAAATATTGTTGTGCAGATTTTTAATTCATATTTGAGCAATCTTTCTCTGGAAGATGTAAAGTAATTCTTCATTCCATTCAGTAAAATAGAATGCCACTTTGCTTGAATCAAACAGATGAATTTTATTGTCTCCTTTCCCCTGTTTACTTCATTAAGATGTAACTTGATTTATGGTCAGCACTCTATTTTTTTGAGACAGAGATTAATCACAATAAGTTTGGTGGATTCATTCCATTGAGGGTGAATCCAATTTCATTATTCTGATAATCTACAGTGGACTACACAGTAATCAATGTCAATAAAAATTTTCATTTAATTTTTGAAATCAACACATGCATCTTGAAGGAAAATGTGTTAAGAGAAATAATATATTGAAAGCTGAAACAGATAGTGCTAATGTCAAACCTATACTCTGTCATTCTATTTTTAGATCCTCAATATATTGTGACATCATACAGATTCATATTTACAAGTCAGACTTGGTGTAATCATGGTTAAGGAATTATCATTTTACTTTTGTAAAGCATGGGAAAATATTACAGGGGTATAATAATTTTGTAAGACTCGACTTTATAAGTTAGAGTTTATATTTGGCAGTGGCTACACTTAAAAATTGAATTTTTAGTTTTTTGCTGAATATATTGCTTTTTGGCAGTTTTTCTATTCTCTGATATTATATAGGACAGTGTGGCATTAAGATTGGGAGAGAGGGAGAAAAAAGATTGGGAGAGAATGGAAGGTTTATTATCTGTGTCCTATATGATTAAAAAAACCTAATTGCTCAGACTAAATAAAAGTAGAGAAAGATGTTCTGATATGTTAAATTGAAATCAAGATTCGAGTTATTTTAAATGATTACACAAAGGTATCTCTAAGTCATGCAAAATTGTTTCTTCCTCCTTTTCTGTAGGCCCTGGAAACATTTTAAGTTTCCTTTTAGTTAGGAACTAAAATGTCTGTATGTGGTGAAACTTGAAAGTTCTTTCTATATGAAAAATTATAATATACTTATATATAAATGAATACTTTTATTTATAATATATCCACTTAAAGTATATAAGTCAATGTTAAAATTATGATACACTCTAATCTATAATAGGAAAGGATAATTTGGAAATTGTTCAAACAGTATTTGGATTAGGCATCTATCATCAGAATTAACATTTTAAAATACTGTGTATCAAACTCATTATGGAGTTATATAAATGTATATTGGAATTTACTTAACAAATTTGTATTTCACGTAATGTCATAGAGTTTGTGGATATTTTTAATGAAAATATTTTGTTGATGTTCCTATTAAGTCTGCCTCATCAAAGATTTCTTGTATTTATCTCATCCATTCTTATTTAACATGCTCCTTTCCCTTAGATTTTATTTCAATATTTGCAGACTTTACCTGTTTTTTTCCTGAGTAAATTATTAGTTTTCTAAGAGTAAGTTTAACTCCCCTTCTTTAACAAGTATCTTTAAAGCATTTGTCATATTATGGTTTGGTTTAATATCCATTACAGTAACCATCTTAATGAAACCATCTTTGATTGCCTCTGACTGTAACACAGAAGTAGAGGAGACAAAGAAAGAAGCAAGATTGTTTTTGAAAAAATAATTTCTAAAAACATATCAAATTGGATGAAAATTCATCTATCTATATAAACATTAATCTCTTCAAATTCCACACTGGATTAAAACAAAGAGATTTACATGTACATTATAGACAAACATTGATAGACAAAACTAAAAAGAAAGTCTTCAACCATGAGATTAAAATTTATTCAGCACACAAAAGAGAATTATAATAAAAATAACATCTGACTTTATATTAGAATCATTGGAAGATAGAATATAGTGGGGGAAGGGACATATTCAAATATCTAAAAATGAATATAATAGCAACAATTTAATAATCAACAAAACTTTTCTTCAAAAATTAAAAAGAATATGTAGGGAGAGATAAACCCTGCTACTCCCTAAAAAAAACTGTAACTTCCAAAAATATATGGAACAGTTCATTTGCAAGCAAAAAGATGCACATTCTTCTAGGAATATATATTTTTAAAATGCTATGATAAGCCACAGTAATCAATTGCTCTAAAAAGTAAAATAAAATATGTTCTCATACACAAGTAAATTAAATTAGAAGTCATCAACAGAATAAAATTAGGAATATTCCAAATTTTGGAAAAGAAGCTACACTATTAAACCATACACCAAAAAGAATTCATAAGGAAAGTAAAAAAAAAAAAAAAAATTTAACTGACTAACAATGAAGTCACACCATTTTTTTTAAAAAAGTATATATATATTTATTCTTCTTAATCTTAGTAAGGAAGCATTTAGTATTCATCATTTCGTATGTTTTAAGAGTTTTTTAAAAAATGTTTTTATCAAATTGCAAATATATATATATATATATATATATATATATGCAGTGTAGGTAAAGCTGTATTTAGAGAAAAATGTTTAGCTCTAAATACCTCTACTAGAAGATTATCTCAAATCAATACATTTCTACCTTAAGACACTAGTAAAAGAAGAAGGAAAGATGTAATAAATATTAAAACAGAAATTAGTGAAATAAAGAAAAAGAGAAAATCAATGAAACCAAAGCCTTGTTCTCTAGAAAAATAAACAGAAATCACAAAAGTTTATCTACACTGACCAAGAAAAAAAAAGAGAGAGAGACAAATTTTTAGTATTCAAAATTTTTAAATTGTCACTATAAATTTTATAGAAATTATAAGATTTATAGAGGAATAAAAATGAATTCATGCTAAAGAATTATATAATTTAAATAAATAGACAAAGTTTTAGAAACAAACACATTATCTAAACTAGTAAAAGAAGGAGAACTTATAAATAGACCTAGTGGTAAATAAAATGCTTTAAGAAAGAAAAATTTAAATGCAGGTAGTTTTACAGGTAAATTGAATAAAATATTTTAAAAAGAGATAAAGAAAATCAATCACAAACTTTTAAAAATTTCAGAGGCTAGACCATTTCTCAACTTAATCCATGAGTTTCCCCAGTGCTAAACCCAGACAAAAAATCACAATGTAAGAAAACTTTGTATCATTATTACTCATGAATATAGACAAAAAATTCAGCCAAATATTAGCAATCAAAACTTAGCAACATATAAAAACATACAGCATGAACAGTTGGAATTTACCTTAGGAAAACAAGATTGGTTTAATATTCAGATAGAGACTAAACAGAGCCAATAGACTTATCGATAAACACAGGGGGAAAAAACCATCTTAACACATCCAAGCCCTATACAAAAATTTTTTTAAATCTCTCAACAAAAGCAGAAGAGGAAGAAACTTCTCCAAACTGCAATTTGATAAAAACATTTTTTTAAAAACTCTTAAAACATACGAAATGATGAATACTAAATGCTTCCTTACTAAGATTAAGAAGAATAAAGCACCATTGTCTGTTCTTGTCACTTTTATTCAAGAATGTGAAAGGAGATCTCACCACTGAAATCAGGGAACAAAAATAAATAAAAAGGTATAAAATAGAAGAAATATAACTGTCTTGATTTGCAAAAACATGATCCTGCATATAGAAAATCCTAAGGAATTTTTAAAAATCGAATTAAAAAGTGTGTGCAAAAGGTCATAGAATATAATATCAATATTCAAAATCAATTATAAAATTAACAGAAAAACCAGTGACTGAAAAATGGGCAATGTAATTAAATAGACACTTTTTCAAAGAAGATCATAAATGGTCAATAAGTGGATGAAAATATGCTCAATATCACTAGTCATTAAGGAAATGCAAATTATTAATAAAATGAGATATCAACTCACATGCATTAAAATGGCTACTGCCAAAAACAAACAGAAAATAGCCAGTGTTGGCAAGGATGTGGAAGGAAAAATTATGCATTGGTATTGATGGTAGAAATATAAAATGGTACCGCTATTATAGCAAAAAGTATGGCAGTTCCTCAAAAAATTAAAAATAGAATTACTTTATTTATTTTATTTATTTATTTATTTTTTGAGTTGGTGTCTCACTCTGTCTCCCAGACTGGAGTGCAGTGGCCGCTTCCGGCCACCGCAGCCTCGACCTGCATTTTCACTTCTGGATATATACCCCAAAGTATTGAAAGCAGAGTCTCACAGAGATATTTGTATATTCATGTACATACCAGTAGTATTCTCAACAGATAAAATGTGAAAGAAAATAAAGCGTCCATCAACAGATGAAAGAATAAGCAAAATGTGGTACAGTTGGCATTTCATATCAACAGGTTTCACATACATGGATTGAACCAACTACAGATCAAAATATTTAAAAGATCAAAAATATTCTTTTAAATTAAGAAAAACACACTAAAACTTATGAGATACCATGAAAACAGTGAAGAGGATGGTTATAGAATTGCACACATACACATCAAGAAAACAGAGATCTCAAGAAAATAGTCTAACATTGCACATAAGGGAACTAGAAACACAAGAACAATCCAATGCCAAAGCAAGTAGAAGAATGGAAATTATCAAAATAACTTTAAAAACTTGATATAGAAATCAAAAAGTACATAAGATCACAAGTCAAAAATATGATTCTTTGAAAGAGCAAATAAGGTTGATAGACCTCAGACCAGATTAAAAGAAAGAGAGAATATTTGAATAAACACAATCAGAAACAAAAACGGTGACGTTACAACTGACCCTGAAGAAATACAAAAAATTGTAAGGATTAATATAAATATTTGTATGTGATATGCTAGAAAATCTGAAATTCCTGACCACACACAACCCCTGAAGATGAAAACATGAATAAGTTGAAACTCTAAGCAGATCAATAATAATTCAAGAAATTGATTCGGTAATAAACATCTCCACCAAAAAATTCCTGGACCAGATAGTTTCTCAGCTGAATTCTACTAGAGACACAAGGAAAAGCTGATACCAATTTTATTGAAAGTTTTCCAAGGAATTGAGAAGGAAGGAAGTCCCCCAAGTTCATTCTATGAAGCCAATATCATTTTGATACCCAAATGATAAAGACCTCACAGGAAACTAAAGACCAAATTCCCTGATGAACATAGACGCAAAATTTTCAACAAGATACCAGCAAATTGCACCCGAAAACACATTGTAAGGGTCTTTCGTCAGGAACAGGTGGATTTTACTCCTGAAACACAGGGCTAGTTCAACATAGGCAAGTCAATAAATGTGATCCACCGCATAAACAGAAGTAAAACCACGAACTACATGATTATCTCAATAGACGCAGTAAAGCATTTGATAAAATCCTACATCCCTTTATGATAAAATCCCTCAACCACTTAGGAATTAAAGGAACTTCCTCAAAATAAAAAGAGCCACTTCTAACAAACTCATAGCCAACATGATACTGAATAGGTAGAAACTGGAATCATTTCCCCTAAGAACTGAAACAAGGCAAGAATATATGCTTTCACCACCCAGAGCATTCAGACAAAAGAAGGAAATAAAAAGTACCCAGATAGTAAAAGAGGAAGTTAAATTATCTCTCTATATAGATGATATGATTCTATATTGAGAAAACCTAAAGATTGCACACACACACACACACACACACACACACACACACACACCTCTTAGTACTGATAAATTACTTCACTTGTGTTTCAGGATACAAAATCAATGCAAAAATGTCAGTTGCATTTCTATAAACCAACATCAAACAGGCTGAGAATGAAATCAAAAACACAATCTCATTCACAATAACCACAAAAATTAAAATACCTCAGTATTCATCTAAACAAAGAGGCCAAAGATCTTTACAGTGAGCAATACAATACTCTGCTCAAAGAAATCAAAGATGACACAAGCAAATGAAAGGACATCACATGCTTGTGGACTGGAAGAATCGATATCATCAAGATGTTCATTCTACTCAAAGTTATCTATAGATTTAATGCAATCCTTATCAAACTACCAGCAACATTTTTCATAGACCTAGGAAAGACAATGCTTAAATTTATATGGAAGCAAAATGAGCCTGAATAACTAAGGCAAATCTCAGCAAAAAAAAAAAACTGATGGTATCATACTCCCAGATTTTAAACTTTACTCCTGGGCTACAATAACCAAAACAGCATGGTACTGGCACAAAATAGACACCTACACCAATGTAACAGTATAGAGATCCTAGAAATAAAATCACAGACCTTCAACCAACTCATCTTTGACAAAACTGACAAAAATAAACACTGAGGGAAAAACTCCTATTTAGCAAATCGTACTGGGAAAACTCGCTAATCACATGCAGAAGAGTGAAAGTGGACCCCTACCTATCACCATATACAAAAGTTAACTCAAAAATGCATCAAGGACTTACATATGAAACCTCAGTCTTAGAATCTTACAAAAAAAAAAAAATCTTCCTGGATATCAGCCTAGGCAATGAATTCATGGCCAAGTCTTCAAAAGCAAATGCAGCAAAACTAAAATTAGCAAGCAGAAATTTACCAAGTTA
This sequence comes from Cephalopachus bancanus, assembly GCA_027257055.1. Taxonomy (NCBI): domain Eukaryota; kingdom Metazoa; phylum Chordata; class Mammalia; order Primates; family Tarsiidae; genus Cephalopachus; species Cephalopachus bancanus. The sequence continues at coordinate 249,200 of JAPVLO010000445.1, read as the reverse complement.
AACATTTTTGCAGAGTAAAAGAACCAAAAAAGAGAGTAAAGAGACAACTCACAGGAGGGAAAAGAAATATCTGCATGCTATGCATCCAACAAAGGTCTAATATTGGCATATAAGAGACACTCACATGAATCGACAGGGAAAAAAAATTACTCCATTAAAAAGTGGGCAAAAGATACAGACACTTGTCAAAGAAGGACATACAAGCTGCCAATAAATATGAAAAAATGCTATTGTTAATCACCAGAGAAATGCAAATTAAAACTACAGCGAGATACCATCTCACACTGGTCAGAATGACTATTAAAAACTCAAAAAAAATTGGTATTGGAAAAGATATTGGAAAGGCTGCAGCGAAACGAGAACACTTCTACACTATAGGTGGGAATAAAAGCTAGTTTAACCATTGTGGAAAGCAGTTTAGAGATATAAGAGATATGTCAAAGAACTAAAAATAGAGCTGCCATTTGATCCAACAATTCCACTCCTGGGAATATACCCAAGGAACGCAAATTTCTCTATTTTTTAAAAAAAGACACCTGCATGTGTGTTTATTGCAGGACTATTCACAATAGCAAAAACATGGATCCAACACAGATGCCCATTGATGGTGGACTGGATAAAGAAAATGTGGTACATATACATGATGAAATACTGTGCAGCCATAATTAAGAACAAAATTATGTCTTTTGCAGCAAGATGGAAGCAGCTGGAGACCATCACTCTAAGTGAACTATCACAGAAACAAAAATCTGAGCACTGCATGTTCTCACTCATAAGTGGGCACTAAACATTGGGCATGTGGGCACAACAGAAACATCAGATGCTGGGCACTGCTAAAGGAGTGTGGGAGAAAGAGAAAATAGGGGTCATCAAACCACTAATTGAGCCCCATCCCCAACACTGAGGGTGGAGGGTTTGTCAGAAACCCAAACCTTGCCTTCACATGATATACTTATGTAGAAAATCCTCAAATGTACCACACAATTTTAAAAAGTAAAAAATAAATAAAAACAATATAATACAACTAAGAACAACACAATATAAAAATTATTTACATAGCATTTACATTGTATTACTCATTATACATAGCCTGGAGTTGAATTTACACTCAATATTTATGTGTAAGCTATACGCAAATACTACATTATTGAATATAAGGAATTTGTGCATATGCAGATTTGGTATCTGCAGGGATCCTGGAACTAATCCTGCACAGATACTAACAAAGGATTGAATATACATACAATTGAATATTATCTAGTCGTAAAGAGAAATGAAGTTCTACCATATGCTGTAACAGAGATGAACCTTGAGGACATTATGCTAAACTAAATAAGCCAGTCACAAAAAGACAGATGTATGATTCCACTTATCTCAGGTACTTGAAGTAGTCAAAATTATAGAGACAGAAAGCAGAATGGTGGTTGCTAGGAGCTGGGAAAGGGGAGAATGGACAGATTTTTTTTAATAGGTATAGAATTTCAGTTTTATATGATGAAAAGTACTATGGAGATGGATGGTGGCAGTGGTTACACAATATTATAAATGTAGTTAATACCACTGAACTATATACTTAAAGTGGTGGATTCTGCATGCATATTTTACCATAATAAAAAGTCGGGGGGAAAACCCATTGTGGTTTTATGAACTAACATTGATCAATCTCAAATTGAAATCCAGAATATAGCTCTATTCACATAGCATCACAAAATTAAATGCTTAGAATACATTTTAAATGAACACTGCAAAACTGAAAAGTTTTCTGAGAAAAAGATAAAGATTATCTAAATTGACAAAGATAAGCCGGGCTTGGTGGCTCAGCCTGTAATCCCGCGCCTTTGGGAGGCTGAGGTGAGTGGATTGCCTGAGCCCGCGGGTTCGAGACCCGCCTGGGCAGCGAGACCTCATCTCTACAATAAATCAAAAATCAGCCGGGCGTAGTAGCGCATGCCTGTAATTCCGGCTACTTGGAAGGCTGAGGTGGAAGGATCGCCGGAGCCCAGCAGGTCAAGGCTGCGGTGGCCGGGAGCGGCCACTGCACTCCAGTCTGGGCGACAGAGTGAGACTCCAACTCAAAAAAAAAAAAAGACAAAGATAATTTTCATGTTCATAGATTAGAAGACTCAATATGTTAAGATGGCAATGATCCCAAGTTGATCTATGCAGAAAACACCATCTCTAACAAAATTCCAGCAGCCATTTTTTTCAGAAATTGATAAGCTAATATTAAAATCTATGTGAAAATACGAAGACTCTAGACTAGGCAAAAAGAGCAAAGATAGAGGACCTATGCTTTCCAATTTCAAAGTTTGGTACAAAGTCACAGGACACAAGTCAGTGTGGCAGTAGAGTAAGAATAAACTATCATTTCAGTAGAACAGCCTTGAGAGTTTAGAAGTAAATTTGTGGACAATTGATTTTCAACAAAGATTATCTGGTAATTCAATGAAGAAAAAATAGTCTTTTCTGTAAATGGTGCTGGGACAACTGAGCATCTATAAGTAAATACCTTATTTCATACCATAAATCAAAAGTAAACAAAAGTATAAAATATGCCTAAATGTTAGACAAAAGCTATAAAACTGTAGGAAAAACAAACTGAAAATCTGTGTGACCATAAGCTAAGAAAAAAATTATTAGATACAACTCTAAAAGCATTTGTTGAAAAAAAAAGATAAACTGGATTTTATCAAAAGTAAAAACTGCTTTGTTTCAAAACACCTCATTAAGTAAATAAAAATATAAGTCACGGCCTGGGAGAAAACATTTGCAAATAAGATATCTGAGATAGGGTGTGAAGCCAGAATAAATGTAAAGGAAACACTTAAAAGACATTCGTAAGAAAACAACTCGATTTTTAAAGTGGGCAAAAAATGGGAATACACATTTCACAAAAGAAGATATATAAATCAGTAAGCACCAGGAAAATTAAAATTGAAATCACAATAAGATACTATTTCCTCTTTTCACTAAAATATCATTGTGGTAGGCAGAATTCCAAAAATGGTTCCCACTCACCTAAAAACGTCTCCCTTGTGTAATCCTCTCCCCTTTGAGTATGAACAGAACCTATGAATATAATGAGATATTACTCCAGTAATTATATTACATTACATGACAAAAAAAGATTATCCCATTAGGCTTAATCTAATCATATGAACCTTTTAATAGCTAATAATTTTCTTCTGTTAGTCAAAAAAGTGAGCAAGATTTGAAGTTTGAGTACTGGGCACACTGTTGTGATTTGTAGACTGAAGGAAGTCCCACGAAAAGGAATATTAGTGGCCTCTAAGAGCAGAGACTGTCCCCTTGCTAGAAGCCAGCACAGGGACCTCAAACCTATAATCATAAGGAACTGAATTCTGTCAAGAATCTTAAATTTGGAAGTGGATTTTCACCAAGCCTTCAGTCTGGTGAACACCTTGATTTTGACTGTGTAACACCCTTCCTAAATAAGTTAGCAACACATCTGTCCCCTCCTACCATTCTCTGTCTCCTTTTATGAAGTGCATTTGTTTAATTGGTTATGGTTTCTCTATTTGTCATCAGGACATAACTTTTATGAGAGCAGGGAGTGGTTTTGTCCTCTGCTATATTTCTAGGTTATTAAAACAATGTCTGACATACAGAAGACAATCATTAAATATTTGCAGATATATTTTTTAAATGATATATCAATTTGCTTGGTATTTGCCAATCCTGAGTTTAACCTTTTAATAAGTTATTTGTAAATTAGAATACTTAGAATATGACTTTATATGTTTGCAAATATATATGTATGTGTAATATGTATGTAAATTTTTCAGAAAAGATGACAAATTTACAAGAATGTTTGATGTTAAAAGTATGCACATATACAGTTTTGGTTTTATTTCTTCAAACCACTTAGTAATCTAATTAGCCAGAGGCATGCAATCGAATTTATTCTATACTTTTAGTTCCCAAGTTATTATATAATCATAATGACATCTGATTTATCTCAACTTGATATTACTTTCATCAGTATTGATCTCAATATGCTGATAATATTTTATTAAACATTTTAAGACATAAATCTCACGTATTCTTGATAATGCACTCAGCTCCTCCTAGTGGATGCTAAGGTTTAGCTAATGGTATCAATATTTTCATATTTTAATAATGTATTGTCATTGCTAGTTTTAAATATGTATTTAAAATTTATAAAGAATGAGCAAATGGTGTCTATAGAGTTGAAACTAAATTGTAAAAAACATGAAGAATTACAGTTTAAATAAAATCAGTTGACATTAAATGGTACTTAATTATCCCCATGTTATTAAATATATTATAGAGTCATAATGGAGATTTTAACCAATGAGGTATTCACTGATTTCCCACTCATTCTGTTACACTTTACAACTTCTTATCAATGGAAGCAAAAAGAAATGACAGGGAGTAAAAAACAATGAATAAATAATACAGAATCCTAGACTTTAAAAGGATAGGTTGAGAGGATAAATGTTTTGTCTATCGTATTAGTGAACAGAAATAAAATACAAAATATGATTTGAAATAAATATACAGGATAAATGGCAATGTTCAGCTTTTTCTAGGACAGGGTGGGGTGCTTGGGAAGGGAAGTGCATTGCCTAAAAACCATACTCGTGTGATGGAGTGTGCATCTGTTCAATCCAGGCCAAGCCAAAATCTGCAGGTGTCAAAATGCCAGTAGTACACACAAAATGATGGAAATGAAGACAAATTATCTTTTGAAAAGTACCAATGTTCATAAATTTTCTTAATTTTGCATGCATGAAGATATCATTGGCTTCTTTCCTTTTTATCATTTATCTGTGGAGATTGATAAAAGTCTAAAAATGAACAAGAAAAATTGCCCTCTCTGCAATCAACAAAGCAAGCAGATGACTAGCCTAACATTGCATTGGTTCTCCTAGGAAATCCCTGAATAATAACACCACTATCATCATTCTTCTTAGAAAGCAGATTAGAAAGGTAAACTCTCATTATCGATATTGAACTTCTGAGAGAGATTTCTATGAAGTGTGAAAAAGACTTGTAGGTTTTGTGAATCATCGGTTTCTTATCTGTGGACTGTGAAGCTAATCAACATTAGAAATTACAGATACCCCTTATCCCCTGGTTCTCAGGTCTGAAAATGGCTCTAGACATACCTTGGTAAAATGACACTGTAAATTATTAAAATAATTTTGTCTTTGATACACTTCTCTCTAAGCCTTCGAGACCAGCACATTGAACAGTGATTTGTCATTATGCCGGAACATATTGTTTGCAAATATAAGTTATGCACATTTTATTCAAGTACCTTCTTAAGAAATGTATATAATAAACTATATATTATCATACATTTTATAAAGTAGTTAATGTATGTTCACTTATTCCTCAAACAATTCTGTGAGAAAGAGAAATTATTATCTGATTACAGATATGGCTTGCCTAAAATCATGTTTATAATCTGAAAGTTGCCCAAATAGTAATGGCAACACTGGACTCAAAGTCTTCTGATTCCTATTCTATATCCTTTCTGTTATGCCATCCTGTTTTTGTTGTTAAGAAATTAAATCTTTTAAAATAATTCTCAGCCGGGCTCAGTGGCTCAGCCTGTAATCCCGCGCCTTTGGGAGGCTGAGGTGAGTGGATTGCCTGAGCCCGCGGGTTCGAGACCCGCCTGGGCAGCGAGACCTCATCTCTACAATAAATCAAAAAATCAGCCGGGCGTGGTAGCGCATGCCTGTAATTCCAGCTACTTGGAAGGCTGAGGCGGAAGGATCGCCGGAGCCCAGCAGGTCGAGGCTGCGGTGGCCAGGAGCGGCCACTGCACTCCAGTCTGGGCGACAGAGTGAGACTCCAACTCAAAATAATAATAATAATAATAATTCTCATGTGTGCCATTTATAGATCAATCGCCTTTTAATACATCAGGCTGCCTATTTTGATGTACTTTGCAAATTTAGTCATTGTCTTTCACACATTCACAGGCAACACACACATACAGGAATAACCCATTTACTACATCAATAACTCAATAATTTGATCTAACCAGCATTAAAACTTAGAAAAATATTAATGGTAATCAAATAAACAAATTATTTAAAAAATAGAATTAGCCACTGATTTCACACATACCACGTAACCAAAATTATCTGCTTGTATTAATGTCCTAGAACTGCTATAACCAAATACTACAAACTAGGTAATCTAAAACAATAGAGAGGTATTCTCTTTCAGTATAAAAGGCTGGGTGTCATATCAAAATATCTGTAGGGCCATGCTCTCTCTGAAGATTCAAGGGATAAAACACTCCTTGCCTCTTCCTAGCTTCAGGTGACCTCAGGCCTGTATATTTCTTTCTGTACATTTTTCTTCCTGTATATTTCTCCCAGTTATTGTCACCTGGCCTCCTTCCCTGTGTGTCTCTGTCTAGATCTTCTCCTCTTTGTATAAAGACAACAACCATATTGGATTTAGGGTCCAACCTGAACTACTATGACTTAATTTTAACTAATCTTAGTAATAACAAACACCCTACTTACTAATAAGATCACATTCTGAAGTTCCAGGTGGACATGACATTGGAGAGGACACTATTCCCAATAAACCACCTTCACAAACTACCTATAGATATTGCTCCATCCTTCTACAATACTATAATGGAGGACCCCCTTTTTGCCTTTATCTAAGGAGTCATTGGAACCCTCACACATTCCAGAGTTTTTTGAAATCTTACTTGATCTAGGAAGTTATGTGCAGGGACTAAGCTTTGCAAGAAAAGGACAATAGAGAAGGAAGGAGAGAGACAAGCATCTCTAGTAGCACAATGTTCTTGTTGTCTCATCAAGCTCGATTTTAAATCTTTACTTTCCAAAAATTTATTCTTCTCTGAATCTCAGCAACTCTGGAGACCTTACCCACTTTTCAACATGAGCTAATCTGAAAATCAAAGACTATGTTTAAGATCTACTAGTCTATGTTTCAGTACTTTTTGTACTCAAAGACTCATAAATACTCTATGCTGATTACAAATAGAGAGAAATCCTGATTGCGTTAGCAGATAGTGGTAACTGGAAAAAAAAATTGGGTAATAGAATGAAAATAGCATTTATTTACTTAAAAGTAATCAAACGAATACACAAACATATATACCAATCCATTTAAGTGACTACCACGTGTTAAGCAATTGTGCAAGTGTATAATATGATTGCAAGCTGATCTCTAAAAGACACCAATGAGTTTTCACCTGATAGAGTTCTGTTATTTTATTATTATTATTTTTCTCTGGATCGCTCATTCTTGATTTTATCCCTCTCACATCTACCACAGCCATAATGGAAGCCTCTGATTAACACTGAGCTATGTAAAACTTTTGTCTGCCTCTTTTTTCAAATCTAAAGCATGAGAGAGACGTTCTTAGCACCACAAGCTAGAGAGCGAATGGCATTGCTCATGAAAGCATTATTGTAGTTTTATAACTTAAGACACTTGCTTTGCATAGTATTTGTGAACTGATCTAGATATAAACAGTCCAATATCATGTGCCTTTTCACTTTTCATAATAAAGTGGCACATTTCTTTGCAGTTGCATGCATTTTTCTATTTATTTAAGGTATTTGAAGGCAGCCTCTGGGACAACATAGATACAGATCAGTTTTGTTGTTGAAAAATGACAAGAGAGTTTAATGTTTCAATTTCCCAAATAGCAGTTAATGTGTCCCACTCAATTTAGTCCTCAGGTACTGTGGTGGTCATCAGCATTCTTGAATCACCATTGATTGTTCTCCCAACTTCCGGCACATAGAAAAATTGAAATTACTGGCCTCTTCTAGGTGGGTATAGCCATGTCAGTAAGTTGTGAGCCAGAGACACATGCCATTTCTGAACTGGATGTTTGACTATCAATGTGATACTCTGATATAGCCTAGGTTCTGGATTAACTATGATGAACAGAGCCTCTTGTCACCATGTATTAGATGTGTTGCATAAGTGAGCAATAAACCTTTACTGGGTAATAATCAAGAGATTTGGGTGATATTTGTTGCCATAAATAACTCAGACTTTTCTGACTAATGCAAATGCTATTTTACATATTACTTGACTGTATTTAATGTCATATAAGGCCCACTAGATTATGTATTTACAAAGTTAGTGACAGAATCTCTCTTTTTATTCTAATTGTGACAACTCTACATGCAAGAACTATAGTTTGAGGACATTAGTCAAAAGTTCTAATGAAATTAAGATACATCCATAATGTTTCATTTGATCCTGGTAGGCCCAGTTCTCTTTGCACTATCTTTTTTTTTTTTAGATGTTTCCTCCAAATTCTGGATGTTAAGTCAGCAAATTCTATCTGCCTATTCAGTCAGTTTGCCTAAACTTTACACAGTCATGTTGTAAAATATATGATTCTACACCATAATTCCCAGACAGTCAAGGGACTTAACGTGTACTTTGTTTCAATTTTCATACCACTCCATCATAATTAATTCTGATGATCTTTGGTTAAATTAGAAGCAATGGGTAGCTCTGCAGGAAAGGAAAAAGGATAACAGCACCTAACGAAGTTCCCTGTAGGTAACCTCAACCTAATTTAAAGCACTCTTGTTAGGTAGCAACAGAACCTGCTAAAATGACAGGTGATTCTTTAAACAGAATAAAAGTAGCAGTTGTATCCCTGCCCAGGCACAGTAAATTTGTATGAACATGGTGCTTCTCATTAGGCAATCAATAATATATTTTATTGGTTCCAGAACACTGCACAAAACCCACTAGAAGCCATCTCACTACACTGTTTTGTGTGAGAACACTACAATTAAGCAAAGAAAAAAATAAATTAGTTTTGCTGAAATCTGGAGGTTTTCTAGTTGTAAAAGTCCAATTACAAATTAGCAAGCTGTGAATAATCAGATTAAAAAATAATCAGGCTCAAAGCATCAAGTGCTTTACTTACAAAAATCTCCAAAGATTCACAAAGTTAAAGTTATATGATAATTGGTGTCAAGTGGTAATATCAATGATATTACATTGAATCATTATTTTCCACCTCAAATGTCAGTAATTTTACTCTATATATTCTTGATATTTCTTATTTTCTGCTAAATAAATGTAGAGAATTTGAAGGAGTGCATATGGCAAGTTGAAGTATTTTTATACGTTTAGACATCAGAATATTTGCTAACAAAAGATGACTATGAAATCTTTGAATATATAAATAAAATATATTGGTCATATTAGCAAATATTAAAGCATTTAAACTTTTAAAAATAATTTTTCATATTGGCTAACAAATCAAATTTCAATATTATATATGAAACACTGTAATCCAGAGAAATTCAGCATGGCTAAAAATAAAAATTTTTAAAAATGGACCAAAACAAACACATAGACACAAATACAAAGAAAAGAATCTTAATCTTGATATCTGGTAAGTTAAATTCATTTGTAAAAGAATAAAAGAAACAAAACTGACGTAATGCTAAAGATTTTTATTACCGTGATGGCACATAACTGTTAATATTTCTGTAAAAAAAACTAAGCAAAAATTTTAGAAGGTAAAAACTAGATTTGCAGAAAGCACTAAATATAAATACATTAATGACAATATAATTTAACACATTTCTAACAATCCAAGACTGATTTGGGGGGAAAAAAGTTGAAAAGTATATAAAAGCACTAAACAAATAATAAAGTAATGAATATATGTTTAAAGTATCTCAATAAAATAGAATTTTTTTCAAGTGGATATGGCGCACTTAGAAAATATGGTCAGATATTAACCCACAAAGAACGCTAATAAATCAAATAACATTTTCTACAAGAAATTATAAAATTATTTTTAAAAGAGACTTTTTAACCAGAAAATAAAAGGTGTGCTAAGTAAATCTCAGCTAAAAGGGAAATACAAGACAAAATTATTAAATTGTTTGTCCAGAATGAGAATAAAAACAGGACATTTTACTGTATTGTATTCTTTTGAAAAACAAGACATTTTATAATCTTGGGATACAGCTAAGGCAATTACAGAATAAGTTGATAACATATGATAAATACCTATAGCCATAAAAATGTTAAAGGTAAAATAAATTACTACAACAGCTATTAAAAGTAAATTAAATATACAATTAAATAAATATACAGAGAGTAAAGAAATAAAAATTAATGAGGCAGAAAAAAATACCAAAAATATGGAACCAACAAATAAATCTCTCTCATAAGCCTCTTTGATAAAATTAACAAAACTGACATGCATGATAAAGTAATTTTTTAAAAAAGGATTAAAGTTACAAAAAATACAAATTTAGAAATGACAATGAAAAAATAAACATCAAAACAGAGAAAATAAAAATAAATAATATAGGCCATTTTAAATAAATCTATGCAAAATACATTTAAGAATCTAAACAAAATGAATGTTTCAGAAAAACACACAACAAAATTGACCCTTGAAGAGAAATACACTCTAAATAGACTACCAGAAGAAATAAGAGTAAAAAATAAGAGTAAAAGAGCCTACCAGTAAAAGAGCCTTTCTGCAAAAAATGCATTAGATTCAAAAATTTTACAGAGCAATTTTACCAAATTATTTGAGATGATGCCAATGTTAACTGTTCTGAATTATAAAAAAGAAGAAAATATTGCAAATACTTTTTATAATAAAAATATTTAACTAAAATGCTGAAACAAAGATTGCAACAAAAAATAACATTTATAAGTCATTCTCATTTATGAATATCTATGATAATATTTAAAAAGTAGAACCCAAGAGTACATGAATTAATAGAATTAATCCCCCATCTATTATTAGAGCTAAGAAGAAAAATCATATTATAATTTTTATAGCAGCAGAAATTTTCTTTGAAAAAAATCTAATATTCATTTGTGTCACAAAAACTAAATAAAATAGGAATTTATTGATGTATTAACGTAATAATATACACTTCAGCCCAGTAGTATTTTATTTAATGTAGAAAAAAGAAGCATTCCCACTAAAATCAGAAAAAATACTAATATACTATTGTCTGTACTACCAATTAAGCTTGTCTTACATAAACTATCCATTTAAATTATACAATAAATGAAATTAAAGGCATAATTGAAAAAAATAGGTAGAAATATCTATTTGTCTTACCTCAAGAATTTTAAATCTAATAATTTCAAACTGTTTATACTCATCTGTTTTAACTACATGTATTTTGTTTCCATTTTCTTCCTCATAATTTTTGGTTGGAAAAGAAAAAGGCTATTTTATAGATTACATTTTTATATTTTCCTTTTTGCAGAGATTAATGTTTCACAAATTTGGGTGCATAATAATCAGTTATAAATGGCAAGAGACAAAGTGATAACTTTAAATAGTGTTTATTAACAAAAACTTAATAGCATAGTAAATATACATATAAGTATAATAAAGAATTTTATTAAGAAATCAATTTGACCCAATGAATATTAGAAAAATTAGAGTACATCTTAAATATTACCAACCCATTATTATTGAAAGATGTAATATATGAATATATAAATATTTTAAATGAATATATTTTAAAATAAACATTTTTAGTAAAGTAACATTCAAATTATTTTATTTGCTTTTTTATTGGCTTCCTATTTATGAAAAACTACTAGTATAAAAATCATATACAGCAGAATTTAATTAAACTTCTATTTACTTAGATGGGGAAAATGATGTGAATGAAATCTTCCTATAAATATTTTGCTTGTAGAGCATGCAATATGTAGTTGTATTAGTTTTAGTTAACTTCTGCATTTAAACTGAGAAAACCGGAGGAATTCTTCTCTGAGTCTCCTTTAGGCACTCACAAATCTATGTAAGAAGGTTTATCTTTCAGAGGTTAAAAAAAAATTAACACTTTCTAAACAGAATCTCTTAATATTCCATTTTCTATTTGAGGAAAAGTAGAATTTGAAGCATTCCCTAGGTACTGATAATATGATCAACATATGAAGTCCACAGTCTTTCCATAATGAACCCTGAATCTACTGAAGCCCAAAAAGCTTTGTCATGGGGCCTTCAGAGCTGATATTTCTTGTGTACCTCATACATTGGAAGCTCTCCCATGAAAGTGTTAACCTGCCATTTTGTCTGTTTAGTCACAAGATTTAAATTGCTTCTACTAAATCCATCTTAGAGGAAGTAAACTTTATTAAGAAAGTCTTCAGATAAGCTACTTGACTCTTCATATCTTTAAAGTTACCATCTTGCTTCTGGTCTTTGTATTAGTCCAGGTACCCAAACTTCAGACACTTAAAAACTAACTTCCACAAATTACTTTACCAGATCTTCACACCATCTTTAACATTTAAATAACTCCTAGGCAAGCTCATTTAATTTGCTTTGTTCTAAACAATAAATTGGTTAGATATAGAAATTATATTTTTTGCAACGCACATTAAGATAAACAAAGTTACATGCAATATATGTGACTCTATATCACCTGAAACAATACTGAGTACCAGTGTTGCCTGTAGCACACTTTGAGAAACACTGTTCTGTCTCACTGCTTGTCCACCTTAGTGTTACCAGGGTAGATATAAATGAATATGCACCCCTAGAATTGATATATTGCTGATATATAATGATTTAGGACTTCTACATACTAAGGCCATACACTACAAATTTTCTTGGCTTGCTGACAAACAGCTAATAGCAATGCAAACAAGAGCCTAGAAAACATCTGCTAAATAATCTATGTTTATCATCTTTTAAAAATTGAAATCATAGAGATAGAGAGTAGGATGATGGTTATCAGAGGATGGGAATGGTATCAAGGGTGTGGTGGGGTGGAGGGAATAAACTGGGTATGATTAGAGGGTACAAAAAATTAGTGGGTACCTGTTTATTTAGTGTATACCTAACCCTGAATTGTACCCCACAACTTTAAAATAAAGAAAAATTTTAAAATACAGTTAGACAGAATGAATAAGTTCTAGTATTCAGAAGCACAATAGGATGACAAGAGTTATCAATACTTTATTGTATATTTTAAAATAACTAAAAGAGTGGAATTGTAATGTTTCTAACACAAAGAATAAATGCTTGAAGTGAGAGATATGCCAATTATCCTCATCTGATCAATATACATTACATTTGTATCGAATTATCACATGCATCCCATAAGTATATACAACTATTATAAACTCATAGTCACTACAAATTTTAAAAAAGTAAATTTTAAATGGTCAAATAATTGTGATGTATTAAGAGATTTTGTTTTAATCATTATTTATAAACCAGGCAAACATCATTTTTGGCACTCCAAAAGTGTTAGTTTTAACCTTCATTTTGAAAACTTCATGCTATAATACCCAATTTGACACACCTAACATAGCCATGTACTCATAACTACTTTATATATGTACTACTTTTTCAAATTGGCAACAAGCCCTTCAAGGAGTTGCCGAATTGCTTCATTCTTAAACTTCACAACAAACCTAATGCATGGGGTGAGATCCCAAAAACTTGAACAAATGTCAATGAATTAAAATGACATTGTTGACTAACAATATAGATATAGAAATAGATTTCTATATCTAATATTCCTAAATATGGACAAAAGCAAGCACTGGACATTTGATCTGTGTGGTAAGGACCATAATTAGCTTTATTGATCATTATGAAGATGACTTTTGAGATTTTGAGGAAATCTTTGAAATATTAAGTATTTTCATAAATTGGTAAATACACAGAGATGAACAGAAAAGAAAATCTCTTTAGAAAGAACGTCTCCTATTAATGAGCAAAATACTATCCTCTCACATAAAATACTTTAGGAGTGTAGTTTTTACTTCAGTAGATTCCAAAAAGTCCTGCATTAATAAAAAAATGCATTAATAACAAATAGAATATTTGTAAATGTCAAGTTGTTCCTGAATAACTTTTTTTTTTTTTTTTTTTGAGTTGGAGTCTCACTCTGTCGCCCAGACTGGAGAGCAGTGGCCGCTCCCGGCCACCGCAGCCTCAACCTGCTGGGCTCCGGCGATCCTTCCACCTCAGCCTTCCAAGTAACCAGAATTATAGGCATGCGCTACCACGCCCAGCTGATTTTTTGATTTATTGTAGAGATGAGGTCTCGCCTGCCCAGGTGGGTCTCGAACCCGCGGGCTCAGGCAATCCACTCACCTCAGCCTCCCAAAGGCGCGGGATTACAGGCTGAGCCACCGAGCCCGGCTCCTGCATAACTTTTAATAGCAACTTAGCAAGGAGAGTGACAAGATTCTGAGTTCAGTATCCATACTATTGATAAACTGAATTTGCCAGGCTGTGATTTTTAAACACGAGGTATCATAACAGTTTATAGAGGCAAAAAAGACTAACAACTTCCACACTGTTTTCTGTGGTGGAATCTTCTCTGAATATCCCCAGGCCACCGTTCCTGTTTATTTCTGCAAAACAAGATTATTTCAGGTTGTGAGAGAAGAAAAGCTTCGCTTAATGAACATCATTTGAAGAATACTGTTGCGAGGTGTTTGATTCTGCTTGATTGTAAATGTTTCAGCTAGTCACCAGAGGCTACAGACTCACACACAGCTCCACACATGCACATCTAAACTCCTTGATGAGAACAAATAAAAGAAGCCTATTGTGCTAACCACTTTTTATGAAGAAAGCCAATTTACAGTTAATTCTGTATTGCTCATTGTACAGTTTGTGTAATATGCAGGCAATTGTTTAAGCACTCATAAGCTAAAGCTAAAATGCTGGGTTTTAATCCAGGATCTATCACTTATGAAGAGAAAGTGTTTAGGGGAAAGTAACTTGTTAAAAAAAGAGAGAGAGAGAAAAAAAAAAACACTGAGATCCTCAGGTTGGTGTGGATTAAATAAAACACTATATACACAATTATTTAAATTTTGAGACCCTATACAAATTTCAATTATTGTTATTAAAAAGGCTTAAGTTATCTTTGTTGCGAGTCATGCTGAAATCTCAACAGTAAGGGCCTATAGAGAGGGAATAAAGTGTCCATTTGCTAGGGCTGTCATAACAAAATACCACAAATTAGGAGGCTTAACCAATAGAAATTAATTTGTTCACAGATCCAGGGGCTAGAAGTCTAAGATCAGGGTGTTAGGAGAGTTGGTAAGGCTCTCTCCTTGACTTGCTGATGGCCACCTTCTCACTTCTCACGTGATTTTTCCTTTGAGTTGAGTCTGTCCTAATCTCTTCTTTAAAAAAGAAGCTGTCATATTGGAATGGAGTCCATCCTCATTACCTCATTTTAACTTAATTACCTCTCTAAAGATCCCATCTCCAAACACAGCCACATTTTGAAATACTGTGGGTTAGGTTTTTAACATATTAATTTGGGAGCTGGGGGCAGGGATACAACACAATTTAGTCCATAACAAAGAATGACAAGATTATCCAGGGATAAAGGACAGTGGCAAGTAAACTGGCTACAGATGTCTAAAAAGTCAGTCAGATAACATGAAGAACAATTTAGGACTGAAAGATTCAAGTGTAGGAGCCACTCCTGGACATTTTTGGTCTCTCAAGTATCTTAGTGCTTTACAGAGAATAGGCACTCAGTCACTGTTTGTTGAACGTATCAAGTGCAATGAACTCAGGATTGATGAGGGTATGTATATATTCATAAATAAAATTGATCTATTTATAAATATTAATATGTTTTGATATATCTATATCCATGTAACAATATATTAATATTATTAATAAAATATGTTAATATACATAAATTACTAATAATACATGATAATTACATCGTTAAATAACATATTATATCACATATTATATTAATATACCTATAATATAATATGTATTAGTATATTTATATATACTAACATGTTGAAGCTTAAAAACCAAATAGGAGAAACTTACCATTTGAATGAGTGATAACTGAGATAGAATATAGCATTTCAAAAAGAGAAAGGGTAGTTGCATTCAAGTAATATTTAGGAGCTAAAATCTGTAAAACTTGAGGATGTTTCAGATATTATAGTTCATAGTATGAATTATTTCTCCATTTCAGGATTATATAACTAGATGCAAGAAGATACCATCTTTTAAAATGGAGAACACTGGGTGTGAATATTTAGGGAAAAGACCCTGAGTGTAGTTTTGAACATGATAATCTTGAGATGCATTTAAGATTACTAGCCGGGCTCGGTGGCTCAGCCTGTAATCCCGCGCTTTAGGGAGGCTGAGGTGAGTGGATTGCCTGAGCCCGCGGATTCGAGACCCGCCTGGGCAGCGAGACCTCATCTCTACAATAAATCAAAACAAAAATCAACCAGGCGTGGTAGCGCATGCCTGTAATTCCGGCTACTCGAAAGGCCGAGGTGGAAGGATCACCGGAGCCCAGCAGGTCGAGGCTGCGGTGGCCGGGAGCGGCCACTGCACTCCAGTCTGGGCGACAGAGTGAGACTCCAACTCAAAAAAAAAAAAAAAAAAAAAAAAAAAGATTACCAAGTGGTTAGTTTAAATAAATAATGGTATACATGTCACTAGAGTAACAAATTCCTCTTAGATAGAGAATTACATGTATTTTTGAATGATAGCCACTAATTTTAGGCTTACTCAATTGCACATCTACTCTGTTCATAATTTTTAAAGTAATAATTTTTTTTTTTAAAAGTTAATCTCTGGTCTTAGCCTAGTGAGGAGATAGCTATTAATCAAATAACCATGCAAAGAAGTGTAAAAAGAAATCTGTGACAAGCAGTGGGAGGCAGTCCCCTGGATTTTATTAGTTATTATCATCATATTATTGATGATCACCCTGCACAAGCACCTCCCCCCCCCCCAGGAGCACAGGTACAGGTCAAAGTAAGAGCGATAAGGGAAAAGGTGGTATCTGTACATATCTACACATCTTGAGTAAATCCATATTTGAAAAAAGGAAGAGAAATGACAGTGTGTACCCAGAAGAAGATATTGATCAAATGAAGGAATTACTGGTTTTTTTTTTTTAATGGCATATATTCTGCGAACATTTGCAAACTTATAGAAAAGATCTAGCTGGCATGTTACCAGAAGATATTTATCAAATGAAGGAATTGCTTTTTTTTAAAATGGCATATATTCTAAGAAAATTTACAAGCTCATAGAAAGGATTTAGCTGAGAGAAAGATATATATACAATAATAGATACAATTACTGAGGAGTTATAAAGAGAAACGTTAGAAAGCCCAACTGAAGAACTTGGTCTTAGATGGGAAGAGGGGTACTCCTCTACTGTAGCAGTATAGAATAAAATTATTTATTTAAAACTAGGTCTTATTTCTTCTATCGAACTGTATATTTGTACCCATTAATCCACTTCTCTTTACTCTTCCCAATCTCTGGTAACCACAAACCTACAACCTACTCTTACCTTCATGAGATCTATGTGTCTTTTCTTCCTTCCTTCCTTTCTTTCTTTTTTTTAGCTCCCTCACATGAGTAAGAACTTGCCATATTTGTCTTTCTGTGCTTGGCTTATTTCACCTAATAAGGACCTTCAGTTCCATCTATGTTACTGATAACTTCTTATGTAATGAAAGTAAAATAATAAAACCAGAAAATTGTCATTGGTACAATAGTATTAATAAGTATAGCTGGGCTCAGTGGCTCAGCCTGTAATCCCGCACTTTGGGAGGCTGAGGTGAGTGGAATGCCTGAGCCCGCAGGTTCAAGACTCGCCTAGACAACTTGGCGAGACCTCATCTCTACAATAAATTTTTTAAAAATCAGCCGGGCCTGGTAGCGCGTGCCTGCAATTCCGGCTACTCGGAAGGTTGAGGTGAAAGGATCGCCAGAGCCTGGCAGGTCAAGGCTGCAGTGGCCAGGAGCGGCCACCGCACTCCAGTCTGGGCGACAGAGTGAGACTCCAACTCAAAGAAACAAAAAAGTATGGGGCTTACTCAGCTTTCACCAGTGTACAGTTCATTCGAATTTTACAATATGTATAGATTAGTGTAATCACTACTACAAACCGGGACATGGAACTCAGTCACCCCGCCCCATAGAAACTCCCTCATGCTCCCCTCTATAGTCCCAGCCTCCTCCCTTTATTCTAGGTCCTGGCAATCACCTATCCCGTCTCCATTACTACAATTCACCTTATGAAGACTGTTACATAAATAGAATCATATAATACATAACTTTAGAGATGTGTTTTCTTTCACTTAGCACAATGCCCTTGAGATCCAAGTTGTCACACATCAATTGTTTGTTGCTTTTTATTGTTGCATAGTATTCCCCTGTGCCAACAAACCACATTTTGTTTATTCATCCACCCACTCAAAAATATATAGGCTGCTTCCAAGTTTGGACTGTTACAAAATAAAGCTACAATGAACATTCGTGAACAATTTTTTATGTGAGCATAAATCTTTGTTCCTTTATGGTAAATGTCCAGGAATGGAATTACTAGGTTATATGGTACTTGTATGTTTATAAGAAACTGCCCCAGATGTTTTCTAATTAGGAAGATGTTCTGTGAGGTAGAAGATGGGGAGATAAGGTTATCAGGATTCATATCTGAGGAGGTTAGAGTACTATTTAAACATATGCTAGTTTTCATATAAAACTAATATCTGTCATTGAGATTATTCAAACATACCCCCAACAAAAACAAAGACACATATAGAATATATTAAAATAGTTTCATTTTAAGAGGCATGTATCATGCTTCCCCAGGGTTTGTCATGTGTCTTAGTACAACACACTTATAATAGAAATGCATAAACCAATGGAAAAGGCTCTGGTTTGAGATACAAATGACTGAAAAATACTTATAGATTTCATTTGTTAATATCTTCACTAAATCTTAGTGACATCGAATGGTTGCAGCCAGCCTGAAAATAAAATTTGACTGGTGTTTATTTGCTTACATATTTATTTGATATACAGTATGTCCTTTACATATGAACGAGTTCCATTCTGAGAGTACATTCATAAGTTCAATTTGTTCATAGGTCCAACGTAGTTAACTACTCAACTAACACAAAATTAACGAAGTTAAGTACTCAACTAACACAATCGACTATATATAGTACTATACTGAAACAGATTTATAATACTTTTCACACAGCTAATATATTTTAAAAGATGCAAAAATAAAGAAAACACTTTTAATCTTACAGTACGGTACCTTGAAAAGTACAAGCCGGGCTCGGTGGCTCAGCCTGTAATCCTATGCCTTGGGAGGCTGAGGTGAGTGGATTGCCTGAGTCCGTGGGTTTGAGACCCGCCTGGGCAACTTTGCGAGACCTCATCTCCACAATAAATCAAAAACTAGCCGGGTGTGGTAGTGTGCACCTGTAGTTCCAGCCACTTGGAAGGCTGAGGCGGAAGGATCGCCGGAGCCCAGCAGGACGAGGCTGCAGTGACGGGAGCGGCCACTGCACTCCAGTCTGGGCGACAGAGTGAGACTCCAACTCAAAAAAAAAAAAGAAAAGTACAGTAGTACACTATAGCACAACAGCTGGCATACAGGGCCTGGCATCAAATGAATAGGCAAGAAAAGTTGCTGACTGGAAGAGGGAGAGGGGGGAGGAGATGGTAGAGCTGAAGGATCATCAGCAATAGGAAATGGAGGGCAAGCTGCAATTTCACTCATGCCTGATGTTGGTGGCACAGGTCCAGGTTCCTCTCTGGATTCAATTCTATCTACCCTCTTGAAAATACAATTCAGTGATGGTTAGGTAGTAGACATAACCATGTCATCATAGTTGACACAACAGCACTGGGTTAGATTCTGATGGCTGCTGCAACCTTCATGCACTGTTCTACATTCAGGTCCTGTGCCCCAAAAACTAACGGTGCCTCCTTCAATATAGAAAATCCCCTTGCCGTTTCCCGTTTCGTGAGGCTCTTCTGTTCTTCAGTTACTTCTTTCTCTTGTCCTACTTCTTCCTGTCTCTGGGCCTCCAATTCCATCGGGTCTTTATTAGTAAGCTCCTTGTGTTGCACAGTAAGGAGTTTATTGAAGTCGTCTTTTTGCTCATCTAGCCCATTCATGGTGACAGCCATAACCTCACACCAAGCAAAGTCAATATTTTTTGTGGCCTTGTAGATGTTACAGTCCCTCCAAAATTATAGCAAGGTTGTTCCTGGTACACCACTTGCTTTCACTGCCTGATGAAAAGTATGACGTAAATAATATTTCTTGAAAGTTGCTGTAACTCCCTGGTCCATAAGTTGGATAAGTGCCATAGTATTTGGTGGCAGATTCACTACTTTGATGTTGGCATGAAAGTCGTCCATGAGTGAAGGATGGCTTGGAGCACTGTCGAGTAGCAAAAGGAATGTTGAATGAGATGCACTTCTCCAATCAATATGGAGAACCAAAAAAACCCAAATCTATTTATAAAAAATTGTATATTCTTACATGTTTAAACTTCAGTCACCTTCAAAGTACTCTCCTTTTGATGCAATATACCTATTAAGATGCTCTTTCCACTGCTCAAAACAGTTTTGAACTTGTCAATTTCCATGCCTTTCAGGGCTTCTCCCATGTTTTGTTTCACCTCTTCTATATTGGCAAAACATTTTCCTTTGAAGACTTTTTTCATCTGGAGAAATAACAAAAAAAAAAGTTGCTTGGGGCCAGATCAGTTGAACAGGGATGGTAAGGCATGGGGTTCATGCAGTTTTTGGTCAAAAACTACTGAACATTCAGCACTGTGTGGGCAAGTGCACTCATAAACCACCCATTGCAAAATCGGCAAATGTGTTGGAAGAATCTCCAAAAAAACTCACTGAAAGTGAATGCAGCCTCTCACAACAACTCTCGCTGGTATACTGATGCTGAGGGGTTCCTAGAACAATTACTTCGTTGGGGAAGCCTGTTCTACAAGGAACCCACCCACCAAAAGATAATTCTGGTTTTTGTGGGGAACCCCTTACATTTTTCTACCTCCAGAATACTGTGGTGGAAAAACCAGTCCGGAAGATGGCCTGTGTAACCCAGGCTTTGGGGTTACTCCTCCACACAACAGGAACCAAGCCCTTGGTTATGTTTTTAAGGGCTTTTGGGTTCTCCAAATGATAAACTAAGAAAGGCTTCAGTTTCTTATCACTGGGAGCATTGTCACCAAACAACAGAGTTAGCCTATGCTTTGCTACTTTATAGCTGACATCAACGTTTTCTCCTTACTGATGTAACTTCGATTTGTCATCCTTTTCAGATGCAATCCTGTCTCATCTACATTAAAAACCTCCTCAGATAAATATACACCTTCATCAATTACTTCTCTAAGCATTTCAGGAAATTCTCTGGCAACTGCCATATCTGTACTCACTGCCTTGCCACTTACATTTACCTTGTAAAGGCTGGCTCTAATCTTGAACCAATGAAACCAGCTATAGCTGACAGTAAAAGATATGACCTCCGATTCTTCTCTGTGCTTTTTCTTCATGTCTTCATAAAGGTTTTTAACTTTCTCTTGAATCTGCATTAAGCTGAGCAGGACTCAACACTGATGCTGATCCTGAATCCACACACTGAGAATTTGCTCCATCTCCTCCACCATTTTTCAATGTTTCTTCAATATTATTATTGACATCATAGGCACAGCAGACTTCACATATTCCATCATCTTGCCCTTGTTTTTCAGAATTGTGCTGATGGTTGAACAATTCATGTTATAAGAATAAGCATAGTCTGCCATCTTTTCATCTCGCTCCACTCTCAAATTATTTTCAATTTTGTTTTTATTGTCATCCCTTGGCACTTCTTAGCAGTACCAGCTACATCGCCGCTGTTTTTATGCTTGCTTCCAGACAACCCAGGCTTGAAATAACAATACTAGCCGGGCTCGGTGGCTCAGCCTGTAATCCTATGCCTTGGGAGGCTGAGGTGAGTGAATTGCCTGAGCCCGCAGGTTCGAGATCCGCCTGGGCAACTTGGTGAGATCTCATCTCTACAATAAATCAAAAAAATTAGCTGGGCTTGGTAGTGAGTGCCTGTAGTTCCAGCTACTTGGAAAGCTGAGGCAGAAGGATCACCGGAGCCCAACAGGTCGAGGTTGCGGTATCTGGGAGCAGCCACTGCACTCCAGTCTGGGCAACAGAGTGAGACTCCAACTCAAAAAAAAAGAAAGAAAGAAAGAAAGAAAGAACAATACTGTACTACCATGCTGTATATAGTACTGTGAAGTAAAGTACTCAAAAGCACAACCACTTGTAGAGGATGCATGCACGTGACAACGTATGCAAGACATGTGAACTCACTTACATGATTGGGCATGCGAATGAACGATCCCACATTTAAAAGTTTGTAACTTGAAGGTTTATATGTAGGGAACTTACTGCATATTATTTAATGCCTATAACATTATAAAATACTGTAAATATTCTATATACTTATTAACCACAGTTATCAATTATTTAAATGACAACTGTGTTTAAATGATTGTAGAAATTGAGCGTATTCTAACCTGAAGCCAACTTTCATGTATAGCTAAAGCTATACACTTAGCAAATGTCAGAAGATTTAAAATGCATTACGTGAAGGGAACATTTCAAACATCCCAAAATTTGGAATGTGTTTCCTCATATAATGTTTGCTAATGCTCAAAAGGTCACTCCTTTTCAACATGAGTTTTTCAATTATGTACATAAGCAATTATTGGCTTTCACAACACAATATATGTTAGGAAATTAACCATTTACTGTTTTCATTAAAGGCACTGAAATTTAAAGACAAAGATTTAATAGCTTTCTTTTCATTTGTTTTATTTTATATTTTATTGATACATATTAGATATATATTTGGAGGTACATATTATAATTTGATATATTCATATAGTCAAATCAGAGTAATTGGAATATCCATCACCTTAAATAGTTATTTTTTCTTTATGCTTAAGACATTTGAATTATTCTCTTCTAGCTATTTTAATATGTACAATTAATGTTTTTATCTTTCCAAATTAATACTGTACAGGTACTAATTTAAAATTTTTAAATGCTAACATCTCTTTTTAGTCTTAAATGGAGACTACATCAGGAAATTCAGCTTGAGTTATCTACTGGATTATATCAGATAACATATCAAGGTATGAGCATTAACATTATTTCTATCATACTTTTTTTTCAATCTTATTTTTGAAATTGTGGGGTAGAATTCAGGGTTAGGTATACAAATATTCACTGTGCAAGAACCCTTGTTGATGAGGTATGTTTTTGCTATTGTGAACAATGCTGCAATAAACATATGTGTGCAGGTATCTCTTTTATAAGGTGATCTGAGTTCTTCCGGGTATCTTCCCAGTAGGGGGAGTGCAGGGTCATATAGAAGGTGGATTTTTAAAACTTCTGGGAATCACCCCACTGTTTTTCACAGAGGCTGTACTAGTTTACATGCCTACCAACAGTGCAGAAGTGTTCTCTTTTAACCACATCCTCTCCAGCATCTGTTATTTTTTGAGTTATTGAAGATGATCATTCTGACTGGAGTTAGGTGGTATCTCAGTGTAGTTTTAATTTGCATCTCCTTGACGACTAGTGAAGCTGAACATTTTTTCATGTATCTGTTGGCTGCTCGTATGTCTTCTTTTGAGAAGTGTCTATTCATATCTTTTGTAATGGGGCTTCTAACATACTTTTTAAAGTATAATGACACCACCCTTATGTGATACATAGGGATTATAAAGTGTCCCAAAAAATTTGTTTTCTAGATAACTAAAATCTTTCTTTTCTAGTTCCAAAAGTTTGTTTTCAATTACATTTTGATAGCTATCATTCAATGATATATCTTATATTTTCCCACCTTGTCATATTTAAGATAATACAAATTATTTAATCTATCCCAAAAGACTGAAAGTTATTGCCATGAAAATCTATCCCTTTTTGTAATGCAGTCTTTCCTCCCATCTCATTTTTCTCTGAAATACTGTGTTTTCAGTTGCTGTCTTTTCTCTCATCATTTCAGAATACTTTTTTTTACAACTTGTTAGCACTCAGACAGACTAGGTTTTCTTGTATGTATCTATTATGAGGTGAGACAGCAGAAACCAAAGTACTTTAAATGACATTCAATGATTCTGTGACTGAATACTTAAAAAGTAAGAAGCAAAATTTTAGTTCATGGGTTTGGAATTGGTATTATGTAATAGAGAATTATAAGACTGAAAAACTTACTTTACTTTCTAGGTACTTTCTAGAGAACAACAATGACAACAAAAAAAATCTCAATATTTCAGTCAAACTAGCTGGACCTTCAAGCATCATTGAAGAAGAAAATGATCAGAGTGAAATAAAAAGTATTGGAAGAGTTCTTTCATTAAAAGTCACATCTACTACTAAATTTCCAGGCAACTTTCTGCTTTTAATTTCATAAATTCTATCAAGAATTGTTAGAATTATTCATGTCCAACCTTTCCTTCACCTTTTACATTGTAAGGTCCTGGAGGACAAGGCTTATTTCTTTCTATCTTCCATGGACCTTCCATAATAACTTAACCCAAAGTTTACTCCAATGAATGTGTGATGAATTTCAAAAGTTTCATCCTAACTTTATAAAATGCTATTAGAACAGAGAATGAGTGACAACTACCTCCTAGGAACAGTCTTGTGACTCCTCCAAGTTTTCTGTTCCATCTTCCAGTTCCTATTCTCCAGCCAGATCCTATGTTCACTAGCCATTTCCTGCTCACAAAAACCTGTTTCTTCAAATTTTTCCCAAATTTCTCTCTTCAAGAGATCTCTGCCAAATGGAGATCTTTCTTATATCTAAAAAACTTATTCCATCTAAAAATTCATCCTCCTGAGTTCTCCCACAGGACAGAGCAGTTTCAACATAAATTCTGTTTGGGAAGATTTCCCTGGAATTCACATAGTTCCCTAAGAAAGATGTTAAAACTGATTCTAATAATAAAAGACATACAAATGCATCTACCAGGGTGTATGCAGATACACCTAGACACATTCCTGTGCTTCAGATATGTGTGTATGTTTTAGACTTTGAACATGTTTTCTGAATATTTTGACTGTTTTACTATTTTCATTTTGGAAGGGATTTTAATTTGTATTTTTATCCTGCAACATCCCAGTTGTGGATAAGATGAAACAAAAGTATCTCTGACTAAGAAAAGCTTAAAATAAGTTTCTAAATGAGAGAAAGATTTAATAGATATGATGTCATCTCCCTATATCAGGCATGCCAACAAGCAGAAGAGAAATACAATACAACTCAGGCAGTGCTGGAAAGTCATTTGTTAGCTATTTTCAGCTCCAGAGAATGAAGCCAAACCTATGAGGTTGGAGTGCATTAAGTAAAGTCCTAAAAGCTTTATTAAGAGTTTTACTTTGACAAGAATATTTTGCTTCCCTGATATCCAAGTGAAAGGTGAGAGACAGCAGTCCAATTGGAGAATTGCAATACAGCTATCTATATACCCTGTATTTATTATCTACGTTTTAAAAGATCCTCCAGCCACTGAAGGAAGAAGAGCAACTAAAATCAACTTCAGATTCATGTTTGGTGGGGGGCAGGGTGGGACACCAGTCATGTCTATCAGCTGATTCCTTATTCAAGGCCAGTTCATTTCCTCTATTTAAAAGGAAAGCAGACAGATAATGCAAATAAAAAAATCCTGTCACTATAGATTTTACATTAATTGCTAATCTAAGTAAACAACCAAACTTTTGGCAAGAGAAACAGAGTAGAGGCTTTAAATCTGTGGTCCTTGAATCTCTACGTGGTCCATAGACAGAAAGCAAAAAAGTCAGATCCTGCTGGAAATTTATAAAAATTTCACTGTGTTTGCTTACATACATGCATTTATCTGCTAAGAAGTTCCAGATTCTCACTCCCCAAAAGATCCATGAGACTACTGGTTTAGAACACAATTATTGTTTCTTTGTCCCTTTGATTCTTTGCTTTATAAAATTTTGAATCTAATTTTAGGTGAATTAAAAAATCATAGACTGAAAGATAAATGGGACTTCAGTGGTCATTGCCTCCAATCTTCTAAGTTTGCTGTATTCTATTTCTTAACCATGTATTAATTAATAACTGAATACTCTAAGACAGAGTCATAAAACTCTCTCTTAAAGAACCATATAGTAAATATTTTAGGCTTTGGGAGACAAGAGACAACGTCAAGAACATTATATAGATAAAGATATAACAATTTAAAATGCAACCATTTAAAAAATGTAAGAAAGGTAGGCAGTGTGCCCAATTTTGCCAGCAATTTTTGAGAGCTATTAAACCTTTATAATATTATATGGATTTTAGCTTCATGATATGAATTGACAGAATTATTTCAGGTTTAAAGAAAAAAAAAGCCTTTCCTATGGAGTCTTTGGTTTAAATTTGTTCAAGTATTATACTCTTTCAAAGATCTTTTTCTTTAATACTCATATAACAATTTGTGCTTAAGCCTGTCTTCCTCATCAGCTTCCATGAAGGTTAAAGAAAGTTTATTTCAGCAGTGCTTCTCTAGCACCTGCTAAATTGCCTTCTATTCAAAAACTATTTATTAAATTCATGAGTGAAACAAAAATTAAAATACTGACTTTTTAATCATAGCTGTTAAATTTTACAAATTTAGTGTAGGTACTAAACCTATTTCAAAGAAAAGAAATAGACAATTATATATACTTGAGAAGTTTTATAGTCATCATTTTTTGTGTCTTCATGTAACCAGAGAGGTGGAATTATCTGTCGATTCATAACAAGAAAGAATCTACATTTTGAGAATGTAACATAGCCTCTGAACTTACTGGACCAGTGTTCAAAACCCATCCTTCCCAGTTATCTGTACAACTTAGAAACCTACTTAACTTTTCCAAACCTCAGTTTCCTTATCTGTAAAATGTAGGAATAAAAATCATTTCTATTACATAAGGTGTTTTGAGAATTAATAATATAAAATATAATGGCAGTAATTATAAAGCCAGAAGCAAAATAATATGATTCAAGGAATTGCTGTTATTTATATTATTGTTTTGGTAATAAATTATATGTTTGCAAAACTTTGTTATTGTGATAATTTTTTCTACTTAGGCTTACAATTTTTAAATTAAATCTAAACTATGCAACAAAGAATTACAGAATAGATGGTTGAGATAAAATCAAGGCAGAATTCAAATTTTGTCATAAGCCTTTCAACAAATATTTATTTTATATGTGTATAGGAGAGTAAGCTTTTCTGCAAACATTATTTCTTTATTTCTCTATCTTTGGGAAATAAATACAATTAGATGTTCTGCATAATTCCAAATTTCTTTCCTATTGCTACTACTCATCTTGATAACTCAAATGCTCTATTTCTCTTCCTCCAACTATAAATAGAAAAATTGAGGCATTCTGACATCGAGAGAGGCAGAACATGAAAATGCAGCTTTAACATTTAGATAGCACAAACATATATTTCCAAAGATATCTTTTGCTCTTTCATGCAGAGGATGAAAGTTTGGGGTGTTGTATTTATTTTAAATAAGCTTTTTTTCCATGAAAGTATGATATAATTTTGGTTCTGCAGTAACCATTTGTTTATTCTTTTAATTGCTATACTATGAAGAGATTTGATGAGTGTAAAAAACCCTATAATTTCCTCTCTGCCTTCTGTCCAGAACCAAAACTTTACTTAATCATTGTAATCCATTGAATATACAACTGACTCTGTACCAGGCTGAAGATGTTGCCAAATGATCTATGCATGTTGAAAGGTACGCTAGTTTAAATCTTGATGGATTATTACCAACCCCCTAAGGGAGTACCAAATTCTCAGTGCACACCTGACAGCCATTAAGCAAGTCTGGCTGCCTAGAAATACTTACTCAGTTCCTAAGGTTGATGGAATGTCTGTACTTAGTGAAGTTGATGACATTCTGTGTCTAGCCCATTTTTCATCACCAGTGGAGTGACACATGATTTCATAATTGGTTCAGTATTATTCACTTTCCCTTATGCAACTATGAAAAAGAAAACAATAAAACAGCTGGAAACTGATTTGAAATATAATTTTTGTATTCTAAGAAACACTTTAATTCAGTGTACTTACTGCCCCAAGCATCTCTGAAGTAGTCAACCAGGAAATGTGCCTTAGTGGTGATTGCTTTATAAAAATGCACATACAGATTAAAGTAAGTTTCAATAAACCAGCTTAAAGGCTTGGCCATATACTAAGAGCTGATACCCTTAAGTAGAATAAACACAATTGAGCATCAAAGGAAAACATTTACACAGACAGAGGTTTCATTATAATATGAAACTGAAAATTGAAATTAAGTCTGCCATTTTATAGTACTACGCTATCTACAGATGTACTAACAAAGATGTGGAAAGCTGATAGAAAACAGTAAAAACATTTCAGAAGATACCAGTGTGTTTCTTCACTGTAAACATTTTAATCCCCTTTTCCAACTGACGTCCACCCATTCACTCCATTTCAATCAACACAGATCAAAGAATTTCCATGTGTCAGACACCAGAAAAGGTGGCAAGAGCCAAAAAATGTGACTGAGAAAATTCTGTCCCCAAGTATTCAATAATTTAAGAATCACAAAAAATAATATAAATTACATCTATAACCTTGAAATATGTGACTGAAAATCAAAGACTACACATTTCTTATTTTATATTTTTAATATCTCTAGTGTTTAGTCATAAGTTTAGAGTAGACAGTCAATTAATATTTGTATTGTGAAAGAAGGAAAAGAATTATGATTCCTATTAGGAAAAAGATGGTGCTGAGGAGGAAATAAAACCTCCAGATTTACTTGATGATAAGAAGCTTCTTATACAAGGGGGGGAGGTTCATGAGAATACCACTGATTCCATAAAACACTCTTTTTTTAGTGAGTTCCCACAGAGCCATGCCTCTTATTTATCACGAAAATTAAACTGACAGTTAAGTGGCTAGGAATCTCTCATTTGTGCCGTGTTTCCCTCATAATTCTAATTTTAGTCACTATTATCAGAAAACCTACCTTCTTAGAATGGTTGGGAGAGAAATAAATTTTTTGCAATTTTAGAGATGGGAGTTCACTGTCTTAGCATTCAGCACAGAGCTTAGATGCTAGACAAGTAGGGCGTGGACCCAACAGCCAGGCAGAACATTTGGATTTTGTGGGATATAAAAATCCTGATGGCTGAGGCGGGGTCCATGACTACATTGAACAATCATGGCTGCAATTCTGGATAGTAAGAAAAGTGGTAATAACTGCTGAGCATATTTCTTAAACAGCAGGATAGACAGTCTTAAGGTATTTATTTTCAGTTAATGATGTTTCACACCCGGAATTTTGTTGCAAAATTTAACATTAAAAGATACTTGAAGATACCACACTTCTCAAATAAAGATATACATACGGGTAGCCAACAGACACACGAATAAGTGCTCAGCCTCACTAATCATCAAAAAAATGCAAATCAAAACCATACTGAGATACCACCTAACCCCAGTAAGAATGGCCATCATTAATAAAACAAACATGCTGGCAAGGATGCGGAGAAAAGGGAATGCTTCTACACTGCTGGTGGAAATGCAAACTGGTTCATCCTCTATGGAAAACAGTGTGGCAATTTCTAAAAGAACTAGAAATTGGCCTTCCATAACTCAGCAATCCCCCTACTGGGAATATGCCTGGAGGAACTCAAATCATTCTACAAAAAAGATCCCTGCACATAGCCGGGCTCGGTGGCTCAGCCTGTAATCCCGTGCCTTTGGAAGGCTGAGGTGAGTGGATTGCCTGAACCCACGGGTTCCAGACCTGCCTGGCCAACTTGGCGAGACCTCATCTCTACAATAAATCAAAAAATCAGCCGGGAGTGGTAGCGCATACCTGTATTCCTGTAATTCGGCTGAGGCGGAGGGATCGCCGGAGCCAAGCAGGTCGAGGCTGCAGTGGCCGGGAGCAGCCACTGCACTCCAGCCTGGGCGACAGAGTGAGACTCCAACTCATAAAAAAAAAAAAGAAAAAAGATCCCTGCACACACATGTTTATTGCAGCTTTACTCATAATAGCAAAACATGGAACCAACAAAACTGGACTAAATTTTTTAAAATATGGTACATGCACACAATGGAATATTACACAGTCATAAAGAAACAAACATATGAATTTCACAGCAACTTGGATGAATTTAGAGTCTATCATACTCAGTGATCTAACACAGAAAAAAATAGTAGACTACCCCATGTTCTCACTCATAAGCGGACCCTGAACATTTACCATAATACTATAAGAAAGGAATTGGTAGTAGAAGGATACTGCCAAGGTGGGGGTGGGGGGCATACAACATCAGGAAGTTTACCCTGATCTCAAACAAGGCAAAATGGGGACCAAAGGGAGGCCCAAACTTTACCTGTATGATATCCACTAGTATTCCTAATCCTGAGTTGTACTACACACCTTTAAAAGAAAAAATCCACAAAACAAGATACTTGAACATACCAGGCACACACACACATGCGTGTGCTTACACACACACACACACACACACACACACACACACACAATGTGTAATTCCAGGCTTAATGCATTCATTTTAAAAACTCCTATAGCGCCGGACTCGGTGGCTCAGCCTGTAACCCCACGCCTTTGGGAGGCTGAGGTGAGTGAATTGCCCAGGGCAATTCACCTGGCTGGGCAATTCACCTGGGCAGCGAGACCTCATCTCTACAATAAATCAAAAAATCAGCCGGGCGTGGTAGCACATGCCTGTAATTCCGGCTACTCGGAAGGCTGAGCAGGAAGGATCGCCGGAGCCCAGCAGGCGAGGCTGCGGTGGCCGGGAGCGGCCACTGCACTCCAGTCTGGGCGACCGAGTGAGACTCCAACTCAAAAAAAACCCAAAAAACTCCTATAGTATATTCACAAATAATAAAGGACTATGACTTTGAAAAGAGTCAAACTTCCTTTTTTTTTTTTTTTTTTTTTTTTACTTTTTCAAAGTTTTAGTTGTAATTTGATAGAAAGCTTTTTTGTACCACATATAAACTGGCTTATACAAACTTTAAAAATGAAGGTATTGTTTGAGGACTTTTCTAACAAAAAAGGCAGAACTGTGAAGGATCATCTGGGGTGATCAGGAAGTTATCATGCAGGAAGGGTTATTTTACTTGTGAACAGGCAAATGAACACAATTCCAAATGGCAAGATGGAGATAGCAAAAACAACAACAACAACAAAAAACTCCTGGCAGAGGGAACTACGTGGGCATTGCCCCAGAATAAGCAAGAAAGCAGGTCACGTTCTGCAAATACAGAATATCCTATATTGAGCTCACCAGGAGGCTTGGATTAGGAAATTGTAGGTGTAAGGCTGGTCATACAGATTAATATAGAAGTTAAGGACCTAAATTGTAGAGTTATGGAATATGAATTTATTGGAAAATAAGTGAGGAGGCATTGAAGGTGGCTGAACAAAGTGCTGACATCATCATTTAGGTAAATGAGTCAGAGAGTAACAATCAGGATATGCTAAAATATTTTAATTATGGAGAGACAAACATTTAAATATGCTAGAGCACTAGTAAGGGTAATTCACTATGAAAGTATGATTAAGTATGCCTGCCTGACAATTTCCTTATCTAGTCCTTAAAATGTTTCATATATTAATACACTATAATCCCACACATACATATGTATGTATAGGTACACAATAGTTCTGTACCCATTCATTAACCCTTTTTATTCCACCATATCTTTCCCAGCCTCTAGTAAAAATCATTCTGTTCACTACCTCATGAGATCCCACATATGGGTCAGAACACACAACAGTTGTCTCTCTGTACCTGGCTTATTTCACATAGCGTAGTGTCCTTCAGCTCCATTTATGCTGTAGCTAATGACAGGATTTTATTTCTCATAGCAGAATAATATTCCATTGTGTATATATCACTTTCTTTTTACCTACTCTCTACTGATGGACACTAGGTTGATTACATATCTAGGTTATTGTAAATAATGCTTTAATAAATATGGAGTGTAGCTAGTTCTTCAGTATACTGATTTCCTTTTTTTTTTTAGTAATTGCACATTGTATGCCTGTATCAAAATATTACAAGTAACCCCTATGTATGTACAACTATTATATATTCATAAAAATTCCTATGTTTCATCTGTCTTTCTTTCTGGCTCTCTAACTTTCTGACTTTAATTCTTACTTTCAAAACTTCTTTCTTTCTTTTTCTTTCTTCCTTTTTTCTTTTTTCTTTTTTTTTTTTTTTGGTCAAACTCATTGTCATTCATAGTTGTTGTAATCGGCGTCCTTTGTAAAAAATTCCATACCCACCTTTTCCATCTTTGGCAGTAAGTTGTGAGGCACTAACTAGAATGTCTTGAAGCTCATTAGTGCTCAGTAATAGCCTGTTCTATTAAGCTGAAGGTCAGCTATGAGAAAGAGTGACAACAAAGATAACTAGTGCTTAAAAGAAATCAGCCTAGAAATAATAAAAGTCCTACTCAAATATCATTGCTCCATTGTACATAAATAGTTCTTACCCAGGACAATCAAATTTCATCCTCATCTGTTGACATCATTCCTTCCAAATCATTCCCGTACCTACCAATGAGAGAATGGTTATTTATCTGCTTGATTCATTGGTGCAAATGTCTCTTAGGCCGTGCAGAGGGTAGACTGAGCTATGTGGTTTCAGAGATTGGTTGAAAATATAACTTAGTGCATGCATTAGAAAAAGAAAATCAGAGCATTAAACCACTTGTTTTACCATCTCTGATCCCCCTGAGGCTCCGTGACATTTGGTGCATTTATCTTCCTTGTTAAAAGCAGATTCTCTAACTCCTTGGAGCAGGTGGAGGAAAGATGTAGCAGAATGTTTACAATAAGGCAAATAAATCTGTTACATGTGTGTATGTCTCAGGAAAGGGAAGGTCATTGTTGAAACTTCAGTTTACTTCCTCAATTTTCAGTTAAATCTTTCTCCAGTGTTCTGCAAATTAAATATCTCAGAGGACTCTTTATAAAAGAAACTTGTAGAAAGCAGAAGCAAGATACAGGGGAAACAGAAAACTGTAATGAGCTAGCCAAGAATACAATCCTTTACAAAATAAAGGCATCAAGCACATTGCTTTATAGAGATTTCATTCCTTAAGTTTTCAGTTTATGCTTGTTTGCATTTTAGTTTTATAAGTATTATTGTAAATTCTTACACTTTGTGGGATTGGTTAGTACTAGGAAAAATCAATGGTAGATATATTTCCTCTTCTCAGAAATGCATTGGATCAGTGAGTGACAAGTAACTTTCGTGTTTCAAATTTAAAGATGTATTTTTTTTCTTTTTTTAAAGAGAATTCTGTATATCCCTATCATAAAAAATGGTAAAGAAATCTTAACTGGGCCATGCTTCAGCTTCTTTAAGAGTCGAAATGCTTATGATTACTTGTTTTTCTCTGTCTCCTCCTACTTAAATAACTACACTCTTCCTGAAGGCCTTCAGTTTCCACTGCATTCTCCCTCACTTGCTTTCTGCTTATATGACCGTGTTACAAACCAAGAGACAATCTATCTCTTCCATATAACCCTCACCCACTGTTTGTTTATTTACTCACTTTCAACCTCTTAAAGTAATCCTCACAACTTCCTCAAATCTGATTCTTTCTTTACTCTTCCCCTGTTAAACTGATTTATGTCATCAACCATTTTTTATCATGTATATGCTATCTGGCGGTCATTCTTTGCTGGAATCTAAGGAACATCAAATAAGCATGGGATAATTATTGACCACAAGAAAGATGTGGACATACAAACAGAAAATTTCAATACAATTAGATAAAACTATAGAACAGTGGTTTTCAACCTTGGAAGTTTTTAAAGACCCCAGTGCACAGGCATCAACCCAGCCCAATTAACACAGATTTTTTTTAGTATGAAGGCCAAAGATTCTTAGACGATTCCAATGTACATGCAAGGCTGAGAACCACTGCTGTATAAACATGCATAGGAAGCTAAAGGAACACAGGAGAGGTCATTACAACTCAACGAGGCTGAGTTAGGGCATTGCAACTCATCCCAGAAGAGGTGGTTCCTGCACAAAAGTTTGGAGAATGAGTTGGTCAGTTAAATGCTTGGGAGAAGGACCTTTAGAATAAAAGCTTGAGCAACTACACATTGATTTATAACCTCCATGTGCTTTTTGGGAATTATGTCAGTCACACTAGACAATAATTTCTGAGGCAGGAGCATGGAGGAATGTGAGGCTTGAGAAAATGACAGACTTTTATGAAAGGCGTCTGTGGAGCTGGGACACTGAATTAGAACCCTACCTCCCCACAAATCTAGAATAATGATTCAAAAGCCTTTAATATATTCACTAAAAAATGAGGATGAGCTGTCCTGGTTCTCCTTGACATTTTCTTACTGACTTTTCAACATCCCATACCTCATGATTTCCTTTCTGTTCTGGGAAATCTAAGCCCTAACATTTACAAGTCACTCTCAACATCAGACTTCTTACAGACTTATATGGGAATCTCTTCCCCACTATTGCTTCCTGAAAAAGTCTTATTAAAGGCATGAATGGGACACTATTTTTAAATTCCCTGTTGTTCAGAAATTTTCATATCTAATCTTTACAAATTTGGTGCATGTTTCCAAACTGGGGTTTTGAAGTTTCTTAATCTACTTCAAATGAAACAAAATATTTAAATAGCACCATATAGATAAGCAAAGAACCAAACAAACTTTCTTGTACATTGTTAATTAATATCACTTCAAATGGGATGAAGAATCATTTTTTTGACTAGCGAGGTAAGTTTCTTCACTTGATTTTTACTTTAAATAACAAAATTTAAGACATTAATTAGTAAGTGGAATAAAGATTGTTGTAGTCATGAAGTGTTTGACTCAGTCACAAAATGATCCATTGAAATTCAGCTTCTCTATATTTGAGTCATTAAACATCTCAGCAAACTACAGAGAAGACTATAGGTGAAAAAAATTTAACATGTCACATACTTTTCTGCTACAAGAAAATGTAATATGGGAATACATTGTTCTGGTTTACCACATCCTAACATGAAATTAGTGTACATAAGAATAAAAACTAAAAGGGTTGGAATCCAATTTTACAGCGTGTTTCTTGAGTTACTAATAGTACTTCTGGTATAGGCTACTCCATCCCAAGGTCTGTTGAATTCCTGCGGTCAAGGAACATTCAACATTTCAGGAATCTTGATGAGTAGAAATCTGTTAGGAAGGAGAGGACCCAGGTTGCTGAAAACCATCCCTATGAGTGACCACCATGAGACCTTGAACAAGTAAAGTGTGATTGTGGATTTTACAAGGTCAGTGTCTTCATTCTCAGATAGGAGCATTGGCATTTTTAAGGCATTCTGAATGTGAATTTATTCACTAAACAAGCACTCACTAGCCTTTTCTCTATTATCAGCCACATACAAGACACTGGGGATACAGGAATAAGAAAATGAAGAACAATAATCATTCACACAATTAATGTAATATCACCTGCTATTACAGTTGAGAGTAACTCCATTCATTCATTCACCTTTTACTCACAAGTTCCCACTTTGGCCATGCCCTGTCTTAGACACAGATACTACAAAGACAAGACAAGATCTGGTCCCCACTCTGAAAAATTATATGATCTAATAAAAGGCTTCCAGGCACTGAATATCCTGAGATACCCTCAGAATCATTAAATAGTAATCTTTAGACTTTTATTTGAGCTAGCTATATTTAAAAAAAATAACAAATAAATCTTTCCTAATGATTCTAAGTTGCTAACCAGAAAATTGTTCTCTTGTCTAACAATAGAAGACAGTGCTAAATGCTATACTCTTATTGAACTTTGACATTTGGAAAACATTTACCCTCATATACATGGGCATTTGTCTATTTTATTACTCCTGAAAAATGCTGCAGAGTGACCATTTTCCTGAGTGACAATATAAAATCAAATACATTAAAACATAAAAGATCATTTTTATGTAATTTAATTTTGACACTTTATAGTTTAAGAGTATTTTTGAACATTCCAATTGTTGGTTTTTTTAATGTAGAGCCTATTGATGGCATTTACTAAAGAGATAGTCATGGCAATCCACACAAAACGATGTGACACAGTTGAGACTCTTTAGCTGCTTTTACTCTGGCATATACATATGGTATTATGCTTGTAGTACATTGAATTGTCTTGGCAAGAGTTATTTTCCCATTTTTGGACAATCACACTGGAAAAACTGCCCAAAACATGCAGCATCTCTCCCGGCATCAAAACGCAATCATTGCCCATCTATTCATAGAGATTCTTCTTTTTTCCCTGTATCAACAATTTGCCAATATGGCCCCTCAAGATAAGCAATTTACTAAGAGGGCCAGAATGAGATCTTGAAAGAATCAGCTCTATTTTGATGTACTGAGTTACTGGTGTTGTTGACATTTTTGTGTAATTTCTTAGATATCTGTCATCATAATGCTGTGGTAACAATAACATTATTCTTCCTAATTTTAACTGGTAGA
This sequence comes from Cephalopachus bancanus, assembly GCA_027257055.1. NCBI lineage: Eukaryota > Metazoa > Chordata > Mammalia > Primates > Tarsiidae > Cephalopachus > Cephalopachus bancanus. Next base: position 212,782 of record JAPVLO010000445.1, on the reverse strand, counting down.
AAGGTGAGAAAGGATATATAAAATAGGTACATTCCCATCCATGTATGTCAATGATATTAAGGTCTAGATGAATTTTCTTAAAAGTTGAAAATTAAGAAATTTAAAACTATTCTTTCAAGTGTGCTGAGAAAAAAATCCACAATAGTGTTAACCCAGGTGCCATTTGAAACAGTCTGAATCATGTTCTTAAGAGTTAAAATAAAAACAAAGTGACCTCACTGGAGTTTAATCCCATCCTTAGATTGCTGGATGCTATATTAATTTTTTCACCAGTTCAGCTGTTCCGATATAACAAATTGGCTTTATCTCCAGTGGTTAGCTTCTTCCTCTAATGCAGACAACTTAATGGATTTTAGTTCTAAATAGAGTATGGTTTGTTTTTGAGTATTAATTTCAACTTTAGTTATTGTGCAAATTATGCCCTAGCTTAAAATTGAACCACATTGACCACTAAAACAGAAGTCTAATATATGACCCAAATTAACGAATTTTGCCCAGACAGCAAAGTTAAGTTGGCTTGATTTTCCATTTTTATACGCATCTCACAAAGCAAGTTCTCCATCTAGTGGTTGGGAAACTCACAGTAAAATCTTACCTTGTTACTTTCACTATATATGTATATATCTTTTAAAGCATAGACAAATCACATGTATACGACAATTGAGTTTTTATTCTTTACATTATGTGGGGGGACAAAACCAGGGCTCTGTTTTATCAGTTTTATATGAACTTGGAACCTTCAATATGTCAAGAGAATTCTTTAATTGCTTGAAATAAGTATGAGGAAGAATATTGTATATACAAGGATTTCTGCAAAGTATAAAGCAACATAAAGGTAATACTGTAGATTGTTACTAGTAAGTATTTAAGTACTTTTTTTAAATTATGAGATCAGATCAGGTAACAAGATATTATTCCCGGATTATAGTAGATCTCTCTTGAAATCTAGGTTCTTGCTTATGTTTCTGATCAACTATTTGTTGGCTTACTGGGTGTGTGATACTTTCTTTTTTTTTTTAAATATGTGGGGTTAAATTCAGGGTTAGGCATACAAACATTGATTTTGCAGGTACCCTTGTTGATGAGGTGTGCCCCCCAACCTGGCAGTTTCCCACTACTGCCAATCCCATCCCCTCCCCTCTGGCAATTTCCCGCTACTACCAATCCCTTTCTTATAGTATTATGATAATTGTTCAAGGTCCACTTATGAGTGTGATACTTTCTACCAGGATCTACAGTATGAGAAAGAGTGCATACTTTTTCCTTTATCTGCACCATCTTTTTTTTTTTTTTGAGTCAGGTTCTCACTCTGTTATCCAGGCTGGAGTGCAGTGGTGTAATCATTGCTCATTTTAGCCTCCAGCTTCCGGGCTCAAGTAATCCTCCTGATCAACCTCCTGAGTAACTGGAATGACAGGAGCATGCCACCACAACAGGATTATTTGTTTGTTTGTTTGTTTGTTTATTTTTGTAGAGCCAAGTTCTGGCTGTGTCGCCCAGGCTGGTCTTGAACTCCTGGCCTTAAGCAATTCTCTCTCTTCTGCCTTCCAAAGTGCTTGGATTGCAGACATGAGCCACCATCCCTGACCTCTCTGTATCATTATCAATGAAATGCTTCCTTCCATTTCATCCTACTATTTCAGTTCTTATTTTTCTACTAACAGGCATATCTTTAGAATAGTTCTCAGAAAAAAAAATAACCTAATCTCATCAGTAAAAATATAAAAGACTATTAAAGATCATAAGAGAATATTCTGTTTTTTCCATACAAATATGCATGGTTACTATTTTTTTTTTTAAGTTTGAGTCTCAATCTCTCCCCCAGGCTGGTGTGCAGTGGCACACTCACAACCACCCCAGCTATGGTTACTATTTTTATCTGGAAGTTTCTAAAGGGTTTTCCCTTCAGAAAGGAAAGGTTAGTTTTGGTTTGGTAAAACACAGATGTCTCCGTGAATTTAAAAATGTTCCACAACTGCTGAAAATCTCTCCTCATGACACCAGAGGGAAGCATTTTAGAACCAGAAGAATGTTAGGGTGCATATTCTGTTATCTGCCCATTGTACAGGAGAGATATATGGCTCCAACTCAGAACAGTAAAAGGATGAAGTAGAGAGAAAACAGGACTCAGAATGAGACTTGAGTTCAAATACTCCAACTGCTGTATACCAACTGATTCCAGACTAGTGTCTTAAACTTACAGAAACTAAGTTTTCTATCTACAAAATGGGAGTACTATTACCTTCAGGAAAGTATTACTATTAAGATGAACAAGATACTCATATAATGTAAAGTGTTTGTTTATAATAGTTCCCGGCACATAGTAAAATGGAAAAAAAAAACTCATTATCTAATAAGTTAAAATGAAGGACATAGATCTTGAAGGTAAGTCTCAAGCTCAGATTTTTCATTTACCACAGGCCTATACATGAAATCTTCTAAAGATTTAATGAAAAAAATGACAGAATCATGAAGCTGAGTGAAGAAAGTGCTTACAGCAACTGCTGACTTAAAAACTCCATGTCTTTAAAAGTTAAATGATGAGGTACATAAGTAAAATACTTTAGCAATTGAATACTTTTTAGATGACTAAAATATGGCAATATGTGTAACTTTAATTATATCTATATATCTATAAAACTCTAATTGACAGTTCCATACATATGTAGTATTGTTCACATTTCTCTAGAGTATGTGAAAAATGAATCAGAACACCTCCCAAAGCCACACTAGATAAGTTTCCATGTTAAATGAATAGCTTCTTCAGGACAAAAAGTAAAAATGAGAGCTGCTAATTAGCAAATATATAGTGCAGTGAGAGGAGCTATTAAAGAAACACATGAATTTTTTTTTTTTTTCATTTTAGGCTAGCCAAGTTTTTTTCTCCGTAAAGTATTCAACATCATCACGTAATGACCCGTCTCATGTTTCTTTTGGTGAATGGTAAACTGGAAATACATTCTAATACTTATCTTTATTTTACTGACACAATCGCAACTAACAACATTTTATACTAACAAAATTAATTAAAATCGTTTAGTAAAAGTTAAAGACAATTAACAGAGCTCTCTCAAAATACAAATGTTTCCCAATAGATTTCTTTTCTATTGTATTTACTTGACAAACTTCTGTTTTTCATTTCTTTGTGCTCAAAGTAAATAAGCATCTTGCGAATTGAAAGGGATTTTTTTTGGAAATCAAGGCCTACCCTATGTAAATATGGATACATAGTTGTAAAAAACATGCTTTACATTTTATTCTGTGAAAAGATTTCTGAAGTAATTTTATATTTTTTAGTGAATAAAATATGCAGTTCTTAAAAATTGACATCATTTTCATATACACTACTTTAATGTTTAAACTTTGTCTAATTTCTAAGTTCACCACTAAACTGAATGGGGATTCTAACATTTCAAAATAAACTAATATTGTACTTTTTCTTAGCTGAATATTTAGAGCTCTTTTAGTAAGATTATATCTTTTTTAAATAACTAGAATATATTAGAGCTTTGAGTATAAAATGAATAAATTTCACTGTAAGACATTGAAAATTTTCAAGGACCTGTTGCTAATAGTATAATTCATAAACTTATGAAAGCCAATCTCGCCATCTAGTGGTTATTAATGAGAAATATGAATTTAAAAAATTAAAAATACTGTTGGTTCCTATTTTAAGACACTTCAAATAATCTAAACATGTTTAGCTGTGCATATATTTTTAAAACATGCAAAACAATTCAGTAGAGAAAATAATCTTATCAACAAATGGTGGAAAAGCTGCCCACATCAGCTCATATCTCACATTTCATATATGTATATTTACATACACAAATATGTCTATATGTAAATACATGTATCCATATATACCTATCTATATCTATATCATCTATAGCTATATCTATCTCACTGACAAATGTAAAACATAACTTCTAAAAGTTTTTGAGAAAATACAACATAGTTCTAGGAATTTAGGACTAGGCAAACATTTTTACACAGCACCCAAAGGAAAATTTGAAAAACTAGATCTCACCATAATTTAAAAAATCCTTTGGTCTGTGAAAGACAGATTTTTCATCCTGTTAAGAGGATGAAAAGACAAGCTATAGAGTGAGAGAAAGTAACTTCAAAACACATACCTTAAACAGGAGTAAAATTCCGAATATGTAAAAACTCTGGAGCCGGCTCGGTGGCTCAGCCTGTAATCCCGCGCCTTTGGGAGGCTGAGGTGAGTGGATTGCCTGAGCCCGCGGGTTCGAGACCCGCCTGGGCAGCGAGACCTCATCTCTACAATAAATCAAAAAATCAGCCGAGCGTAGTAGTGCATGCCTGTAATTCCGGCTACTTGGAAGGTTGAGGCGGAAGGATCGCCGGAGCCCAGCGGGCGAGGCTGCGGTGCCCAGGAGCAGCCACTGCACTCCAGTCTGGGCTACAGAGTGAGACTCCAACTCAAAAAAAAAAAAAAAAAAAACTCTGAAAATTCAACATAAAAAAGTAAGCAACAATTCAATAGAAAATGAGCAAAATATATTAAAAAAGATACTTAATTGATAAGGATATAGAGATGGCAAATAAACGCAAAAATATGTTAAATATAACAGCCATTAAGAAAATGCAGGCCGGGTTCGGTGTCTCAGCCTGTAATCCCAGCGCTTTGGGAGGCCGAGGTGTGTGGATTGCCTGAGTCCAAGGGTTCGAGACCCTCCTGGGCAACTTGGAGAGATATCAGCTCTACAATTAAAAAAAAAAAAAAATCAGCCAGGTGTGATAGCGCGTGCCTGTAATTCCGGCTACTCGGAAGACTGAGGCAGAAGGATCGCGGAGCCCAGCAGGTCGAGGTTGCAGTGGCCGGGAGCGTGTCACTGCACTCCAGTCTGGGCGACAGAGTGAGACTCAAACTCGAAAGAAAGGAAGGAAGGAAGGAAGGAAGGAAGGAAGGAAGGAAGGAAGGAAGGAAGGAAGGAAGGAAGGAAGGAAGGAAGGAAGGAAGGAAGGAAGGAAGGAAAGAAAATGCAAACTAGAGCTTCAGTGAGGTGTTATTTGCATTTATCGGGAGGGTTAAAATTAAAATAATGACAACATATATGCTGATGAGGATGTGAAAAAATTGACTCACTCACGCATCGCTGGTGCAAATATCATTCTGATAAAGAGTTGGCAATTTCTTATAAATCTAAATATGTAACTCCCACACAACTCAGCAGTTGCTCTCTAAGATATTTACCCCCCAATAATGTAAATGCATTTTCACATAAAAAAATATTTGCACATGTTTGTAGCAACTTTATTCCTGATGATCAAAAAATGGAAACAAGCCGGGCTCGGTGGCTCAGCCTGTAATCCCGCGCCTTTGGGAGGCTGAGGTGAGTGGATTGCCTGAGCCCGTGGGTTCGAGACCAGCCTGGGCAGGGAGACCTCATCTCTACAATAAATCAAAAAATCAGCCGGGCGTGGTAGCACACGCCTGGAATTCCGGCTACTCGGAAGGTTGAGGCGGAAGGATCGCAGGAGCCCAGCAGGTCGAAGCTGCGGTGGCCGGGAGCGGCCACTGCACTCCAGTGTGGGCGACAGAGTGAGATTCCAACTCAAAAAAAAAAAAAAAAAGGAAACATCTCAATGTAGAATGGTTATGTAAACATTCATACCATAGAATACAGTTTAGAAATTTTTTTGAACTACTTATATATATAACAACTTGAATAAATCTCTAGTGAATTGTGCTAAGTGAAAGAAGGTTGTTTTAAAGGTTATACATTCTTTCATTTATATAACATTTTGAAATGACAAAATTATAGAATATAACAATCAACAGATTAGTGGTGGTCAAGAGTTTAAGAGTGGATGAAGTGTTGGGAAATGGAGGTGGGTGTGGCCGTAAAAAAAAAGCAAACCACATACAGAATCCTTGTGGGAGGTTAATTGTTCCGTTCCTTCGACTGTTGTGGTGGATGAAAAAACGTATAAACCTACACATGTGATAAATTGCATGAAAAGATACAAGGAGACTTCAAAAAGTTCATGGAAAATTGAATTAAAGGATAACAATAAAAATATAAATTTTATTTCTCATCATAGGTTCCATCAAGTTCAAAACACCTTTGTAAGCTACGATGCCAGTCAATCCCTAAATAACTGAAGTTAATTATGTCGTTGCATTCTTTTTTACATTATTAGTTGAAGAAAAACAAGTGCTCTTTAAATATATTTTTTAAGATTAGGAAACAACAAAAAGTCAGAATGAGTGAGATCCGGACTCTAAGGTGGATGCCTAGTGATTTCTCACTGAAATGCTCACAAATTTTCACTTGTTTGAAGAGACGAATGAACAGAAACATTGTTGTGGTGGAGAAAGACACTCTGGTGAAGCTTTCCTGCAAGTTTTTCTGCTACAACTTTGGCTGACTTAAAACACTTAAAACAGAAGATGTTAGTGTTCTTTGGCCCTTAAAAATTTAACAAGCTGTATGACCCTACCATCCCTAAAGACTGTTGCCACAACCTTTGCTCTTGATCAGTCTGCTTTTGCTATGACTAGACCACCTTTGCCTTTGATAGTCATTGCTTTGGTTGTGTTTTGTCTTCTGGATGGTATTGGTCAAACCATATTTTATCTCTCACTACAGTTCTTTGAGGAATTTTTTCAAGATCTTGATCCCACTTGTTCACACTATCCATTGAAAGCTCTGCTCTTGTGTACAACTGATCTCAGCACTGCGGTGTTGGCACTCATCAAAAGGTAAGTTAACTCAACTTTAAATTTTCAGTCAGAATAGCATAAGCTGAACCAACTGAGATGTCTATAAGGTTGGTGATTGTGCTGTTAATCATTGGTTCTCTTCAATTAGGGCACAAATAAGGTTAGATTTTTCCTCACAAATTGATCTGCAATTGCAGGCTTAATCTTTAACATCATCATGTCCCTTCTTAAAATGAGTTATCCATTTACAAAATGCTGATTTCTTTGGAGTATTGTATACCTATAAACATTTCATAAAGCATCAGCAATTTTACTGTTCTTTCACCCAATAAATTTCATCCAATAAACAAACATAAATTTGATGTTTGTTCTTGCTTCAATTTTATCAGAATTGATGTTGTTCTGATAAGATCTCTTTTCAAACTGATGTCTTTTCCTTCCTGGTGTCTTAAACTAGCTCCTGTTCATAAATATTATAACAACTTAGTACAAATTTATTTTGGTGAAAAAAAAAGTTTAAATTCACATTTAAAATACACGTTTCACATGCAAAATACACATTTTCCATGAACTTTCTTGAAGACCCTGTGTACATCCCCAACTCTCAACATCCTCCAAACACACACACAAGGACTGGTAAAATTGGGAAAGTCTGAATAAGATCTGTGTATTGTCTCCATGTTAACACAGTGATTGTTATATTTTACTATAATTTTACAAGATATTGTATTATCACGGGAGAAGTTGCATTAGGAATGCACAGAATCTTTCTGTGTTATTTCTTACAACTGCATGTGAATATGAAATTATTTCAAAATAAAATATTTATTTGAAAAAAAAAAAACAGGTGACTCTACCACTAAGTTGCTACACGGTACAGATACGATTAAAAAGGTTAGGAGAAAGTAGAGTTAATTCCTATTTTAAAACAATTTTACTATTTTAAGACATTTTTACTATTTTAAGACATATTTACTTGTACATATATTTATCATTTACAATTGAAAATCTTCTCTATAAATGAGAGCTGGAATGTACACTTAAATTTTGTAGCTACTTTTTCTTTGCACCTTTAAGAATTGAGTTAAAGGAAAGATAAATCAATGAGCATATAAAGAACTATCAACATCAACATTGCAAGAAAAGCATAGGTAGAAGACATTTTCTATACTGTTTTATGCAAATGATTTCTCAAATAAATTATAATTATGAAGTTTCATTGGTACAAAATTATTCTCTTTCTCTTGTGTATGTGATTAATAACTGGCAAAAGTAGAAATTGGTTGACTTCACTTTTAAAAATATCCAAATGATAATTTTTTCTAATATCAGAAATACAGTGTATTTTTCTTAATTTGAGTTATGTTTTCTTCCCATGGTAAAAATATTGTACTCAAGTTTTCTTACTTGAAGAAACATTTACCAGAGTAAATACACTAAGAGAAGTGCAGGATTAGAGCTTTTATTTACTGAATAAATAATATATAACAATACATTTATTATTAACATATTATAATGTATAATGTATGTTATTGTTGAATAATCTTTTTAGAGAATGAGATTTCAGAAATATAGAGTGTGGACCTTTCGTTTCATGAATAAAAGAAGAAGTAGAAGTAAACATGGAAAGAACTCGATTAAAAATTAAGATTTGGAGTCTAATTAGGTTTTAAAAGTGCTGTATTGGGCAAATCACTTAACCATCCTCGGCACCACTTTCACATTTGTTACCAAACGGAAAGGACTATGTGATTAATTATGCACTTTGCAGCTTGGGTATTACATAAAACTGAGCCAGGAAATTAACCAACTTGTAGAGCTTTATGTTAAAGGTTTAATTCAAGGTACTTAGTGTTAATGCTGTTGCTGTGTCACCAATGACTATAAATGTATTTTCACGAAAATGAGAAAAAAATTAGACTCAGAGGATTAAGTATTTATGTTTTCAGTCAGGCATGGTGGCATGCCTGTAGTCCTAGCTACTCAAATCTCTTGAGGCCAAGAGTTCAAGTCTATACTATGCCATTATTGTGCCTGTGAATAGCTACTGCACTTCAGCCTGGGCAACATAGTAAGATTCATCTCTAAAATAAATAAATAAACAAATAAATAAAATTTTAATATATATGTTTCTTCCAAGTTTCATCTAAAGATTCTATTTAAGTACATTTTAAATAGAACAAATCATTATTTTGACTGTTAGTCACTAAATCCATCATAGCACATTAGAATATTTTTAAGTGTACTTGTTAGTACATAACTAATGAAAAGGAAGATAAAGATCCTTCCATTTAGAGAAGGGGGTATTTTTGGAGAGTGACAGATGGCTCAGATGTCCTTGTGTTGGAATGATGGGATAACCAGGCTAATTACCCATGAAATGAAATGTGGACATCTGAGATGAGCTCTATGGCTGGTGAGAGCTATTTCCATGATCTAACAAATTAGGGCTGAAAGAGAGAGTATCCAAGAGGAGGAGTCAGTGGCAAGTTAACTGGGAGTTTCCACAGTAATAACAATTTGAAGACAGCTTTCAAAGGATACAAGCTACCAGTGAGAAAAAATATGGAAATGTGAACACACATTGAGAATTCCCAGAGATCATTTGGGAGTAAACTAAAGTGAATTTTAGATGGAAACTATCATGCTGATATACATGTGAACAGCACACTGACACCAAGAAAAGGGGATAGATATATTTGCTTCTAGCCTCTGACTCTGCTGAGATAAGTTTTATTTCAGTATTTAGATCCTCAATGGAATTGTAAGCAATTTTGCTTGATTGCAAATTTATGAATACTTTAAATTGCATGGTGGGGATGGGATATCTTTGTTATTTGAAATATTTGCTGTTCTGCTTGGAGATGAATCTTACTCCACCTCTAGTGAGTATGGTGCTACTGACCCACTTTTTGTATTAGTTTAATTAATTCCTGGTTTTTTGTTATATATCAGTTTATAGTTCTTGTTTGCACTCTATTTAACTGTCTATAACATATGTTCTCTTTATGTATTTATCTATTGAAAATCATCCTAAATTCTTTCTAGACAAAGGGTGAGATAAACAAATAATTTAACCAACATTCACACTTTTGGAGAGCTCATTGCTATGAATAGCCATTGTATTGCTTGATTATGTTGATACTACCATTACTAGAAAGAAGAGTTTTTACCAAGCACCCTCATAAAGTAAAATCTGGTAACAATCTTAGCTAATTATAATTTTACTTGGGCACTACCATCCTATGTAGATCAGATAGTCACAGGCTACTACTGTTTAGTATAGGCTCTCCAATTTTCTGGACCTATCTGGTGGCTTCCCTTCTCAAAGAACATAATTTATGTGTCAGGGAATCAAGAAATGAAAACCAAATAAAATCCCAAAGACTGTCTTAAGTTTACTCTTACATTGATATTTATATTAATAATAGCGATAACACTTTGATGATTTACATTAACACATTTGTATTATTAACAGTGAGAGCTAGTATTTTGATTGTTACAGTACTTTACTACATTCAACCCATGCATTACATTAGCAAAAGGGACATAGTGTTTACAACAATAATCCAGATACATGTATTGCCATTATGGAGTTTTTGTCACTTAGCAAAAATAAGACGATGGGTAATTCCAGTGCAGAATGAGAGATAAGATCAAGAAAATAGGCTGGGTATATTTTTCTATTGACCATGTGGTACTTTCCACTGTCTTCTGTATTCGTGAAATAATAAGTAGATGACATTATGAAAGAGCAGAGAAAGTGCTATTAGCAAACCAAAGGTTCTGAGGAATTCCTAATAACAAAAGTATATAAGAAAAAGTGACAGAAGAAACCACAGTCCAGAATGCATGGAAGAAGACAGCTGCAAAAGTGGATATGGTTCTATAAAATCCCAAGCACAGAATCAGTAGTTGTAAGGACCAGGAAAAGGCCCTTGAGCACCAAGAAATTAAGTAGAGAACTGCAACTGGATCATGTGAGTCATGAAACCCTTTTTCTTGAGATCATTTGTGCTGAGGAATGACTTTGTGACATGGTGTTTACCCAGTGATGGAAACACTGAGCATGTGCTTGAGGGTTGGAGAGGATGGCAGTGCTTCCAGAGCCACTAAAACATGACTGCAATGGAAAGGTCAGTACACAAAACTTAATTCAGTGGTGTGCCGAAAATGTGAGTCATGGGGTTCTTTCCAAAAGAAGGAGACAGAAAAGCATTAGGCCACTTGGAAGATGGATTCAGAAAGTCTAACATCCATGGAGTAAAGAACAAAAATAGAAAGTTGGAAATATTAAAAGAAAACTCTCTAGAGCTGAAGACAGATATGTATGTATATTCTATCAACTTAATGTCTAACAAGATGAATTTTAGTAATAAATTAAAAGCTGGATAAATCATCTTAAAAGTATGGAGAAAATGTTGAAAATTACAAAGAAGTGAAATTAAGAAGTGAACGATTATTTACAAAAGAATGAAAATCAGATTTATGCACAATTACTCAGTAGAAGGCTAAAAAATGGAGTAATTATATCTGAAATTATGAGAGTAAATAATTTTAACTTAATTCTATACTCAATCAAACTAAAATTTAATGGTAAATCTAAAAATGGTCTCACACACTGCTCAGAGTATTTTCCAGGTATTTCAATGCCTCTCCTTACAGAATGGCAGTTTTAGAATTTTTTTTTAATACACAGTGTACCCATTTCCTCTACTGCTCCACCTTACTGCTGCTGTACTGATGGCTGTCTCCATGGGTTTCATTGAAAAAAATAGAAGTAGTCAAATGGAATTTCCTTACCTTCCTAGAACTCAGTCTACCGTCTTTTCTACACATGTAACCCTTGTCTTAAATACAAAATTCTTGCTCTCTCAAAGGCTGCAAGCACTTTTTTTATGTCCCATATCTCTATTCCTCTTGTTATCCCAAGAACAAAGTTCTTGTCATTATTCCTTCTCTCTTCTGCAACATCATTACATCCCTTTCTACTGGATGGTTCCACTGGAATGTGTTCCAATGCCTCCCAACACGTTGTAGCTACCACCTTACTTCCTGTTTCTCTTTATAGCATGTGTTGTTTATGGTCATTGTGTCCTTTCTTGCCTTCAATTCACTCTATCTCCTACTGCAATGAATCTCCCTTCCAACCCACCATGATAATGGTCTTTTGACCAGGCTTGGTGGCTCAACCTTTAATTCCAGCACTTTGGGAGGCCAAGGTGAGTGAACTCCCTGAGCCCACGGGTTTGAGACCCGCCCAGGCAACTTGACGAGACCTCATCTCTACAATAAATCAAATATTAGCCGGGCATGGTAGTGCACACCTGTAGTTCCGGCTACTTGGAAGGCTGAGGCGGAAGGATCACTGAAGCCCAGCAAGTCGAGCCTGCGGTGGCCAGGAGCATGCCACTGCACTCCAGTCTAGGCGACAGAGTGAGACTCCAACTCAAAAAAAAAGAAAGAAAGAAAAGAAAATGGCCCTTTTTTTTCCAGTTCTCTAAGAATGAAGGTCATGAAGGTCTTTTTCTCATCTTGATTTCTGTGTCACTTTCCTGGCTCTTGATGTATCCTTGGCTCACCTGTCTGGTCCTTTTTCTGGTTTCCCTCTTCGGCTCATTCTTTAAGTGGTTGAATTCAAAAGCTTAGCCCCAGTCTTCCTTTTTCTTCTACATTATACTATCTGCCTGCAAAGTGTTTTCACCAGATATTCCCTATGTAGTAACTTTTTATTATTTAATTATGAAAGAAAATGTCTCCTATTCAAAAAGACCTTTCAACTTCTCTCATATCTCTCAATATCTCTCATATCACACAGTTTCATTTTGTTCCCAACAGTTAGTTAGCCCTATCAGACATATCAAATTACTGTGTTCTCCATCCTTCTTGAATGTAAACTTGGTAAGCATGCGTGAAAGAAATGACCTTATTTCTACTGTTCACCACCAAATCTGAAGTAAAATGACAGAGTCTGGAGATAGTAAGCTTCCAATCTGTGAATGAACGGTAAAATGCATTGACAGATAAAGAATTTATAAGGATTACTTTTAATTTTTCAAAAAAAAAAAAGAAAATACAGGCAAGATGACAATGAAACAGGTGAAAATGTGAGAGTCTCTGCATGAGTGTGTGCCCATAAGGACGAATCTGCCTGTGTGGGTGTGTGCAAGTGGGTGAGTATGTGGGACTGAGGGGAGACAAGGGATTAAGCGCCTGCAACCCCACTGCAGAAGCAGTTCCAACTTACCAGTGCTTCAAATTAGGTGCCAGAACCCAGGAACATCCACCATTCTCAAGGCACCTCTTGAGAGAAGACAGCAGAGATCAGTACCTAAAGGCAGCGAGTGAGAAATGTCAGACTACCTAGCAGGGAAGACCGATTAGAATAGCAGCAGATTTAGCTACAGAAACACTACAGGCTAGATGAGACTGGAGTCCAATCTTCAAAATTCTCAAGGATAAACAATTCCAACCACGAATTACCTACCCAGCTAAACAAAGCTTCACCAGTGATGAAGATTTAAACCTTCTCAAATATTAAATCCCTAAGTGTTTATGCTGCCTCCATACCAGCTTTACAATAGATGCTTAAGATGATATTAAACAAAGAAGAAAGAAAAAAAAAGAATGACCATGCTCTTCCCAAGAATGCAGGAAAACAGAGAATCAACACAACATGCATCGTGACAAAAAAGTGAAAACACACATATCAACCCCCAAATCAAAAGAAAACCAACAAACAGCAACAACAAAAACAATCACAAATAACTTTATAAGAGTCTCATGACAGGGACAAAATCTCACATCTCAATAATCAGCCTGGCCAGGCTCGGTGGCTCAGCCTGTAATCCCATGCCTTTGGGAGGCTGAGGTGAGTGGATTGCCTGAGCCCGCGGGTTCGAGACCCGCCTGGGCAGTGAGACCTCATCTCTACAATAAATCACAAAATCAGCTGGGCATGGTAGCGCATGCCTGTAATTCCAGCTACTTGGAAGGTTGAGGCGGAAGGATCGCCAGAGCCCAGCAGGTGAGGCTGCGGTGGCCGGGAGCGGCCACTGCACTCCAGTCTGGGCGACAGAGTGAGACTCCAACTCAAAAAAAATAATAATAATCAGCCTGTAGGTGAAGGGACAAGGTCTCACATCTCAATAATCAGCCTGTAGGTGAATGGACCAAATGCACCACTGAAAAAAATAGAATAGAATAGAAAACTGGATTAAAAAAGGCACAACACCACAATTTTGTGCCTCCAGGAAACATCTCAATACAAAGGAATATCACAGACTCAAAGTTAGAGGACAGAAACAAATTGTCAGGCAAACAGAATATAAAAGAAGGTAGGAATTGTGATCTTAAAAAAAAATTTGTATAAATTTTATTTTAAAGATATGAGGTACAATTCAAGATTAGATATACAAGTGGACATAGTACAGGTAAAGTTTGGGCCTCCCTTTGGTCCCTACTTTGCCTGGTTTGAGATCAGGTACCCTTATTGATGTGTCCCCACTCCACCTGGGCAGTATCCCACTACTACCAATACCTTTCTTAGAATATTATGGCAAGTAAATGTTCAGGATCTGCTTATGAGTGAAAACATATGGAACTCTGGTCTTTGTTTCTGTGATAGATCATTTAGTATGATAGACTCTAAATTCATCCAAGTTGCTGTGAAATCCATATGTCTGTCCTTCTTTATGACTGCATAATATTCAATAACATATATATATCACATTTTTTTAATATAGCCCAATTTTGATGAATAACACAATTGGTTCTATGTTTTTGCTATTGTGAATAATTCTGCAATAAACATGTGTGTGCAGGTATCTTTTTTGTAGAATGATTTGAGTTCCTCTGGGCATATTCCCAGTAGTTGGATTGATGGGTCATATGGAAGGTCAATTTCTAGTTCTTATAGAAATCACCACACTGTTTCCTACAGGGGTTGACCTAATTTGCATTCCCACCAGCAGTGTAGAAGCATTCCCTTTTCTCCACATCCTCACCAGTATCTGTTGAGGTTTGTTTTATTAATGAAGATCATTGTTACTGGGGTTAGATGGTCTCTCAATGTGGTTTTGATTTGCATTTGTCTGATGATTACTGACACTGAGCACTTTTTTATGTGCCTGGTGGCTGCCCATATATCTTCTTTTGAGAAGTGTCTATTCATGTCTTTTGCCCACTTTTTAATTGGACTGTTTGGGGTTTTTTTCCTTTCAGCACCTTTTAGTTCCTTGTAGATACTGGATGTTAGGCCTTTGTCAGATATACAGATGGCAAATATTTTTCCTATTTTGTGGACTGTCTACCCACTCTCTTGATGGTTTCTTTTGCTTTGCAGAAGTTTTTCAGTTTAATGAGGTCCCACTTGTCTATCATCTCTTATGGCATGGACACCTGGGGTTTTGATCAGGAATTGGTTGCCTACTCTGATTTCTGTAAGGATGTCTCCTGCATTTTCTAAGATTCTTACAGTTTGAGGATTTACATTTAGGTCTTTGATCCATTTAGAGTTGATTTTTGTATATGATGCTAGGTAGGTAGGGGTTCTGTTCCAATCTACATGTGGTCAGCCAGTTTTCCCAGCACCATTTACTGAATAGATTCTCCTCTCCCCAGTGGTTGCTGGTAGAGGCTTTGTTGATGATGTGCTGATTGAGAAACTGAGGTTTTGTTTCTGGAATTTCAGTCCTCCTTCCAGAAATATTCCTGCAGAAACTCAAATAACTCTATGAAAAAGATACCTGCACACACATGTTTATTGCAACACTATTCACAATAGCAAAAACATGGAACCAACTGTGTTGCCCATCAGAAGGGGACTAGATTTTTAAAATGTATATATAAATGATGGAATATTAAGCAGCCATAAAGAAAAACAAAATTATGGACTTTCCAGCAATGTGGATGGATTTAGAGTCTACAATACTCAGTGATCTATGATAGAAATAAAGATCTGAGTACTACATGTACTCACTCATAAATGGACCCTGAACATACATCATAATACTATAAGAAATGGATTGGTAGTAGTGGGACACTGCCGGGGAGGAACAGCACATAACATCAATAAGGGTACCCAATCTCAAACCAGGTGACGTGAGGACCAAGAGAAGGCCCAAACTTTACCTGTATGATAACCATTTATGTACCTAATCTTGAATTGTACCCAACATGTTTAAAATAAAACCATAGAGAAAAAAAGAGAAAAGACAAACATCTTAGTGAGAAAAGTGGAAAGCAATCCCAATTTTAAAATGCAAGTGACATTTAAACACATGAAAATATTATCAGCTTTGTTAGTAATCAGATAATACAAATTAGATCTATATTTATTATATAGAATATTTTAAAAATATTAACAATAGCAACATATAGGCATTGGAGAAGGAATTTTGACAGTATCCTCTGGAAAGCTATAATGACTCCAACATGTGCAGAGATTTAAGTACAAAGACACTCACTGCAGAGGAAAAAGGGAAAAAACATAAAAATGCATTAATAAAAACAGGCAGACTTCCCTCTCTCTCTGTCTCCTCCCTCCTTTTCTCTACCCTCTCCACACTTTCTCATTCTCTCTGTCTTCCCCCCTCTCTTTTTCTCCTTGCTCTCTCCTCTCTCCCTCCCTCTCTCTCACTCTCTCTCTCTCTCTCTCTCACCCTTTTTCTCTCCCCCCTCACTCTCTCTCCCCTTTCCACCCTCTCTCATTCACTCTCTGTCTCTCTGTCTCTCGCGCTCTATCTCTCTCTCTGTCTGTGTGTGCGTGTGTATGTCTTTCTATCTTTCTGGACAGTTATCAAAGATATCTTTTTTAAATGATTATAGTCACAAATACACATAGGTTTTTGGCAGTTTAAAACAACACATATGTATTAATTCACAGTTCTACATGTTAGAAGTCTGGGAAGCACGTAGTTTTATATGTGTGGCAAACAGTACATATGAGTATGTATTAATTCATGGTTCTATATGTTTGAAGCCTGGCAAACAACAAATGTGTGTTAATTCATAGTTCTACATGTTAGAAATCTGACAAACAACACATATGTATTAATTCACAGTTCTATAGGTTAGAAGTCTGGCAGGGTATGAATGGTTTCTTTGTTCAGGGTATCACAAAGCTGAAATCAAGGTATCAGCTGGCTGAGTTCATGTTTAGGGGTTTAAGGGAAAAATCTGCTTCAAGCTCAGTCTTGTGGTTGGTGGAATTTGGTTCCTTTTGGTTGAATTATAGAAGTTCTCATTTCCTTGCTTCTCTCAGCTTCTGCAGATCTCCCGCATTCCTGCCATGTAGTCCCATCCTCTTCAAACTAGCAAAGGCATATGCAGTTTTTCTGAATTTAGACTCTCTGATCTCTCCTTGCTACTAGCCAAAGTGAGATCTCTGTTATTGAAGTCACATGGTTAGTGCAGGCCCACTCAGATAACATGCCTTGTTTAAGCTAAACTGGCTCAGGACCTTTAGTACATCAGAAAAATTGTTTGACAGCAAACTTAGGTTAGTGTATGAATAACTGGGAGAAGTTGTATGTGTCCCCAGGGGATAGGGATCTCAGGATTCTATCTCTCAGACTGAGAATTCGAGAAGAGATGCAATTTACCTGAAGTAGAACAGGGATTTAAAACCTAAATACACTGTTTTGTAATATTTTGGTGTGTGTATATATGTCATATATATACCAGGGTACCAAAAAAATGTGTAAACATTTTAGGGGATGATATCTATGTATCACTTTTAGTTCACCATCATCAGAAGTGTCTGGTTATTGATGATCACCACTTTGAGCACCTCTTGTAATTGCAGAAGTCAAATGTGACTTGTATTCATCTTTTGTCATTGGTATATATTGAGTATTACAATTTTAATACAATTTTTTCTTTCTTAAAACATGTATACATTTTTTTGGCACTGTGTGTGTGTGTGTGTGTGTGTGTGTGTGTGTATGTATGTGTGTACCTTTTATAAAGTTTACCATAATAATCAAACCAAGTGTGATGTTGCATTTTCTATTGTATGTTGTCAGCTAATACTCAGAGTTCTAAAACTTGGGCATTCTATACTTGTGATATTTGCATTTATTTAAAACAAATTTGTGTTTTTGAAAAACAGGGAGGGAATGAAAATGTTGGTAACTTGCATGATTTAGTTCCCTGTTTTGTGGTCTATATAGTATACTCTGATCAAGTACCAGATATTTTAAAACTTCTGGAATCAATAATTATATAGCACATTTATTAAACAATATTCAAGCAGTATTGAGGTTAAAAGATGATTTATTGTTTTGATCAAAAATAAAGACATTCTCTTCAAAAGGAAAATGAAAGGACATGTTTTGCCCTCAGTTGTTTCTTGAGTAACTTCCTATGGAGTTTATTAAAATCAAATAATATATATAACAATGAGTTTGTAAAAGTTACTCCTCATATACAAGGGATTAGCATAATGTTTATTACTTATACAGTCTACATGTAAGCCATGCATCTTGAGAAACAGTAGGTGTTCATGCATTCTTTGATGAACTATTCAGTTTCTGTAAGATAACAGGTTTCAAAAATCTTTGTGGCTATGCCTAACAGCGGGTGCAAAGTTTGTGGTATAGTTATTTACTGACTTTTGGGAGGTATGTTAATACATGTTAAAGTAAAAGTAAAATTATTCAAGGCGCAGCAACAGATGCAATAGTTGAAACAAATTATGTTAAAAAGTGATGATGTATTATGGAAGTGCACAGTAAATGAGCATAAGAAAACAAAATGTACTGCCAACTGTTTACCTCTGAGAAGGAGAGAGGCTGTGTTTGTGTGTCTCTGTGTAGATGTGTCTTTGTGTATATGTGTGTATCTGAAAGTGGGGGGGAAGGAAATTTCATATTTTACCCCATATGCCACTGCAATGTTTGAATCCTATACAATAAGTCCTCATTTGACCTTGTCAATAGGTTCTTGGAAACTGCCTTTAAGTAAAATGACGTATAAAAAAATCATTTCCCCCCCAGGAACATTATAACTAAACAACTTGAATGAAATTGAAGATATTCAAGGATGTACTATAAGTTGTTTCACTTAAAGTCACAGTTTCCTAGAACCTATTGACAACGTTAAATGAAGACTTACTGTATAAGAGATAGTGATAATGTATAAAAACTAGTCTTAAAGGGGGAAATAAATTATATTAAAAACATTAAAATATGGTTACAGAAGTCACTACGGTTTTTAAATGGTGTTAATGGGAATGGCATCTATAAAACAAATGACCTTGTCATTTAATGATTAGATTACTGAAAAAATGGATCACAGGATATAGAAATATAAATTTAGACAGAAATGGAAATTTGAGGTCATCAGCATATACTGATACTAATTGGAATCATCAAATGTGATGAACTTAGCAAAGTGGATACAGTGAGAATCTTGAACAAAAACACTAGGGGTCAGGCAGAGGACCACAACCAAGAGAAGAAGACAGCGAAAGAAGATCCAGGTAAGTGCGAGTAAAATCCAAAATGTATAGCTTTTGAGATACTGAAGAGTGTCTGGAGAAGGAGGGAATGACAAAGAATTTCAAATAGTGCCCAGTGATTGTGCAAGATCAGTATTAAAACGTGTTGATTATCTAACAAAAAGCCAATGGTGAATGTGGGGGGCGGGGAGTGGGTTCTGGAGAGACTGTTTAATATCTGGACTGAAGTGGACTGTGGAGAGGAAATGCAGAAGGTAGAGTAGATCTTCTAGCCGGGCTCAGCCTGTAATCCCGCGCCTTTGGGAGGCTGAGATGAGTGGATTGCCTGAGCCCGCGGGTTCGAGACCCGCCTGGGCAGCGAGACCTCAACTCTGCAATAAAATCAAAAAATCAGGCGGACATGGTAGCGCGCGCCTGTAATTCCGGCTACTCGGAAGACTGAGGCGGAAGGATCGCCGGAGCCCAGCGGGTAGAGGCTGCGGTGGCCGGGAGCGGCCACCGCACTCCAGTCTGGGCGACAGTGTGAGACTCCAACTCAAAAAAAAAAAAAAAAAAGAGTATATCTTCTTTAAGGAAGCTTCATGATGAAGAGGAAGGAAGGGGAGAGAGAAGAGGCTGCACCTGGCAACGTAAGGTTGTGACCCGTCGGTGGTTTCTTGACAGCTGCTATTGTTTTGATAGTAGTTACCTTTAATTTTTTCAATGTTTTAAGATGGGGGAGTGTTGTGCATATTTAAATCCAGATGGGGAGAAGCCAGGAAGAAGAAGTTGGTGATACAGGAGACAGGAGAGGAACAGACCAAGGACAAAACGCAGAGATCACCCTCTGATGGGTCTCCGTTATGACTAAAAGGAATAGAGAAAGACTTAAGTATTTTTCAAGTTAGCGGGAAGAAAGTGGAGCCAGTTTTTAACTGAAATCATATATCTTACACATGTTGTCTGTTATATTTGCAGCACCATATCTAAGGTGGGACAGTCATACAATGGATCCAGAAACAGATTTAGCCAGCAATTGATAACTTGAATGCACAGACTGTAATGTAAGGAAGTACATGGATTAGGTACTGGCTGGTGTATTTTTATGTACTTTGAATTTAAGACAAAACTGTTTTGTTTCAAAGCATAAAGTACACTACATAAACTTGAAAATGTGAACAGACATGCCTCTTTTAAAACGATCTTTTAGTGTGACTTTTCTTCTCCCGCTAGGTGTCAGCATAGCACTACAAGAATTGTGCCCCAGATGCTAAAGGTCTGAAATCCGATAGGTCGCCTGTTATTAGAAAACAAATAGAACTGATTGAATGAATAAATAAAATGCAAATCTTCTATTTTCCTCTACAGTTGTTCCTTCTACTGCAATTCCCACATGTTCAGAAACTGTCATTCATAAGTACCTAGTATCCAAGAAATCTTTATCTTCTAAAAACTGTGGGAGATTTGGTGAGGGAAACGGGTGTTCCAGAAAAAGAACTAATCATAGCTCTGGGCTAGTGATCGAAGAAAAACGGTTAACGTAGCACAGGAATTTGAACTCAGTATGGACTACTCTTAAGTGTCTACAAATCTTGACTTATCGAAAAGGCCATGGAATTTATATTCCATTTATTCCCTGGCTCTATCTCATCATGCATAAAAAAGCAAGGCAGAAAATACTGTCACCAAATATACTATATTATTCCAATAAAACAACTTGCAAATAGATCTGACCAAGATTCTAACAAGAATAATTCCTTTGCCAATCACTAACCCCAGGATCCAGCAACCATTTAATTTCTCAGAACTTCATCTGTAGAAGGTTAGAATATGTTCTGCCCTTTCTTTGGCCTATTTTTGTGTGGTGCCACAATTAATGAAGTTAACTCTGTGAATGTCACTTCTCAGTTCTTCCAAATGCCGCAGGCTCTAGAATATCCCCATGCCCAATTAAATCTAAATTCAGATTTTCTCCATTAGAACTTTTCCTTTGGTTCCTGAAGTTTTAAGATGAATCTTGCTTAAGGGAAGTTACCGGGCAGATTTTCTGAGCAGAGAATTAAGTCGACGGGAAAGTGCTTTGAATGAGGGGTCTGGTCAGCCTTTTGCTATTGACTACATTGTGTCAGGAAATGTACGTAAAACACACAAAGCATCCTGTTTGTGTCTCTTCTCCTGATAGGGCATTAACCTGGAGTAAAAAGCTGACATTTGAGTCACAAGCACCTTCTCTCTGATCAGACTGGCCGGTACTGGATTCCAGCTTTATCACTTAGAGACAATGTCACTTTGAACAAGTTGTCTAATCTTTTTAACTTTGGATGCCATTTGTGTCATAACTCTAATCTATAAAACTGTGGTAATAATAAAACTTGTGGTTATCAATCTAAACAATTGTTACAAGTACTAAATAAAATAAACATATAAAGAATCGGGAACAGTGTCTAGCATGGAGTAAGCACTCAATAAATATTTGGTATTATTATGCTAGTGGAATAAAAAATAATTCTATCCTGGCTTATTTGTTAAAATTGATACAGAATGAACTTTAGCAACTGGGGGCTCGCCCCTCACTGTCAGAAAAGGAGTAGATTGGGTAGTTTACAATAATTTTAAAAGTAAGACTACTTCACCATTAATACTTATGTAGAATCGCATCTGTAGGGATATTTTTTCCCCTAAAATAAAAAACATCAGAGCGAACAGACTGAGGAGTCCAAATATTATATGCTAAGCATCAATACTTCCCAACAATACATCAGAATCTGAAATTTTAAAAATCAAATATCCCGAAAAACAGATGACAGCCATGCTATTCTGAAAAGTTCTGCCCCAGTGACAAGTATGAGATAGATGCTAATTGTTAGCACTGCACACACTGGACCTATTTAGAATATGTGTCCTCTCCATGAGCAGTAGGCGTTTATGCAGCACTTGTATAGAAACCCCGATGGAATGAGCGGTGTCACGTAGAAATGAATGTGACCCTTGAACAATTATCATAATCCTATAAGAAAGGGATTGGCAGTAGTGGAAAACTGCCAGGGGGAAGGGTCACAACTCATCAGCAAGGGTACCTGCATAATGGCCATCTGTATACCTGACCCTTAATTGGACACTACATTTCTTAAAATAAAAAAAAATTTAAAGATAAAAAAAAAAAGAAGTGATTGTGGCAAGGCGACAGCAGGGGTGGTTCGAGGTTCTAGGCACATTTGGCTCTTGCACACTTGAGATTTATGTAAGCTTTTTTTTTCTATTTTAATTTATTTTTTAAGTTAACAAATACAAACTGCATTTATTTATGGTACACAGTGTGATACTTCAGTGTGTGTGTGTGTGTGTGTGTGTGTGTGTGTGTGTGTGTGTATACACACATATATACATACATAGATTGTGGAATCATTAAATCAAGTAATTAATATCCATCATGGCACATACTTATCATTCTTTAGTGGTGAGAACATTTAGGATCACCTTTATTAGCAATTTTCAGGTGTAAAATACATGACTTTTCTCTAGAACTTATTTGGAACTAGAATTTGTGTAAACTGTTTATTTAGACTTTTAGGGAACACACACTCAACATCGTGAAGAACAATTTGTCCCCACAATGGCAGTCTTTCTGCCATAGGCCACAGTTATGGGACAAGTTCCCTAGCAGCAGAGCCTGAGACAGAGATTATTATGCTAGAGAGTTTGGATTGAGGGCGTGCTCTAAGAAAGCGAGTGAAGCTGAAGGGGGTAGCAGGAACAGCTAAGCAAAGTCTGTTTTCAATCTGATCCCACAGGGCACTATGAAGGGAAAGTAACTGTAAATTTGTTTCTCCCTAGTAGTCATCTATGGCTGTGGTCTATGTCCATGTACAGTACTCCACGGGCATCTCTGAGCTACATGGCCCTAGTTGGCCAAGGGAATTCACCTGGAAGAGTGAAGCTGTGACCTATGAGGAGACAAGGCTCACAGTTGCTAAGGGAATGACTTCACCAGATGAGTTGGGTTGGGCGCCAACTCCCTCTCCTAGGGCCATCACACTACACAGACATCACCAAGTAACATGGACAACATTAGTCATTAGTGAATGACAGTACTCTCTCTCTCTCTCTCTTCATTCTGATTCCCACTGTCTGCTTTCTAACATCATCTTTGTATTATGTGGACTTGTATCTCTATTACAATATTAACTGTTATGTTTCTTGCTTATTCTAGTCACTGCTTACAGATGTATCTAATCATGACAGTCGACACTAACCAGCTGGATCCTTGAAAATAAAGAAAGGCCAGGAAAACATCTATATTAAAGACTAGATGTCATCATCAACACTACTGGAAAGTCCGGTGATACCACTGGCTTTCAAACTCTTCCATGTTCTTTCACTTATTTCCGTTCAACCCTCTCACTCCTTTCCCAATTAAAATGGCAAAATATTACATGAACATGCTACAGGATACAATGGTATAGATTAGTGTTTCTGCTTGGGGGTGAAATACACCTACCTTGTCTTCACATATTCTCTTTAACCAGCAAATTATGTTGACATATGTTTTTACGAGCTGTGCTTTTTCAAGAATATGTTTCAGGATTTTTCCATGAGTGCCTTAATATTGCATATAGATAGTCATTTAATGGAAATCAAGAATAAATTGTTCAGGAAATCTTGAAACCACAGGGCAGGAAAAAATAAAGGTTCTCTATGGGCCATTTTAGAATCTTGTTTGAGGTGCTTAATATTCTTACCACTTATTTATTTATATTAAGTAATATTGTTTGCCTATTGAATTTTTAAGATACAGCAACTTCAGTGATAAGCAAACATGTGGTCTAATATATAATTACTTTTAGATAATGGATATTGGGGACATACATTAGAGTAGAAACTTCTACTACCATTTTGCTTACTTTCTTTCTTTCCTGTCCCTTGGTGACAAATTATTACACAATTTCTGTTGCTTATTGAAGCTGAAGTCATCAGTATGTTTATGACAGTATGGCAAGCTAACATGGAGGAAGAAAGTTAAATGACATGATGCCAGCTGTGAGCTTGCAATGAGATACCTTCCTTCATCTTTGAATAGCTTATACAAGTGATATATTTTCTATTGTCATGATTCTCTATTAAGATCTGTTTGATACAATTTATTGACAAATTGGCTGCATGAGTTCTTAAGCTGATCAAAATAGATAAGTATACTTTGAAAAAAGAGTTGACTTTGACTTCTTTTGCATTTCTTCAACCATCTTTGCAAAAAGGAAAATGTCAAATAAGTGTGGGTATAGAAAGGAAGGCACAGAAACTGTTTGTTTGTTTGTTTGTTTGTTTGTTTTTTGAGTTGGAGTCTCACTCTGTCGCCCAGACTGGAGTGCAGTGGCCACTCCCGGCCACCACAGCCTCTACCTGCTGGGCTCCAGCGATCCTTCCACCTCAGCCTGTTGCATATGGCTGGAACTACAGGTGTGCGCTACCATGCCCGGCTAATTTTTGATTTATTGTAGAGATGAGGTCTCACCAAGTTGCCCAGGTGGGTCTCAAACCCGTGGGCTCAGGCAATCCACTTACCTCAGCCTCCCAAAGCACTGGATTAAGGCTGAGCCACTGAGCCTGGCTAGAAACTGTTCTTATACCACAGCAAGACTAGTCGGTCCTAATGAGAACCAGTTGGGAACATTTGCCTACACATCTGCTGGGCTGTTTACTAGTTGCCCATTTCACCTTACAGAAGTTAAACACCCTGCCCATATTTCAACTGAATCATATAAACAGTGAAAGTAATAATAGCTTTCTCTCAGGTTGTTTTTGGCCTTAATGAGGCATGTATGTGATAATGCTTGGAAAGTAAAAGTACTATACAGATGAAAAGTAATGCTATTATATTATGCAATGGGGATATATGGGTATGTAAGAAGTTTATCAGGAGACCAACAAAGAAGCCAAATGTTTTTTCTTGGATTCCATTCACTGCTTCAAGCTTTAGGTAAACTGAGTCACATTCTCCTCAGAAGAGGGTATTTTATGAATACTTTTCAAAACCACACAGCCAGATTGAAGTAGAACTATTTGAAGAAGAGACTACAGAACCTAATTTGAGGGGATATGGGTGCTGTTTTATATTCAGGAGGAACATTGTAAAACCCTTTTAAGCCTCCAAAGAAAATTTGGGGATTATTTTCTTCTAGTACTTTAATTGTTTCCTTGAGAAGCAAAATAAACAATAATTTTCCTAAGACACAAGGTGACTATTAAGTTTAGAGAAGCTTGTGAGAAATTTAAAAAATAATAAATGCAATTAACAAGGAGGATACAATTAGATGTCTCCATTTAACATTTAACTATACTAGAAATCATTAATCTCATTCTGATTGATTTTGGTTTTTGAATATGTTCTCGAAAGTCTCTCTGGAGCAGAGATGGCTGTAAGAATATTTGCAAAAGTGCAGCCATAAAGATGGTTAATATGCAAAAGAATAACTGTATAATTTAAATACAAATTTATTTGATTCACATACAAAAAAAATGAGCCCTGGGTTTATATTTATGAAAGTACAACTATAAAGAAATCTAACATTCCAAAGAATGTATATAATGCACTAATATATGAGTTGAATAGAGTATAAGCAGTATCCATATGTAATAATATATATTAATACAGAAGGAGGGTTCATTTCTTGTGCCAACCAATACTTACACTATCCTTAAGGAAATAGAATTATGAAGTTCTGAGAAAAATGGAGATATAAGCCTTACAGATTTTACCATGTCATTGGTAATTAAAAAGTAAAATGTATGCAAACTGTAAAGAAAATAGAAATAAATACAACATTTTAAAAATATTGTATATAATCTAATACACAATGCTTCCTTAAGAAAATATAATTTAATACATAATTTTTAAATTTTTTTTTAAAGTTACAGTAGTTAGATACATATAAATATGCAGGTCAATATACAGTTAACCACCCATAAAAGTATGAGTCTACAAGATTAGCTGTGTATATTCATATGCAAGTGGCATCAAAATCTGTTGCCCAACGAACAACTAACAGAAAAATACTATTTTATGGAACCTTTAATTTATTCTTAATCTTTTCTTGACCTGATCTATAAAGCAAGGTTAAAAAAAAAAACTCCAATATTATTTTTCTTAAATCTATTAATAAACCATCCAGACCTTTCATTCCTTAAAAGTCAAATGAGACGGGAACAAGATGGAGACAGCATAGGTGGACTTGCAAGATTCTTTGAACGTGAGTTCCCAAAAGGACTCTTACTTTTCTTCTCTCATCCCCAGCCTACCACCAGCTGCACTGGTCTGAGGCCCGGGGACCTTCGGTCCCACGAAGGGCTGGATATTGCGGCCCCCTGCTGCTACTGTTCCACTGCATGTGTGGGAGTCTCAGGTCCCTGTTCCCTCCCTGGCTACATCTTCTCCCACCCGACACCCAGCACCAAGCTGTTGGTCACTCAGGGAGACTCTGGGCACCCGCCTCTCAGAGACACCGGTCCCATTCCTGGCTGAAGTACCCTGTGGGGGGCCCAGGGCCACTGTCACTGCTCACTGCCTGCCCTTTGGAGCTTTGGAGCTCTGGAGCTCTGGGCCCACCCTGACTGAGACACTCAGCGCTTGACCCCAAGCTGGGGGAACCAGACAAGCAGAGAGAAAGAGATCTGCAAAAACTGCCTCAGCCATTCTCCAGGCAGAGACTTCCATTTCCCCACCCACCTATCAACAAACCCTGCCTCAGTTCCTAAGGTAATGTCACGAAACAGGAGACAAAGCCCCACCCCTACACTGAATCAGACAAAAGCAACCCCCAGGCAGCCTACTAAAAAAAAAAAAAAAACCCAAACTGTAAGTAAATCTAGCTGCCTGCAATGAAAAACAAAGGGGAGAGGCCGGAGATCAGAGCTGAAGTGACTTTAGTCTAATCACTTATTTTGACTTATGATTTTATCATTTTGACTGTTTGTTTTGATCACGTTTGTTGTTTGCCTTCTGACTTACACTATTTCTTGATTTTATTGGTCTGCCTCTGTGTAGCTATCAGTATTCTTTAGGGAATCTTTCTTACATGTCTTTTTTCACTCCTTTCCAGCCTTGTGTCTCTTTCTCACCTGATAGTTGGTATGTATGTCTGTTTTCCCTCTCACTCTTCTCTCTTTCTAACTTCCTATTGACCCCCCTTCCTCCATTATTTTCCTTTTTTATACCCCCCTTCTTAATCTAGGGACCAAGACTACATACTGCTGAATGGATAGATTGTAAGGCAGAGGGAAATAGGTTCCAGTGTGCTCGTACACCGGTTCATGGATGCTAGAATCAGCATATACATTCTGAAACACAGCTTCCCTCTCAATTAAACCTCAAAATTGCAAAAAGTACAGATTGCAGCCTACACTCCAACCTCAAAAGTGAGCAAAGCCAGAAGACCCACATAAGGAAGAACAGTATATTGCAGAAGAGAAATAAAAGCAACCCCACCTTCCCTCAAAAACAGAATTAAAGAAGGGGAGGGAAAGGGGGAGAGAGAGAAAAATCTACACAAATGAAGAAAAACCAAAAGAAGAGTATGGGTCTTTTCCAGACCCCTAGGAGGGCAGACACTGAGAAAACTGACTTTGGAATGCAAACAATGAAGAGCCCCCAGAATGAAAGGTATCAAACTACAAACCTAGATATCAAGACATTAATGGAGAGATTAAAAAGAATTGAGGAGACACAAGAAGAAACTAGGAAGGAGCTGATATCTGAGATAACAGTAATAAAGAATACTGTGAATGAAATAAATAACAAACTGATAAGCATGGAAAGCAGAATTACCCAAGCAGAAGAAAGAATCTCAGAGCTTGAGGACCAAAATATAGAACTAACCCAAACTTAAAAACACAAAAAATAAGCTCAAAAAGACAGAACAAAACCTTCAAGAGATGAGCGATTACTTCAAGAGACCAAACCAACGAGTAATTGGGCTTCCTAAGGCAGAAATAGAGACAGAGACCACACTGGAACAAACTTTCCATGAGATTATTCAAGAAAAGTTCCCTTATCTAATCAGTGATGCAAAAATTCAAACACAAGAGATTCAGAGAACCCTTGCAAGACAACAAATGAGAAGACCAACTCCTAGACACATAATAATTCACCTAAACAAAGTAGGTATAAAAGAAAAAATCTTAAAGACAGTGAGAGAAAAAGGCCAGATCACCTACCATGGAAGACCAATCAGAATAGCAACAGATTTATCTACAGAAGCCCTACAGGCTAGGAGAGTTTGGAGCCCTATCTTCAAAGTCCTAAAAGATAAACAATTTCAACCAAGAATAACCTACCCAGCCAAGCTAAGCTTCATCAGCGAGGGAGAATTAAAATCTTTCCCAGATATTCAATCCCTAAGAACTTATGCTGCCACCAACCCACCTCTACATGAAACACTTAAGAAAGTACTAAGCACAGAAGAAAAGGAAAAAAGAACAATGTTCTTCAAAGAGTACAGGGAAAAGAATAAAATATACATGAACCAACCCCAAAACCAAAAGAAAGACAAAAAAAAAACCAAGTGGAAGAACAACAACTCTGTAAGAACTCTATGATAGGGACGAACTCTCACATTTCAATAATTAGCCTGAATGTGAATGGACTAAATGCACCACTGAAAAGACATAGAATGGCAAAATGGATAAAATATCACCAGGCAACAATATACTGCCTTCAAGAGACCCATCTCACTAGAAGGGACATACAAAGACTCAAAGTAAGAGGATGGGAAACAAATTTTCAGGCGAATAGAACACAAAAGAAAGGAGGAGTCGCGATCCTAATTTCAGACAAAATATCATTTAAGCTATCAAAAATTTAAAAAGATACAGAGGGCCACTACATAATGATAAAAGGTTCACTCCATCAACAAGAAATTTCCAGCCTAAACATATATGCACCCAACATAGGTGCGCCAACTTTCATAAAGCAACTTCTAGGAAAACTAAAGAAAGATATTGACTCTAACACCATCATAACTGGGTACTTTAATACCCCACTCACAACCCTAGACAGATCATCAGGACAAAAAAATCAGCAAGGAGATCCGGAACCTCAATGTGACTCAGGACCAAATGGACTTAATTGATACCTACAGAACACTCCATCCAAAGACCACAGAATACCCATTCTACTCATCACTGCATGGAATGTATTCTAAGATCAACCACATAATTGGCCATAAATCAAGCATAAGCAAATTTAAAAGGACTGAAATTCTACCATGCACCTTCTTGGACCACAGTGGAATAAAAATAAACATTGACACCATCAAGGTCCCCCCAAAACCCACAAAGACATGGATACTAAACAGCATGATGCTAAACAACTTCTGGGTCAATGATGAAATCAAAACAGAGATAAAAAAGATACCTGGAAACAAATGAAAATGAAGAAACATCTTACCAAAATCTGTGGGACGCCTTAAAAGCTGTAGTAAGAGGGGAATTTATATCCCTACAAACACACATGAAGAAAATGGAAGGAACACCAATTAACAGCCTAACAAGCCACCTAAGGAAGCTGGAAAAGCAAGACCACAAAAACCCTAATTTCAGCAGAAGAATTCAGATCACCAAAATAAAAGCCCAAATCCAGGACATGGAAGACAAAAAGATAATACAAAAAATCAATGAAACAAAAAGCTGGTTCTTCGAAAGGATAAACAAGATCGATGGTCCCCTAGCTAGACTGATCAAGAAATAACGAGACAAAACCCTTTAGCACAATCAGACACAAAAGATGAAGTCACATCTGACCCTGAAGAAATACAAAAGATCATTAGAGACTACCACGTACACTTGTATGGAAACAAACTTGAAAACCTTAAGGAAATGGAGGACATTTTTTTTTTTAAATTTTTTTGAGTTGTAGTCTCACTCTGTAGCCCAGACTGGAGTGCAGTGGCCGCTCCCGGCCACCGCAGCCTCGACCTGCTGGGCTCCGGCGACACTTCCACCTCAGCCTTCCAAGTAGCTGGAACTATAGGCATGTGCTACCACGCCAGGCAGATTTTTTTTTATTTATTGTAGAGATGAGGTCTCGCTGCCTGGGCAGGTCTCAAACCCACCAGCTCAGTCAATCCACTCACCTCAGCCTCCCAAAGGTGTGGGATTACAGGCTCGGCCACTGAGCCTGGCTGGAGGACTTTCTGACATCACACAACCTACCTAGGTTGGAACAAGAAGAAATTGAGACCCTAAATAGACTAATAACAATCAAAGAAATCGACTACGTAATAAGAAAACTACCTACAAAAAAAAGCCCTGATCCAGAAGGCTTTCCAGCAGAATTCTACATGACATTTAAGGAGGAGCTAATAACAATCCTACTGAACGTAGTCCAGGTGATTGAAAAAGATGGAACTCTCCCCAAATCATTTTACGAAGCCAACATCCCTTTGATACCCAAGCCAGGTAAAGATCCAACAAAGAAAGAGAACTACAGGCCAATATCTTTGATGAACATAGATGCTAAAATTCTCATTATAAAATGGGCAAAAGATATGAACAGACACTTCACAAAGGAAGATATTCGAGCAGCCAACAGACACATGAAGAAATGTTCAACCTCACTTATCATCAGGGAGATGCAAATCAAAACCACACTGAGATACCACCTAACTCCAGTCAGAATGGCAATTATCAACAACTCAAAAAATAACAGCTGCTGGAGAGGGTGTGGCAAAAAGAGAACACTTCTACACTGTTGGTGGGAGTGTAAACTAGTGCAACCTCTGTGGAAAGCAGTGTGGCGATTCCTAAAAGCTCTAAATATCAACCTCCCATATGACCCCGCAATCCCCCTACTGGGAATATATCCTGAAGAACTCAAATCACTCTATAAAAAAGATACCTGCACACGTATGTTTATCGCAGTATTGTTCACAATAGCAAGAACCTGGAAACAACCATACTGCCCATCAAAAGAGGACTACATTTAAAAAATGTGGTACATATGCATGATGGAATACTATGCAGCCATAAAAAAGAACAAAATCATGAATCTCGCAGCAACCTGGATGGAACTAGAGTCTGTAACACTGAGTGACCTCTCACAGAAACAAATATCTGAGTATCACATGTTCTCACTCATATAATGGACCTTGAACATCCAATGTAATACTATAAGAAAATGATTGACAGTAGTGGGAAACTATGGGGAGGGGGAGGGAGATGGGATTAACGGTAGCAAATATCTGTCTGGGGACGGGGAAACACCTCTTATCAATAGGGTGCCTGAATGAAACGTATTTGTATACCTAACTCTTAACTGTACCCCACAACATCATAATAAAAAATATTGATTAAAAAAAAAGTCAGATATTACAGGACACTGAGGGATGAGTCTTTTAGATTGTTCTATTTTCTGTAATTCCTCAGGTTCAATAAAATTCATTTTTCAACTCTGCTTCCTTTTCTCTCTGGTGAGATATTTCTTCATGAGATTTGTAACTAAATTCTGAGTGCTCGATGAGAATTGTCATTTGTGGAAATTCTGAGCTTGTGTCAGAATTTGAAACCTTTCTGATGTGGCCAGTTCTCGTGCGCCCATCTTGAAGTACTATGCTCAAATGCAGTGCCCATGCCCATGCTGGGCTCATGCTTTTTTGTGTGTATATTTTTAATTTCATTTTATTATAGAGATGTGAGGTACAAATTTGGATTAGCTACACAAGTAGGCTACATGTGAGTGAAGTCTGAGCCTCCACCTGGTCCTCACTTCTCCTGGTTTGTGTTGTTACATACCCAACCTCCCACCCCCACCCCCAGCTTCCTCCCTTCTTTCCTCCCTCCTTCCCTCCCCTGGCGGTGTCTAGCAACTGTCAACCCTTCCCTTATGCTAATGTGATTCATGTTTAGTTCTCACTTGGCGGAAAGATCATGCAGTATTCAGTTTTTTGTGCTCATTCTTTACGCCAGTTTTTATGTTCAAAGCTTTTCTTGGGTGATTCTCCCTCTACCTGTGGTCTAGATAATGCAGACTGCTTCTGTGTTACATTGCTGGCTTGTGGGCAAAGTTTTCCAATTGATAAGTTAGGAAAACTTCTTGGCTCCAGTCTTCAAATAAAGATATTAGTCCTAATATCCAACCAGGCAAGGAATCTGTTCCTGACTTTTTACTCATATCCAATCTTAGTCTCTGAGTCCCTCAGCTGTTAGTTCTGTCGCTTTGAGTTCAACCTTCATTTCTAGCAACTGAAGATTGTAATTTTACTCCTTTGAGCTATTTATTTGAACAACTGTCAACAAATGGCATGTGTTATACAAACCTGTATTTGAGGTGAGAAAAACTCTTTAGGGTTTGTTCAGACCATCATTTTGATTAGAAATTTAGTTTATTTTTCCATAGTAGAAAGAGATACCCTAATTTCCCATGATGTTATAAGTCTCTTTTGTGTGATCAAACACTAGTTTAGAAACATGTTAAATCACTTAAAGATACCCTCAAATATGTCTAGTTTCTTCTAACTGACAATCTGTTCAATATATTTGGAAAGCAAAGAAGAAAAATTTTGTTTAAAAGAAGCCTTATTCCTATACCAGGTTAGACTCCAAATCAAGGTTGGTCTGAAAGAAGCAGCTTAATCAACTCAAGAATGGTCAGTGTCTCCCCATTGTACAGTTGAGGCATCTGGTCAAGCCAAAAAAAAAAAAATCACAAGCAGAACCCGGTTTTCCCCTAATTGACTGAAATGCACACGAGAATATACCCATTCTCCCAACAAAGTGCCAGGAAGATTGGAGGGTAGGGCTGATTTGAGGCTTCTTCCCCAAAGTGGTGAATATCCAAGATTCTGTAGTATGAAGTACAAATGTTAGCATTAAAAAAAAATAATCTCTAACAATTAGAGCCCTAAAAAAAGTCTGATTCTCTCAAAATCTGGAAGCTACTGTTAAACTTCTTCCCACAAATGGAATTACCCGTGTCAAAAAAGGAGACCATCTCTACCACCCTATCTGGGGATTTCAAAAGCTAATAATCTTCAGCCCTCTTCCCCTTCAGCTTTACAACTCTGGACCCTTATATGTAACTTATTAACTGTGACTGTCCCCAACTCAAGAAGCCAGGATCTGTTGCTGACAATCCCTCTTTTCTCAGGTCCCCTCTTATACATTATGAGACTCTCAATGTAAATGTGTTTACAAGTCTGCTTTAAACATTAACTCTTGTAGGGAATACTGACACTGTCAGGAATCACTGCCCCTGTGCATTTTAAGTAAAGAACTAACAAAGTCCTTTTACAAAGTGAGTTTAAAAAAGAGAGAGAGACTTGTTACTTAAAATGGAAACAATTGATTTGGAAA
Organism: Cephalopachus bancanus; assembly: GCA_027257055.1. NCBI lineage: Eukaryota > Metazoa > Chordata > Mammalia > Primates > Tarsiidae > Cephalopachus > Cephalopachus bancanus. Next base: position 179,306 of record JAPVLO010000445.1, on the reverse strand, counting down.
ACTTTATTCATTCAGGAATATAAATTTTCTCCCTTCACAGAAATTGCCTGCCCTGACCTGAGTCAGAAGAAGTTGTGACTTTAGATGTCATCTGATAATAGCTTATGCAGTCTGCAGGAAAGTGATGCTGATATATATGCATGAGACAAAAATGTTCTCTTAGGATTTGGAAACAAAAATAAGGTGCAACTTAACTGAGCAGTGGACAGATCATACAGAGAGATGTCAAAAAATTTTTTTCTCTATTTTCTTTTAGGAGTTCTATGGTTTCAGACATTATGCTTCCATTTTAATCAGTTTCAGGCTGCTTTTTTGAGCAGTGAACAAAGATAAGGGTCCAATTTTGGTTTTCTGCAGGTGAATATCCAGTTTTTGTATTTAAGAGACAGGGTCTTAATATATTGTCTAGGCTAGAGTGCAATGGCTATTCACTGGCATGACCAAAGTGCACTACAGACTATAGCTTCAAACTCCTGGCCTCAAGCAGTCCTCCCATGTCTATCTCCTGAATAGCTGGGACTACAGGTGAACACCACCATGCCTGGCCCAACAAATGCTTATTGAATAAATTATCCATTCCCTATTGTGTATTCTTATTAAATACTAGTTGACCATAAATACTAAGCTTATTTCTGGGAACTCAATTCTGTTCCATTAGTATATGTGTCAATTTTTAATGCCAGTAGCATACTAGTTTGATTACTATAACTTTGTAATATAGTTTGAGATCAAGAAGTGTGATGCCTCTAACATTGTTTTTCTTTCTCAAGATTGCTTTGGCTATCTGGGGTCTTTTGTGGTTTCATATGAATTTTAGGGTCATCTTTTCTGCTTCTATAAAACATGCCATTGAAATTTTGTTAGAGATTGTAGATCACTTTGGGAGGCATATTTTAACAATATTAATTATTTCAATCAATGAACACAAAATATCATCAGTATCCTATAGTTTTCAGTATACCAAGCTCTACCTCCTTGGCTAAATTCATTTTAAGTATTTTATTGTTTTTGAGCTATTGTCAATGGGTCTGTTTTTTGATTTCTGCTCAGATAGTTCATTGTTAGTGTACAAAAATACTTCTGATTTTTGTAAGTTGATTTCTTTTTTTTTCTGCAACTTTATAAATTCATTTATTAATTCTAACAGGTTTTTGGTGAAATCTCTACAGTTTTCTACATATATGATTGTATCATCTGCAAACAGACAATTTTGCTTGTTTTTCTTTCTGATGTGGATGTGTTTTATTTATTTTTCTTGCCTAATTGTTTCAGATAGAACTTTCAGAACTATAGAATAAAAATTGCAAGAGTGGGTACCCTTGTCTTGTTTCTTACCTTAGAGAAAAAGCTTTCAACTTTTCACTATTGAGTATGATATTAGCTAGGGGTAATTCAAATATGGCCTTTATTATGTTGAAGCAAATTCTTTCTAATTTGTTGAGAGCTTTTTCTTTTTTTTCCTGAGTTGGAGTTTCACTCTGTCTCCCAGACTGGAGTGCAGTGGTCGCTCCGGCCACCGCAGCCTTGACCCGCTGGGCTCCGGCGATCCTTCCGCCTCAGCCTTCCGAGTAGCCGGAGTACAGGCGCGCGCTTACCACACCAGGCTAATTTTTGATTTATTGTAGAGATGAGGTCTCGCCAACTTGCCCAGGAGAGTTTTTATCAGGAAAGGAAGTTAAATTTTGTCCAATGCTTTTTCTGCATCTACTGAGATTATCATATAATTGAATCCTTCATTCAATTAATGTGATATAGCACATGTATTGATTTGTGTATGTCGAATCATCCTCACATCCCAGAGATAAATCTCACTTATCACAGTGTATGTATGACCGAATGTGCTGTTGTATTCACTTTAGTGGCATTTTGTTGAGAATTTCTGCATCTGTGTTCACCAGGGATATTGGCCTTTAATTTTCTTTATTGTAGAAACTTTATCTTGACTTTGGTATCAGGATAATGCTGGCCTCACAAAATGAAGTTAGAAGTATTCTTTCTTCTTCAATTTTTTTTAGAGAGTTCAAGGAGGAATGGCATTCATTTATCTTTAAATGTATGGTAGAATTCACAAGTGAAGCCATTTGGCTCTTTTCATTCTTGATATACTTTTGGTTACTGAGCCAGTATCCTGACCTATTGTTCTGTTAAGATGTTCTGCATCTTCCTTATTTGGTCTTGGTTGGTTGTCTGCTTTCAGGAATTTATCCACTTCTTTTAGGTTATAAAATTTGTAGCCGGGCTCGGTGGCTCAGCCTGTAATCCTGCGTCTTTGGGAGGCTGAGGTGAGTGGATTGCCTGAGCCCACGGGTTCGAGACCCGCCTGGGCAGCAGGACCTCATCTCTACAATAAATCAAAAAATCAGCCAGGCGTGGTAGCGCATGCCTGTAATTCCAGCTACTTGGAAGGCTGAGGCGGAAGGATCGCCTGAGCCCAAGAGGTCGAGGCTGCGGTGGCCGGAAGTGACCACTGCACTCCAGTCTGGGTGACAGAGTGAGACTCCAACACAAAAAAAAAAAAAAAAAAAAAAAATTGTGAAAGTATAACTATTCATACTGGTCTCTTATGATCCATTGTATTTCTATAGTATCAGATATAATGTCTCTGTTTTCATTAATAATTTGTTATTTGAGTCTTCTCTCTCTTTTACTCTTTGTAGGCCTAGATAAAGTTTTGTCAATTATTTTTAGTTTTTCAATAAGCCAACTCTTAGTTTTGTTTATCTTTTCTATTGTTAGTCTACTCTCTATTTCATTTATTTCTACTCTAGTTTTTTATTATAGCCTTCCTTCTGCTAACTCTGGGCTTAGTTTTTTCTTCCTTTTCTAGCTCCTTAAAGGTATACAGTTGAGTTGTTTGAGATACTTTTTCTTTTTTTTTAAATGTAAGCTAATAAACTTTTTTCTCAGAACTGATTTTACTGCATTTCATGATTTGGTAAGTTGTGTTTCCATTTTCATTTGTGTCAAGGTATTTTTTATTCCTCTTTTGGTTTTTTCTTTAATCTGTTGATTGTTCACAAATATGTCCTTTAATTTCTATGTATTTGTGACTTTTCCTAAATGTTTCTTGCTATTGACTACTAGTTTCATACCATTGTGGCCAGAAAGTATTCTTAATATTATTTCAATCTTCTTGAATTTATTAAGGCTTATTTCTGGAGAATCTTTTGTCTGCCCTTAAAGAAGAATGTATATTCTGCTGCTGTTGGATAAAATTTTCTGAATATGTCTGTCATATGGATTTAGCCTATAGTGTTGTTCAAATCTGCAGTTTCCTTATTGATTTTCTATTTGAATGTTCTATCCATTGTTGAAACGGAATGTTGAAATTTTCTACTGTATTACTGTTTATTTCTCCTTTCAGTTCTGTCAGTATTTTCTATGTATATATATTTAGGTACTCTGATGTTGGGTACATAAATATGTATGATTATTATACTCTCTTAATAAATTGACCCCTTCATTATTATAAAATGTCCTTCTTTGTCTCTTGTAACCATTTTTTGGTGGAATTTCTTTTTTACTGTATATAAATAAGGTCACATCTGATCTCCCTTGATTACCATTTGCATTTAGTATTTCTCTACACCCCTTAATTTTCAGTCTATGTGTGTCTTTAAAAGTAAAGGGAGTTTCCTTAGGCAGTATATCACTGGATTAAAAAAACAATCCATTAAGCCACCCTGTGTCTTTTGACTGGAGAATTTAATCCACTTAATTTAATTTAATCCATTTAGTGTAATTGTTAATAGTTAGGGACTTACTGGTACTATTTTATTAATTGCTATCTATTTGGTACTTCTTTATTATTATTTTCTTCTTTCTCTCTTTCTGTCTTCCTCTGGTATTCAATGACTTTTTGTGGTGATTCCAAAATAACTTTGCAAAGGAAGAAATTAGTGAGGGAAACAACGCTATCTGATATGATTTCATGTGTTATTATAATAAAACTTTGGTAACTAAGAGAATATGGAATTAACATAAAGTAGACAGAAAGATAAATGAAACAAAATAGAGTCCACAATTATCCTCATAAACATTTAGATAACTGATTTTTTTCCCCAAAATTGTATAACAAATTTTATGGAAAAAGAATAGCCTTTTCAGTAGACAGTTCTGGAAAAATTGATGTTCATATGTTAACATCAAGAAGAACTTCATTACATCTGTGCCATCATATACAAAAAGAATTTGAAATGTATTTTAGACAAAATATAAAGCAAAAATATCTAAAACATTTCAAAAAAAGAAAAATATCGTTGACCTTAGTTTAGGCAAATATTTCTAACATTCAAAGTATGATCCATGATTCAAAGTATGATCCATAGAAGAAAAATTTGACATATTGGACTTTACCAAAATAAAATACTTCTCCTCTTTGAAAGACACTATGAAAAAAATTAAAAGGCAAGCCACTTCTTGGGAGAAAATATTATCAAATTTTATATCTCCTGAATATATATATATATATCCAGAATATATAAAGAACTTTAAACAATCAAAGACATAAACAAACAATGCAATAAAAGTGAACAAAATATTTCACCAAATATATAAATGAAAAATAAGGTATGTAAAAATATGTGCAATATTATTAGTAATTAGAGAAATAAAAATTAAAATAATAATAAAATACCATCATAAGCCTAATAGATTAGCTAAAATTTAGAAGAGAGTACACTCAGTTGTAGTGAGAATATGAAAGAACTAGAAATCTCATACACTGCTTGTGGTAATATAAAATGGTACAATCATTTTGAAAAACAAATTTGCAACTTTATAAAAATGTTTTATATACTTTACCAGATAATCAGAAATTGAGCTTTTAGGTTCTTAAGAAAAATGCAAGCATTTGTCCTTAAAAAGACTAGTGTATGAATGCTTATTGAAGTTTTATATGTTAAAACCTAGGAATATGCTAAATATATATCAACAGGTGAAGAGATAATCCAACCATGATTTAGTCATATAGTTGAACACTCCTGAGTTAAAAAGGAATGGACTACAATGAGAGGAATGGATTAAGAACAATTATACTGAATGAAAGAAATTCACCAAAAAGGAATACAATTACTTTTTTATTTAAAATTTTTAGAAAAATGCAAAGTTATCTATAATGATATAAGGTAGATATTTGGTTGCAAAAGTTGGAAGCATTCCCTCTAAGTAGTGGAACAAGACAAGGATGTCTACCCTTACCACTCTTATTTTCCATCATACTGTAAGTCCTAGCCAGAAAAATCAAGCAAGAGAAATAAATAAGGCATCCAAATGTGAATAGAAAAAGTCAACTTCTTTCTCTTCACAGACAATATAATTCTACATAGAATACCCTATAGATTCTGCCAAAAGATTTTAAAGCTGAAAAGCAACTGTAGTAAAATTTCAGAATACAAAACCAATGTTCAAAAAAGTCAGTAACACTTCTACACAGCAATGTTCACACTGAACACCAAATCAAGCTGAGAACACAATCCCATATACAATAGCCACACACATACACGAACTATCTGGGGATACATTAACCAAAGAGGTGCAAGATATCTACAATGAGAACTACAAAATACTGCTCAAAAAAATTAAAGATGATATAAACAAATGGAGAAAACATTTCATGCTCATGGATTTGAGGAACAAATACCATTAAAATGTCCAAAGTACCCAAAGTAATTTCCAGATTCAGTGCAATACCTATAAAATTATCAGTGTCATTTTTCACATAATTAGAAAAAAAAATTCTAAAATTCATATGGAACCAAAAATGAGCCCAAGCAGCCAAAGTGATTCCAACAAAAGGAACAAAGCTAGAGGCATTACATTACTTGATTTCAAATTTCTCTTATTAATTTTTTATTTCATAAGACCTATGGATTATACTGATTTTATTTTCCAGTTTTTTTGCTTGTTTGTTTGTTTTACAAACATATGGATTACACTGGAGTGACTTCAAACATTTCTACAAGGCTACCGTAACCAAAACAGCATGGTACTGGTACAAAAATAGACATTAGGTCAATAGACTAGAATAAAGAACTCAGAAATAAAGCTGCTCACCCACAACCAACTAATCTTTGACAAAGAAAAAAAAAAGAAAAAGAAAAAGGACATCTTATTCAAATCATAGTGCTGAGAAAACTGGCTCATCTATGCAGAAAAATGAAACTGGGCTCTCATCTCTCACCATATACCAAAATTAACTCAAGATGGTTAAAGTCTTTAAAAAATACCTCAAACTATAAAAATCCTAGAAGAAAATCTAGGAAGCCTTCTTTTAGACATTGGTCAAGGTAACAAGTTTATGATTAAGTCCTCAAAAGCAAACACAGAAAAAACAATTGGCAATTGGGCTCTAATTAAACTAAAGAGATTCTTTACAGCAAAAGGAACTCTCAACAGATAACCTACAGAATGGGAGGAAAATATCTGCAAATTATGCATTTGACAAAAAACAAATACTCAGTATCTGTAAGGAACTTAAACAACTCCACAAGGAAAAAAAAACAACACAAATAGTACCGTTAAAAAGTGAGAAAAGAATATGAACTGACACTTCTTAGAAGATGTATACACAGCCAACAAACATACAAAAAATTTTCAACTTCACTTATCAGAGAAACGCAAATCAAAACCACAGTGAGATACCACTTGAAATCAGTTCAGAATGGCTACTATTAAAAAAGTAAAAAGCAACAGATGTTGGTGAGGTGGCAAAGGAAGAGGAACACTCACATACTGTTGGTGGAAATGTAAACTTAAATTCAGCCCTGTGGAAAGCAACATGAAGATTTCTTAAAGAACTAGAGGTAGAATTACCACCCGACCTAACAATCCCATTACTTAATATATGCCCAAAGGAACACAAATTGTTCTACCTAAAAGTAGAACACTGCACTCATATGTTCATTGCAGCACTATTCGCAATAATAAAGACTGGAATCAACCTATATGCCTATCAATGATGGTTCAAATAAAGAAATGTGGTACATATACGCCATGGAATATTACACAGTCATAAAATAGAATGAAATCAGATCCTTGACACCAATATGGATGCAACTGTGGGTCGTTATTTTAAGTGAATTAAAAGAGAAACTGAAAACCAAATACTGCATGTTCTCACTTCTAAGTGAGAGCTAAACATGGGGTACACATGGACATACAGGTGAGAATAACAGACACTGAATATTTTTAAAGGAGGGAAAGAAGGAAGGAGAGAAGAGGCCTAGAGATGAAAAACTACCTTTTGGGTACCACGTTTACTATTTGGGTGATGGGGTCAATAGAATCCCAGACCTCATCATCATACAAACAACAAACCTCTGCATGTATCCCCTGAATTTAAAATAAAATGTAAAAAGTAACTATTTTTGCCTTTTTCCATCTTAATTCACTTATTAATAATATAAAAATTTTAAATTATAATATACTGTTGGTTTTTAAAAGTTTATGCATCATATTATCTATAATTATATATATAATAATTATAATATATATTATAATAATATATTATAATATAGATGCATTATGTATAATAACTACACCATAACATACAGGAATGGGAGACATATGTCTATTAAGGTTGCAAGTTTTCTGTATTTAACTTGAAGTAGCACATTTTTAATTTTAAGAGGATTGTCTTTTTGTTAGTGATACATTTTCCAAATTATAGTAAAAGCAATATATATAATGCAAAGAAGAAAAGCCAAAAAGTAAATACAAAAATTAAATTAAAATTCAAAATGTTATTTTAATAATTTGTTCAAATTGAAGGAAAAGAGGAACAGAAGGGAAAAAACAGAGGTAGAAAACAATAAATAAATAGGTAATTCTTTTTCTAAAAGACTTTCAAGTTTGTCATGGGCTTCTTATCATTTATCTTAATGACAGTTTTCAAATTGTGTACAGAATGACTACCATTTTTCCTGTTTTACAAATAGGCAGCTGAAACAAAGAGGTGAATGACTTTTTTCTGGGTCAAACTTAGAGTGTTAGATATATATTTGTTATCAAGAAAAGATAAATGGGTTTTGACTTTATAAATCAATTCCAGCTGTTAACAGGAGAAGCATTATGTTTAGTAATGAATTAAACACAGAGAAGAATGTATGAAATATATGTACCACCAAAATTCTAAGAATCAAGGATTTTTAGTTACTTACATGCTACTAGTGTCTTATTGAGAAAAGATATTTCTCCAATATACCCAACATGTTAACAAAAGCAGTTTCATAAGCATCAGTGAGAATATTTCTAAAATTAAAATTGATTATTTTTTTCTAGCTTCAGATTTACTTTAAAAGCTTCTATCCAAATGAACTTCTGTTCAATGCTGAACATATTTTATAGACGTCTTATACTATCCCACCAATTTTCTTCGAATGATAATATTTATAGTTAAAATGAAAGACTCTAGTACTTGGATGAGGAAAGTGAGGCACAGACATGTAAAGCAAATTAGCAAAGATAGGAAAGCTGATGATAGTTGTTTTTCAGTTTGAAAAACATAGCTAGAATGCATGGGGCTGCATTTATTTTTAATTTTTCTTTCCTTTTCTTTTTTTTTTTTTGAGTTGGAGTCTCACTCTGTCGCCCAGACTGGAGTGCAGTGGCCGCTCCCGGCCACCGCAGCCTCGACCTGCTGGGTTCCAGCGATCCTTCCGCCTCAGCCTTCCAAGTAGCCGGAATAACAGGCATGCGCTACCACGCCCGGCTGATTTTTTTTTTTTTTTTTTGGATTTATTGTAGAGATGAGGTCTCGCTGCCCAGGCGGGTCTCGAACCCGCAGGCTCAGGCAATCCACTCACCTCAGCCTCCCAAAGGCGCGGGATTACAGGCTGAGCCACCGAGCCCAGCTTCCTTTTTTTTTTTTTTTAGTTGGAGTTTCACTCTGTCACCTAGGCTGGAGTTCAGTGACTGGAGATGCATTTTATTGCTACATAATTGTAAAAAATGGGGAGTCTAGGAACGTTTTAAAATACATTTTATATAAATGAATTTTCAAAATTTATTAATGTAGATGCACAATAGAAATAAAAGGTCTAATTTAAATGCAATTTTAACTGGAAAAATAAAGATTAAAAAGTCAGGTTTTTTTTTATGTACCACTGGTTATATATTGAAATCCCTGTGAAGAAAGAAAAGTAGGATGGGCTCAAACAGGAATAGCTTTACATATAAGTCTTCAGAGAAAGAACTTTATTCAGCAGATGATAGGAGTTTCTCAACATAAGAAGAAAATAATTGAAGTGATATTTAAGAAGTATTTGGTAGTGGTGTGTAGGTTGGTTGCTGATCATAGACATAATGCTGTCTGTCCATTCATAAGACATGTTTCTCATGTTACATTTATGGCCATTGCAATGTCTAACCTTTGACAATGTACAGTCACTTTTCCCATAGCCTCCTAAAATTTTCAGGTTAATGTTTCTGACTATTTTGAGGGAGGTCTCATACTACAATGCTAAGAGACCAGTTTTAAACCTTGTATATTTTTCTTGATTTCAAGTTCCTTCTATCTAAAGTACCTTAATATTGTATATTACATAGATTTTAAAATATAAATAACAATATATATAAAAAATACTTAGTGCAGTGCCTGATAGTAAGCAAATAAAAATAAAACTATTATTATCACATTGTAAATACCCAAGCAAAAACAGATTTAGTAAGACATAACCTGCCAGAAACTTTCAAAAATGGTTAAACAAAAACATAGAAAAATATGATTTTTAACAGAAATTGTAAGATCGATTTAATGAAAACTTATTGTCTATTAGTAAGAATTTTTCTCCTGAGGAGGCAAATGATTTCTTTGACAAACTTAAGACTTTATCAGTCAAAAAAGCCAAGAGAACTTCTCTTTATTCTCTTCTGAAGGGCTGCTATAAATAACACATCACTTGCAATACAGGTTTTCTCGTGGGATGCAAAAGAATCTCTAGGAAAATCTTTGCTTTTGTAGAACTGTATGTAGATCCTGTCACAGAAGCCCCAGTATAGGGCTCTCTTTAAGAAATTTCATGCTAATTTATCTACTAGAGAGGAGAAATAGTTGGAGATCAAAGTCATCTCATCAAAATACCTGATACTAAATGTGAAAGGTGGTACAAATTTGGTGGTAAGACTGCAGCAAAATTCATGATTTCATAAAAAAAGAACAAAATCATGAATTTCGCAGCAACCTGGATGGAACTAGAGTCTATAATATTGAGTGACCTCTCACAGAAACAAAACTCCGAGTATCACATGTTCTCACTCATATAATGGACCTTGAACATCCAATGTAATACTATAAGAAAATGACTGACAGTACTGGGAAACTATGGCGGGGGAGGGAGATGGGATTAACAGTAGCAAATATCTGTCTGGGGATGGGGAAATACCTCTTATCAACAGGGTGCCTGAATGAAACGCAATTGTACACCTAACCGTTAACTGTACCCCACAAAACCATAATAAAAAATATTGATTATGAAAAAAAAAGACTGCAGCAAAACATACCTATATAAAATGCAGGCAAAAATAGAACAGACGAAATGCCACAATTCATATTTTAGATAAAGGAAGAAATATTAAACACTCCAGAACAGAGTTTCAATATACCATATAGTAATGTAATGTGAGTACAACTGTTTATATAATGTTTATATATTCTGACTCTACTAATAAAGCAGTAAACTCAGGAAAACTGAAAAAACACGTTTTATAGAAATAAGGTGATGTAATAACTTCCATCTCCAGCCTTCCACAAGTAAACACGTAAATGTGGGTATAATGGCTGTCAAGGCTCCGAAATGATTCTTGTTATTCAAACTACCAATCCTTAGTCATTTTAGCTATGTCCTCCAACTATCATTGTAATTGATCTTGTTAGCATAATACCCTATTTTCACTACCCTACTTACCAGAGCTGGTTTTGGGCAATTATCCTTGTATTAAATGAAAGTGCCCATCAGAGACACACACCTTCCATCATCTATTATATTTTCGGTAATTAACCGTTTTAATTTTAATTTAGAAATTCTGTTTCAGACAAGGTTATTAGTAGATGCAACAGAAAATGATTCCAGCTATACACATTTGAAAAGGAAATTACTGGAAGACTATAAATTACTCATAGAATAGCCTGGATATTTTTAGGGGAAACAGGCTTGGTTTTCTGGAGTGTGGCCTGTGGAGTTAGGAGGTCAGAATCAAGACATAATTATGCCTCAGAAACCGTATAGTGAGGTCATCACCACTGCCACCACTGAGAGTGACATACTCCTGCTGACACCATCACTGCAGCCAAGAGGATTTCTTTACTGTAACTCATCACCCACCTGAGTAAAATTCTGGTACTGGGTACAAGGGTCAGGATTAATCATTCTACAAAAAAGATACCTGCACATATATGTTTGTTGCAGCTCTATTCACAATAGCAAAAACATGAAACCAACCATGCTGCCCATTGAAGCTAGACTGAATTTTTTAAATGTGGTACATATACACAATAGAATACTATGCATTCATAAGGAAGAACAAATATATGAACTTCGTAGCAACTTGGTTGGATTTAGAGTCTATCATACTCAGTGATCTATCACTGAAACAAAGAATAGAGTACCATATATTCTCACTCATACATGGACCTTGAACAATTATCATGATACTATAAGAAGGGGATTGGCAGTAGTGGGAAACTATGAGGGGAGAGGGTGTGGGATTGGCAGTTGAGGGAAACTGTTAGGGGAGGGAGGAGCATACCTCATCAACAAGGGTACCTGCATAATCAACATTTGTATACCCAACCCTGAATTATACCCCACATCTTTAAAATTAAAAACAAAATAAAAAGATGGGTCGGTATTGAATTCCTACCACCTGGTGTAATGGAAGTGGGTGGGAAAAGAAAGCACGTGGTCATTTGGGCTTCTGTCATGGAAGCTGAGTCTGGCCCTTGGTGGAACTCACAGAGAAGAGGATTATTTTAATACAGGGAAGGGGTAGCCAAAGAGGCAACAAAATGCAAGGCAAGGCCACCAACCAAACTGCATTGCTTATAAAAATACAGTTTACAAGACTACTATATTTTACTCCCTTTAAAACATGGGAGTCTTACTAAATGATATATTTTTCAAAATATTAAATGATAAAACAATAATCGTGGGCCAAAAATATCTCAGTACTCCATTGGTATTCAAGTCTTTATTTTAAAACTTTTTTAAAAAAGAAAATTGGTAACATTCCTGGGTATATAAAGTACCTGTGATCAAAGTTCAATTCCCACCAGTGCACAATATGCTCATACAATAAACATGTGCTTGTACTCCTTAATTTAAATTTTAAAACTACTACTATGTCATCCCAATCATTAAAAGAGTTATCTTCAATAGTCTTTTTTTTTTTTTTGTATATAGAAAATATCTATGCCGGGCTCAGTGGCTCAGCTTGTAGTTCCGCGCCTTTGGGAGACTGAGGTGAATGGATTGCCTGAGCCCGCGGGTTCAAGACCGACCTGGGCAGGTGAGACCTCATCTCTACAATAAATCAAAAAAATTAGCTGGGTGTGGTAGTGTGCGCCTGTAGTTTCAGCTACTTGGAAGGCTGAGCCAGAAGGATCGCCAGAGCCCAGCAGGTCGAGGCTGCGGTGGCTGGGAGCGGCCACTGCACTCCAGTCTGGGCGACAGTGAGACTCCAACTAAAAAAAAAAAAAAAAGAAAGAAAATATTTATAATAAAAGAAATTGTAACTATTTGTATCTCTAGATGCCATCCTTCAACAGACAAGATATCGTTTTGTAGTTAAAGATTTCTGGGAGGTATTCCTAGCCAGTTTTATATAACATAGACCTTATTTCAGTGTAATCAGGCCTGTTAAAAAAATCACAAATAAAAACTTGAAACCTCCAAGGTGAGGTAATTGTGTGAGTCCTTGATCTAATCTACTCTCATCAGCAATTCATGTTAACATTTCAAGATTCAACAATAATGTTGAGGTAATTGCTCCAACATCAATAAAAAATGTGTTTTTCTTTATCAAATTATAAAACATTTTTAAAAATCTTAACACTAAATTTGAGTGGTAATGATGGGAAAGGAAATAGATGTTTGTACAATGGGTGTTTAAATTGGTAAAACATTTCTTGTGCAATAGACAATATATTAAAACTGCTATGCACTTTGAATAAACAATGTCATTTTATCATATTTATTTTTTAAAAATCAAAGAGAGAAATACATATAACTGAAAAAGAACGCTTAATGTCATAGAATTTCTTTTAGGAGAAAACACAAAACAAACAAAATGTCCAAAAATGTGAAAGTATGTCAAAAATATGATATTTGTATTCAGATATTAAAAATGTAATTTCTAAGGATTTGGGAAAATTCATGATATAGTTCTAAGTTTTTGAACAAAGTATCAACTTATTTAACAGATATTTATTGAGAACCTACAATGGGTCAAAAGAACTAATATAATTACTGAGGATATACCAGTAAACGATTCAGACAAACATACCTGACCCCATGAGAAAAATGTCCAGGTAACAAAATTAAAAGACTTTCGGCCAGGCATGGTAGCTCAAATATAATCCCAGCACTTTGGGAAGCTGAGGCGAGTGAATTGCCTGAGTACAGGGGTTCGAGAACAGCATGGACAACTTGGTGAGACCTCATCTCTACAATAAACCATAAAAATTAGCTGGGCATAGTGGTGCAGCACCTGTAGTTCCAGCTTGGAAGGCTAAGGCAGAAGGATCGCCTGAGCCCAGCATGTTGAGGCTGCAGTGGCCATGAGCGTGCTACTGTACTCCAGCCTGGGTGACAGAATGAGACTCCAACTCAAAAATGAAATAAAGCAAAATAAAATAAGACTTTCTACTAATGATGTTGAACACTAAAAAAGCACTCATAAATTTTTAAGACCTTTTAATATATCAAATTAACCTCATCTCTGACATTTTTGACTCAATAGAACTAATCTAGGAATAATAATATACTCTCCTATTATACAATTTATTTTAGAGGCAAAGTGAAAAGCACTACAGGTTTAGTAAGAAGAAACAAGATTTTATAAAAGTGTTTTATTAGAAATAAAATTACCTTTCTAATCATAGATTATTAGCTCAAATTATGCTAAAGCATATATTTTGAGATGAGTATGTTACAACTCACATATTTTATTTTATGTTTCTTTGAAGCCAATTCTGCAAGACGATTTTTGGTAGCAGGAGCATTCCATGATTCTTGGAGGATTGCAAGTCATCGCTCAGCACACGAATGTTGGCTAATGATGTGCCCTGCTTGTGGCCAGGACCACACAAACACCTGGTCATACACCTGGCCATGAGGGCCAGAAAGACATTATCCAGAAAGCACAGTTCTATGCGTCTTCTATTTTAAGGTGATTATAGAGAGCCATTTGAAAAAGATAATTCTATGAGGGGAAACCCAAAAAAACCCTGGAATTTATTTATAAAAATTTGTGTATTTATTCTTACATGTTTAAACTTCAGTTCCCTTCAAAGTACTCTCTGTTGAATGCTATACAAGTATCGAGATGCTTTTTCCACGTCTCAAAACAGTTTGTGAGCTTGTCAATTTTAGTGCTTATTTCATGCATTTTAGTGCTGCTTCTGTTTTTTTGTTTCACCTCTTGCATATTAGCAAAATATTTCCCTCTGGGGCCAGATAAGATGAATAGGGACAGTGAGGCACTTGGGTCCTGCCATTTTTTGGTCAATAACTGCTGAACACTCAGCGTGGTGTGGGCAGGTGGACTCGTACATCACCCATCATGAAATGGGCAAGTGTGTTGAAAGAACCTCCAAAAAAAATTCACTGCAGCTGAACACAACTTCTCATAACAACACTAGCTGGTACACTAATACAGATGGACTCCTAGAACACTTACTCAGTGAAGGAAGCCACTACTACAAGGGGCCCACCCTTCAAAAGGATAAGTCCGGGTTTGGGGGGTCCCCCTTTGTAGTTTAGATAAGTCATCCCCAGCTGCCTCATAGTTTATGCTTTGGAGTCGTAATCATTGATAGGATGACCACAAAACATTCCCTTGTTCTTCTGAAAATTTATCTCCGTGCAGTTTCAGAAAGTGTTATTAAGCTAATTGATTTTTATTTTAGCACACTTAGTGTTGAAGATACTTTAGTACAGTTAGTGTTGAAGATATTTTTTAATGCTGCATACAAATTGATATAACTTAATGGATATGTTTGAATAATTAGAAATACACAGATATGTCTTAATTTTCTTCTGGAAAAGCATATGTCAGTCAATTTTACCTGAGATGCATCATAGCAGAGTGGTTAAAAAGCACTCAGAATTTTCATGCACAGCTGTGCAGGTTGTGTACTGCTCAACTTTCAAGAATTGTGGCACTATGTAACCCTCAGACCCCTGGCTATAAAAGAAAAGAGCCAACAAGTCCAAATTCCAGCTATGCTACTTTCTAGACTTACGAACTTGGACGTGGAAATTAATCCCTTGGTGTTTCGTTATTCTTTTAAAATGTGATTAATAATACGAACTCCTTCGTAAGAATGTGAGGAAGATTGATTGAATTAGTAAAAATAGAAAATATAACACCTAAAAATGTTTTAACATACAGCAAGCAAAAAAAAGTGAGCAATTTTCATTTTGCAAGTGATCTTTTTAAAAATTCAAGAGAGATTGTCAATATGATAATTATGGGTCTCAAATGAATAACTTCCTTAGTCTTTATGCCATCACTGAAATTGACTTACAGTAGAGTTTGGTCTAAACAGTTTAAATACTTTACCTCTTGAACATCAAACTATATGCAACATATAATAAAGTCAAAGGGAATGGGTGTCTGGAATAATATTTCCCACTGAGTATGAAAATGCAAAGCAGAATTTTAAATCTCATGCGATTTGTGGCAAAAAATAGATACTGATAAGCATGAATTTTTTTTTTTTTTTTTTGAGTTGGAGTCTCACTCTGTCACCCAGACTGGAGTGCAGTGGCTGCTCCTGGCCACCGCAGCCTCGACCTGCTGGGTTCCGGCGATCCTTCCACCTCAGCCTTCTGAGTAGCCGGAATTACAGGCATGTGCTACCACGCCCGGCTGATTTTGTGATTTTATTGTAGAGATGAGGTCTCGCTGCCCAGGCGGGTCTCGAACCCGCAGACTCAGGCAATCCACTCACAGCCTCCCAAAGGCGCGGGATTACAGGCTGAGCCACCAAGCCCGACTCTGAATATTTTTTTAGACAACATTTTCTTTGTGTGAAATAACAAGCAAATGACTGTTAGAATAAAAGAGGAACAGAATTTTTAGCCAGTGCTAATATACTGCAGTAGCCTCAATACAGGAACAGTATGGTTAATCTCCTGCTACGTTCTCTATTGTGATATTGTGAAAAAATTGTATTCTTGTTCAAAGTGCCCAAATAACTTAAAGACAAAGGAGTATATAATGGGATCATCAAAGTCATTTCCAAACTTGATACTGAAAAAAGAAAAAATGTGCATGTAATTAAGGGTCAGAATAAGGTACATTTTAAAGAGTTGAATTCACAAACCATTAAGAGAGATTTATAAAAGTATGATCTCAAGTATCTGTTAGCTATGATTTTTTTAAAGGACCAACAAAAAAATAGGAAGACACTAGTAGTTGTAAATGCATTATATTATATAAACAAAGCTATTTTCTGATAATATATTTATAATTTTAATTACTGCAAAAACAGTGTCATGTTAGATTCATTATATAAATAATAATATTTGCAACAGAAATATCATATAATAATAAAAATATTGTCTTTTTTTTTTTTTTTTTTTTTTTTACAAACACTAGTTCAGTCACTAGTCAAAAAGACTTTAGCTTTGAACTCTGCCGATTTATGTTCTCTGGGCAATGGGCACAAGCTTTCCATGAAGCAATGGATTTAATTTAAAGGTAGATATCAAGGTAGTATTCATTATTTTATAAACCAGATATTTAATGAGAGTCTTCTATGTTCCAGACCTGGTATTACACAAATTAATGCATACTGAACTCTCCGTTTACCAAGTAGATTTGAATCCAGAAGAGGGAAAAAATGTGGAAATTTTTATACTGTTAGCTCAGTGTTTTAATGTATGGATAAAACAGCAGGGAAGAAGGGGGGGTCTTAAATAAGGATTCAAGGAATGCTGCACACTGGAGATTTTGAGTTAGTCTTTATTTTAGGAACCACCTAAAATGCAGTTCTAGCGTATGCCTATGCCAGTCTATGCCTATGATAACAGGAGGAATCATAGGCATAGAAGGAGCTTCTGGAAGCTATTGGAACCTCTAGACAATTATTTTATCTACCAAGAAAGATTGATGACTCCTTCCAATGTCCTTCACTGAGCATTGAGCACTAAGCACCGTTTTACAAAAGGGCTTTGAATGTAGTCATTAATTTTGTTCTATTTATGTAAGGGTCTGCCTCAAGACTGTGTCAGGTGTAAGCTAGGATTTCCACATCTATGCTTTCAGTCATGCTAAAGATACCAAGGGCCAGTACCCAAGGGAGTACCCAAGAAAGGAAGCACTTATATAATTTTTTTTTTAGCTCTGTGTGCCAAACAGTACTAGCATTATTTTCTGCTACACAAATTACTTTTCAGTACACTGGGAGAAAAATTACGAGTTTTAGCTATGATTTCTATTTTTAATACTAGGAGGATACTTTGAATTTATGCCTCTTAGAATTAGTCACCTCTAATCAATGACTGAATATACCAGCAGATGAAAGGAGTATTTGAAGACAGAGAATCAATCCATCATCCTATGCAGCATTTGGTGAGTGAATAAAAGGGAAAAAAATCTTGAAAAAAGTTTCTGAATGAAAAAGATGATTTGTGTTCTTGATAAAAGAATGGCTAGGTTGCTACTAAATTGCGTAAAAGAAATAAACATCTGACATGATCACATCTTCCCTTTTCCATGCAATCGTCTTATACTATATAATAATAATTTCTTCAGATTCCAATGTGGTATGGTATTCTGAACCAACTCATTGTATTTCCTCTTCACGTACACAAACATTTACATACTGACCTAAATCCTCTCACATGCTGCTCAGAAAGAAAAAAGAAGAAGCTTTCTTTTTTTTTTTCTTGTCCCTCATCTCATTTTCCCAGATGGTATTAAAATTGAGTTCAAGCCAGCCTAACACCTGTGTGGATAGGTTTTTTTTTCCTCTTTGCACAGTTTATTTTTGAATTTTCTCATAAAAGGTTTGTTATTTAAAGAAGTATTTATATATATAAATAAAAATTATCTAAAAATTCCATTAAATAATAGAATAACTTTAGAAATCCACATTTTAGTTTTTCTCTCTGCTTAATAAATGGAAATAAACAAATGATTAAATTATTATATTAGAGGAGGATTACACTATAACATCTTATGGTTGCACATATGATGTGACTGGACAGAAAATCAGCCAGTAAAGTGGGTTTTGAAAACTAAAATGATAGCGATGATTTTGAGTTTTCATTTGTTTTATTTCTACTCTACACAAGTTCCTAGTCAGCAAAGAGGGCTTTGTAACTATTTGGTAAATAGTGGACACTCAGGAAGTATGTTTTGAATTAATTGAAAAGAATGAATGAGTTAATTAAGTAATACATAAACCATGAGGATTACCAAGGACCTTCTTTTTCTTATGTCCCAGATCTTGAAATAGGTAGACAGTGAATTTTTATGAATGAGAAGAGGATGCAGAAATAACTGTGCTATCATTTTTTAAAGAAAAGCAATAGTAAAAATTTAGAAAGAGGTCTTCCTCTATAACAAGGATTTGTTAGAAAAGGTGACTCTCAGTGGTCTGGCAAAAATTTAAAATATTGAAAAGTAAAAAAGAAAGAACAGAGAAAGAGATAATGAATTGCCAGGAGAAACTTTCATAAATGAAATATAATGAAAAAGTTTTTGAATAAAGCTAAAAATAGAATTAAGTCTAAAAATGACATGAATATGGTCATTAAAATGGGAAAATAGCCATATTTTATTATGTGTTAAATTAGAATTAATAAAGAAATAGTTCTTGGATAATAATAAATTGGACCTCTAAAATGAATAAGAAGTATAGAAAAAACTCCAACATAATATATCATAGGTGAAAGAATAGTGAATAAATAGATCCATCATATTTTTATC
This sequence comes from Cephalopachus bancanus, assembly GCA_027257055.1. Lineage (NCBI taxonomy): Eukaryota > Metazoa > Chordata > Mammalia > Primates > Tarsiidae > Cephalopachus > Cephalopachus bancanus. The sequence continues at coordinate 160,148 of JAPVLO010000445.1, read as the reverse complement.
TAATAATGTTGGAACCACATTGTCTGAGATGTTGAGGAAACTTTTTTTTGGTGCCCTATAATTTGGTTTATGAATCAAAATATAAGGCAATGACATACCAAGAGCCCCACCTCCCAAATCGAATAGCCGGTAAATGGGGGCAAACTACTCACAACTGACCCCTCTACCAACAGCCACCACTTACCTTCTTCATTCCCCAAAAAGGATGGTCAGGAAGGAAAGGAGAGGAATGAGGGTAGAAGTCAAAAGGCTCAACTTACGGAGAGGGTGATGATAGTATCGTCTTAATAGTCTTCTACATGTTCTCCAGTTAAAGGGGTATGACAGGAATCCAAGAAAATCATTTAGAAAATGCAGGGGTGTCAACAAAATGGTGAGTAGCCATTTGATTGTCTGCTTGGACAGAAGAATTTATGTCACCATCTTTCACCTCCCTTAGCAGGAGAAATGACCACCAGAATCAGATGGCAAGGATCACTCAAGGAACGGAATTCACTAAATGACAGCAGTAATTTTCTCTTCTGTCGGATATTGGAAGATTTTCAAATATATGTATTTTTTATTTATGTCAAATAATTTTAGTAAAAGCACATGACTTTTCAATACTCAAAGCCAATGAAACAATACAGAAAAAAAATTTTTTTTTTTGAGTTGGAGTCTCACTCTGTTGCCCAGACTGGAGTGCAGTGGCCGCTCCCGGCCACTGCAGCCTCAACCTGTTGGGCTCTGGGGATCCTTCCGCCTCAGTCTTCCAAGTAACTGGAACTACCGGTGTGCGCTACCACACCCGTCTAATTTTTTTGATTTATTGTAGAGATGAGGTCTTGCCAAGTTGCCCAGGCAGGTCTCGAACCCGCAGGCTCAGGCAATTCACTAATCTCAGCCTCCCAAAGCGCAGGATTACAGGCTGAGCCACCGAGCCCAGCTTCAGAAAAATTTTTAAAAATTAATCTTCATTGGTCCAAATAAAGAAAATATCTTGGTTTTTTTTTTTTAGTTTGAGTCTCACTGTGTCTCCCAGGCTGGAGTGACACAGCACACTCACAGTCATCCCAGCGTCGATCTGCTGTGCTCTGCGATCCTTCCACCTCTGCCTTCCAAGGAGCCCGAACTACAGGCACATGCTACCATGCCTGGCTAATCTTTTATTTATTGTAGAGACGAGGTCTTGCCAAGTTACCTGGGCTGGTCTCGAACCCACAGGTTCAGGCAAAGCACTCACCTCAGCTTCCCAAAGTGCTGGGATTACAGGCTGAGTCACTGGGCCCAGCCTAAAAATATATCCTTAAAAATAAAAAGATTATCTGTATTCTTCCTTTTATATTATAATCTATTATTTTTTTAATAAAATATTTTTTATTCAGCCCAATTAGGAAATTGCTGACTTAAGGACTATTTAAGATATAAGGAAATGTGCGTGTTTGTTTTTAATAAAATCATATAAATATTTAACTTGGCAGTATTGGCATATCATTGTACATTCCAGTATTATCTGGTAACTTAAAAATCAAGTCTTGCAAAAAGGTGATTTAAGCTTCTATAGATCCTTCTAATTAGCATATTAATCAAAGTTCAAGAGACAGTACACTGGGAATTTAGTGTAAAAAATATATACAGACACAGCCTCTGTCACGGAGCTAAGATCCAGAGTGTGGGATCTGTGTTAAGTGGTATGATACAGGAAGTACAGAGCTGTAAAAGTATGTCACAAAACAAGCATACAGAAAAGAAGTCAAGAAGTAAATATACATTAATTGATTACATACACACATATAGAGTACAGTTGCACGGTTCAATTTCTTTGTCAAGGTAATTTGTTGACATAGTTAAATCGGACAATTTTTCTAGCTGGGAAAATTCTATAGTACGCATTAAGTATAATAGAATGAATAGTTTCTGTTTAAATTAGTATTGAGCAAGACTGATTTCTAGTACATACATATTTATATACTTTATATTTTCTTGAATGGATAAATAACACAAATAACTAATTCAGCTCAACAAACGTTTACACAACATTTACCATACACAACATATTGTACTCTGCATGGAGTGTTGTACTATCTTATCCTCAAGGTGCTTCCCTGTCGATAAGAGCCTTGTATAAAACATAAGACAAGATTCTTATTTCAGTTTTTAGTGAGACATCATCTGAGCTAGGATAAGCCCTCAAAAGCTAATGAAAGGAAGGCAAGGAATGCAACTTAGATGGCATGGGGATGTTTGTATGTTCTAAAGGAAGGAAAGGCCATCGAGATAAGCCAAGTGCCTCTTCCTTCCCTTTCACCATCCACAGATCTGGCTTCAGTATGGTTCATATCTCAAATCCCATGAAAAACCATCTCGGGGGGAATAATGGCAGACGCATTTTGTACACTTAAAATAAAAATTGGGGTTTGAGAAAAGCTGGAAGTGAGGGAGGTGGGATCTGTTAATAATACAGGAAGAGAAAAAGAGAGATCACAAACAGGAAACTGAATTGAACTGGGATAATAAAAGAAAGTCAATGGAAACATGAATGCAAACACGACAGCCAAAGAAAATAATAATGAATTTAAGTAGCAGAAAAACTATTTAATCACACTTCCTCCTAACGTCAACTGAGCATAAATACCCTGCTCACAGGCGTGTTAGTTTTTCATGAATAGAGATAAACAATCAAAAACCTCTGTGTTTATACATTTTGATGGCATTTAGCTGACACAGGAATAAATATGACTCATTCTTTCCAGATAATATACTCAAACTAAGAGTCCTTAGAGAATGGACAGCCCTACAAATACAAACCTAAAGAGTTAATGCTTTATGAATCCCTTTCCCTTGCCTCCCAACAGCTCAACAGTGACCACACATACTAATGAGCAGCTGATAAAATAGCCCCTGGGTGATAAATGCTCAATGGTAACTTTTAATTGTGTCAAAGAATGAAAAAGAGAACACAAGGTAAATTTTTCTTAGCTAATTATTATTATTTTTTCCTCATTTCATGCACTCAATTATTCATTGATTTTTAAAGAGAAGTTTAGAAATGAAACGGATTTCTGATGGAAATTCACTAAGCCTCCTTGTCTAAAACGTACAGAATGCTTTTCATTGTAAATTGATGACCAGTGTAGACACTGGAAAATCAGGGTGCTACCGTTTTGAAGACCACGCTAATTAGATGCAGAGCTCTTTGATGTGAGACCATCTGCAGGCTCTGCCGCTGCTTCTGCCGGTCTCCAAAGGAGGCTGACCCATTTGACACTGAAAGTGCTTCCATCTGCAGGGAAGGTGGAGCTGCTTCCTAGCAGACCTGGAAACTGTGACACGGAGACCAATTTAAAGAGGATTCTCTTTATTCAGAGACTTAACTCAAATTCTGGGCATGAAAGGAAAAGAAAAGAAAAGCGTTTATAATGAGCTCACGGACATATATATTTGTCTCATGTACACATACATACATATATACATATTCACTTGTGAGCATGTCTGTGTGGGGAGGAGTGTAAGAATTAATATACTAGGAGTGCCAAAAAAAATGTATACACGCTTCAAGCGATGTTATCTAAGTATTATTTTTCGACGTTGAATTGAATTACAGTAACAATGTGTAGTATGATGTTTGTTCAACCATACTTCTGCCATTTTCTGTGACTGTCCTGCCTCATTCAGGACATGGTGACACCTGCATTCATTTGATTAATGCCATCTTTTAAGCAAATGTCATATTTAAAATGTGTATGCATTTTTTTGGCAGCCCCTGCATTTCTTTGTTGATTCCAAAGTAACAAAGAAGCAATCCTCTAGGCAGAGAGAGCCCTAAATTTTTTCCCTTGCCTGCACAAAGTGAAAAGACTTTGTTGAAAGAATTTGTGCTGTAATTATGCAAAGCAATTCTTATACAGGCTTGATAGGTCATATAGTAAGATAGCACTCTTTAGTAAGGAATCATTCAGTATGTGTAAGCAATGGGCTTAGACTATAGGAGCTGCAGCGATAAGCAAGAAATCATCTTTCTTTTTGCACAAAGTAAAGTGACTATAATAAAGTGATTATAGTTCATGTACAGGAACCATGTTTCTTTAAATTTTTTTTCCTGGAACAAAGTGTAGTATATGAAAATACATAATAAAACACATTGAGAGTCTGGACATAATACTTTATAGAACCATTTGGACACATTTATACACATTCACCCTCATTAGATGATACTGCTTTATTAAGGGGCCATCATGATTATTTTGTTTTGTTTCTTTTATACTTTTCATTTCCATGGTGTTTTAAACAGCATCTTGATAAAAGAAAATATACTCTCCAAGCAGAAAAGAATTCATATAATTAATGAATATCAGTCTGTGTACTTTTAATGATATGAAGATAATTTTTAAATAAATACACGCTTTAGAATATGTTTTTAATAATCAGATTCACTTAACACAGTTTTTAAAACTAAGCATTAATTTAGTCTTTACTCTCAGGTATACTGAGTTACTTCTGCCTTTAAAAAATAGATACATTCTAGCATTTAGAAAGAAAGGAGAGGTAAAGATCAAGAGAGAGACTGAAGAGAGGGGGAGAACACATTAGGAAAGGGAAAGAATAAAGAAATAGAAGGAGAAAGAATAAGCAATAAGAAGAGAAGAGATGAAGAATTGGAAGAAATAAAGGAAGTAGGAGATACAGGAATAAAATAAAGAGGAGATCAACAGAAGAAAAAAATAGTAAGACAGGCAGAAGAAAGAAGGAAAGCAGGGGCAGAAAAAACAAGAAGAAGCCGGGCTCGGTGGCTCAGCCTGTAATCCCACGCCTTTGGGAGGCTGAGGTGAGTGGATTGCCTGAGCCCACGGGTTCGAGACCCACCTGGGCAGGAGAGACCTCATCTCTACAATAAATAAAAAAAATTAGCCGGGCGTGGTAGCATGCGCCTGTAGTTCCAGCTACTTGGAAGGCTGAGGCAGAAGGATTGCCAGAGCCCAGCAGGACGAGGCTGCGGTGGCCGGGAGCCGCCACTGCACTCCAGTCTGGGCAACAGTGAGACTCCAACCCCAAAAAAAAGAAAACAAGAAGAGAGTGAGGCATGGTGGAATGAGGAGGAAGAAGAAGGGGAGAGATGGGAGAAAAGAGAATGGGAAAAAAGAAAAGAGGAAGCAAAGTATCTAAAGTGATGCCATAAAAGGATATCATCCAATTAAATAGGAAGCCTAAAGCCCTGTATAGTCCAGATAGGCAAATAATCTTTATCCATTACATAAAGAAAATATAACAAAATCCTGAGACCATTTCTAAGAAATCTAGATCTGAAGTTAAAAGTGAATCAGTCTTAAATTATCTAATGCCATTCTTACGTAAACACATACAACATGTGAAAGGAACTTCAAATTATAAAAAAAAATTTAGTTTAATTTTTTGCTAAAATATTTTATTTTGGTGCTAAAATATTTTTCACCAGTGTATAATACCAAGTCACTAGTAAAAACTACATAATAACACTTTTAAACTAGAAAAATTGCTATTAATAAAAGACATAAGCACAATTTTTAGGATAAAAATGGAATTTAAGGTAGGTTACATTTTGTCCATGAGAACTAATTGAAGACATCCTTTCAATTATTCAAATGTGAGAAAGGAACCCACCTACTCTTCCTAGAGAGGGTGTAAAATAAAATACATAGACTGTGAAGGTCCAAGAGGATGATTCTGTTGGGGGATGGAGGTGACTGAATTATCTATTTGCGCCCTCAAATTATGTAATGGTGGAGTGACTGGCTTGGAAAAGACTGAGATATTGACCATACTGAGGTCAAAGCCATGAATGCATTTCTGATGACCCAAGATGACTATAATCAAAAACAGATTATAGTGAAGAACAATTAAAATGGGAGAATCCTAGTCTCAACACCAGCATCTTGCCTTTAGAGAGGAGTTCTATTTAGTGTGAAGCTATGGCTAAGGAGAGAAACCCTACTGAGGAGTATTCTGGCCTTGTGGAAAATAGTCACTTAAGGTGAATTAAAGTAGCTGACCCCTAAGAATTAGTAGTGGTAGTAGTATAACTAATAGTGGTAGTAGTATGGCTATAGAGTACCTCTGTAGAATCATGGCCAAGGCACTAAGGCTAGTCCGACTGTTAAAACAAAACAAAATAAAGCAAAAAACAAACAAAAAACAAAACCAGGGATACATGCAGAGAGCTAAAGTATGCAGAGGGCTAGAAAGCATCCTTAAGATATTTCGCTGTCAGCGGCCCTCCTTCCAGAAGAGGACCACATAAACCACACTCACAGATGCCATCATAACCACAAAACCTTCATCTGAGTTGGTACTAGGCCCGATTAGCTTATGCTGGAAGAGATGGCAAAGAGACCAATGAGATGGTGGAGAACCAATTTAGGAAGCAAACTAGATTGCAGAGGACAGAGCACATTGCGGAAGGCTTGAGGGATCAGTGTGGGAGGGGAAGGAAGGAATGCAGCATTGGCTTGGGTGAGAAAGGCAAAACAACATGAAGATGAGCATCCAAAATTGGGAAGTAACCACAGAGCTCTATACCCAGGCCTTTGCAATCTGTCCCAGTTAAGTTACCAGGCAAAATGAATGCTTAGAAAAAATTATTCTGGTACAAACCTGGGCTCCATGAAAACTTGGAAGTTTCTGTATGTACCTAATATTTTCAGTATAGAAATTATGACTTTAATCATGTATCAATGAAAACTGGACAGGCAGTTCTCCATGAACATGCATAAATAAAAAGTAGCCCTCCGTGTTAAATAATGGGTTTTTTGCCTTAAAGTCCATTTTTTGATATTTTAATTGTTTTAGGAGTTACTAATATTAAATTTCAAACTCTTTCTGTCTACATATGCATTTTCCAGGCAGTATTTGACTAGATTTTAAAATTTTCATTCAATCTGATCAACTATCATTTCTACACTCACAATAACTACTTAGAAGATGAAATTAAAGAAACTATTTCTTTCACAGAGTAAAAGAAATTACATAGTACTGCTGCAGGGTGCACTAAGATAGCCCAGGGTCCAGAAATAGATCTAAATACATATTAGACATACATTTTAATTTTGTTCAGATAAATAAAGGAAATAAATGAGTTTATTTAGTTCAACACATCTGATTGGCTAAAGTCCTGCAAAATAGTAGAACTCTGGTTAATCTCTACATTAATTTCTCTTCCGGTGCATATTCTGGAATGATAATTCTAGTAGTATGAAAGTCAGCAGAAGAGAGATCAAGGGTAATCGACCCACTTCACCTATTGCCATATATATCTGCTTGCTCAAAGTTCAGTAACAGACAAATCACAATAGTTTCCATTAAATATATCTGAAGTGTATGAAGAAAGAGACACTGACCAGAAATTGTAAAGAAAATGACAATTTATGAAAGTAACTTTCCAAAAAGTCTTAATATGGGATGCATAAAATCCCATAACAAAATAAAACAGTACAAAACACCCTGGTCATAATGAATCAAGAGCAAACATTTTTAAGAACATATAAAGACAATATCAAAGGCCTAATGTATAAATAACCACTTATGTATTGTAAGTGGTTAAAATTATGTTGTTGATAATTTTGGCAAACAGACAAAATACGTATGATATACAAATTGCAAAACAGAATTCTACATTTAACTCATTGTGATCTCAACTTTGTAAAATTTACATTTTTATAATAAAAAATTATCAAAATATTAAAGATAGTTATGTATGAATAAATATACTAAAGGCTATTTGTGTTTTTATTTTTTTCTTTTCAAAGTGACAACATATCTTTTTTACTGGGTGTTGATGCAGTATTTATTTATTTAGTAATTATTATTACTTTTCAAGCAACAGGCTTTTTTTGTACTTTAACCGTTTTTCCAGTATTGCCTTTTTTCTTTGCCAGGATCCACTGTTGCATTTAGTTGTCATGTCTCATTAGTTTCTTTCAAGCTGTGTGAGTTTCTCACTCTTATTTTGTTTTTAATGGTCTTGGCATTTTTTGAAGAATTCTGGTCAGGTATGCTATAGAATGTTTCTCAATTTGTGTCTGTCAGATGTTTTCTTATGGTGAGAGTGGGCTTATGCTTCTTTCGAAGAAGAACATCAGAGAGCTAAAGTGTTCTCATTGCATCATAACAATGGTTACATGACATCAACATGCCTTAGCACTGGTGATATTAACCTTGATTGCTTGCTTAAGTGGTATATGTCAGGTTCCTCCACTGTAAAGTCATTATTTTTCTCTTTTCATCTTTTGTTAGAGAAGAATCACTAAGTACAGCCCAAGCTTGAGGGGGTGCTGAATTAAACTCTATCTCCTGAGTAAAGAGTTCTCCAAAATGTGTGGGCACTTGTTAAAACCCCGGTCATAAATAAGCAGGTATTTGGGGGGAGATAATTTGAAGCTATGCATGTAACCTTTATTTTCCCTTAAAGTTAAATGTTTGTTTTTATTTTAGAGTTGTGGTGTACAAGTAAGTTGTGTGTAGGTGAAGTTTAGACTTCTCATGGGCCCTCTCTCCCCTGACAGTGTACCTGGTACCCAGGATGTTGCCATATGCTCCCCATCTGCTGATTTCACACTTGTGCTCCTGTGACCAATGATCAGGGCTCACTTATGAGCGAGAGCATGATGATTCAGTTCTTTGTTTCTGGGATAGTTCACTTAAATAGTGGTCTTCCTTTTATAGTCAGAAAATAAAGAGACATTCCTTAAACACAAGTCTTTATAAAGAATAAATCACTGGATATTGTACAACAGTTCCAGAGCCTTCTTCCTTCTTTTTTCTTTGTGTCTTCCTTAGATGCCTTCTAGAAAAGCTAGGTATGTTGTTTGTATTACTGAAGTATTTGATCTCTCTTGTTTTATAGGATGCCTGCAGTAATCCCACCTGAAAAAAACAGAGAAACTATATTCTGCTCTCTCCTGGTCCTCTACTGCTAGCAAAACATCCTATTTCTACTTTATAGTCAGATTTCTATGTTTAGAGCCTAAAAAGAAATGTGGCTTCCAATTTCCAAATCACCTAGAAGTGTTGTATAATGTACATGCATGCATACGTATACATACACATATCCCAAGTTACCTGGAGTTCTGATATATCCAACAACCGCCTCACTCTCTTTCCCCATATCCCATAGACCCACTAAATCAGAATCTACTTAGAGGGTTTTGGCAGTCTGTAAGATTTGGAAAAGTCCCCCTTATGTTTTTAATGATCTACCAGATTTGGGGATCTAGATAATGTTGCAATGATAATACTGGAAGATTTCTTAAAAATGATAAGGCATGACCAAAATGTAATTTGAAAAGTTCTCACTGAATCAGTATGAGATTCTGAAATATAAATTATTTCAAGCACTTGCAATTATTTCTATAGGCATGAGGACTATTAGTAATTATTCTTAATTCTGGAACATACAACCTATAAGTAAAGCAAGTTTTTAAACCTAGGGGAAGATGTAGTTTTATGTTATATTATTCTAAGATTTGCAGGAAAGTAAAATCCTGAGAGAATTCATATCACTGTTTAAATATCAACCTAAGGATATTTAAATGGGAGATCCAATGGCCTGGCAGATTTTCAGAAAATTTTTATTGTTGTTGTTGTTGTTGTTGACAGTTGCAAAGACAACCTTCCCACCACAACCACGCACACACACATGCCATTACCACCACTTTACCACCTAAATGCTTCTCAGTATGTTAGAGATGATGTTTCCAGAGTCCAGAAAGGATGGGACAGAATCCTATTTCACAAATTACTCTTGCTTTTGGCAAGATATCATTTCACCAACCAGAAATAAAAAATGTTATTCCTAAACAATAGCACAGTAGTTATTCAAAAGGATATTTGCATAATTTTATTTTTGGATTTGCATAAAAATGAAATGCAGACCAGCATGCAATTCTCAAAAGACTTCTATTTCCTTTGTCCATAACACTTTTGCCAAGAATACTCTGTGTCTATAGTAAACTTAATTGTTTGCTGAAACAGTGTTATTTATGAGTTCCACACTCTGAGGACATTATACAAACATTTTGATATTCATCATTTGGTGACTGGATATAAAATAAAGTTTCCAGTGTAGACGTTCAGTATTTACATTTGGTTAAATTGTTTAAAATGTTGAAATCCACAAAAAAAGAAGGCCAAGTTATTCTGTGTTTGACATGTTATTTAAAATATGTTTAGCAATCACTAGCTCTATGTAATTCAACAGCAATAGTTGAAGCTAACCCAGCATTCATAGAATAACCTAGTTTGATTTTTTTAAAGGTAATAAAAGTAAAAGTAATCTCATGTAAAAACAGACATATTTTCAAGCTTCTTTTGCAGGATTACTGCTGAAATTATATTAAGTGGGACAAGGAAGAAAGTATGCCATATTAGATTTGCCCAAACAGTGGCACATTCCAGGTTTGGACATAAATGAAACAGTGCTAAATAGGATAGGGATGATTAACCTAAACTTGTTCATGTATCAAAGCTAAAACTCAATTTAATGAAATCAACCTGTGTGTGGAAATAATTGGACATCATAGTAGTAATGGAGAGAAGACATTTAAATGGAATGGAAAGCAGACCTGTCTAATCAGCTAAACAGTAGAAACACTTTCTTATGTCACTACTGTATTGCTAAGCAGGCATTACATCTAAGCAGTGCTATGCAGGTAAACTGGTTCTCTAGAGGAAAAAAAAAAAGAAACATCAATTTGTAGCATTTGCTGATTTGTAAGTATTGCCACTATGGCCAATTCTGTGCTACCAATGTGATATCATTGAAGAGACAAAAACGCACAAAATCAGCTCTTCCAACCTGATATTAGCCTGCCTAAAAACATCTTTGTAAGAATGACATTTGAACTCAGTGCCTTACCTCAAAACCTGAGAGGTCCCTGGGTCTCTTAAGAAAGACTTGAAGGGAACTTATATCCTGGAAAAGATCTTAGTGCTACTTATAATATACCTACGCATTTTGTTCAAGGACATACCAGTCATAAACATACTTTCATCATTACTGCAATTTTACTCTAAAGATTCTGCAAGATAAATTACTTTATAAATACCTGGAAAGGCAGTTTTGTTTTGTTTTGAGAAACTCACCCATGGCAAGTCTTTCTGCCACCAATCTTTCTTTTCCTTCTTATCTTTCTCTAATAAACTTTATTTTAAAACTTTGCTGGCCACTCTAAAAAAAAAATAGAGAAAATACCTGAAAAGTTCAGAATTTGGAAATAAATGTTTTCAAATGATTTAAATTCTTAGTGTAAGAGGTAAGCTGAAGGTGAACCTCGGGTATATGCTCAAACAATATGATCATGTCACTCATTGCATGAAGTCTTATATGGCCTCTGTTGCCTTCAGAAGTCACATGGCTTGATAATATCTACTCATGGGCATTACATCTACCCTTATGGTGGCTTTTATCATGCAACACTGTAATTGTTCAACTGTTGGTATTTCTCCCCATGGGTGGGAGCTATGGTATCCATTACTTTGTGCCTAGTGCCTAGCACAGTGCCTAGCATACAATAGGTGTTCAATAAAGATTTTAATATTTATTTATTTTGATAATAATCTGACTGGAAACAATAGGATGGTTATCAGAACTCTTCCTTTTTCTTCTGAAATTATTCAAATTCTAAGGTGTAACCATAATTTAAAGAAAATAAATTGCAATGTTTTATCACCATTTGTTAAAGAGAGTGAGAAATATTAAATAGGCAAATTAGAGGTGTATCATTACCATTCTCCCAGAGTGCTTTGGAATTTAATACTAAAGTGTTTTTTACAAGGGTGTTTGTTTATGCTGCTCTCTCTCTCTCTGATCTTTTTGTTCTCTCTCTTCTCTCTCTCTCTCTTTCCTTCGATGCTGTTGCCTTCCGCTTTAGTAGCTGGTACAGCTGTCGATTTTTGATTATTGTAGATGAGTTCACTGCTACTAAATCCATAGCCTTTATACTAGATATTACTTCTTGTAAAATTTCAGTTATCATCATCTTTACATAAGGCAGTATCCTATTATGGCAACAGTTTGGACAATGACATTTTTTTTTTTATCTTGGATTAAATTATTATGTTTTATTCATTAGATCATTTCCATCTACTCAGATTAACTTTAAATATGTTTCTGTAAACTATTACACTAAGTCCCCTACATGCAAATGAGTTCCGTTCCAAAAGCACATTCGTAGGTCCAATTTGTTCATAAGTCCAACAAAGTTAGCCTAGGTACCCAACTAACACAATCAGTTATACAATACCAGCTACATCAGCTTGCTTGCAGACATCCTGGAGTTGAAATAAACATACTTTACTACTATGCTCTATACTGTATTGCACAGTAAAGTACACAAAAGCAGAACCACTTGTAGAGGATGCACACACATGACAATGGACGCCAGACATGTGAACTATCTTATGTGGACATGCAAACACACACGTGTCTTTGAAAGTTGGCAACTTGAAGATTCGTATATAGGGAACTTACTGTATTGCTGAAAACACATATAAACAAGAATGTGTTGGATGCTATATACATAAATAAAATTTAAAAACACTCTGAACACATTGATTTTAATAAGTAAATAGTGCAAGGCCTGCTTTGGCGTCATAGATGTGACAGAAGGGAAGTGTTAGAGAATAATCAAGACAGAAACAGTCAGACTTTGGAACTCAGAAAGCTTGCCTTCAAAAAGAGTCATGGAAGTCACTTAACTTGAGAGAGGTTTTTTGTGTTTTTTTTTTAAGGGGAGGGGTATTTTATAAACTATATCAGAAAGACAAAAAAAGGAAAGTTATTTTTTAAAAAGTAAAGTATATCACATTGAATGGAATCAAAAAACAAGTCTAGCTTGATGTATTTTCTAATGCTCAAGGTCAAGACTTGGGACAATTACTGCAATTATTCCTGAGATAAAGTTATGTTTTTCTTTAAAAAAAAAATAGAAATATCCACTTATTCTTGTTCATTTGAAGAACAGCTATTTATTGGGTGTCTGTGATGTGTAAGACACTATATGAATGGAAATTTTAAACTAATATTAATTATTTAGATTTAGTCTCTTCTTACAAGAAATTTGGAGTCAAGTGAGAACTAAACAAAATGCTATGAAATGTAGAAACTGATATAAGTGGTAAATATTCAATAATATGTTAAGACAAATTAGCTTGATTTCTCCATCTTACAACATATGTACTTCAAAACATCATTGTATATATGATGCACATGATAAATACAAACAATTTTATATGTCAATTTTTAAAAGTGATAAATGAATAATTAAAAAAAAATAAATTGGTAAACTTAACTGGCTATTGAGAGTTGACAGGGTCCCGTGAAGATACACAGATATTTGTGATTAACCTTGAGCTACATGTAAACATTTTCCAGAAACGAAAAATGGGAAATGGGGAGGAATTGGGAAGAGAGGGCGTTCCAAAGAATGTGAAATCATGAATAGCAACTCAGAGAAATAGGAACACAAAAAGTTAAGAGCCACAAAAACATCAGGGAAATAGCTGTGCAGAGAATTAACATAAGTCACTAAACAAAAGGCAAGAATTTTGTTTCGTGACTCATGGTGAAAGTATGTTATCTGCCTCTTCAGACAGGTGGACTTCATCTTTAGACAGTGATTTTTAACAGGGATTGGTGTAATTAGAACTGTGATTTAGAAAAAGAATTGTTGGCAAGGGGAGAATAAACTTAGAGAAGTTTGAAGACTTATGAGAGTTGCATGAGATACTATGACAGTTCAGGCTAGAAATGACAACAGCAACAATGAAGAGTAGAGAGAATGAAGAGGTATTTGAAGCACTGTTAAATAAGGCTCAGGGACTGACTAGATGAGAAGAGGTGGTGAAGGTGAATAAATTAAGGATAACTTTAAAGTTTCTACCAGAAAAAGACAAAAATGCAGTAAGTTGAGAGAACTAGAAGGTATTAGGCATGTAAGGTTGGGAGGAATTTGGAAATGTTTGAGCCAGTGGTAGTCTCTGAGACAGCTGCTTTGCTAAAGTAGTGAAGACAGAGACAAAGGTGGAGGTGGTCTCCTAATCCGTCATAAACAGCCACTCCTCTGACCTCTCTTCACTGTGTTCTTTCAGTCTGTGATGCCAGTTCCTCTTCACAGTCAAAATTACCCGGCAGTCAAAGTCTACCTCAAATGTTGCTACTCATGATGAAAATCATGGTTTACCAAGAGACATACTGTGGATGGAGGGCTAATCCCAGGCATTAAAATCAGATGAACCTGGAATTCCATCCCAGTTCCTGCCACTAACTAGCCTTGTGACTTCGGGTAAGTTATCTCTCTGCTTCTACTGAGGCTTCTGTATTTACTTCATAAGAAATTTGGGAGGAATAAGTTAGGTTGTGCATGTGATGGAGTCACTATTTTATTCTAGACTCATCTACCTTTCAGAAAAGAAAGAATGAATTCTGAAGACACAGTTCTAAGTCCATCACTGTTATTAATTCACAAGACCTCCTATGCAATAGAACACAGCTACAAATGAAAAAAATGACTATTTTAGTCTCTGTTCTAACTGGAGGAGCAGAAAAAAATACATTTTCAGATTAAATCACTTCTTTATTAGAAATCTTGGCCCCTAAATTTAAATACTGAGTTCAGTGAATAAATTTGATTTTGTTTCAAATCTTTGGAGTTTCTTAACTTACAAATGGGACTATTAACCGTTAACAACCTTCTAAAGTATAATTTTAAATTGCCCGAGTTATTGAGAACACAGTGTGTTCTAAATTAAGCATTTTTTATCCTAATTTAAGCAACCCTATATTTTTTAAATAAACATTTCATGGACAGTCCACCTTTAGAACTGTGTTTTGTTACTAAAGTAATTTAATGAGTAGCTTATAAAAATTTTCCACATTGCTTTCTATAATGTAGAGGCAATAAGACCATGATAAAGCCAGAACAAATATACTTATCTTTTGAAAGTGTTTTATGGGTTTTGTTATTATAGTTTTGCAGTAATACTAAGATATACAAAAAGAAAGGAAAGTATTTCACATCTAGTCCCTCAGTGAATACAAATGGTTTCCTTTGTAAATAGTAAATTTCAAGGCAAATATTTGAACTTTATTTGCCCTTCATGACTTGGCCATGATTTGAGCCTGATGAGGAAAAAAAAAAGACCAACAACAAAAAAGAAAAATTGTTCATTCTGGATATATCAGTACAGTCTGTGTCTCCTGCTTTTAGTGGAAATACAGAAGGCGCTAAAAAAATGTATACACATTTTAAGAAAGGAAAAATTTGTATTAAAATTGTAATACTCGATAAGATGAGTACAAGTCAGTTTGACTTCTGCAATTACAAGAGGTGCTCAAAGTTGTAACCATCACCATCCAGACACTTCTGATTACAGTAAACATCTCTTAAAATGTGTTTACCTTTTTTTGGCATCCCAGTGTTCATAAAAAGCATGACAGGTAGCATAATGCCTGACATATAATAGGTCTCAATAATGTTTATAAATAGATGCATTAATGGACAAAAGCATGAATGAACTTTCACATACTTGACTATTCCTAGCTGAATCTCTTCATAGGAGAATAGAAAGCCATGATTTACTCTTCTTAGGCCATGTTTCCATTAAACAAAATAATTTTAAAAATCAAAATCAAGCTGGGTGCAGTGGCTCGCACTCCCAGCTACTCAGGAGCTGACATGAGTAGATCGGTTGAGCCCGGGAGTTCAACGTTACAGTGAGCTACATTCTGCCACAGCGCTCCAGTCTGGGTGACAAAGTAAGACCTGGTCTTTGAAAAAAAAAATCCAAATAACATTTTCTAACATAAAATCAATACACTTAAAATATCGTTACACTGAAACACCAAGTCACAAAAAATTCTACTGTGGAATTGCACTTGATGACCTTGTAAAACATACTCATTACATTTCTAAGCTTAAAATGAAATTATAAATAAGCATTTTATGAGTACATAAAAATATAATTGGAAGGACATTCAACAAATTATTCATCTTAAAATAACAAAATAATGACTGCTTTTAGCTTTTTAAAAATAATTTGTATTCTAAATATTTTGCTATAAACAAACATCATCAATAAACAAATATCATTACTAGATTCATTCACTCATAAAAATGCATATTTGTTGAGTAGTTTTGGTATAAAAGGCAACTAAGCTGTGGTACAGAGATACTTCAGAGATCCATTCTCAATAAACTGGATTCTTGTATTTACCATTTAAAAATTTAAACATTTTAAACTGTCAGACACTAAAGTTTATATTTGCAAATATTCGACACACATGCACACAGACACATATATACATTTAAAATACCCAATGTTGAAACTGTTGGCAGAAAAATGATGAAAAGTTGCTAGTGAAATGGAAATAGGTGCTCAGTCCTTAGAAAAAATAAAGGAATACATTTGGAGAGTCATGAAAATACTTGTATTTCTAACTTATTTATCCAACTGCAAAGAGATGGTATGAGTAAAGTTTATAATGAAGAAAAGATGAATGCATAAAAATATTTATTATGTTCCATAATGAGAAAATACATCTTTATAAACAGCAATTCATAGGTACTTAAAGACACTTTGAAAAATACTTTAAAAGAGAAAGAGCAGAACAATGTTATTCCAAGTAATACCTCTCTAAGACTTGAATTAAAAATATTAATCCAGGTTACTTGCAGGAGCATTGCAGAGTACCACATTGTTTATAATTTGGATTTTAAATATTCCATTTTACCTTCACTTGAAATAAAATGCTTGATATCTATATAACAAATAATTTGTCATGCCTTTCCTCTACTTGAAAACATTTTAGCTTAATTCCCTAAACTACAATCAAGACCAGATGAAAACACATCTACTCTCTGATATAATGTCCATAAACCACACCCACTCCCAAATTCACTCAGCTCGCACTTCTGATTCTCCAATGCTTCCCAGCATACCTTCTTATGGGAATATCTTTCTGACTCCTGATCTTTCTTCATATTCCCTTATTTATAATCTCTGTTTATCCACTTGCTGAAATCATCTTCACCCTTAAGGAACTAACTAAAATGCCAGGTCTTAGTGATGTTTTTCCAAATTCTGATAGTAAGTTTCAATTTCTCTTTTCTGCACTTTTTACTTGCACTCATCACATTTCTTCTTTTGTTCTTATGGTTAGTCTTGTACATATTTTTCTTTCCATTTAGGCTATAAATCCTTCAGTGTATGGTTTGTGCTTCTAATGTTATATTCCCCAAAATAAGAACCCAGGACAATGTCTTATTCCCCCTGGGATCATGATACATATTTATTAGATTAAATTAATTCCATTCTATATTGGTGCAAGTCTCTGAAAACATCTTTCCCACAAGAACAGAAGAGTTTAAGAGTTGATGTGGGAATATCTAATTCCATAAAATTTGAGCTGTATTCTAAAATATTTTAAATGCATTCCCAAAGTCAACATCATATTTTGTTTTAATGACGGATTACACTTTTATGACATAATTTATTTAAGTTTGTATAGATCAAGATTGTATAGATCTGTCACAATTCTAATTTCATTTAATAAGCATTATTCTAATGTGATGTTCGTAGGCCCTGTCTTTTTGTCTATCTTCATGCTCATCCTGGCGAGCTCATCCTATCCAATGACTTAAATATCATCTATGCCCATGAATATTTCTAGCTTTGACTGGGCTGGAATTTCAGACTCATATATATGCCACATGACATAGCCACAAAGAAATAAAATGAACATTTTAAACTGTTGCCCAACACAAAATTTTAAATTCTTGTTAACTCCTTTAGAAGAGTCAGCAGGTGGCTGGCTCATGGGTTCATGATGAAATCTTCTGAATGAATGATAGGATTCTGCTATTTTCTCTGTTTTGTACTGGCACTGTTGATGAAACTACTGATATCATGCAAAGGACAATATCTTCCATAGCTCCCCAAATGACTCATGAGCCTCTCATTGTTGCTATGGTATTGGCACCCAGTAAAACTACCCACGGGACTGTGATCCTACTGTACCTTCTGTTGCTTCCTGCCAGTAGCCTGTGCCACCATGGTGTCAGCTACTATCACTGTAGTCACAAGATATAAAATGATACTAGATATTAGATATAAGATATAAGTTCAGAACTGATTTTTGTTTCAAGGTGGACCTCATATTATTATTCTAAACTCCATTAAAGTATGCTTTCATTCACAATCTGCATGGTATTTTAATATTTGTATTTAATAACGTCACTAACTGGCATACTTTTTTAAACATTATCATTAAGCATCCATTTACCTTGCTCAGGTAATCATGTTAAGAATCGAATCTCTTCTCTCAAAACTAATATTAACCAAATTAAATTTTTGACTCAAGTAATTGCCCATTTGAAAATGTAAAAATGCATTCAGAATGTGTGACAAGAGATTTTTGTTTACCTAATCCAAATCTTATTTATTAAATACTTTTTAATGACAATCCATTAAGAATTAATCTTTTATTTTAGGCTTTTTGATGTAAGTATTAAGATTTTTTTTAACTATCAATAATTTCTAGGTCAGTTGACGGGTTGCTTGAGCTTTAAATTATTTATCTTTGTTAAACTCATTGAAATGACAAAAAAAGCAATCCTAGAAAAAACAAAGAGCAAATATTATTGAATAATTTCTTATAGATATTAAGCAGATGGGACTTAATTAGAAAAGAAATCCCACAGAGGTAAGCAACTGACCACTCAACAGGAACTTCTGAAAAAAGAAAGTTTTCCAAATTGGACACCAGGAAACTCCCCAGGATCAGAGAAAGTCTACCTTGGAAGCCAGAGTAGTCCCTGGGGCAATTGGTTAAGTAATTAACTAGAGCTATGGAACCACTGTGCCAGCATGCAGATCTCAGGCACAAACTAGCAAGCTCAAATTAAGTGGAAGACCTGCCTTGGGCGCTCCCAGAGTGAGCCTGGTGCCAGGAAGCAAAGTAGGGCAGTGTCCTAGTCAGTGTCCAATGACAAAGTAAGCATTGAGTCTCCTCAAAAGGATCCGTGAAACAGAATGAACAATCTCTACACAAAACAAAAATTCTGATAGAAAATGTGGCAAATATCTTTAGAAATTTGGATGAGACAACTTGTCATAATCTTAATACAAATTCCAGTAGTCACAAAGAAAAGATTGACATTTTGACAATCGAATTAGCTTTACCTTCATCTTGACCAACTGCATCATTAAACAGGTAAGAAACAAATGACAGCATAAAAATATGTATTTATTACATGTAACAGACAAAAATGTGACCTTCCTAACATACAAAAACTGCTGTAAATTAACATGAAATAAAATAACTCAATAGAAAAATGTCATATGAGCAGTTAACTCACTAAAATAATTTAAACCAAGGGTGTCCAACCTTTTGTCTTCCCTGCGCCAAATCGAGTAAAGAGGAATTTTCTTGGGCTGCACATGAATTATATACTATAGTTAGTGCAAATTTTTTATATTTTATTATAATTTTTAAATATTTTTTATTTTGAGATGTGTACAAGCAGCCAACAGATACATGAAAAATTGTTCAGTCTCACTAGTCATCAAGAAATGCAAATTAAAATTACACTGAGGTACCACCTAACTCCAGTCAGGATGGCCATCATCAATAACTCAAAAAACAACAGATACTGGACAGGATACAGTGAAAAGGGAACACGTCTACACTTTTAGTGAGAGTGTAAACTAGTACAACCTTGGTGGAAAACAGTGTGGTGATTCCTAAAGGATCTAAAAATTGACCTCCCATAAGAGCTTGCAATCCCCCTACTGGGAATATACTCAGAAGAACTCAAATCACTCTATAAAAGATACCTGCACATGTATGTTTATCACAGCATTGTTCACAGTAGCAAGAACATGGAACCAACTGTGCTGCCCATCAAAAGAGGACTGGAGAAAAAATGTGGGACATATACATAATGGAATATTACACAGCCATAAAGAAGGGCAAAATCATGAACTTCACCACAATCTGGATGGACTTAGAGTCTATAATACTGAGTATTGTATCACAGAAACAAAGAACTGAGTATCACATGTTCTCACTCATAAGAGGACCTTGAGCAATTATCTTAATACGATAAAAAAAGGATCGGTAGTAGTGGGAAACTGCTAGTGAGGTGCAGGGGGGACAGGATTGGCAGTAGTAGGAATCTGCTGGGGAAGGGGAGGCACACCTCATCAACAAGGGTACCTGCATAGTGAACATTTGTATACCCAACATTGAATTGTACCCACATCTTTAAAATAAAAAAATTAAAATTAAAAGAATTTTTGTTATAAAGTTTAGAAAAATGGGAGCAATATAAAACTAGTGGGAATTTTGTCCTTGTTTTTGTAAAACTAATGCTTTTATAAAACTAATCTATCAATCTCTGGTTTAATGGAAGTGGTTGCAATTCTTAGTGATTTCTCAAGATGCTCATCAGAAATATTTGTTCAAATTTTGCTCTTCAAGTGCTTCATAATTGAAAACAGGTGCTCACAAATGTATGTGCTGCCAAAAAGCAATTTCGTAAATAAGGCATGACTGTGAACTTCAAAAATGGAACCATGCATGAAGTCATGAAGAAATTTAATCCTAAAAAACACATGATGCTAAAAGATTTTGTGGAACTGCATTACTAGCTATCCTGGGTCGCACACAGCCATGGACTGTGGTTTGCCTGATTGAAACTAACTACCGTAGGTAATTTCAAAATTACAAATGATAAGGGTAATGCAAATAAAAATAATAATTCACTGTATTGACAAAACTAAAAAAATAATTTAAAATACACCATATCAGAAAGTTGTAAGAAAAAGAAAGCTCTCACTCTTTCTTGAGTGTAAATTAATTTAAACTTTTTGGAATACAATTTGGCAGGTATAACTAAAATTTAGCATTGAGGGTCAAAGGTTACAAAACCCATTCACTTCTGCAGGAGGAGTGAAACTTAGGTTCAGTTAAATCTATAGCTTCCTTTCACTGGAAACTTGATTAAGGTAAAATGTCATCAGTGTTACCAAGCCAATTTACTCACTGGAAAAAATATCCCTCATTGATGAAATGCCTCTGGATCAGTAGAACTATAGATAGTGAAAAGTCATAATTTTGGCTCCCCTACATATCATAGCACTCACTGAAGAAAAACATCAAATTCTGCTCCTAGAAAACTTCTTATTCTATATCCTTCTAAGAAATATGACAGAGTGTGCCCTCTAGTAATCTCACAAATCTGGCTATTTAGACAGACCTATTCAGATGGTATAATCAAACTAAAAAAGCTTCTGCACAACAAATAAAACAACGGGATAAAGGAATAACTGAAGGACTGGGAGAAAATATGTATAAGACATCATCTGATTAAAAAGTCTATATGCAAAACATATAAGAAGCTCAAAGAACTCAGCAATAAGAATACAAAAAAAATCCATATAAAGAATGGACAAGAAATTTGAATAGACATTTCTCAAAAGAAAACAAACAAATAGCAACAGACATATAAAAAAAAGTTCAACATCACTAATCATTAGGGAAACACAAATTAAAATGACAAGAATGATCATCTTACTCACGTAATAGTACCTATTATCAAAAAGACAAAAGATAACAAGTGTTGGTGAGGATGTGGAGAAAAAACCTTTGTACACTGTTGGTGGGGATGTAAATTAGTACTGCCATTATAGAAACATGCATGGAGATTTTTTTCTCATAAAACTAAAATAAAATTACTATATTATTTAGCAATTCCATTTCTGGGTATCTAAACAAAACATTTCAGATAAGTTTGTCAAAGACATGTCTACATTGCCCATGTTCATTGTCCATAGCCAAGTTATGGAATCAACTTAAGTGTCCATCAACAAATGTATAAGATAAAAAAAAGTAGTATATACACATAATAGAATACTATCCAATCTTAAAAGAAAAGGAAATTCTGCCATTTATGACAATACAGATAGAATTAGAGAGCATTTTGCTAAGTAGAATAAGCCAGGTGCAGAAAGACAAATACTACATGTTCTCACTTATAGATGACATCTAAAACAAACTCATAGAAGCAGAGAGGAGAAGGGTGGTTCCAGAGGCTAGGGCAGAGGTCCTCAAACTTTTAAAACAGGGGGCCAGTGCACTGTCCCTCAGACCATTGGAGGGGCGGGCTATACCTTTCAAAACAACAAGCATTTTTATTGTATGTGTATGTATGTTTCACTTCCTTCTAGAACCTACACTACTACTCTGAGCACTGACTGGATTGACTGGCCCTTTAACAACATCTACCACTTCCTAATTTCAATCTTTCAGGAAACTAGATTTTATTCCTACCTCTGGCTTATGTCTTACTTTGGATGACTTAACTAAACAATCTTAGATACCATGTATCCTATCACCCAACAAAAGGTATCTCTAGTCCAGCCTAGGCTACACATTATGACAATAAGGGAGCTTTTAGAAAATACCAGTGCTGGGCATGATGTCAGCAAGATAGTTAGATAGAAGGTCTTCAGCCCTTATCCCCCACAGGAACAATGATTTAGCAGTCAACCATGGACAAAAGTCCTTTGTGGGACCTTTGCAAACCAGGTAAATGATAGTGAAGCCCAAGACAAAAGAGGACTGTGTTGAGAAAACAGACCTGTACCCTGGTGGCTGGTCTGATGACCACGCTTCCAATGGTAGACCTGGAAGCATCACATCTCCCTATGGACTTAGCTCCAGACCTGCTTATCCATGGCTCAGCCACCAGCCCCATCTGCCTAGGGACCTGGAAGGAGCCATGCCCATCCTTGCCCCTGGTAACAGGGACAATATCTGCAAACCCAACTGCACACCTGGAGACAACTCCATGACCTGGCTCCAGCCCTGCTTTCACAGACACCAATGCAACAATTCTAAAATATTCATGAAGAATCAGGTAAACTTGACACCACCAAAGGAAACTAATCAAGCTCCAGTAACTAATCATATAAAAATGGAGATCTATTAACTGCTTGATAAAGAATTTAAAATACAAATGTACTTGAACATGTGATGGGGTTGCATCTCATTCAAATTGCATTTGAATGTAATTCAAAAATATATTTAACACCCCCAATAAATCCATCATAAAGTTGAAAAAATGTAAGTTGAATCATTGCAAGTCCAAATGCTTCTTAACTTATGATGGGGTTATGTGCTGATAAACTCATTGTGAAGTCAAAAAATCATAAGTCAAATGATTATAAGTTGGGGATCATCTGTAATTGCCTTAAAGATGCTCAGTGAACTTTAAGAGAACACATACAACTAAACAAAATCAGAAAAATACTACATAAACAACATGAGAACTTTTAAAAAGAAGTAGAAATTACAAAAAAGAACCAAAGAGAAATCTTGGAGCTGAAGAATACAATGACCAAACTGAAGTATTTAGTACAGAACTTAACAGCAGACTCAATCAGACAGAAAAAAGAATTGGTGATCTCAAAGACAGATCATTTGAAAGTATACAGCTGGAGGAACAACAATAAAAAGGGAATAAAAAAGAGTGAAGAAAACATACAGAACAACTTATAGGGCAGCATACAGGAAAGAAAGAAAGAAAGAAAGAAAGAAAGAAAGAAAGAAAGAAAGGAAGGAAGAAGGAAGAAAGAAAAAGGAAGGAAGGAAGGAAGGAAGGAAGGAAGGAAGGAAGGAAGGAAGGAAGGAAGGAAGGAAAGAAAGAGAAAGAAAGAAAGAAAGAAAGAAAGAAAGAAAGAAAGAAAGAAAGAAAGAAAGAAAGAAAGAAAGAAAGGAAAGAAAGAGAAAGCAAGCAAGCATCGTGGGAATATCAGAAGGAGAAAAGAGAGAGAAAAGTGCCAAAAGCTTTTTTTAAAAGAAAGTATGACAAAGAACTTCCCAAAATCTAGGGAGGGAAATAGATACTATAATTCATGAAGCTCGAAAGTTTCCAAATAGGTTACATACAAAGAGGTCTACATTGAGACACATTATGATTAAATTATTAAAAGTCAAAGAGAGAATTCTGAAAGCAGCAAGAAAAAACTTTGTCACAAACAAGATTTCTTCCCCCTCACCCATAAGACTACCAATGAATGTCTCAGCAGAAACTTTACAGCCAGGAGAGAGTGGGATGATATAGTCCAGGTACTGAATGAAAACGTACTGCTAACTAAGAATACTTTACACAGAGAAACTGTCATCTAAGAAAAAAAGAAAAGAGAAAGACTTTCTCATAGGAACAAAAACTGGGGGAGTTCATCAACACTGGACTTACAATATAAGAAATGCTAAGGAGAGATCTTCAAGTTGAAACAAAAAAGATATTAAATAACAACATGAAAACATATGAAAGTATAAATATTAATGATAAAGCTAAAGACCAATATAGGATATTATACTACTCTGATGATGGCACATAAATCACTTTTAAGTCTAGTATATACTTTTTCTCAGATGTCAGCATGTGTGGTAACATATGCATAACCTTCCACAACAACAAAAATTCTGCATCCATCCACAGATAAAAGTACCTCTGTAGGAACTTCAGGATTCAATTAAGAGTGTGAAATCCCAGTGGAGCCAAAGACCTAGAAAGGTTATTTTGACAGGGCAGACAGCATTCAGGTGGTTGATTTACCAATTTTGCTTCCAGGTTCAAGACTGAAAAAGATCCTGTTCTTCAAGTAGCTTGGATATAGCCTCATTTGACCTTGAGTCTACAACAAAAATTATCTGGAAAGAGGTCCAGGAGGAATTGTGCACACTGGTACCTCAGTGTAGAAGTTTGTCTGACCTCTAACATTATTCTCAACAGTGAACCTGAAAGTTGTGTTATGCCTTAGCTCCAGCCACCCTGAGCTGAGATTCCAAGTCAGAACTACTCAGGAAGGACCCAGGGGGAGACAGAAAAACTTTCCCATATCTTACAGTACTTGAGTCTGGGTCTCCATGACAGGCTTACTAACCTCCATCCCACAGCAGATCTGAAGGGAACCCAGTATCAACTCTGGCTCTTTTCACTGCAGTTGGAGAACTATCCACTATGTACAGAAACCTGCAGGGAGATGTGTGCCTGTCTGAGCCAACTAGAAGGGCTTTCCAGTCTCTGTTCTACAGTAAATCCTAAGGGGGACATTCTCACTCTGGCCACTCCTGCTGCTCTTGAGAAACTACCCCATCTGTGCAGATATCTGTTGCAAGACATGCACCCGTCTGAACCAACAAGACAGGTTCACTAGCCTCTGTCCCACAGCAGGTCCTGAGGGGCTCCAGTGTCAGCTCCAGCCTTTCTTGTGGCAGTTAAGGACCTGTGCTGTCTGTTCAGGGACCTCCTGGAAGGTACACTCATTTTTTAATGTGCAAACATTGTCATTACATTCGCAAATATCAAGAATATTCAAGAAAATATGACTTCAACTAATGAACAAAATAAAGTGCCAGAGACATCCTGGTGATGAAATGTTGAAGATGTGAATCTCTCAACCAAAGAATTCAAAATAGTTACTGTAAAGAGCTCAATAACCTTTAAGAAAACAGAAAAAGAATTCAAATCAAATGAAAAAAATTCAAAAGAGAAGCTAGAATAATGATTTTAAAAATCAAACAGAAATCTTGGATCTGAAAAATAAAATGAACAAAATAAAAATTGAAAAGATACTACCAACAGGAGAAAAGTTCAGTGAGCTTGAAGACAGGCTATTTGAAAATACACTTCCAGGTGGGGTGGGGGTAAATGAAGTGAAACAAAGAAAGCTTACAGAATCTATGCAAAAACACCAAAAGAGCAAATATTCAAATTATTGGAGCTAAAGAGAGAACTGAAAAAGACAAAGGGGTAGAAAAATTATTCACAAAAAAAGAGACAGAAAATTTTTCAAACCTGAAAAAAGATATAAAAATTCAGGTACAGAAAGATCAAAAGGTATCAATAAGATTCTATCCAAATAAGAATATCTCAGCCGGGCTTGGTGGCTCAGCCTGTAATCCCGCGCCTTTGGGAGGCTGAGGTGAGTGGATTGCCTGAGCCCACGGGTTCGAGACCCACCTGGGCAGCGAGACCTCATCTCTACAATAAATCAAAAAATCAGCCGGGCGTGGTAGTGTGTGCCTGTAATTCCGGCTACTCGGAAGGCTGAGGTGGAAGGATGGCCGGAGCCCAGCAGGTCGAGGCTGTGGTGGCCGGGAGCGGCCACTGCACTCCCGTCTGGGCGACAGAGTGAGACTCCAACTCAAAAAAAAAAAAAAAAAATATCTCAAGGTGTATTATAATCAAACTCTCAAAGGCTAAAGACAAAGGGAAGATCCTAAAAACAACAAGAGAAAGGAAACAAATAGCATATAAGGAAGAAAACACTTGACAGCAGACTTTTCAGCAGATACCTTGCAGGCCAGGAGGGAGTAGGATGATATATTCAGAGTGCTGAAGAAAAAAATAAAATAAAATAACTTCTGCCAACCAGAACACTGTACTCAGCAGAGTAATCCTTCAGAAAAAAAGGAGAGATAGACTTTCCCAGACAAGCAAAAGTTTAGGGAATTCATCACTATCAGACCTGTTCTACAAGAAAATGCTAAAGGGAGTTCTTCAAAGTGAATGAAAAGGAGGTCTAAGTTGACTATTACTCAAATACTTTAATAATAGTGTGTAAACCACTTATATCTTTAGTATGAAGAATAACAAACTACAAAAAATAATAACTATAACAATTTGTTAGAGAGAGACAATATAAAAGTGTAAATTGTGACATTTAAAATGTTGGGGGAGAATAAAGTTAAACTGCATCATTTTTTCTTTTGGTTTTCTTTTTCTTTACACTCAGAGTTGAGTTATTATCAGTTTAAAATTACTTGTTATAACTATTAAATGTTTTTGTAAGCCTCGTGGTATCCACAGAGTAAAATACTATAATTGATACACTAAAAATAAAAAGCAAGAAGTCAAATATATTACTAGAAGAAATCAGCCATAAAAGAATAATGTAAGAGAGGAAAAAAGAATCTACAAAGCAACTAGAAAGCAAGTGATAAGACAGCAGCAGTAAATTCTTACTTACCTATAATTAGCTTAAATGTAAGTGGATTAAATTATCTCATTAAAAGACATAGAGTAGTGGAATGGGCTTTTTTTTTTTTTTTAAAAACTAGACTATATTGGACTATAAGAAACTACTTTACCTGAAAAGTCACACATTGACTAAAAGTTGAGGAATGGAAAAAGTTATTCCATGCAAATGAAAACCAGAAAAGAGCAGGGGTAACCATATGTATTTCAAGCAAAATAGACTTTTTTTAAAAAAATATTTTTTATTATGGTTTTGTGGGGTACAGTTAAGGGTTAGGTATACAATTACGTGTCATTCAGGCACCCTGTTGATAAGAGGTGTTTCCCCATCCCCAGACAGATATTTGCTACTGTTAATCCCATCTCCCTCCCCCCACCATAGTTTCCCAGTACCGTCAGTCATTTTCTTATACTATTAAAATGGATGTTCAAAGTCCATTATATGAATGAGAACATGTGATACTCAGATCTCTGTTTTTGTGAGAGCTCACTCAGTATAATAGACTCTAGTTCCATCCAGGTTGCTGCGAAATTCATGATTTTGTTCTTTTTTATGACTGCGTAGTATTCCATCGTGTATATGTAACATTTTTTTAATCAGTCCTCTTTTGATGGGCAGCATGGTTGTTTCCAGGTTCTTGCAATTGTGAACAATGCTGCGATAAACATACATGTGCAGGTATCTTTTTTATAGAGTGATTTGAGTTCTTCAGGGTATATTCCCAATAGGGGGATTGCGGGGTCATATGGAAGGTCGATTTTTAGAGCTTTTAGGAATCGCCACACTGCTTTCCACAGAGGTTGAACTAGTTTACACTCCCACCAACAGTGTAGAAGTGTTCCCTTTTCACCACAGCCTCTCCAGCAGCTGTTATTTTTTGAGTTGTTGATAATTGCCATTCTGACTAGAGTTAGGTGGTATCTCAGTGTGGTTTTGATTTGCATCTCCCTGATGATTAGTGAGGTTGGGAGCATTTCTTCATGTGTTTGTTGGCTGCTTGGATGTCTTCTTTTGTGAAGTGTCTGTTTATATCTTTTGCCCATTTTATAATGGGGTTGTTTGTTTTTTCTTTTCAGCACATTTGAGTTCCTTGTAGATCCAAGATGTTAAGCCTTTGTCAGACCTAGTGTTGGCAAATACTTTTTCCCAGTCTGTAGGTTGTCTCCCTGCTCTCTTGATGGTTTCTTTGACTTTGCAGAAGCTTGTCAGTTTAATGAGGTCCTGCTTGTCTATCTTTTCTTTTATGACCTGTGGGTTTCGGGTTTTGTTCAGGAATTGGATGCCAGTTCCGATTTCCATGAGGGTATTTCCTTCCTTTTCTAAGGTTCTTATGGTTTGAGGTTTTACATTTAGGTCTCTGATCCATTTGGAGTTAACTTTTGTGCATGGGGATAGATAGGGGTCCTGTTTCAATCTTCTGCATGTGGTCAGTCAGTTTTCCCAGCACCATTTACTGAATAGGTTCTCCTCTCCCCAGTGGTAGGTGGTGGGGGCTTTGTCAAAGATGAGTTGGTTGAGAAATTGTGGTTTTGCTTCTGGAATCTCAATTCTATTCCATTGATCTATATGCCTTTTCCTATACCAATACCAAGCTGTTTTGATGATTGTAGCTTTATAGTAAAGTTTGAAGTCTGGTAATGTGATACCACCTGTTTTGTTTTTTTTGCTGAGGATTGTTCTGGCTATTCATAGACATTTGTGTTTCCATATGAATTCCTGTGTTGTTTTTTCTAGGTCTGAGAAGAATGTTGCTGATAATTTGATGGGTATTGCATTGAATTTGTAGATTGCCTTAGGTAAGATGGACATCTTCATAATGTTGATTCTTCCAATCCATAAGCGTGGGATATTTTTCCACTTGTTTGTGTCATCTTTGATTTCTTTGAGTGGTGTTTTGTAGTTTTCATTGTAAAGGTCTTTCACGTCTCTGGTTAGGAAGATGCCAAGGTATTTCTTTTTTTTTTTTTGGCTATTGTGAATGGAATTGTGTTTTTTATTTGGGTTTCTTTTTGTTTATTATTGGTGTAGAGAAATGCGATTGTCTTTTGTACATTTATTTTGTATCCTGAGACATTGCCAAAGGCCTTTATCAGTGTAAGGAGGCTTTTGACAGATTTTCTTGGGTTTTCAAGGTACACAATCATATCATCTGCAAAGAGAGATAACTTGACTTCCTCTTTTCCTATTTGGATACCCCTGATTACCTCCTCTTCTCTGATTGCTCTAGCCAGGACTTCCAATACTATGTTGAATAGGAGGGGTGAGAGTGAGTATCCTTGTCTAGTTCCAGTTTTCAGGGGAATTGGTTCCAATTTTTGTCCATTTAGGAGTATGCTGGCTGTGGGTTTCTCATAGTTGGCTTTTACTATTTTGAGGTATGTTCCCCGTATGCCTAGATGTTCAAGAGTTTTTATCAAGAAGGGTTGCTGGATTTATCAAAAGGTTTTTCTGCATCTAATGATATGATCATGTGGTTTTTGTTTTGACATCTGCTGATAAATGTATTTAATTACATTTATGGTTTTACAAATGTTGAACCAGACTTGCATCCCAGGAATGAAGCCTACTTGGTCATGATGGATGATTTTTGAGCTGTATTGTTGAATCCGGTTTGTTAGGATCTTGTTGAGAATTTTAGCATCTATGTTCATCAAAGATATTGGCCTGTAGTTCTCTTTCTTTGTTGGATCTTTACCTGGCTTGGGTATCAATGTGATGTTGGCTTCGTAAAATGATTTGGGGAGTGTTCCATCTTTTTCAATCACCTGGAATACCTTCAGTAGGATTGGTATCAGCTCCTCCTTAAATGTCTTGTAGAATTCTGCTGGAAAGCCATCTGGACCAGGGCTTTTTTTTTTTGTAGGAAGTTTTCTTATTACATAGTCGATTTCCTTGATTGTTATTGGTCTATTTAGGGTCTCAATTTCTTCTTGTTCCAACCTAGGTAGGTTGTGTGATGTCAGAAAGTCCTCCATTTCCTTAAGGTTTTCAAGTTTGTTTCCATACAAGTGTACATAGTAGTCTCTAATGATCTTTTGTATTTCTTCAGGGTCAGAAGTGACTTCATCTTTTGTGTTTCTGATTGTGCTTATTTGGGTTTTTTCTCATTTTTTCTTGGTCAGTCTAGCTAGGGGACCATCGATCTTGTTTATCCTTTCAAAGAACCAGCTTTTTGTTTCATTGATTTTTTTGTATTATCTCTTTGTCTTCTATGTCCTGGATTTGGGCTTTTATTTTGGTGATCTGGATTCTTCTGCTGAAATTAGGGTTTTTGTGGTCTTGCTTTTCCAGCTTCTTTAGGTGGCTTGTTAGGTTATGAATTTCTGTTCCTTCCATTTTCTTCATGTGTGTTTGTTGGGATATAAATTCCCCTCTTACTATAGCTTTCAAGGCATCCCAGAGATTTTGGTAAGATGTTTCTTCATTTTCTTTTTTTTCTTTTTTTTTTTTGAGTTGCAGTCTCACTCTGTTGCCCAGACTGGAGTGCAGTGGCCGCTCCCGGCCTCGCAGCCTCAACCTGCTGGGCTCCGGCGATCCTTCCGCCTCAACCTTCCAAGTAGCTGGAATTACAGGCATGCGCTACCACGCCCAGCTGATTTTTTGATTTATTGTAGAGATGAGGTCTCGCTGCCCAGGCGGGTCTCAAATCCGCAGGCTCAGGCAATCCACTCACCTCAGCCTCCCAAAGGCGTGGGATTACAGGCTGAGCCATTGAGCCAGGCTGTTTCTTCATTTTCATTTGTTTCCAGGTATCTTTTGATCTCTGTTTTGATTTCATCATTGACCCAGGAGTTGTCTAGCATCATGCTGTTTAGTGTCCATGTCTTTGTAGGTTTTGGGGGGACTTTGTTGGTGTCAATGTTTATTTTTATTCCACTGTGGTCTGAGAAGGTGCATGGTAGAATTTCGGTCCTTTTAAATTTGCTTATGCTTGATTTATGGCCAAGTATGTGATCTATCTTAGAATATGTTCCATGTGGTGATGAGAAGAATGTGTATTCTCTGGTCTTTGGATGGAGTTTTCTGTAGGTATCAATTAAGTCCATTTGGTCCAAAGTCACATTGAGATTCCGGAACTCCTTGCTGATTTTTTGTCCTGATGATCAGTCTAGGGTTGTGAGTGGGGTATTAAAGTCCCCAGTTATGATGGTGTTAGAGTCAATATCTTTCTCTAGTTTTCCTAGAAGTTACTTTATGAAAGTTGGCACACCTATGTTGGGTGCATATATGTTTAGGATAGATATTTCTTGTTGATGGATTGAGCCTTTTATCATTATATAGTGGCCTTCTGTATCTATTTTGATTTTTAATAGCTTGAAGGGTATTTTGTCTGAAATTAAAATCGCTACTCCTCTTTTCTTTTGTATTCCATTTGCCTGAAAGTTTGTTTCCCATCCTCTTACTTTGAGTCTGTGGGTGTCTTTCTAGTGAAGTGAGTCTCTTGAAGGCAATAGATTGTTGCCTGATGATATTTTATCCATTTTGCCATTCTATGCCTTTTCAGTGGTGCATTTAGTCCATTCACATTTAGGCTAATAATTGAAATGCAAGAGTGGTCCCTGTCATAAGGTTCTTACAGAGTTGTTCCTGTGTGTTTGTTGTCTTTCTTTGGGTTCTGGAGTTGGTTGATGTGTGTTTTTAATCTTTTGCCTGTACTCTTGTGAAGAATGTTGTTGTTCTTTTTTCTTTTTCTTCTGTGTTCAGTACTTTCTTAAGTGTTTCTTGTAGAGATGGTCTGGTGGTGGTGTAGGTTCTTAGTGATTGGATATCTGGAAAAGATTTCAATTCTTCCTCACTAATGAAGCTTAGTTTGGCTCGGTAGGTTATTCTTGGTTGAAATTGTTTCTCTTTTAGAACTTTGAAGATAGGGCTCCAGGCTCTCCTAGCCTGAAGGGTTTCTGTGGATAAATCTGCTGCTATTCTAATTGGTTTTCCCTGGTAGGTAGTCTGGCCTTTTTCTCTTGCTGTCTTTAGGATTTTTTTCTTTATAGCTACTTTATTTAGGCAAATTATTATGTGTCTGGGAGTTGGTTTTCTCATTTGTTGCCTTGCAGGGGTTCTCTGAATCTCTTGTGTTTGAATTTTTTCATCCTTGATGAGATGAGGGAGGTTTTCTTGAATGATTTCATGAAATGTTTGTTCCAGTGTGGCTTCTCTTTCTCTCTCTGCCTCAGGAAGCCTAATTACTCTTAGGTTTGGTCTCTTGAAGTGATCATTCATCTCTTGCAGGTTTTGTTCTTTCTTTTTGAGCTTCTTTTCTACGCTTTTGACAGTTTGGGTTAGTTCTGTGTTTTGGTCTTTGAGCTCTGAGATTCTTTCTTCAGCTTGGCTGATTCTGCTTTCCATGCTTATTAGTCTGTTATTCATTTCCATCACAGTATTCTTTACTGCTGTCATTTCTGACATCAGCTCCTTCCTATTTTCCTCTTGTCTCTCCCCAATTTTTTTAATTCTCTCCATTAATGTCTTGATGTCTTCGTTTGTTGCATGTAACCAGTCATTCTGTGGCCTCTTCATTGTTTGTGTTCCAGAATCTGTTTTCTCAGTGTCTGATCTCCCAGGGGTCTGTGTGAGACCTATATTCTTATATTCTTCTTTTGGTTTTTCTTCATTTGTGCAGTTTTCCCCCTCCCTACTTCTTCCTTCCCTCCATGTCACCGTCTTCTTTAATTCTGTTATTCAGGGGTAAAGTCATTGGTTTTACTTCTGTTTGTTCAATCTCCTATTCTTTATGTATGCCCTCTTACTTTGTTCAATTCTGGAGTTGCACTGTAGGTTGGGGGTGGTCCTTTTTGCAGTTTTGAGATTTACTTAAGGGGGAGCTGTGATTCAAAATCTATCTGCAGGTCCTGGTATTCGCTGACAGGTGTGTGGATAATCTGGAACCCACTTCCCACTGCCTTGGAATCTGTACATGCAGTGGGGCTGTAGGTTTACTCCCTGAAATAAAATGTGATTAGCAGAGGGGAGAGAATGGAGCAGACAGTGAGTTGAAGAGGGGGGTGGAGAGATAGAGGAGTAAGGGGGGAAAAAACGAGTGTGCCAACAAATAGAGAGGCCTATACTGAAACAGATAAAAACAATAGACCACAGCTACAGACGAACCCACTCTCATACACACAAAAAAAATAAAACATATAGTGATGCTAACATACAAGCTAACCAACCACCTTATTAGTGTGCTGTTCCTCTATACAAAGATATGGTTTACAGAGAGAAGAAAAGAGAAGAAAAGGAAGAGGAAAGAAAAAAGGAAACAATACAGTAGGAATAGAATTAAGTCATTAAACTAACAGAATCAATGAAGCACACTCTGAGACATTTCGCTTAAGTCCAATGTCCTCTCAGTTCTGATTTCTAGTTTTCTTTTCAAGCTGGTAAATTAGTTTGCAATTAGGGTCAGTTGCCCGTTGTCTGCTGTGAAGGACAGTTCAGATCACCTTCCGTTCACCACTCTGGCCTATGTCTTTTTCATGTTTGTTTCTCCCGTTTCGGTGTTGTTACCTTGAATCGCTAGCAGGTGGTGCTATCTCAGCTGCTTGCCCCAGAAGGGGTTGGGCCAAACAGGAATGGCAGAGGCTGGAGATGAAAGCCTGCCTCAGGGCACACACGATGGGACCCAAGGCAGGCAGGACGTCTCGGTCACAGGAGAGGTGGCAGCGATCCCAGCAGATCTTCCCTGAAGGGGCTTCAAGGACTGAAGTTGTGGATCGCCTCCAGGCGGGTGGTGCAATGTGCTACCGGTGGCGGCGGCTGTGGCTGTGGTGGCTGCGGCGGCAGCGGCGGTGTCTGCGCTGCAGTGGCTGTCCAGTCCGCTGCGATGCCCCAGAGGTGGCAACGGCCAAGCTCCGTATGAAGAGCAGGCTGAGATGTTGGAGTCTGCAGCCCCCAGGTCAAGAGTCAGAGACCCACTGCAGTTCTCCTTTGCAGAGGGTTTCACAGACCAGGTTGCCCCGTCGCCATCTTGCCGCTTGCCTCGAGGGCAAGCCGCAAAATAGACTTTAAGGAAAAAAAAAAAACTGTCAAAAGCGACAAAAAAGACCATTATATAATGATAAAAGAATCAATAGAGCAAGAGGATATAACAATTATAAAAATATGAGATCTGACAATTATGTTCATAAACTCATTCTACAAAAAGTGCTATATACTCATTGCTGAATATCACTGTGGTCACCTTCAAAGTACTGCCTTGGGGAAGTTATGCACTGATGGCAGCACCTAGTTTACCCATCAAAACAATTTTGGAACTCTTTTTCTGGACTGACCTTCAGAGCAGTATTTGTATTACCCTTGATGTCCTGAATATCATCAAAAGTCTTCCTTTCAATATTTCCTTTAT
This sequence comes from Cephalopachus bancanus, assembly GCA_027257055.1. Lineage (NCBI taxonomy): Eukaryota > Metazoa > Chordata > Mammalia > Primates > Tarsiidae > Cephalopachus > Cephalopachus bancanus. The sequence continues at coordinate 125,749 of JAPVLO010000445.1, read as the reverse complement.
CTTTGAGTAAAAAAAAAAAAAAAAGTCATTGGGAGTCAAATCAAGTGAGTAGGGAGGGTGTTTCAATAGTTACTTGTTTACTGGCCAAAAACTCCCTCACAGATAGTGCTGTGTGAGCTGGTGCACTGTCTTGATGCAAGAGCTCCTTGAGGACAATTTTCGCACACACCTTTCTTATGCCAAGATTTTCCTGTTTCTTTATAAATGTTTACTTGGTCTGCTATGCTTCTCACAGTCAGCCAACAATTCTGATGCACAATTTGATGACTTTTTGCAATGTTTTCATCAGTCCTGCTCATTACTAACCATCCTGATCTCTGTTCATCAGTGACATTTTCTTTCCCCTCAGAAAAATGTTTAATACATTTGTACACTGCAATTTTTCTTCACGGCATTATCCCCGAAAACTTGGACTAACATGTCCTTGATTTCACTTCCACTCTTGCCAAGTTTAACAAGAAATTTAATGTTTGTTCATTGCTCTAATTCAAGTTCCAACATTCTCACAATGGCACACAAAAACATACTACAACAATAATGAATGGCATTCAGCAATACACCACTGCACCAACATGAACATAGCTGTGAGATGCTGATATTCCAAGGTTATAAAACCTTACCGAGTTGTTTGTACAGTGCTGCCAACATAAGCACATGGTGTCAAGTTTACAGACTTAATTGTCAGACCCCATATGTGCATCAGAGCACATAAATATAGAATGCACATATTAATAGATTAAAGAAAGAGATAGACTACATTACAGTAATATCAGATAATTTCAACACCATACTTTTAGCAACAGACAGACCATCTACACTGAAAATCAAAGAAATATCAGGATTAAATCACTCTAGACCAAATGGACCTAAAGGTTATAGAACTTTCCATTCTTCCAGCTGCAGAATATACATTCTTCCTAATTATACATGGCACATTCTCCAGGATAGATTATATGTTAGGCCACAAATCAACTCATAGCAAATTTAAAAAGATAGCATCACATCAAGTATATTTCCTGACCACAATAGAATTAAACTAAAAGTCAATAATAGAAGGTACTTTGGAAACTGTACAAGTATATGGAATTTCAACAGTATGATTGTAAACATCCAAAGAGTCAATATGAAACTTTAAAAATTTAAGAATTTCTTGAGACAAATCAGAATAGAAACACGATATACCCAAATCAATGAGATATAGCAAAATCAGTACTAAGAGGAAAATTTATAACAATAAAAGCTTACATCAAAAAAGTAGAAAGATCTAAAATAAACAATACAATTTTGCACTTCAAGAAACTAGAAGACACCCAAAATTAGTAGAAGAAAATTAATAATAAACATTAGAGCAGAAATAAATAAAATAAAGACTAAAAATTACAACACAGCAACATAATAAAGAGTTGAGTTTTTGAAAAGATAAATTCAACAAACCTTTAACTAAACTAATTAAGAAGAGAGATGAGTCAAAAAAATTAGAAATGAAAAAATGAACAGCACATCTGATATCACAAAATACAAATGACCAAAAGAAATGATTGTGAACAACTATATGCCAACAACATGATCTTATACATAGAAAACCATATAGATATGTCAAAAAACTGTTAGAAGTAATAATGAATCCAGTAAAGTTGCAGTATACAAAATCAGCATACAAAAATCTGTAGCATATATACCAACATCAAACTCTTTGGGAAAAAAAAAAATCCACTTGCATAAAAACCAAAACCAAAACCAAAACAAATAAACAGAAAAAAAAACCTAAACCCTCAGTAGTAAATTAAACAAAGCAAGTGAAAAATCTCTACAATAAAAACTATAAAACATGGATGAAAGAAATTGAAGAGGATAAGAATAAGTGAGAAATTATTCTTTGTTCATCAACTGGATGAATTACTATTCTTAGCATGTCTATTCTATCCAAAGTAGTCTACAAATTCAGTGCAATCCCTAACAAAACACCAATGACATTCTTCTCAGAAACAGAAAAAAGCAAACGTAAAATTTGTATGGAACTACAAAAGACTCTAAATAGTCAAAGAAATTTGGAGGCATCACACAACCCGACTTTAAATATATTAAAAAGCAACAGTAATTCAAGCAGCATGGTATTGTCATAAAAACAGACTCATTGACAATGAAACAGAAAAGATAACCCAGAAATAAATCCACGCATTTATACCATCTGACCTTTGGCAAAGACACCAAGAACACACACTGGAGAAAGAATGATCTCTTTTATAAATGGTGATAAGAAAACTGCACAAACACATGCAGAAGAATGAAACTAGACACCTATCTCTCACCACTTACAAAAATGACTATAAATGGATTTACATGTAAGACCTGAATCTGTGATGGAAACATACCAGAATAAAACAGAGAAAATATTTCATGACTTTAGTCTGGGCTAGGATTTTTTTGGATAAGACCTCAAAAACACAGGCAACAAAAGCAAAAATAGACAAGTGGGATTACATCAAATTAAAAAGCATTTGTGCAGTAAAGAAAATAATCAACATAGTGAAGAGACATCTCACACAATGGGAGAAAATATTCACCAACTATGAATCTGACAAGTGGTCAATATCCAGTATATGTAAGAAACTCAACTCAATAACAAAAAATGCAAATATCTAATTAAAGAATGAGCAACAGATCTGAATAGACATTTCTCAAAATAAGACATACAAATAGCCAACATGTATATTTTAATGTGCTTAAGAACATTAATCTTCAAAAAATGAAAATTTAAACCACAGTGAACTATTTACCTTACCCCAATTAGAATGACTGTCATCAAAATGACAAAAAATAGGAGGTCAGGAAAATGGCGGCTGAGGCAGTCGGACTATGCGAGTCCCTGTGTGAGTGAGTGAGTGTATGGAAAATTTTGTGTATGTGCTGGTGAGTAAGTGGGCATGTGAGTGGCTGAGTGAAGCCTAAAGAGCTAGCAGCCAGGGCTTTCCTGGTGCAGCGGCTGGTGCCACCACTGCTGGGCTTGGACCCTAGCGACTTCTGGGACATAGAACCCAAGCGACATTTTCTTTTCTTTTTTTTTTTCTTTTTTTAAAATCAACACACCCTCCCTGGGAAAAAAATGCTGGGAGAGACTGTCTAAGTGGGGGCCTGTGAGCAAGTGGCTAGACCCCTGGTGCAACAGCTGCTGCTGCAGCTTCTCTGCTTCATCCCTGACTTTTCCCTGGATGCAGAAGCCAAGCACCATTATTAAAAAAAACACAGACAAAAGTATTCCTGTTGAAAAGAGGCGGGGAGAAAATATCATCCCAGGCTGTCCCTCACCAGTGCAGCAGGAGAGAGAATGCCAGCTCCTGACTTTGCCTCACCACTCTAGTGCCTGACAGGGCACTGGCAGCAAGAACTACAGAGGGAGTCCTGAGGCAAAGTCCCACGGAAGAGGACAAGAGAGGCACCCCACCACCATCTTGAAGGAGCAACAGACCCAATCTCTGTGACTGGTGGATCAACTACTCAGGGATTGATCATGACCCAGAGGGAATATCCTGAAAGCACAATCTTCAGAGGGACCTGACAAGTGCTCAGTTCCAGGCACTCCACCCCCTACCCTGATCTAGCCACGGGACAAAGGGAGTGGCCAGAAAAGGATAAGGAAGAACTCCAAAGAGATCAGTGGTGAGTCCAGGGCTGACCCAAAGCCCCCCCTCCCCAGCAATCCTCTGACTGTCAGATCCACACAGTTGGGTCATGACTGAGAGAGACAAGCCCAGGCGGAGCCTGCAGTCGCAATAGGAGAACTCCGTTCCAGGATAGGCCTAACTGGGGCACCCCTCCACAAGTACCTACCCCGGGAAGAGACAATCCCATACCTCCCCACTAGAGGAGATCTCCCTGACCATAAGAGAGTGGGAGGGGAGGACTGCAGTCCCACCCACCTCCACTGCCCCTCCTACTTCCCTGCTTCAGACACTGAGGAGAGAGTGAAAGAGTTGACTCTGCAGGAGAGAACTGATTAGAGGGACAATTACAGAACCTGCCACAAGAGGGCAGGTTATTTTTTAAAATTTCATTTCTTTTTAATTTTTAAAAATTTTTGACTGTTAGTTCATCTATTTTAAAAATATTTTTTCTATGTGCATGAATGTGTATCTGAGGGTTTGATCTGCTCCCCCTAAATATTTTTTTCTTTTCTTTTTCTGTCTCTTTCTTCTTTTATTTGTCATTTTCTGTTTATGTGTGTATGTGAATGATTGAGTGTTCATCTACAATTTTATTGTTGTCATTGGTCTGCTTTACTCTTTTGTTCTGGTTTTTGTTTTTTTTTATTTTTTATAGTTTAAGGTGTATGTCAATATATGTGTGAGGGTTCGACCTGAATTCCCTTTTTTTCCCTCCATTCTTTCTGTTTTTCTTCTCTATTCACTTTAAACTAGGCATGTGTGGTGTGTGTGTTTAGTTTTCTTGGGTTTTTTTATTGTTGTTTGTTTTGTTTCACTTTGTTGTTATTCCAGTTTGTTTTGGGTGTGTGTGTGTATGTCTGTGTGTGTGTGTTCAATTGTTTTTTGCATTGGTTTCTGCTTTGCATCATCATATAAAGTGGTGGTGGGGAATGGGTCTCAGGGAACATATACCACAGTTAGTGAACATTGTAATTTGCAATTAGTTTCTGAATCCTAGGGCCCCTTCCCCTACTTTAGTCAAATATCAAAAGCTACAAGAGACAACAAAGCTTCCCATCCACCATTCTATTTCAAAATAGAAAAAATTCAGAGCCCAGATCAGGGAAGAATACAGGACTGAGCAAAAATCAGAAGGGAAGGCCTCTCCCACTGAGACTATAACAGATCTAAGCGAAAAACAAGAGATCTGTAACAAATGAAGAAAACCCTAAGAAAAACCACAGGCAATTTCAAGTGTATCAAAGACAAAACTCCTAAAAATTCAGACCTTGATGCCCAAACAATGGAAGTCACCCACAACTGGCCCCAGAATATGACAGGGATTAGAGAATGAATGGAAAGAGTGAATAAGACTCAAGAAATATAAGATGCAACACTGAAAAAACTTGTAACAGAGATTTTGGCAATAAAAAATTTCATCCAGGATATACATAACAAGATGACAAGCATGGAAAGTGGAATTAATCTAACTGAAGAAAAATCTCAGAATTTGAAGACCAGAACATGGAATTAACCCAATCTATAAAAAACACAGAAAGAAGACTCAGAAAGAAAGAACAAAACCTACAAGAGATGGGTGATTATATCAAGAGGCTGAACTTATGCCTGATTGATATCCCAGAAGAGGCAAGGGAAATGGAGGACAACTTGGAGCAAGTATTCAGGAGGTAATCCAAGAAAACGTTCCCCCTCTCACCAGAGATTTGACCAGTCCAGCACAAGAGATACAGAGAACCCCTACAAGACAACAAATGAGAAGACCAACCCCTAGACACATATAATTTGCCTACCCAAAGTAGGCACAAAAGAAAAAATTCTAATGGCAGCAAGAGAGAAAGGTCAGACTATCTACAGGAAAAACCAATCAGAATGGCAGCAGACCTAATGACAGAAACACTATAAGCAAGAAGGGACTAGAGCCCTATATTCTAAGTCTTCAAAGATAAACAATTTCAACCAAGAATTTCCTATCCAGCCAAACACAGCTTCATCTATGACGGAGAATTAAAATCCTTCCCAGACATCCAATCCCTAAGAGATTATGCAGCTTCCAGACCAGCTCTACAGGAGACACTTAAAAAGGTATTAAGCACAGAAAAAGAAAAAAAAGAATGACCACACTTCCCAAGAGAACAGCAGAGCACAGAAACAACAGAGAATACAGCGCAACAAGAAACTTGAAAACCCACATACATTAACCTCAAAGCCAAAAGAAAACAAGCAAAGAAAAAACTTTGTAAGGACCTCATGACGGTGATAAACAATCACATTTCAATAATCAGCCTGAATGTGAATAGACTAACTGCACCACTGAAAAGACATAGAATGGCAAACTGGATAAGAAACCATGACCCAATTATTTGTTGCATCCAGGAGACTCATCTCACCATAAGGAATGCACACAGATTCAAAGTTAAAGGATGGAAAATGAGTGTCCAGGCAAATGATTCACAAAAGAAGGCAGGAGTTGTGAACTTAATATCAGAAAAACAACCTTTAAGCTATCAAAAATTTAAAAGATATAAAAGGACACTACATAATGATAAAGGGTTCTATCCATCAATAAGAAATATCCACCCTAAACATACGTTCACCCAACACAGGAACACCAGCACTTATAAAGCAACTACTAAGCAAACTAAAAAAGATATTGACTCTAACACTATTGTAGCAGTGGACTTGCATACCCCACTAATAGCCCTAGATAGATCACTGAGGCAAAAAATCAACAAGGAGATCCAGAACCTAAACTTGACATTTCGACCAAATGGATTTAAATAGCTACCTACAGATTATTCCACCCCAAACCCACAGATTGTATATTCTACCCATCTCCACATGAAACGTACTCTAAGATCAATCACATCCTTGGCCAAAAATCAGGCACAAACAAATTCCATAAGGTTGAAATCTTGCCCTGCACACTCTCAGACCAAGTGGAATAAAAATAAATATCAACACCAACAACATTTCTCCAAAGTCCACAAAGACATGGACACCAAATAGCAAGATACTGAACAACTACTGGGCCAACATGAAATCAAGGCAGAAATTAAAAAGAATGCTGGAAACAAATGAAAATGAAGAAACATCTTAATAAAACCTCTGGGACCCATGAAAACAGTCTAAGAGGAGAATTTATATCTATGAGCACACATCAAGAAAATGGAAAGATCACAAGTGGAGAGTCTAACAAATCACCTAAGTGAGCTGGGAAGAGAAGACCACCAAAACCTCAACTTTAACAGAAGAATCAAAAAAAAAAAAAACAAAATAGGAGACCAAATATGGGACACAGAAGACAAAAATATCATAGAGAACATCAACAAAACAAAAAACTGGTTCTTTGAAAGAATTAACAAGATTGATGAACCCCTAGCCAGAATGACCAAGAAAAAGAGAGAAAAAGCCCAAATAAACACAATCAGAAATACAAAAGATCAAATCACAACTGATCCCAAAGAAATACCAAAGATTATCAGAGATTACTATGTACACCTATATGGAAACAATCTTGATAACCTAAATGAAATGGAGGACTTTCTGACATTACACAACCTTCCCAGGTGGAAATAAGAAGACATTGAGACACTAAATAGACTAATAACAACCTAGGAAATTAACTTTGCCATATGAAAACAACCTACAAAAAAAAAAGTCCTGGACCAGATGACTTTCCTGCAAAATTCTACAAAATATACAAGAAGGAACCCTTTGAAACTATTCCAGGCGACTGAGAAAGATGGAATTTTCCCCAAATCATCTTACGAAGCTAGCATCACACTGATACCCAAACTTGGTAAAAAGATCCTACAAAAAAAGAGAACTACGGGCCAATATAGCTTATGAACACAGATGCAAAAATCCTCAACACAATTATAGGAAATCAGATCCAAAAACACATCTCAAAAATCATCTACCATGACCAATTAGGCTTCAACCCCAGGATACAGAGTTGGTTCAACATTTGCAAGACCATAAATGTAATTAAATCCATCAACAGATGTAAAAACAAGAACTACATGATTATCTCATTAGATGCAGAAAAAGCTTTTGATAAAATCCAGCATCCCTTCTTGATAAAAACCCACAAACACCTAGGTATAGAAGGAATATATCTCAAAATACTAAGTGCCATCTACGATAAACCCACAACTAGCATATTGCTAAATGAACAGAAACTGGAAACATTTCCCTGAAAACTGGAACAAGGCAAGGCTGTCCCCTCTCACTCCTCTTGTTCAACACTGTGTTGGAAGTCCTAGCTTGGGCAATTAGTCAAGAGAAGGAAATCAGGAGTATCCAAATAGGAAAAGAGGAAGTCAAGTTATCCCTCTTTGCTGAAGATATGGTCCTCTACCTTGAAAATTCAATAGAATCTGTCAAAAACCTGCTTGCACTGATAAAGGACTTTGGCAAAGTCTCAGCATACAAAATAAATGTGCAAAAAACAGTCACATTCCTATACACCAACAACAAGCAGGCAGTGACCCAAATTAAAAGCACAATCCCATTCACAAGAGCCAAAAAAAAAAAAGAAAAAGAAAGAAATACCTCGGCATATTCCTAACCAGAGAAGTGAAAGACCTTTGCAATGAGAACTACAACACTGCTCAAAGAAATCCAAGGAAACACAAACAAATGAAATAATATTCTATGCTCATGGATAGGAAGAATCAACATTGTTAAGATGCCCAACGTACCAAAAGCAACCTACAGATTTAATGCAATACCCATTAAGTTACCAACTCATTTTTCTCAGATCTGGAAATGACTTTACTGAAATTCATATGGAAACATAAACGCCCATGAATAACCAAAACAATCCATAGCAAAAGAAACAAAACAGGAGGTATCCCACTTGCAGGCTTCAAACTTTACTATAAGGCTACAGTAATCAAAACAGCCTAGGATTGGTACAAGAACAGGCACATAGACCAATGGAACAGGACAGAGATTCTGGAAGCAAATACTCAATTTCTCAACAATCTCTTCTTTGAAAAAGCCTCCAGCAACAACCACTGGGGAGAGGAGAACCTATTCAGTACATGGTGCTGGGAAAACTGGCTGACCACATGCAAAAGATTGAAACAGGACCCCTACCTATCACCAAACACAAAAATTAACTATAAATAGATCAAAGACCTAAACATAAAACCTCTAACTATAAGAACGGTAGAAAACACAGGTGTTACCCTTATGGAAATTGGAACTGGCAGCCAATTCCTATTCAGAATCCTAAGTGCCCATACCTTAAGAAATAAGATAGACATGTGGGACCTCATCAAACTAACGAGCTTCTACAAAGCAAAAGAAACCATCAAGTAAGCAGGGAGACAGCCCACAGAATGGGAAAAAATATTTGCCAACTATGTATATGACAAAGGTCTAACATCTAGGATCTACAAGGAACTCAAATGCACCGAAAGGAAAAAAACAAACAGCCCCATTAAAAAGTGGACAAAAGACATGAATACACACTTCTCAAAAGAAGATATACCGGCAGCCAACAGACACATGAAAAAGTGCTCAGCCTCACTCATCATCAGAGAAATGCAAATCAAAACCACATTGAGATACTACATCATCACAGTAAGAATGGCCACCATTAATAAAACAAATAACAACAGATGCTGGTGAGGATGTGGAGAAAAAGCAACGCTTCTACACTGCTGGTGGGAATGTAAACTAGTGCAACATCTTTGGAAGAGAGTGTGGCAGTTTCTGAAAGAACTAGAAATTGACCTTCCATATGACCCAGCAATTCCCTATTGGGAATATACCAGGAAGAATGCAAATCATTTTACAAAAAAGATACCTGCACACATATGTTTGTTGCAGCTCTATTCCCAATAGCAAAAATATGGAACAACCATGTTGCCCATCAAAGCTGGACTGGATTTTTAAAATGTGGTACATATACACAATAGCATATCATGCAGCCATAAAGAAGGACAAACATATGGACTTTGCAGCAATTGGATGGATTGAGTCGATCATACTCAGTGCTCTATCACAGAAACAAAGAACAGAGTACCATATGCTCTCACTCATAAGCAGACTTGAACAATTATAATACTATATGAAAGCAATTGGCAGTAGTGGGAAAGTGTCAGGGGATGGGGGTTGGGATTGGTAGTTGAGGGAAACTGCTAGGGGTTGGAGCGGCATACCTTATCAACAAGGGTACCTGCATAATCAATGTTTGAATACCTAACCCTGAATTGTACCCTACATCTTAATAGTAAAAAAATATTTTTTTAATGACAAAAAATAACAAATGCTGGTAAGGACGTAAAGAAAGGGAACTCTTAAGTACTGTTGATCATCATGTAAATTAGTATAGCCACTCTGAATAACAGCATGGAGGTTCCTCAAAAGCTTAAAAATAGAATTACCATATGATCCAACAATCCCACTACCAGCATATACCCAAAGACATGAGACCAATATGTCAAAGATACCTCTGCACTCTTACGTTTATTGTTAACACTATTGACAATAGCCAAGATACAAAGTCAACCTAAATGCCAATCAATAAGTTAATGGATAATAAAATGTAATATATACACACAATGGAATGCCATTTAGCCATATAAAAGAATAAAATCATGTCATTTTTGACAACATGGGTAAACCTAGAGCATATTATGCTAAATAAAGCAAGCCAAGCACAAAGGATGATATGTAGAATCTAAAAAGGTTGGTATCATAGAAGTAGGGAATAGAATAGTGATTACTAGAGGCTGGGGGAGCAAAAGGGAGAGAAGGGAATGAGAACAGGTGGGTCAACTGTAAAAAGTCACAGTACAAAATAGACAGAAAACAATGAACAAATTGACAATACTAAGTACTTACCTATCCATATTACTTTAAATGTAAATAGTCTAAACCCATCCATTGAAAGACATAGAGTGGCTCAATGGAGAAACAACCAAGACCAACTATATGCTGTCAACAAGATACTTTAACTTTAAGGATATACATAGGCTGAAAGTGAAGTGACAGAGGAGAGAGAGAGATTTCATGCAAATGATAGGCAAAAGAGATCAGGGGTTGCTATTTACATCAAATAAAATAGACTTTATGTCAAAAGATCACAAGAGACCAAGGTGATTCTATAATAATGATAGGGTTAATTCAAGAGTAAGACAAAACAGTTATAAATATATATGCACCACCATCAACACTTAAATAGTGTCTAAATAGCATTGACACATCTAAAGAGAAAAATAGGCAGCAATACAATAATAGTAGGAAACTTCAACATTCCATTCTGTATAATGGATACATCATTCAGCAGAAAATCAATACAAAAGCAAGAGAACTGAACAACATTATAGACCAAATGCACCTAATAGACATATACAGAACTTTCCACCCAAGAATACACATTCTTCTCAAGCACACAGAAAATATCCTCTAGAACAGATTACACATTGATTCACAAAACAAGTCTTACCAAATATAAAAGGATAAAAATCATTCCAAGTATATTTTCCAAACAGAATACAGTGACACTAGAAATCAACAAGAAGAAAATGAAAAAAAATTCACAAATATCTGGACACCAAACAGCATGCACTTGAACAACCATTGGGTCAAAGAGGAAATAAGGGGATTTAAAAAATCTTAAGCCAAAGGAAAGAAAAAACACAACATACCAATGCTTATGGGATGCAGCAAAAGCAATCTTAGGAGGAAATTTTAGAGCTACAAACACATTTTTTAAAAATCTTAAATAAATATCTAACTTTATACATGAAGGAACTCAAAAAAATTACAAATTAGTGCTAAAATTCGTAGATAAATAAAACAATGAGGAAACAAAACAGTGGAGAATAGAAAAAATCAACAACACTGAAAGAGGGTTTTTTTGGTAAAGATAAACAAAATTGACAAATTCTTATGTAGATTAATTAAGAAAAAGAGAGAGAAGACTCAAATAAATATAATCAGAAATGAAAGAGGAAATATTACAATGGATGCTTCAGAAATAAAAAGGACCATAAGAAACTGGTATAAAGAGTTATATGTCAACAAATGGGATACCATGATGCAATGTGCAAATTCCTAGAAACGTAAACCTACCAAAACTGGATCAAGAATAAAGAGAAAGCCTGCATAGAGCAATAACAAATCAGGACATTGACTCACTAAGATTCTTCCAAGAAAGAAAAGTTCAAGATCAGACAGCTTTGTGGAAAAATTCTACCAAACATTCCAGGAATAATTAATACTGATATTCTTAAATTCTTCCAAAAAATAGAAGAAGAGAAACCACTTCCAAATTTATTTTATGATGCTAGCATAAGCCAGAAAGACTGTCACATAAATATGGCCAATATATTTGAGGCCATATTTTTGGCAAATGTGCAAAAGTAATTCAAAGGAGGAAATAAAACATTTTTAATAAATGTTGCTGAAGCAACTGAATATCCACAAGGGGGAAAAAATGAACCTTGACCCAAACCCATGCTCACATTATCTCAAAATGGATCATGAAACTTTTAGAAGTAAATAAATTAGGAAATTTGGTTACTTCAAAACTTTACTCCTAATTTAGAAATTAGGAGTAACTGTGAGACCTAAGAATAAACAAAGAGTTCTTAGACTTGATACCAAGACATAAAAGAAAAATCTGAAAAGTTGAACTTCATTAAAATTTAAAACTTTCACTTTGCATAAGAGCCTTCCAAGAGGTTGAAAAGGCAAGATATCAACTGAGAGAGAATATTTGCAAATTACAAACACAACAAGAATTTTTATCTAGAATAAAGAACTCTGAAAATTCAACAGCAAAAAGATAAAAAAGTCAGTTGAAAAATGTGAACAGACATTTCACTGAAGAGATAGCAAATAACCACATGAAAATTAGTCCAATAACTTTATACATTAGGAAAATGCAAATGAAACACAATGTGAAATCACTACACACCTATCAAAATGGCTAAAATAATCGAAAGTGACACCACCAAATGCTAGAGAGGATGCAGAGAATTGGATCACCTATACATGCCTTGTGGGAATGTAATATGGGACAGCTAGGTTGAAAAACAATTTGGTAGCTTTCTATAAACCTAAACATGCAACTCCCATATAACCCCACAATTATACACTTGGGCATTTATCCCCTTAGAAACTAAAATTTATATCCACATAAAAAAGCACAAATGATCTGAGCACAAATGATCACAGCAGCTTCACTTGTTCACTTGCAATAATAGTAAAACACTAGAAACAACCCAGATGTTCTTTGATGGATAAATGATTAAGCATACTATGGTGTATCTGTACCACAGAATACTGCTCAGCAATTAAAAGGAGCAAGCCATTAAAGTACACAAAACCTGGATAACTCTCCAGAAATGTACGTTAAATGAAAAAATCTAATATCAAAAGTTTACATACATTATGATACCATTTACATATCATTCTTGAGATGACAAAATTAGAGAGCTGGGAACAGCTGAGCAGTTACCAGGGGAGAACAGGAGGTGGCCATGACTATAAAATAGTAGCATAAGGCAGCAGTCCCCAAACATTTTGGCCTCAGAAGCCAGTTTCACGGAAGATAATTATTCCACAGAGCAGGGTTGGGGAGGAGGATGATTTAGGGATGATTCAAGCATATAACATTTATTGTGCACTTATTTCTGTTATTATATAGTAATACATAATGAAATAATTATACAACTCACCACTTTAAAAAAAGAGGCACAGAGAGAAGTGATAAATAAAATAATGGGCAGGTCAAGCACAGACTAAAATAAGTATCAGATTCTGACCTAAGCCTGCCACCAGATGCAGTTGAACAATTGAAGTACATTAACTCACTTGCCAATCACAGAAGGATTTTGGTATGAGTCTGCAAGCAATTGATTTATGATGGTCTCTGAACAGTCCAACCTCACTGCTCATGTTAATCTTTATTTGCAGCCGCTCCCCAGTGCTCGTATCATTCCCTCAGCTCCACCTCAGATCATCAGGCATTAGATTATCCTAAGGAAGGTACAATCTAGACCCCTCGCATGTGCAGTTCACAATAGAGCTCACGCTCCTATGAGAATCTCTCTCTCTCTCTCTCTCTTTCTGTCTGTCTTTCTCTCTCCCTTCCATCCTTCCCTCCCTTTTTTAGACTGAAGTTGAGATTCAGTCCCAGCCTACATTACTCAAAACATATGTTGCTAGGTTTAGTTCAGTATTATTGTTGATAATATAACTGTGTTAATATTTTAATACATTTTTTAAAAGCCATCAACAAACATAAGTTAAGAAAAATAAGCTTATATGTATTTTGATACCAAAATTTTGGAGATATTTACAATGACTATTTTTATATGTGTGTTTTTTTTTTTTACGACTTTCCTGTACTAGATATGACATTAGTTTTATTAGAAGGTGTTTTAATCTGGAATGTGAATATAATTTTTATATGCTTTTCAATTACTTTTTCCTCAAACAAGTTAGCTTGTTGCTATAGACACAAGCAAGTATTGTTAGCAAATAAAATGGCAAATAAAAATGATAAAAGATAGGTTAAGTATCATTTGGCTTTTTTCAGTTGTAATGAAAATACACGTGCACACACACACACACACACAAACCACACACACAGCTCATGCTTTCAGCCCGCTTATTTCAAACAACTCTTGATTAAATATAATTCCATGACAACTAGAAAGACAAATAGTCCTACAGAGCCTATTGTAATCAAATCAGCCTTGAGTCATAAGTGAAATTCAATTAGAATTTCACCTCCTCCTATATGTTTTTCTAGGCAACAGATGCTCTGAAATAAAGACCCTGTGAGAAGGAGCCGGCAAACAATTATGGGTTATAATTCTCAACCCACACAGCTTCTTTGTTGTTTAGTGTTTGTTTGGCTACAGGCCTAACACGTGATGTTGGAGAGGATTCACAGGTTCATTTTTTGATGATGCAGCACTAAAATAATTTGGTGAATTGTGATAATCATTACTAACTATCATGACTGCAGGTGTTTTTCTTAGAACATCCTCTTCCATACAGGACTGTGGTGCATTTCACGTGAACCTAGTACAGCTAATGTCCTCCATAGTAATTGCTGTCTTGGGTCACTGCTTCTTAATGCATTGCGATTACCCTTTCCCCTGACTGCTAAATAGGCTAAATGGCCAGGTAAGCACAATTATGTTGCCATAATTACGATTGCTGCAACCCAGAATTGGAATCAAAGCACAAAACTAAAAGCCAGTCATGCCCATCACATAGCAAGAGGTCTTTTTTTTTTTAATGATCATGCCATTCATGGTTCTGTATTCAAAGCTTGGTCTTGTACTTTCATCATTAAATAGCATGGGTGAATGAATCATTGGATCTATTTAAAAAGAAATAGTATTTAAATGGTTGAACGTTGTAAGAATCAAAGGTAACAAACAAAATGTTGCCAATATTGAGTTTCTATAAGAACACAGTCATTTCTTTACAAAATAATAACATTTTATTATAATAGTTTGGGGAGATTTTCTCAGCAAGCTCTTTTCCCATTCAGGTGTTCAATATCTTGTTAGAACATGTTAATTCTGGCTCAATTTCAGAATATTATTATTTCTTATGAGTTACAACAACACTAGGCAACAGACTGATCTCACCCTCAAAGAGAAGATTTTTTTTTTTAATTGGAGTCTTATTCAGTCGCCCAGGCTGGAGTACAGTGGCACACTCACAACCACCGCAGCCTCTACCTGCAGGGCTCAGATGATCCTTCTGCCTCAGCCTTCCAAATAGCTGGAACTACAGGCACATGGCACCATGCCTGGCTAATTTTTCTGATTTATTGTGGAGGCGAGGTCTCACCATGTTGCCCAGGCTGGTCCCGAATCCCTAGTTTCAGGAAAACCTCTCACCTCCACCTTCCAAAGTACTGGGATTACAGGCTTGAGCCACCATGGCTGCACAATATTAGATATTTAAATAAATTCACTCAATGTCGTGACCCTCCAAATCCAGTTATCCCAGCTGAATTCAGTTCTTTCTAGATGTGGCCTCAACTAAGAGTCAAATTCTGCCTTTGTTCCACCTTAATAGTCACTATGAGTCCTACATTGTTTCTCCTGTAAAGTGTATCTTGAGATCCACAGAGCAAGGGAGCTGGAAGGGTTCCTCTCTCCTTGGGTCTAGTTTAAGATCTTCATGATTGAAAAGAGCCTTTTGGAGCCAAGGGAAAGTGGAAAGAGTTTTAATGTTCCCTGATACTCTCCTTTGGTCAATGTTTTCCTTGGGAGATAGCATTCATGTATCTGAGAGGGACGATGTGGGGATTGAGGCTTTTCGGTTTCAGCCAAGGCTTTTCTCCTAAATAGTAAGGGAGATTAGGGAGGAGCAAAGAATAAGAAAGCCAGAAGTTAGCAGACTGAAACGGTTTCACAGATTCAAAGCCATTTTTCTAAATTGTCCGAGGGACTGAGCTTGCTTTGTTTTTGCCCTTATCTTCCCATTTTCTCTGACAGCTAGTGTCTCAAACTTTGGCATGTCTAAAAGATACCTTAAGTAATTATTGTTATATCAATTTCTGAGCCCCACCCTCAGAGATTTCAGTTCACCCTTATCAGTGCATAGGTATCCTAATCTAGTACTAAGTGAAGAATTCTTAGACTTTATAGCAAAACAAACAAATAAAACAAACGCTCTATAAAAAGAATGAATATGATGAATAGAGTCCATATGTCCTGATAAAGAAGAAGGGGTTGGCTCATGGTTATGGTCAATAACTTAGTAGACACCTCTGAGCATAGCTCAGTCTCATGCAGAATTGCATTTTCTCTTTTTTTTTTTTTTTTTTGAGTTGGAGTCTCACTTTTGTCACCCAGGCTGGAGTGCAGTGACAGGCTCACGGTCACTGCAGCCTAGACCTGCTGGGCTCAGGCGGTCCTCCCGCCTCAGCTTTCCAAGTAGCTGGAACTACAGTCACACGCCACCACACCCGGCTAGTTTTTGTGATTTATTTATTGTAGGGATGAGGTCTCACCAAGTTGCCCAGGCTGGTCGCGAACCCCCAGGCTCAGGTAATCCTCTTGCCTCAGCCTCCCAAAGTGCTGGGATTACAGGCATGAGCCACAGTACCCAGCCTGAATCTACTCTTAACAAAAAAAGAGCAGGATCTGATTCTTTCTGGCCCATCTATGCCAGGGTTATACCATTAAAATTTAAATTGATTTCTTATTTCCTCTGTAGAGCCATTCGGGGAGGGGGCGAGAATCTGTCTTTGTTAAATCAACTGGTTTATCTTACTTGTAAAGACATGATTTTTCTAAACTAGGATTGTGCCGGGCTCGGTGGCTCAGCCTGTAATCCCGTGCCTTTGGGAGGCTGAGGTGAGTGAATTGCCTGAGCCCACGGGTTCGAGACCCGCCTGGGCAGCAAGACCTCATCTCTACAATAAATCAAAAAAACAGCCGGGTGTGGTAGCGCACGCCTGTAGCTCCAGCTTCTTGGAAGGCTGAGGCGGAAGGATCACCGGAGCCCAGCAGGTCGAGGCTGCAGTGGCCGGGAGCAGCCACTGCACTCCAGTCTGGGCGACAGAGTGAGATTCCAACTCAAAAAAATAAAAAATAAATAAAATAAACTAGGATTGTATGGTGTGAAGTAGAGTTTGAGTCATTTTGTTTCTTATAAATATTCCAGTACCATTTGTTTAAAACCTTATTTCTCCATTGGAATTATTCGGCTCCTTTGCTGAAAATCAAATGACTGTATAAGTGGGGCTTTTTTTGAGCTCTTCTGTGCCATTGATCTGCCTGTCATTATCTGTCATTCCTTAGGCCAATTCCATGGTGTACTGATCACGCTGGCTTAATAGTAATTTCTGAAATCAACTAGTGTAAATCTTCCAAGTAGTCTTTTTCTTTTTAAGGATTCTAGGTCCTTTATATTTCCATATAAATTTCAGAATCAGCTTACCAAATTCTACAAAAACAAAACAAAACAATATCTGCTGGAATTATAACAGAAAATGCATTGAATTTATAGATCAGTTTGGGGAGATCTATTTAAACGATGGCAGAGAGAGGCTCCCCCATAAGAGTGCTTATTCAGGAATATGTGGTGGATTGTAATCCAAGATATCCATTTTATGACAGATCATAGGTGTATCCTGGGAAATTAGGATAAAGGAAAACTTTTAAAGACAAAAAGGAGAGGTCCACATGAACTATTTGGGAAAAAAAAAAAATCACTGGCCACAGGGGCTTGTTTAAGAAGTGGTGCTAACCCATATGTGGAGAAAGTCATTGCTAGACAAGTGTGTTTGTATTTGGAATGTTGCAATCTTGAGGAATTCCTTGCAATAAATTCTGTTACAAACATAAGATCAGGATGTGCAGGATGAACAGATTTTTTTTTATGGGTGCTTTGTGGTAGTTCTTATCTCAGACATGCAAACGTGAGACCTCCACTTTCCTGACCAGGCTCACTTTGTTGGGGTTTATGTAAGTGTCTCCATCTTGGCACTGGAGACTTCCACAGGGAGAACTGACATCTTGACAACATTGAGTCTTCCAATCAACAAATTCATTTTATGTTATTTAATTTTCATTTATTTAGGTATTATTTATTTAAGCAATGTTTTCAGTGTAAAGGTCTTACATGACTCCTGTTTAAGGTAGTCTTGCAAATCTTTAAATATTTTTGTATTTTTGCCACTTCAATAATTTTTTTAAATTTAACTTCTAATTGTTTGCTATTGCTATTGTCTACAAAAGTACAAAAAAAAAACCTTATGTCCCAAGAATTTGCTAGATTACTCTTAGTTGAAGTAGCTGGTAGGTTTCTTAAGATCTTTTTGTATATGTAATCAAGCCACATATAACTAGAAAATATTTCTTTATTTCTAATCCTTATATGTTTAATTTCTTTTTCTAGATTTAGTTTTATGACAATGATCATCACTATAATATAACATCTTAATAGAAGAGGTAGTAGGGGCCTTGCCTTGTTTTCAATCTTAGAAGAAAAAATTTAACATTTCACAATTGAACATAATGTTAGTTGTAGTTTATAAATGTCCTTTAACAGATTGAATAATCCTTCTATTATTAGTTTTTTTAACATTTTTATCACAAATCGGTAATGAAATTTGTCAAAAGTTGTAACTATGCCAATTGAAATGATAGCTGATCATTTTTCTCCAATTCTCTGTAGATGTTGTATTACACTGATTGATGCTGAATGCTAAACTAACTTTGCTTGCTCGGGATGAACCATTTAAATATATTTTGTTAAGGACTCTTGCATTTATACTAACAAAAAATATTGAAATTGTTTTTGTAATTTTCTTTTGGGTTTTATTATTATTATCAGAGTATTAGGTTTTAAATTAAGTGGAGTATATTATTACAATTATTCTGACCCCATAAAGTGACTTGGAAAGCATTTAAACCTTATCTATTTCTGATGGAGTACTGGAAATCATTACTTCCTTAAATATTTTATATAATTCCACAATAAAACATCTTAGTCTGGATTAGAAAAAGTTTTTTGTAATGTTCAATGTATTTGATACATACAGTTCTCTCATCTATTAAATGAGGATGATAGTAATACCTTAAATATTAGTTGGTTTAATATTTTTAGGGTTCCAAGAAAGTCTGGCATACAGAAATAAATCAAGAGATGTCTGAAAAATAAAACTCCTATTAATGTTTAATTGCTTTTCATTCAAGGTTTTGTGCATATATGAGTAAATGATATTATTTCAACAAATTAATTTAATATAGCTTGATATACTTTTAAAGATATTATGGCTTTTCATGTCATTAAGTTTTTCAAATTATATATAATTTAGCATAAGAATATTCCCATATTATGATATTTATCAGTTGCAAAGTTATACTATATTTAATGCTCTTTTTAAAAGCATGGATATGAAATTTCTGGGTTAGAGACTTTTAACATACTTATACTCTTCATATGATCCAACAAAGTGCTTCCCAAAAGGGAAAGCAAAATCTTTTAACAGCACACTCTTTCCAATAGATTTTACTATAATGTTCATTTTTTGTTTTAATTTTTAAATTCCTAAATGTACTGTGAACACTTTTATTTTGTGACTTTGTGAATCATTTTTCATTTAATTTTCTCATTTTTATATTTCTCAGTGAATTTTTGTACATGTTGTCTGTTTGTTTTTTACTGTTATATTAGAGTTTTATGTGCTGATTTTTTAAAACCTTGGTTCATTCACCACTTACCTTTGTGGCTTTTTTTTTTAATTTTCAATTTTAAAGATGTGGGGTACAATTCAGGGTTAGGTATACAAATGTTCATTATGCAGGTACCCTTGTTGATTAGGTGTGCCCCCCAACCTGGCAGTTTCCCACTACTGCCAATTCTTTTCTTATAATATAATGATAATTGTTCAAGGTCCGCTTATGGGTGAGAACATGCGGTACTCAGTTCTTTGTTTCTGTGATAGATAACTCAGTATTATGGACTCTAAGTCCATCCAAGTTGCTTTGAAGTTCATAATTTTGTCCTTCTTTATGACTGTGTAATATTATGAACTCTAAGTCCATCCAAGTTGCTTTGAAGTTCATAATTTTGTCCTTCTTTATGACTGTGTAATATTCCATCATGTATATGTACCACATTTTCTTTATCCAGTCCTCTTTTGATGGGCAGCATGGTTGGTTTCATGTTTTCGCAATTGTGACTAATGCTGCAATAAACATACATGTGTGAGTATCTTTTTCATAGAGTGATTTCTGTTCCTCTGGGTATATTCCCAGTAGGGAGATTGTGGAATCATAGAAGGGTCAATTTTTAGATCTTTTAGGAATCACCAAACTGTTTTCCACAGAGGCTGTACTAGTTTACACTCCCACCACCAACGTAGAAGTGCTTTCTTTTCCCCGCATCCTCTCCAGCATCTGTTGTTTTTTGTTATTGATGATGGCCATCCTGACTGGAGTTAGGTGGTATATCAGTGTGGTTTTAATTTGCATTTCTTTGATGATTAGTAAGGTGGAGGATTTTTTCATGTTTCTGTTGGCAGTTCGTATGTCTTCTTTTGAAAAGTTTTATTCATATCTTTTGCCCACTTTGTAACAGAGCGGTTTGTTTTTTCTTTTTGGCACGTTTCAGTTCCTTATAGGTCCTAGATGTTAGGCCTTTATCAGATATACAGTTGGCAACTATTTATTCCCAGTCTGTGGGCTGTCTCCCCACTCTCTTGATGGTTTCTTTGTCTTTGCAGAAGCTTGTCAGTTAAATGACATCCCACTTGTCTATCTTATCTCTTATGGCATGAGCACTTGGGGTTTTACCTTTGGTTTTAATCTGTGTTTTTTGATATACCAAAGTGTGTGCCTTTCAGGTTTATCAAAGCATTTAGTACTTACTTTGTGATTTATTTCATTCTCTTTTATGTTCAGAATATCCTTGCTCATTCTTATTGAAATCCAATATCCAGTTGTATTTTCTTTTATTGCATACTACTTTTTTTCAACTTGTAACTATTCAGTTTACTCAAGGCTAATTTTGATTTATGGTAAAAAGAGAAAAATCATGAAACACTGTATTATCTCCACTTAATAAGTGAGTCCCAAAAAAGATTACCTGACTTAGTCAGGGTTACACAGCTAATAAGCAGCAGGGTTGGGATTTTAACTCCTAATGCTCCTATTTGAAAATCCATTCCCAATCTTATGACAGACATATTGCCCAATCACCAATTTTTTTTTTTTGCTTGACTCTCTCAATGCATAGATGCATATCTAAAGACTTCTTTATGATGCCCTAAAATCTGTTTTCTGTTGTTCATTAATAGACTACCTCAGGATCCGTTAACAGAAAGTAGAGGAAGCTATAAGGTCAAATGACTTTAAGAACAGTTAGAAAATGTATATGAAGCTCAGTGCTATAAGTTGGTTGGAAAGATGACAAAATAAAGAGGGTTTATTTTTCCCCTAATGGCATTAAAAGTAATTGTTTTAAATGCTGGCTGTTCATATCAAGAATATCTGCAGGGTTGGATCCAGAGGGCATCATTAGACCCTTAGCTCACTATGCCTACCAACCTCAAATTATAATATCAAATCTTTGCCTAATCCCAAGCAATTCCTTCCCTTGAAAGACTCAACTTAAACCCCCTAAACACAAATTCCCTAGCCCTGTATATATTCTTCTTTGACTCTGCCCTCCTGTGACACTAAAACTCTTTTTGATGGTATTCTCCCCTTCTGCCGTGAATTCTAATCTGTGTAGTTTATGGACAAGTTATTCAGTGGTATTCAGGGTAATTCAATATTGTCAGAAAACTGCTATTTCTCAGATAGAAGAAATAAACCTCGGTATGTTGTGAGAAGAAACTATTTCTTCTGGCCCATTTCATACATAGATCATACCTGGCTAAGCATGAGAAGCAATTACCAATGCTGAAGAAGCACAATGATAATCCAAAGAAGGGAGGGAAGCAACAGTACACTTATGACCGCCCTAAAACCGGTATGGGACTCACAGCTAAGTCTTCTCATCAGGTAGATTATTTGCACCCTTGAAAAGCTATATAATATGTTTAATTCATTACCATTCAAAGATATATCAATTAAAGTAATACACCACTTTTTACCGATTGAATTGGTAAAGAAGATAATGCAAGAACATACCCCCAAAATAAGGGGGGGATTATTTTTAGTACGATTAAATGTTAACACAATGCCAAAAGACCAAAGTAGAAGGAAGATGGATGGGCTGACCCTTAAAGGAGGATTAACTTAACATAAACACTTTCAACAATAAAATATTTCTGAATACTAATGGTGGTGTACCAACTTGGAGGGTGGGGAATGTAAAGAGAAAACTCTGTCCCAAAGGGAAGGAATATTTCCTCACTGGCATTTTCAAGAACTGCCAGCACATGGTGATGATGGAAAGCAAACTAACTTTTAGTAGGTTTTGATTTTTAATACTGCTTTTAAAATCTACTCAGAAAATTAATGCCATTGTCGCCTACAATGTAACAAACTGCTCTTTGCTGACACCCCCATTTCCAACATCTTAGTGTGCTGCTGCTTTCTAGTACTTTACAGGTCTCGGGTTTTGTTTTTTTTTTAATTGAGACCTATTCAATGACTGAGCTATCTTTTAGTAGAGTGAGGAAAGGAATCATTTCCCGTGTCAAAAGCCATTATGCTTTCCAAATACTAGGAAGAACCAACCATGTGTCATATTTTTGGTGGGTTTTAAGTGAAGACTAAATATTTCACAAGGAAATCACTGGTAATAATTAATCTTCTTTTAGAACAAAATCATGAACTTCACAGCAACCTGGATGGATTTAGAGTCTATAATACTGAGTGATCTTTCACAGAAACAAAGAACTGAGTATCACATGTTCTCGCTCATAAGTGGACCTTGAACAACTATCATAATACTATAAGAAAAGAATTGACAAGAGTGGGAAACTGCAGGAGAGTTGGGGGGTGAAGAGACAGGACTGGCAGTAGTGGGAATCTGCCAGGGAAAGAGGGGGCACTCCTCATCAACAAGGGTTCCTGCATAATTAACATTTGTGTGCCTATCCCTGAATTGTACTCCACATCTTTAAAATTAAAAAATTGAAAGTTAAAAAACAATAACAATAATTAATCTTCTTTTGGAAGAGAGTTACAGTGGTCTCATGTGTACCAAAACATGTCTTGTGTGTAATATCCTAATTTGTTTCTCTTTCAATTTTAAGGCAGAAAGATACTTAACATAGAATCATTGTAGGAAATATTTTGTTTGGTTTTCCTAGAACAGTCTTTGATAAATAACATTAAATTTTGAAATTCCAAGTGAAAAATGTTAATATTAACAAAAATTCATAAGGAAAAATATATTCACAAGAAGAGACTATTGCATTTTGGGATATGCACTTTAATGAAATACAGTCCATGGCTCTGATGGAGTCTTGATGAGATTACGATTTTTTTTTTTAGTTCTCTATGCATAAAATTTTTGAATATCACATGTTCTCACTTATAAATGGACCCTGAACATTTATCATAATACTACAAGAAAGGGATTGGCAGGACTCTACCGGGGGGGGGGCATATAATATCAGTAAGGGCACCTGTTCCTGAACCAGGTGAAATGAGGACCAATGGAAGACCCAAACTTCACCTGTACGTTGACCATTTATATTCCTAATCCTGAATTGTAACCCACATCTTTAAAATGAAATGATAATTAAAAATTGTTTGCATAATTTCAACTAATAGGCATAGTTGTTATCCTAAGTCTGTGACGGATTATCAATAAAATAGGCTGTATTATATTCAAAGACGTATCTTGCACATGTCAACAGGCAAACTATGAACAACAGATATTGCTTTGTTATGATAGAAGATACATATAAGTGATTCACGAGTTACTCAACATTGGTTTTAAATATAGGATAAAAAATAAAGGTTGGATTATTGGTTTATCATTAACATAATATATTACATTTAATGGATATTTACAATGTCTCAGACATTGCTAATCTTTTCATGGGTTATTTCACTCAAGTATCACAACCACCCACTGAAGAGAGAATTATATTCATTCTTTCCAAGTATAGTAAGTTGCCCATGATCAAACTGGTAGCCCAGGTCTACTGCTCACCACAGCAGTTAATTACAAAGTCATTGCCCTTAATTGTACACTGTACTGCTCCTCATTTTAGACAATGCTTCTCAGTAATCACTCAAGGGGCTGACTTATTATGGGAAGGTGAATTTCTCAAATCTTTTAAATTTGCCCCATTAGAGCACAGAGGTTATTGACTCATTCATACATTCAGTAGTTAATTATTGAGCCCTGTCTTTTAAATTGGAAATTGTTTCAGAATACAAAGACGAAGCAATAACATTTGCAAAATATGTTACATGTTATAATGGCTGTATGCTACAAGAAAAGAAAACAAAGGGAAGAAATGCCTACTAACAAATCAACTAAGATAGCAAAGTCGGCCTGGCTCGGTGGCTCAGCCTGTAATCCCAGCACTTTGGGAGGCCGAGGCGAGTGGATTGCCTGAGCCCGCGTGTTCAAGACCCGCCCGCGCAACTTGAGGAGACCTCGTCTCTACAGTAAATCAAAAATTAGCCATGCGTGGTAGCGCGCGCCTGTAGTTCCAGCTACTTGGAAGGCTGAGGCGGAAGGATCACCAGAGCTCAGCAGGTAGACGCTGCGGTGACCGGGAGCGGCCACTGCACTCCAGTCTGGGCGACAGAGTGAGGCTCCAACTCAAAAAAAAAAAAAAGACAGCAAAGTCATCAAAAGAAATCAAAGCTGGTGGTGAACACTTGAGAACACGTAACAGTTAAATAGCTGAAGGACATTGAGGAGGTGCATAACAGAGGACAGAGTTTAGAAGAGGAACAAGAGTATGCCATTACCATTAAAACACAAAGAATTGGGACAGATAAGCAAGGATCCAATAATCAAAATAATTTTTTATGACACTCTGAGGAGTTTAGAGTTCATTTTGATGTGGAGAGAAATTACAATGAAAACGTCTCATTAGTGGAATGTCAGTGTCATAATTTTATATTAAGACTTAATTCTGGTAATAATGCAGATTTCAGACGGGAAATGTGTGGTAGAGAGAAGACTGGATCCAGGGACACCATAAAGTGATCACAATAATAATCCAGGTGCGATATCAAGAGCATGAACAAAAGTGATGAAGTGAGGATGGAGAGGAGACAGGTGGGTAAGAAAGAGCAGAAGATAAATGACTTGAGATTTTACTACAGAAAGCAGGAGGTGGAGTAGACAAAGAGAAAAGTCTGGTTGACACCTGACTGTCCACCATGACCACCTGAATGGTAGGTAAATCCTCCAGCTTGGCTTCACCATACTTATAGAGGGTCTTGCACAAAATGAACAACTATGAGCAGTGGCCCCAATGGTACTCCCATTCTACGACACTGTGCTCTGTCTGCTGCTCTTCACAAGGACTTGGGTGGAGCCATAGCCATAAAAGTATTGACTCATCTCTTACTGATACTGGAAGCATATTTCTCGAGCCTTTTTTAAGTTTAAAGAAGACATTCAAGTGCATCTTTTGAACCCCAGTCTCTGCCAAAGAGACCCTACGTTTGATTTGTTCAGAGTGGTAGAATTAAATCGTAATCAAGCCTTTCAGCTAGCAACATTCTACAGGAAACTGGAAAGCAGAGGAAAACTTCTAACACAATGCTAGTTAGAAACTGAAATGTTCCTCCTTACCCGCTTTTACAGGTGCAGGCATGCATTTGCTTTTGTCAAATATCTAGGCCCACACACAGATGTTTATCTTGCTCATCATGTTTTTTAAAAAAGTATGACTAGACTAAGTTTAAAAATCTGCTATCTATCCCGGAGAGAAGTATTACTACACCGTATTCATCAGAAACTCTTAAAAGTTTTCATTTTTTGTGAAATGTATTTTTTAAATTGTTGACTGAGCCTCAAAGTCTGCCAGAAAAGCTTGTTTTTATAATGAAAAAGAGAATACACATCATTTTGTGCTTTAGATGAGGGAGAAGAAAAACTTTGCTAATGTGTATGCAACCACATTTTTCCCAAGTACAAATTCTCAATCTAAGAAGCCATGAAATGTGTTTGTAATAATCACACCCAGAAGTTAAATATCAGTGAAGACATTCTCTCTCTTTCTCCATCTTTTAATAAAGATTGTTACAAAGGAGCACTGCTCATCTGTTTAGAGAATAGATTTTAAAATCCAAACTGTCTGCATTTGTATCCCAGTTTCAATTCTTCATCTTCTTCAATGTGAAAAATGGAAGTATTAATAGCTCCCAAGTAAGAGGGTTATTCTAAGGATTGTGTGAGACCATATGTGTAAAGCTGAAAATGCTATGTAAATATTAGTTATGGCAAACACAATCACATTAGATTATTATTAATCTAAAACAAAATCTGATTGCCATTCTAAAGTGGCAACACGGTTTTGTATGCCACAGTTAAAGATAAAATCTATATAAGATCAATGTGACAAAAGGAAAAATTAATCATAATACTTTTCAGTTAAAATTGGCAAAAATCTAACTTACATAGCCAAGAGACCCTAGTTACTGAGCTTAAAGATGACTACATTCAAGAATCCAAACAAATGTATTAGTCTCTCTCTCTCTCTCTCTCTCTCTCTCTCTCTCTCTCTCTCTCTCTCTCTCTCTTTCTCTCATCTCTATCTCCATCTCTCACCCGCTCCCTTCCTCTCCCTCCTCTTGACTCTGTTTCTAATATTTTTCCCTTTATATGCTTGACGGGCTTTCTATAGGTTTACTACAGACTACAGAAACTTAAATCTCTATCTTAAAAATAGATACCCCCAATTTGTGCCGTTTGCATTATGTGCCCACCTCTGGAGTAACAGCTGTGTCTGGGAGAGAGAGGAAGATGTAGGCCTCAGATTGTCCAGGCAGCACTAGATTAAGTGGGGTCCTTTTGACTAACAACTTCACCAGAATAGAAAGGGGGTGTTCCCCCCCACAAAAGAATGTGGAAAAATGTGTGTTTACTATAAAGGGTAAAGCGAAGATGGAACTGGCCTGCTGGTCAGAGAACAATATCAACCAGCCTTGTTATACTAAGACTTTGCCAAGAACCCTGGATAGATTTTTATAGAATTGGTATATTGTATCCTGCTATAAAAATTTACAACTTTGATGTTTTGACACTTAGTTGAATTCATGTGTTAACCTTCATTTATTTTGCTACTTCTTATATATTGCATTCTAGTAATAATCTAGGGAGAATATGCTAGTCAGAAGTATTATATTTTAATAAATGTATATATAGAAAGAAATAAGTTTCAATAAACTTGGTGACAAATGTATCTATATAAGATGTAGAACATGGTATGTTTACTAAAAATAAACTGCCCCATTAAAAATTTTAACCACTTGGTTTAAGTGATGAATCAATGCCAAGGCCAACGTGAAAAATGGTTATTGGAAAATTCTTATGGAAGTTGCTGATTTTTAGAAATGTGATTGTCATTTGAAAAAATGGTAGCTAGTAAATTATTTGAATAAGTATATATTTACTATCTAACATGAACAGTCATTACTAGTAACTAGTCCAAATAAAATTGCTTTTGGCCTTTTCTGGCAAACTGGCTAATCATTAAGACTAAGTGGTTCACTTAATCAAATCACAAATTTATTTTCATTGGTTAAGTTGGGATCAACTCTGAGATGATATAGATCATGAATATTAATATAAGGAATACATGTATTAAAATATTAGCATTTCATTCACTAGCTGTTTGACTTTGGTCATAAAACTTTAACTTTCTGAACACTCTTCTATCCTTCTATGAGATAGGTCTAATAATAAAACTACATATGTTACTCAGAGATAGACGTGTGATTGCAATTTGGTAGATAGAATTTTCTTGTGCACACTTTACCAATAAGGGGAACTGATCCCAAACCAGGTGAAGTAGGGACCAATTTTTACCTGTACAATGACTATCTGTACATCTAACCCTGAATTATACCCCACATCTTTAAAATAAAAATTAAAAAAAAAGAATGTCCTTGATTCCCCTCAATTAATGTAGCTTAGGTTGTACAGATGTGTCATTAGGGCAAGATGCAGTGTATTTTGAAACATGACAAGCTGGGAAAACTTTTTATTTGAATTTTTCTTTATTATGAAGATCAGGGTTAGGTACAAACATTGATTATGCAGGTACCTTTGTTGATGAGGTATATGCCTCTCCCTCTCCTAGCAGTTTCCCTCAACTGCCAATCCCAACCTTCCTCCCCTGACAGTTTCCCACTTATAGTATTGTAATTGTTCAAGTTCACTTATGAGTGAGAACATGTGGTAGTCTGTTCTTTGTTTCTGTGATAGATCACTGAGGTATGATCAACTCTAAATCCATCCAAGTTGCTACAAAGTTCATATGTTTGTCTTTCTCTATGGCTGCATAATATTCCATTGTGTACCACATTTTTTTTATTCAGTCCAGCTTCGATGGGCAACATGGTTGATTCCATGTTTTTGCTATTGTGAACCGAGCTGCAACAAACATATGTGTGCAGCTATCTTTTTTGTAAATGATTTGAGTTCTGCCGGGTATATTCCCAATAGGGGAATTGCTGGGTCATATGGAAGGTTAATTTCTAGTTCTTTCAGAAACCGCCACACTGTCTTCCAGGGAAGTTGCACTAGTTTGCATTCCCACCAGCAGTGTAGAAGCATTCCTTTTTCTCCGCATCCTCGTTAGCATCTGATCTGTTGTTGTTTGTTTTATTAATAATGGCCATTCTTACTGGGGTTAGGTGGTACCTCAATGTGGTATTGGTTGCATTTCTCTGATGATGAGTGAGGCTAAGCACTTTTTCATGTGTCTATTGGCTGCCCGAATATCTTCTTTTGAGAAGTGTCTATTCATGTCTTTTGCCCACTTTTTAATGGGGCTGTTTGTTTTTTCTTTTCAGCACATTTGAGTTCCTTGTAGTTCCTTTATCAGATATACAGTTGGCAAATATTTTTTTCCCATTCTGTGGGCTATCTCCCTGTTCTCTTGATAGTTTCTTTTGCTTTGTAGATGCTCTTTAATTTGATAAGGTCCCACTTGTCTATCTTATTTCTTAAGGTATGGGCATTTAGGATTCTTAATAGGAATTGGTTGCCATTTCCAACTTCCATAAGGGTGTTTCCTGCATTTTCTAAGATTCTTACAGTTTGAGGTTTTACATTTAGGTCTTTGATCCATTTAAAGTTAATTTTTGCATATGGTGATAGGTGGGGGTCCAGTTTCAATCTTCTGCATGTGATTAGCCAATTTTGGGAAAACTTTTCAAATCCTTCTGGGCACTGTGTCTCATGCCTGCAATTCCAACACTTTGGTAGGCTGAGACAGGAAGCTCAGTTGAGACCAGAAGTTAGCGGTCACCCTCAGCAACATAGTAAGACACCCATCTCTGAAATTTCTTTTCAAAAAAATTTGAGACAGAAGGATGGCTTGAGTCCAGAAGTTCTAGGTTACAGTGAGCTATGATCACACCACTCCCTTCCAGCCTAGGAAACAGAGCAATCTGCCTCTCAAAAAAGAAAAAAAAAAAAAACCCAAACTTAAAAAAACCAGTTGTTATTTGAAAATCAATTTACATTTTAAATAATACCTTTCTATTTGAATTACATTTTAGGTGATATTTTTATTTTTGTATTACCTCGCCAATATAAAGTAATGCAAAAAGTTTTTACTCCAACTGTGCTTATAGCAGGTGGTCTGAATTTTACTTCCCACATAGTTCTAAATTTAACCAGTACTTCTCTAATACCAGCAGTAAATTCATATCATTTTTTATTATGTAAGCCTTGTAAGATTTTGAAAATGCAACACACTATTCTATTTCTTCATAGGAAAATTAAATCTAAATATATTACTCTCATTAAATTTCCTTAGAAACAGCTAAATATAAAGGCATTAATTTTCTCACATTCTAACTTTACCATATCAAAATGAGTCCACATGCAAGTTTGCAAATATGTCACTGAAGATACTGTGAAATATTTCTGAAATAGTAAGATAGTTGGACATTCTGAATCTATCTTTGCTCTAAAAAGCATGACTATGAGCTAGCAATTACGATTCCATGAGTAAATCTTATCTTAACACCAATTATAAGTTCAGTAAGCCAATTCTATCAACATAAAAGTAGACACAAAAATGTATTAAATACTGAGACTTTTAAAATAATTTTTTTCACTCTTAATCAGAGAGTTTTGTCTTCATAATAGAGAATGAGAGAAAATAGGAAAGAAAGTGACTATCAAGATGTGGAATCTGAGTATCTTGGGCCTTTCTTGCATGTGTAGTTCCCCTGCTTACTCTCTCACATCCATGACATCTTCCAAAGAGATATATGTGTAAAGACCAAGCTGAGGCAGATGTATAGATATTTATATCATTAATTGAGATCTTGGTCCCTAGGCAAGTGTAACTAGACTGAAATGAACATCAGTGCCATCTCATATTTGAAAAAGAATAGTCTTATATTTAATCTGGGTGGCCCCATATCAACTTGCCAAGCTAGTTGCATAGATTTCAAGAGAAAGAATTACAATATTAAACAGAAACAGAGACATCCAAGAGGTTTAAAAGAAAAAAATCCAAATAGACCACTGCCAAAGAATGCTGATTTTAACTTTTCTGTTAGTCACACTAACAATTTCATTGTCTAACACATTGGTTCTTAGACTGATCCCGTCTCTAGGAACATATCTGTTTCCTGAAGGTAGAGAAACAGATGTGAGCATTTCATAGTGGAATGCTTCCATTTGAATTCTTCTGTTAAGTAATTCAGAAGGACAACTAGGTCTAAATAGTCACTAAGGGAGAATATAAGATTTTTGCTTGTAAAATTTACAATTGTTCATGTGAATCTCTGTGGAAATACATGACATGAGGAAGTTTATTCCTTAGAGCCTTCAATAAATTATTTTTTGATGTTGACTCAGGTAATGGGTCAATTCTTTAGATGGACTCTCCACTGGGCTAAGATATCATCTCCATTCTATGCTACATAAAGATTACATTCATGTATAATGGAGACTACAATGAAAGAATTCCCAGGCTTCACATTAGTGAATAGCATGACCGACTAATATATAGAGAAAAACAACAAACATAAAGAAAGCGAAGTTCAATGAGCTTTAGATTAATATGTTCTTCATTTTTTCACCCCACATAATATTTAACCATATTAATTCCTCTCAACAAATCCTCTGATCCTAGAGAGAAATTAAATTCTTACAAAATATTATCTTAAATTATTTCTTTCTATTCTATTAAAATAAAACCAGAGGGATCTTATTAAGACACCCAGTGGGAGGGTAGGTTTCTTCATCACTATTTGAAACTAGGGCTTTCCTCATCTGGAATCAATGTAACCTAATCGTATCCAAACTTAGATTATACAAACTGCAAGCCTCACATGTGTTTCAATTTTCCAAATTTCCATATGTACAAAAAGGAACACAAAATCACAGTGCGGGGTCAACACCATGAATTTTAGGAAACACAAGTACATCCCAGAATCAGTTGTGATAAGTGCAGCCTACTCTTTGCACACCAGTTCAATCATTATGGAAAATTCCAAGCTAAAATTGTGTGTCCCCAAACCACTAGAATTAGCATAAATCCCAGCTGCTTCCAGGCTGTCTTAAGATGGCATTGCCTTAAGAAGTAATGCCATCTCAGCATCTCTTTTCCTAAAATGGTATCAAATGAAAATGGTTGTATACCCATGCACTAATATTTTGTTGGTCTCTGACTAACAATTCCATGTAGAATTTAGATTCTAACAGAGCAACATTGTAATTCTCTGCACTGATGATAAGGGAGACAATATTTTATTTTTTCTGGGGAATGAAGAGAAAATGAAAATATAAAGAAAAACTCTTTATATTTTTGTTAGCTCTTGCAATTAAATTGCAATGTCAATTAAATTAGGGCTCTTGTCCAAGTTCATTCCTGTTCACAGTCTCAGTTAAATTAGGCCCTTTGTCCAAAGTTTATCCCTGTTCACAGAGATAGAAATTCTAATTATGATCCTAGAAATTTTATACCTAGGGAGATAAAAAAAGAAAACATCACTTTAAAGATTCTTTCTTATAGAGTAATGCTGAAATATCTTAGTCACTTTGCTTTCCTGTCTGACAATACACACATGCATGGTTATGAGACTAGGCACATGGAAACACACAAGTGCTCTTGCATAATTAAGAGTTCAGAAATCAATGCTTATATGAAGAACAAATTTAAGCTGATATCAACCAAGCATGTGCTTGAAGTATCTCAAAGAGATTGCAGATAGGACACACAAATCCCCAAATTTAGCTCTACCAGGTGTCTCTACTCCATGCTGAATGAAATTGCAAAAAGCATTCAGAGAAAGATGAAGAACAGAATCATACAATCACCAGTGGCTGGTTCTATGCTATCCACAAGTTCCTTAGCATCACCAAATTTAAAAAAAAAAGACAGTAATTTTCATTCTGGAGTGTTTTATAATTTCTGCCAAGGCGAAACAATTTTCAGATCTAGATCTATACTTGCCAGAGAATGTCGTGAAGGTACAAATAATTTCTCATATGAAGTTTGCTCTACTAAACTGTGGCTGCCCTAACTCTTGAGAGTCCCTTCTGTTCACTCCACACGGAATACTAGACAACAAGCCTGGAATTAGCAAAAGATCTCCTAAAATAAGTCAGGCTTTTTTTTTTTTTTTTTTCCCCTGCACAAAATGTCACTCCCCAAACATACCCGTCTGCATTTACACTCAGTTCAATCTGCCAACCAGTGGCAGTCCTATCCTTACGCTGGAGAGAGAGAGTTGCTCAGGATTTCAAGTGACTCCCAGATGCTAAATGATGAAAATAATGTGAAGGAAAATAAGATTTAAATAGGTCAGCAACAATTGGGTTCATTATATTAAGGAGGGAGGGCTCAAGGGAAAAATTGCAAATGTTGCAAAACAAACTTGTTAACCATGTTGTAAGAAGCAATTGACTATTGTTAAACAATTCTGGCAAAATAGATAACCACAGTCAACTGTCCTGAGCAATTGTGGCACGCCCTGCTCATAACTTCCCACAACACAGCCCTATAAAACTTTTTCAATGTCCCTGCTTCAATATAGACTGTTTCACTCTGCTGTACTGCCTTTAATAAATCAGCCTTTTTAAACTCACAACTGTCTTAGTGAATTCCTTCACCACTCACAAGACTCTGGCTTCAACTAGTTGTACACACAACAGAAAATATTTGGCACAATGGCCCAGGCCTGTCCCATTATAGCTATTCCCTCTGTTCCTTCTACGGGAAGTTATAAACATAGGATAAACAAAGACTAGTTCTTGACCATAGTTGGTACTTTGACACCAACCTCTATATGAAACATTATTTCTAGTGAACTGGGCTAGGTTGGGTTATGGTTAAAAATAGCCCCAAATAGTTTTAATATTAACAAATAGATTACAACTGATGACTCATTGGCTAAGATGTCCAACATTTATTTTATTTTTGACCATTTCCTTTACATTTTCCCCAAATAAAATGGTAAAATAGCAAAAAAATTAAACATTAAAAATCTACTTTTCCAACTCTGATTTAAATTCCCACATTTGATATCTGAGACAGTCATGATATAGCTTCATCAAATTAACAAATGACAGCAATTTAATTTAGCTCAGTTCATTGTGGATATAATTCTTGAATTTGAAATCATGGTAGTTAAAGTCCACAGTTACTCTACAGACAATTCCAAAACAAAACCATTATTATTACTGAGTAAGATTCACCAACAGGAGATGTCACTTGAATAACTACCTCCTCATTCTCTCAAAAAAATTGTATTTACAGCCTCTCATGTAAGCACACTTAATACTAACTTTAAGTTATTCAGTTTTTAGAAAGCACTAGAAAAAAAAAAGAAAGCACTAGAAATGAAACATTTTCCTAATAGGCTTGCATGAATTCTCCCATTTTTTTATGCATTATATGATGTAACTCAACAGCTACACTAATGTATTAGAATATTCAAATAGCACTTAAAGTTGAGCCAATAAATAAATATTTTACGTTTTTAGTAACATAAAAAAGGACTCCTGGCTTATAATAATGGATACATATTTTATGAAGTCTACTGAATGGAGATTTCTAACAAAACTTCTGATATAGAATTGATTTCTGCATTCCACCATATTAAATCCAAAACAAATTTTATATTCACCATAAGTACATTTTTTTCATCAAATCATTAACAACTCTATAGTAGGCTATATTATAAGATTATAACTAAATAAACAAGCAAAATATATTCATTGAAACATAATTAGTAGATATTAATGTATTATTGAAATTAAATATATTGTGTGATATTTGTTTTCTCTAAAATTCAAATCCATGAGAGTTTTCAAAAGTGTTTTTACTTGATTTTACTCTATACCAACCCTAATCTTGGAATATGTTCTGCAGAATCTATACACTGAACTCAAAATATATATAGCCGGTATTGTGGACAGTGCCTACATGTTCATGTGTGTTTGTGCTCATGTGCACGCTGGTTTGTGAAAGAGACTTATGTTTGCCTTTATCTAATATTTTCTAGGATTAAGAGGGAAAAAATGAACCAAAAACTTCCTCAAAGTAACAATTATCTCTTTTAAATTGATTTGATTCATAAGGTTTTTAAATAAATTAGAATGTACTCAGTTAAAAAGACTGATACTAGCACAAGTAATACAGCTTAATACAACTTAACATGCTACTACAATTACTCTGTCTCCCCTCTATACCACTTGTCAGTATCACTGCCACACTCTGTATTTTATTTTATTTTACTTTATTTAAGATGTATAACATGTTTGATATATTTACACATAGTGAAATGATACTACAATCAAGCTAATGAACATATCCATTAACTCAGTTTTCTTTTTGTTTTGTGATAAGAGCACCTCTTAGCAAATTTTCTGTGTGTAATACTATCAACTGCGTCTTCATGCTGTATGTTAGAGTTCTATTTGTCCTACATAACTGCAAGTTCATACCCTTTGACTCATATCTCACTATTTTCTTCCCCTCTTCATCCCTGGTCACCATCATTCTACTCCCTGGTTCTACATATTCAACATTTTTTTAGATTTCACATATAAATGAGATCATGCAGCACTTTTCTTTCTGTGTCTGGCTTATCTTACTTAGCAGAAGGTTTTCCAGGTTCATCTATGTTGTCACAAATGACAGTATGTTTTTCTTTTTTTAGACAATAATATTTCGTTGTCTACACAAAATACAATTTTTAAAAATCCATTCATTCATTGATAGACACTGAAGTTGTTTCCATATCTTGACTATTGTGAATAATGCTGTAAATATGAGAGTAGCTATCTCTGTGAAGTGCTTATTTCATTTCCTTTGGATTTGCTGGATCATATGGTATATCTATTTTTAATTTTTTAGGCATTCTTCAAGCTGTTTTCCATAATGGCTGTACCAATTTATATTCCCACCGACAGTGCACAAGGGCTCCTCTTTCTCCACATCCTCACCAACATTTACCTTTCATTTTTTTGATAAATAGTCATTCCAACAGGTATGAGGTGATACCTTATGTGGCTTAAATTCGCATTTTCCTGATGATAAGCGATGTTAAGCACCTTTTTTCATATAGCTGTTAGCTATCTGTATGTCTTTGAAAACATATCAGCCGGGCTCAGTGGCTCAGCCTTTAATCCCGCACTTTGGGAGGTTGAGGTGAGTGGATTGTCTGAGGCTGCGGGTTCGAGACCTGCGTGGGCAACTTGGCGAGACCTCATCTCCACAATAAATCAAAAATTAGCCGGGCGTGGTAGTGCACGCCTGTAGTTCCAGCTACTTGGAAGACTGAGGCGGAAGGATCGCTGGAGCCCAGCAGGTCGAGGCTGCGGTGGCCGGGAGCGGCCACTGCACTCCAGTCTGGGCGACTGAGTGAGACTCCAACTCAAAAAAAAAGAAAACATGTCTATTCAGGTCTTGTGCCCATTTTCAATTGGGTTGATTTTCTCCTTCTTCCTCCTCCTTCTTCCTTCTTCTCTCTTTTCTCCCTCCTTGTTTCTCTCCCTCTTTCTTCATCTCCTCCTCCTCCATCTCCTTCTGCTTCTCCCTCCTTCTTCTCTTTAAGTGGTATGATTTCCTAATAAATTGGATATTAATCACCTATTAGATTTATGTATTTTAAGATAAAATGGAGCTCTGATAATGATAGTCGGAACTGTGCAAAGAAAAAGTGAAATTGTAGTAATGGAGAGAGAGAGAGAAAAGTATTTAAAGGTTACAAGGAAACATTTTGAAATTTTGTAAGCATAAATGAATGTATTTAGACTTTAACTATAAATTCAAAAATCATGAAAAAATGATGATTCTTAAGTTTTAAAATGATGTTGATAATATTTAACATTGAGGATGTGTTAAATAACTTAAGGTTTGCTTAATAAGGGGGCCTTATGAAGCTATATAAAGTACGGTAAGGTAATCTCTTTTTTTTTTTTTTTAATTTTCTGTATTTCATGACACTTTGACATCTCGGGGGCCTTTCTGATCAATGAGAACTTACTCTTCCCAGGGTTAACTAATTTCCAGAGAGAGCACATGACTCCCCTTTGAGCATGCCTTTCACATACAAACCAACAAATCCAAAGTCCATATCCCAGCCCCCTTCTTTATCTGGCTCTTCCACACCAAGCCAGCATTCCCCTTCCCCTAATTCAACCCCAGGCCAGGTAGTGGACAACTGGAGACCTCCACTATATCCCTGAGCCCATTGAAATTATTCAAACTATCCTATTCAAATTAGCCTACCCTCCAAATTTGCCTCTTTCGCGTCTTCCCATAGAAACCATAAAAAAGGTTCTGGGCCACACTTTTTCCTCATTCCTTTTGCCTACCAACTGACCCTGGTATATCCCTTGTGGCCCTGCGTGGTGTGGTGCACTTCCTTCTCTTGGAGACTATAAGTAACAAAACTTTTTTTAATGGCGTTGACCTCACTGTGTTGTCACTCAGTTACCTCTATAGATTAAATCCTAGTTACAATCAAAACAGGTACTAATACCAATGGTAAGTTATAGAAGAAATACAACTCATTGCTGAGTTCACTTCATTTTTAGTAATGATTCTGATAATATACTTCTTGCATAAATTATATAATTTGTTAATGCACGTATGCCGATTGGTCTCTGAACTGTTCTTTTTTCTTCTCACTAAGATGTTGCTTGCTGTCCCCATCATTTCTCTCCCACTTATCTGTTACTCTATCTTTACTCCATATGTTTGCCATACTTTGTATTCTTTTTTCTCATTTAGTGCTTTATAATTTACTCAAATTCATATAATTATTTACCTAGTCTATGACTTCATGAGAATCAAATCAAATTAAAATTGTATTAAGCTTGTTTTGTAACCCAGGAAAAGTCAGTCATGATATGTTAGTTCTTCATGAAATTAAAGGTAATTGTATTTCAAGAACATAGCCATTTTATTGAATTGGACTATTGTCTACCTTATTCTTATTTAAGTTAGTTTCTGATAGAACAATCATAAAAATTAGAATGCTCATATTCAAGACATTGTTTTATAAAACAAAGTATAAATCTGTAGATATTGTGAACAAAGTATTTCTTATCATTTGCTAGACTGTGGTAGTATCACTATTTTTCATTGTCTATATTTATTAGTGCACTTGAACCTCCTTTTCCCACTAAATTGCACTAGAATGAAAAGGCTTCTAATACAATCCAACTAGGATGTACAGTTCCCACATAATCTTGCCCTGAGCATGTACTCAGATACTGAAGAAATTAAAAGTCAGGAGTTTACTTTGAGCACATTTATCAGAGACAAGAAAATACCTATTATGAATACCTAAATATTTTAATGCCTTATTGTAACTTTTCATTTTAATTTCTCAGAATCAGGCAGACTGGTGCTAATAAGACATGAACATTTTGCAAAAAATAAAACATAACACACTGGGAAGATGCAGGCACAAATATAAAGCTGTTTACTAAGCTCTTTGCCTGTTTTTACTTTGTTTCCATAGATATCAATAGGAGAGATTCTTGAAATGGATCTGGTTAATTGTAATCTCGATGGTTTATATATCCCTAAAGTATTTTATCGCACTCCCCCGCCATCACACTTTTATGCTTAATAAAAGAGGCCACTTATTTAACTGCTGATTATTTTTGAGAAATCCTTTAACCCAACTTCCTGTTAAAACAAAAATGGAAGGAAATAGACTTTTACAAATCGTCAAAGGAATGCATTTCTTCTTTTTACAGAAAGGAAGGTGAGATGAATGTAACCCATCTTTCTTTTCACACATCTTCCCATATTAGGCCTAGAAACTAAGATTACATAAATATTTATAATAAATATTTTCCCATGGGTGTCAATACTGTCCCCAGGAAGAGTGGCAACCTGACACACACAGTCAGGTCTGTCCCTATACAGGTTTTTCTACAGAAATGGAGGAAGGTTATGTTGTCAGTGTTCAGGAAGGAGGCCACAAATAATTTTTCAAGAAGTAGGATAGAATTTTTTCTTTCTAAGGGCAAAATAATAGGTTTTATTCCCTCCTGTTATTATTAGGGTCCTTGATTTATGCTACTTCTAAGCTTGGTGGAAAGAGATTTTTCAATATGATTTTAATATTGATAAGCTTTCAACTCATAAATCAAATCCCAAATATCTCTCTTGCTTTATTAGTAGCATAACATTAACATAAAAATATAAAATTTGTCCTGTAAAAAGTGAATAGTATAGACTCAGTGTTTTTCCTTATATTTTTTAAAGAAATTGGGTGTTGGTTCTTATGTTAGTAACGCGTAATAAATATAAAATATTATTGAGATGTTTTCTCTTTTCTTACAACAAGTCTTCAAAATCCAGTGCATGTTTTACACTTACAGCAGATCTTAACTCAGACTAGTCATAAATAAAATGTTAAATCACCACAAGTGGCTGGTAGACAGCATAGCTAGCTCTGTAGAGTTATAAATGTCTAGTAGAATAATTAGTTTTGGAAATATATATCTATAGTTTCTTATAGATATTACTTGGTTCTTTAGAAAGTAAGTTTCTCATGTAGGCTATATTACAAGATTGGAGTTTTGAAAAAATTTTCCACATTCATCTTTTAGAGTACTTAATATCATCTACGTCAGCTAAATTCTAGGATGGTTCAATCATGCCTAATAATCACTATAGGTAGAATGTCACCTGCTTCTTGCTTACTATTGTCAGCCTGAGTTTTGGTACCTCAAATACCAGTCTCTGTTATTTTGCACTAAATAAATTAAACATTCCATTCTTGATCTTTGTATATACAGTTTTCAACTAACCCAAACTCAGGATTTGCTCTCAGTAAGCCAAAATGTGCCTTTCTCTGCAATCCTGGAAGGTAACTGTCTGCCGTTCTTGAGAGAAAAGCCTTGTTAGAAAAGATATTGGTTAAGTTACCTCTTCAGAGCCCATGGCTCATTCATCCCCATCAAAGCAGCCTGAGCAAAGTCTTTTTTACCCAGCAGCAGATTCGGGCTGATCCAATGCACAGGCTAAGCAGCAGCTGCTTAACTGTATAATCCAAAAAGCCCTCCCTAGCCACTAACTGGTTTTTTCATTATTTGGCAACAGTTCCTAATATTCACTGCATTGGCAGTATCTTTTAGATCCAGACTTCACTGAAAAGGCAAATGTAGGATAATTAGAAAAATATATCCATCTGACTAGTATTCAGCATAGTTCATCTACTGACTGATGAAGAACAATTAATTTTAGATTGAGGGAGGAAATGAAGAGAATTCATGCTCCCTTGAGATGCTGCAATTAAGGATAGTGACAGATAAGGGGGTAACAAACATATTAAGAAAATAAAGAGATACATGAAAGAATAGCACTATTTCCTAATTTTGTCTTGGACTGCCTTTTCTAACAAAGCTGAAACTGGAAATGTTTTGAAAATATTTGGGCTGGAAGCCGTGGCTCAAGCCTGTAATCCCAGCATTTTGGGAGGTCGAGGTGAGAGGATTATCTGAGCCCAGGGATTCAAGACCCACCTAGGCAACTTGGTGAGACCTTGCCTCTACAATAAATCAAAAAACTAACGGGGCATGGTAGCGCATGCTATTGTTCCAGCTACTTGGAAGGCTGAGGCGGAAGGATTGTCAGAGCCCAGCAGGCTGAGGCTGTGGAGGCCGTGAGCATGCCACTGCACTCCAGCCTGAGCAATAGAGTGAGATTACGACTCAAAAAATATATATATAGAAAAAGAAAATATTTAGTTTGCCTAGTCACCTGTTTTATTTTACCTTATAAACTGGTAAGCTAGATTCTGATATTCCTAAAACAGAATTTTTCTTTTTTAATCGGATAAGCTAGCATTTTGTTTACTAAAAAGATGAAATAATTAAGCCTACTTTAACCTGATATTATTTTCCTAATGAAGCAACCAAATAATTTGCTATATCGAAAACTAGACATTACTTTCTTCTGAAACTTTCATAAAGTGCTTTATAATTTTTTTATTAATTTTTCAGTGAGACACTGAATGCTCACTTTTGAAAAATGTTCCAAGAATTCTCTCTTAAGGTATAATTTTAATGTGTCAGAAACGATAATTTGTTCCCGAGAACTAAGCGATAGTAACCATTGTGAGATTTTAAATACACTCCTAATGGTTTCTAAATCCTCTTGTGAACTACATTAATGCAAAATGTTATTTATTTAATCAAATAGAGCTATTACTCACCAAAGGAAATGTACAACCCCATCTCTGCAGAGAACAGGAAAGGGTTTCTAGGGTAAAGAAAAGAACAGAGCTGGTATTTATGGGTATAGATTTTAAAAAACAAAACAAAAAAATGGAATGAGTTTATCTTCCTCTTTCATGCCTAAACTCAACATGGAACCCATAGCAGGATTAGTTACCCAAATCCCTTTTTGCAGAGTTCCTTTCCAGTGAATTCTTCTCTTCAGAAACACCACAGCTGCTCAAATGCATGAACGCTGCAATGAGAGGTTTTTGAGGCAAGTGCAGACTCCAACGAGGCTGCTGAGAATTCCTTGCTTTCACTAGCACAAAAGGCCCTGGCCTGGGGTGATCATATACGGACTACGGAGGTACGCCCATGAACTTGACAACGTTGCTCCAAAGAGAGCATCTTTATGAGCTAAGGGCATGGTGGGAATTAATTTTGTTTTTGGAAAGGAATTATTATATGTTTGGAGATGGCTGAAGGACAAAGGGTAAAATATGCACCAAAGTGACACAGTACTAAAATCCCAGGCTCTGAAATCTGATAGGTTCACATTCCAGTTTGATTACTTGCTGCTTGCTAGAGGGTGAGAGTGACCATCACTGTTCTAAGGCTGTTTTGTTTGCTAATGTATGCAATTGTCACAACAGCCCTTGAAACAGTTATTATTCCCAATTTGAATGGCTAGGAAACAGAGGCAAAGAGAATGTACCTCTCCCACAGCTTGGACATGATAGAGCCTGATTTAAAGGGGAGCTGGTGACTGCAAATTCTGGGCTCTTAGCAAACACGTGGCTCAAGCAATGGGGACTGCTGACTTTTTGTTTGTTTGTTTTACTTACTTTACTTCTCTGTTCTATTTTCTCATTTGTAAAATGAAAATAAATATAGGACCTACCTCATGGGGTTAAATAAGATCTTGAATGTAATAAACTGAACACAATGCCTGACATTCAGGAAATACTCAGTAAACGTTAGCTTTATCAAACGCTTGCCTTTCTTCCAGACAACCACTAGAGAACAATATATTTCTAAATGTTAATTAGACAAGACAGCCAAATCTGTTTATTGGCCCAGACTTTCACAGCATCTCACCTTAACATAGCTGATGAGTATAGCCAGCAAGTGTCATCTGATATTGCAACTGTCAACTGTTACTATTGCATCTGTGATGGTGAAAGTGTCAACATGGTACACAGACTGATTAATAATGTGGCAAAGAGTAAATCCCCACTCCAAAGCATAGACTAACACCCTTTAACAGGTGGAATGATTGCCTGGACTTAATATCTGTCCCATCTGAATCTTACAGAAGAACAGATACTTAAAGCCTTCTAGATCTTGTGCAAGGCAATGTTAAAATTAGCCAACCTAAGTCAAGCCTGACCACAAGAATTCTAGTGAGGGATTGACAAGACTGCAAAGGCAGTTATGTGCATCTGCCATTTTGCCTCTGGCAGATAAGTGATATGGAATGGGGGAAAGAAATTGCCCCCAACAATGAGAAGTCATTATTGCATAAAATCCAAGAAGTCGTTTAGTAAAAGACACAGGGTTTGACACTGGATTTTCCTACTATAAATGATTTTGGGGAAAAAATATCAAAATCTGATATATATACAGGGTCTGACAAATAAGTTCGCGAATTTGCCACTGTGCGCTTACATTGGCAGCTTTGTACAAACAACACAGTAAGGTTTCATAACCTTGGTATATCAGGGTCTCACAGCTGTATTTGCGTCAACATGTGGGGGTATCTTGTTTTTGCATGTTCATGTGGCCATCGTGAGAATGTCAGAAGTTGAATTAGAGCAATGAGCAAACATTAAATTTCTTGTTAAACTTGGCAAGAGTGGAAGTGAAATCAGGTACATGTTAGTCCAAGTTGATGAGGATAATGCTATGAAGAATATGACAGTGTACAATGGATTACACATTTTTCTGAGGGGAAAGAAAAAGTCACTGATGAAAAGAGATCAGGACAACAAGTAACAAGCAGAACCGACAAAAAAAATCACAAAAATCCTTCAAATTGTATGTCAAAATCATCGGCTGAGTGTAAGAAGCATAGCAGACCAAATAAACATCTACAGAGAAACAGGAAAATTTTAACTGAAAATCTTGTCAAGAGAAAGGTGTGTGCAAAAAATGGTCACGAAGGAGCTCTTGTATCAAAACAAATGCACCAGCTCACACAGCCACTGTCTGTGAGGGAGTTTTTAGCCAGTAAACAAGTAACTGTATTGGAACACCCTCCCTACTCACCTGAGCCAGACCCCAATGACTTTTTTCTTTACCAGAAGATAAAGGAACTATTGAAAGGAAGATATTTTGATGATAATCAGGACATCATGGGTAATATGACAACAGCTCTGATGGCCATCCCAGAAAAAGAGTTCTAAAATTACTTTGATGAGTGGACTAGGTGCTGGTGTAAGTGCACAGCCTCCCAATGGGAGTACTTCCAAGATGACCATAGTAATATTTAGCAGTGAGATATATAACACTTTTTCTAGGATGAATTGATGAACTTAATCGTCAGACCACATACATATGAATAGAAAATATATATTACATAGAGGGAAAATATATATAATATATATTTCGCCTAGAGAACATATGTAGACAGTGAGAAATATGACAGTGTTTTAAGATAATTCATTTCAAAATTTTGATCATAGACTTAAACAGTGAATATTTACAATATACCATTTCTGGTCTTTAGGGATTGAGGGTGATAAGAAGTTAAGAACACAACCTGGAGTCTGAGCTCTGTTACTTATTACTTATCAGATCTCAAGTAAAGTATTTAAGTTATCTTTGCTACAATGTCCTCCACTATAAATGACAATAATTATAGTACCTATTTTCAGTTTGTTATGAGGATTTGATAATTAAGGGCACCCCCCCACACACAAAGGGCATAGAACAATGCCCTGTTCATTGCAGGGATTTTTTAAATAAAACAAATTTGTTAAGCAGCTTTTATTTTATGTCTTGAGAAAATGTTATTAGTGGGTAGTGAACTTCCTACAGGTACATTACTACATTGAGAAAATATATTAACTGTT
Source organism: Cephalopachus bancanus (assembly GCA_027257055.1). Lineage (NCBI taxonomy): Eukaryota > Metazoa > Chordata > Mammalia > Primates > Tarsiidae > Cephalopachus > Cephalopachus bancanus. Next base: position 81,690 of record JAPVLO010000445.1, on the reverse strand, counting down.
TAATGTCTAATGTCACCACTGTGCTATTTACTTTTCAAATGTTATTCCTATAATTTTCTAAATAACTTCATCAAAGCACCACATATATCACCAAAAATAAATTGCCAAATGGAACATAAAGAATAGGGTAAAACAGTAATCAAATTTATAGAGATAGAAAAATGGATGAAATAGTTTAATATATGATTCTTCCTTGATAAATCAAAGGAGGGTATAAATATTCATATAAGAATTTTAATAAAGATGAATGTAAAGTTGTTCATATGAAATGTGATCATCATTAAGTATACAATTATAGATGATGGTGTTACTATTACTTGAAAAAATTTCGTATTTCTTTGAAAGAAAAGATAAATAAGATTCAGGTTAATAACAATGTCATTACTAAAGAAAGGTCAATAATAAATTATCAAGGACAGAAAACTGTATTATTCTCTTTTTTAAAAAGTTGATTGTTTTTCTAAAATTCTGCATTTAGTAAATGGAAGTAATTTGGAGAGAAAAAATATTGTAAAAGATATTAATTCTAATAACAAATACACAGTGATTTTCTAATTAATTATCCTCCCAACCTTACTTGCAATAAAAAAGAAAGGTCTGTATATTTGTTCTAAAGACCACATTCTAAAATGATAACTAGAACAGAAACCAATTATTCTCACACATTAGCCAGGACAAAACAAGAACCAGTGTGTTAAAATGCATTAGTCACAATATACCATAAACTCAATTTTGTAGCAGATGATTGTGCAAAAACTGACTTGCAGATTTCCAGTAGTTTCAATTCTTTGACCAAATTAGCATATTCTATTAGTACCATTTTTTTAAGTATATTTTATGACCTACCTGACTTTGAGAAAATCTTGTTGTGTTTAATTAGATAACCTACAAAAAAAAGAAGAAGAACATAATCTATTATTACAGGAAATTTTCCATCTGCTTTCTTAATACTCTCTCTGCACTGAGCCTGTGTCATAGATATACAAGTTTTTCCATTAAGTCTGCATTTATTTCATCTTTTTGCAAGACAGGATGCCAACAGACAATAATTTCAGTGTAGACAATGAATGGAAAATTTAAGTAGATATGTCATGAAGAATCACTTCTAGAAGTATCCAAATAAATCACTCTTTTTGAAGCAATTTAACAAAAGTACCTTCTTCCTAGCTGTGTACATCATGCCTAACCAGATAGTAGACTAATATGATAAGAAGCCCTGAGCCTTCTAGAATGGGAAAAACTACCTTTTCCAGAATAGAAAGACCTAAATATCTTTTGATGTTAGAAAGGGTCAATACAATATTAAATGAAGCTGGGGGGGGGCAATGAAATGATGAAAAACAAGAGGTGAGCAGAGAGTTTATCCAAGTAAAGAGACAAAAAGAGAAAGTATTTCTTGGTCCTATTTGTGGCAGAAACATTAGATGGTTCAGATAGTCTCTTGTGTCCATCTTGTATCTGGGAATATCATTGTATGCATGAATTGAAATATATGCAGGAAAGCGGAAAAGTGAAGGTGTCAAAGGAGCATGAACCCAAAGGTCCTGCAATATATGGGAAAACTGTAATTCTCTTTTGGAGGGCAAGCCCTCTGTAGTACACTTGGAACTTGTTCCTCTGGATCAAATGGTCAACCAAAGTTTTTAACTGAAAACATTCAGAAGGTTGCATCATGATTTGCAGAAGAAAAGTCCCAAGTTGTGACAAACAGGTGACTTAATCTTCCACCATGACAACATGCTTGTCTACACAGTGCTGAGTGTTAAGTAGTTCTTGACCAAAAAACAGCATCATCCCTATGTCCCTTTCTCCCTATTCACCTGATTTTGTCTGGACTTTGGGATTCCTGTTATGACCAAGCAGAGTGGTCTTCTCTGTTGCTCACTGGGTCAAATCTTGCTTAAGATCTGTTTTTGTGAGCTGTGAATGGTTTTTACATCGTACATGGTTACATTTTAAATATCTTTGTAAGTCTCTAAAACTGTCCTTGATGTTTGTCTTTGCCTCAAAACCTAGGATATTTACTGCCTTGCCCTTTTGAAAAAGTTGACCAGTTTGTTCTTTTTTTTTTTTTGAGTTGGAGTCTCACTCTGTTGCCCAGACTGGAGTGCAGTGGCCGCTCCCGGCCACCGCAGCCTCAACCTGCTGGGCTCCAGCGATCCATCCGCCTCAGCCTTCCCAGTAGCTGGAATTACAGGTGCACGCTACCACGCCCAGCTGATTTTTGGATTTTATTGTAGAGATGAGGTTTCGCCTGCCCAGGCGGGTCTCAAACCCGCGGGCTCAGGCAATCCACTCACCTCAGTCTCCCAAAGGCGCAGGATTAAGGCTGAGCCACCGAGCCCAGCTGACCAGTTTGTTCTTTACTCACACAAATTAAGAGTTATATCTGCTAGAGGAACTTTTTAGTCAGTTGCTTGAATTCTAGACACTTGCGGCCTTTTTTTCCATTACAATTTTTATTTTAAAAAGTTCTAAAAGCATCATTACATGGATGCTACTAGAGCATACTAACAGCTCCTTGACTTTAAAGATATGAAATAATTTATACATATATATATGGTTGTATAATATTAATCATGTCTTTAATTTTCTGTGTAGTAGAAATAAGAATCCAATGACTATCTGGGAAAAATAGCTAATATTCCAATACTGAAGAGGAAAGTTTTAATTTTTATCAAAAAATTAGTATTTCCCAACTATTATATATGAATCATTACTACCTCATGAATTATTAATAGGTTGAATTGGTTTTGATTGATTGACTGATTGATTGATACTTTTAGAGACACAATCTTGCTTTGTTACCTGGGCTGGATTCCAGTGGTGTGATCAGCTCACTGCAACCTCAAACTCCTGGGCTAAAGTGATCCCTTACCTCAGCCTTCTGAGTAGGTAGGACTACAGGCATGCACCACCATATCCAGTTAATTTTTAAAATGTTTTAATTTTTGTAAAGTTAGGATCTCACTATGTTTTCCAGGCTGGTCTCAAACTCCTGGCCTCAAGCAATCCTCCCTCCTTCCTCCTTACTCTCCCTGGATTACAGGCATGAGCCACTGTACTCAGCCTGAATTGTTAACAATTATATTGAATATTATTTGTGAAATTTTAGAATCAAAAAATAAAATCAGTTTTTCCTGCAGGACTCCTCAGAGATTTTATGGTGGAGCCATATCATGTTCTAGCTTTCTTTTCAGTGGATGATTTTTGTTTAGGAACCAATCTACATTTTCAGTTCTTGAATGGAGCACAAGACCTGGGTTTCAGTTAAGTAGCTGACAACAGTATTGATTCATGCTCAAGATAAGCTATATCTAGAGATTTTTATTGCATAGTAGGGAAAAGGCAATCTCATTTTAATCTCCCTCCAATCTACCATCCCTTCTGTAGAGAGACTGCATTCATATTTTAATAAATAAAATTCTATTTAGAGTACTTTTCCATTAAGTTTGTGTTTACTATTATTTTGTTGAAGTAAAGAATCATTTTTGGCCAGTATTATATCTAGGAGTACTAAAGTGAATAATAAATTATTTATGGCTCAAAACTTCTCATGAATTACTCATATCACATACTGTGTGAAACATATAAATATTGTTGATGGACTGTCAAGTACAAGGAAAGGGGGAAAATGAACAGAACACAAATTTAAATCATGCCATGAAATTCAAGAGATATTTTTCCAAGTGTACACAAATCATAGCATACAAAGGAAAAAAGTTATCTCAAACTGCTATAGTGCAACAGTGTGCTATTTAGAAGCCAAAAAAATGGAAGTTGGTATGAGTTTTGCAGTTTTTAAAAATAGTAAAATATGCAGCTAATTACTGAAGAAAAATCTGTAAAATTGAAATGTCTTCAAAAATATTTTCCATAGAGGAAATTTTAAAATCTTTGAAAGAATTTTGAGGTTGTCATTTTCTTAATAATCATTGTCAATATTTAAGAAAAGGATAATACACATGTAATTGATTCCATTCAAATGGATGAACTTCCTTTGTAACCTTCCAGCAAGTATATCTGTTTTTTGTTTTTTAATTTTTTGTTTTAAAGATATGGGGTATAATTCAGGGTTAGGTAAACAAATGTTCATTATGCAGGTATCCTTTTTGATGAGGTGTGTCCTCCCTCCCCTGGCAGTTTCCCACTACTGCCAATCCCACGCCCACCCCCCACTTCCCAGGCAGTTTTCTACTACTGCCATTCCCTTTCTTTTTTTTTTTTTTTTTTTTTGAGTTGGAGTCTCACTCTGTTGCCCAGACTGGAGTGCAGTGGCCACTCCTGGCCACCACAGCATCGACCTGCTGGGCTCTGGCGATCCTTCCACCTCAGCCTTCCAAGTAGCTGGAACTACAGGCGCGCACTACCATGCCCGGCTAATTTTTTATTTATTTATTGTAGAGATGAGTTCTTGCCAAGTTGCCCAGGTGGGTCTCGAACCCGCGGGCTCAGGCAGTCCACTCACCTCAGCCTCCCAAAGGTGTGGGATTACAGGCTGAGCCACCGAGCCAGCTGCCATTCCCTTTTATTATAATAATTGTTCAAGGTCCACTTACGAGTGAGAACATGTGATACTCTGTGATAGATCACTCAGTATTATAGATTCCAAGTCCATGCAAGTTTGTTTTACTGTTCTTTATCATTGTTTCCTCACCTAGGCTTTGATTTAGCTATTTATTATTAAATATTAAGTTTAAATATGAAGATTAAGAAGATTCCTCTACACACCTACTTCATTAGGTTCTTATGAGGATTAAATGTATTGATGTTATTTAAAGTATTTAGAAAAGGGCTGAAGACAATGTCAACTATCAACAAAACAGTTCTTTCTCAGCATTATTGTCATTAGCTCCTCATACAAGTTCTTTGCATAAGCAAAGAGCATTTTAGGCTGCCTCTTTATCACCCAGGACACTCTGGGTTTGGTTGTAGTAATTATGGGTACTATCTAGACAGCAATATATTGTTAAATGTTTAACCACTGACACCCAGGGTGGGAGGAATACTCAATTCGTAGTGTTTGTTGATTCTCATAGTGTAATTTCGTACTATCTTTGAGACAGGGTTGAAAGTGGAGTTAAAAAGAGATGAGCACAATCAGCTCTTACAAAACAGGGGGACACGTTCCAGACCACCATTTTTTCTGAGCTTCTCCTTGTTTCTTTCTTCACACAGAGATGTGTGCCTATCAATCAAGAGGAATATACCTGATGACTGCAAGATCCGATGACAGATAGGAGGGTTATGGAAATCAATTTAGCTAAGCATCTGTAATCAGATTCTCAGAGTAGAATTCTCAACACAGCTGATTTTATTCATATGAAGGAGGAATGATGTAGGTTCAAGACAGAAGAGGCAAGCAAACTGAATTTGAATAACGAAATAAACATAAACCATCAGAGTGTTCAACAAGTATTTATAAAAATATGTTATTTGAAAAGCACTCTTCTGGGCTTTTTAGAGGATATCTGTAATAACAGGATATTGCCTCTGCCATCAATTAGCACCTGACTGAGGTGATGATGGATAGATATGTAATAAGTTAAAAATATAAAAGGGGCAATTCATAATGTTATTTAAGAGAATGCGCAGGGATAAATGCAATCTTCATTAAAATTCTAAGTTATTTCTGGGTAACAGTTAAAATTATTTAAATTGCTATAGGAACCCAGAAAGGAACATTTATTTAAAGACTAAAAAATAAAAATTGCAAGCAGGAAAACCACCCTTCTCCTCCAAGTGAACACTTCCTTTCTCTTTAAAAACAAAAAGCTCCCCCCAAACACTCATATTCCGTTTAAAACTCTGGCCTGTGTGGAATCTTAAATTTACCTACATTAAGATTGAGTCAAGATGACTTAACAATAAAATACACAGTTGACAAAGTATGAGTTTGAGACCCAACAGGGACAGAGTAGGCCCCACTCCATATTTCTCCCTATCCACTAATCTGAAATCCTGTACCACCCAGCTCATCCACCTGAAGAACCTGAAATGAGCGAGTTTTTGCTACAAGTCTTAGCTACAGCAGTCGGCCCCTACGCCTACCCTCATATGCGCACAAGGCCAGGAGAAGGACTGATTATAAACTTTGCCTCATTACCATAAATCTCTGCCCTAGGAGCAGTGTATCTGCCAATTTTTGATCATGAGGTGCATGTAAAAGCATGATCAACAACTGCACCTGTGCAGTCCAGACTCCACCCTCTTCGTACAATGACTCAGCAAACCAACCCAACTAAAAGGTTCTGAATGGCTCCTCTCTAGGAGAACCAGTTCAGAACCCTTCCTCCTGTTCTGTCTCCTTTGTATCAGATATAAGCCGCCAATAAAGACTTCGTCTGGGAATCTGCTTAGCTTCATGTCAATGTCTACTACATGAGAACCTAAGAACCTGTGGTTATCAACAGGTTCTGCAATGACAGCTATGGGATATATTTACAGATTTTTCATATTCATGAGATAATTATTTGTAAGAGCAAAAAGACTTTTACAACTTAAATATCTACCAACAAGAAAGTTTTTTAAAAAATTATGGAAAATAATGAAATACATTGACACTACATATAAGAAGAAGCATTTAGTGTGTTGATGTGGAAAAGTCCCAAGATATTTCAAGTGTGTGGACTGCAGGGCAAGGTGTAAAAAAAATGGGCATAATATTCTATGATTTGTTTCAAAAAGAGGAAAAATAATATACATTTGTTGTTTTTAATATGTATAAAAAAATCATGTCTGGAAGGATACAACATGACAAACTATAGTGAGTGATTATCAGTTTGAGGAATGGAAACTGGAAGAATATGGAAGAGAGTTGGGGGTGAAACTTTTCACTTTCTATCCTTTTTCTGCTTGTTTAAGTTCACATTTTGTAAATAACTTACCTCCCTCATGTAGATTTCCTCTTCACCACCCACCTAGGGCTCTGTGATTCTCCCCCAGGCTGTAGCTTTCTCTGCTCTCTACACAATTAGTGAAAGCAAAAACATACATTCTTTTTTATATTTACTATGACTGATAACACCACCCCCTTGGAGATTTTTTCCTAAATGTAACTGACTTCCAAAACCAAATCACAACTTCAGACAACTCTCTGGAGACATTAACCCTTAAATACAATAGCCTTCCAGATCGGTTCTAATACACATATCTTTGATAATTCTATTTAAATCAGCTCCAAACTGCTGTTTTTGCAATCAGTTGTTCTTTCATTATAAAACTCCATCACAATCCTGCTAGTGAGATATACTATATTATTCATATGCATATTTATTATATGATTGAAGTACAGACTAAGATTATGAATCTAAACTATTTTGAAATAGTCCACAAACTACAGAATTAGGTCCAGTCCTTAAAAATGAGATCCTAGCCTACTTTCCTAATTGTGTCCAACTTGGCAGCACCCATATACTTCATTAGTTAATATCACTAAAACATACTATAACACATTAGGCATGCTCACAGACTTGTACCCTCGCCATTTCCTATTATTTGCCTTGACAGCTTAACTTCCGGGCAACCCCTTTGGATCCCCTCCTGCTGTGGAAGTTTTTCTGTCTTCTCAATAAATCCTACTTTCTAAAAACAAACAAAAAAAGGCTTAACTTCCACCTACTCTTTCTTTTAAACCTCATACATTGTTGAATGACTATTTCAATTCCTATCTCCTTAGTATAGCATTCGACTCATCCTAAATCCCTACTACAAATAAATACGAGGTTCAGACTCCTTATCTGTATAAATTTGTTTGTTCAGATCTACTTTCTGGAACTTAATAATTATTTGCTCTATGTAGAACTAATTATATATATAAATTTAATATCTCCTGAACTGTAAATTGTCTGACATGTTTTCCTTATGTAGCTTTGTGACTGCATATTTTAATAGCAAATAAATACTATATTTGTGGAATAAGTAAAGAGTAAGCTTCACATTCTATTCACCCCATATTTTATTTTATTTTATTTTTTATTTTTTAAAAATATTTTTTAGCCGGGCTCAGTGGCTCAGCCTGTAATCCCGCGCCTTTGGGAGGCTGAGGTGAGTGGATTGCCTGAGCCCGCGGGTTCGAGACCCGCCTGGGCAGCGAGACCTCATCTCTACAATAAATAAAAAAATCAGCCAGGCGTGGTAGCGCATGCCTGTAATTCCAGCTAGTCGGAAGGCTGAGGCAGAAGGATCACCGGAGCCCAGCAAAGGAGGCTGCAGTGGCCGGGAGTGGCCACTGCACTCCAGTCTGAGTGACAGAGTGAGACTCCAACTCAAAAAAAAATAAAAATAAAAATATTTTTTATTTTAAAATTGTAGGGTACAGTTAAGGGTTAGGTATAAAAATATGCATCGTTCAGGTTCCCTTGTTGATGAGGGGTGTCTCCCCATCCCCAGACAGTATTGACTACCGTTAATCCCACCTCCCTTCCCCTCCCTACACACCCCATAGTTTCCCACCACTGTCAATCCTTTTCTTATAGTATTATGATAAATGTTCAAGGTCCACTATATGAGTGAGAACATGTGATACTCAGATCTTTGTTTCTGTGAGAGATAATTCAGTATTATAGATTCTAGTTCCATCCAGGTTGCTGCGAAATTCATGATTTTGTTCTTTTTATTGCCTCATAGTATTCCATCGTGTATATGTACCACATTTTTTTAATCCAGTCCTCTTTTGATGGACAGCATGGTTGGTTCCAGGTTCTCACTACTGTGAACAATGCTGCGATAAACATACGTGTGCAGGTATCTTTTTTATAGAGTCTTTTGAGTTCTTCAGGGTATATTCCCAGTAGGGGGATTTTGGGGTCATATGGGAGGTCGACATTTAGAAATCGCCACACTGCTTTCCACAGAGGTTGCACTAGTTTACACTCCCACCAACAGTGTAGCAGTGTTCCCATTTTACCACATCCTCTCCGGCACCTATTATTTTTTGAGTTATTGATAATTGCCATTCTGGCTGGAGTTAGGTGGTATCTCAGTGTGGTTTTGATTTGCATCTCCCTGATGATTAGTGAGGTTGAACATTTTGTCATGTGTCTGTTGGCTGCTTGGATGTCTTCTTTTGAGAAGTGTCTGTTCATATCTTTTGCCCACTTTACAATGGAGTTGTTTTTTTTGTTTTTGTTTTTTTCTTTTCAGCATGTTTGAGTTCCTTGTAGATCTAAGATGCTAGGCCTTTGTCAGACATGGAATTGGCAAATACTTTTTCCCAGTCTGTGGACTGTCTCCCTGATCTCTGAAGAAGATTGTCAGTTTAATGAGGCTCCACTTGTCTATCTTATCTCTTATGGCATGTGTGTTTTGGGTTTTGTTCAGGAATTGGATGCCAGTTCCAATTTCCATAGGGTGTGTCCTGCATTTTCTAAGGTTCTTATGGTTTGAAGTTTTACATTTAGGTCTCTGATCCATTTGGAGTTAGTTTTTGTGTATGGGGATAGATAGGGATCTTGTTTGAATCATCTGCATGTGGTCAGCCAGTTTTCCCAGCACCATTTCCTGAATAGGTTCTCCTCTCCCCAGTGGTAGGTGGTGGAGGATTAGTCGAAGATGAATTGGTTGAGAAATTGAGGTTTGGCTTCTGGAATCTCAATTCTATTCCATTGGTCTGTATGCCTGTTCCTGTACCAATACCAAGCTGTTTTGATTATTGTAGCTTTATAGTAAAGTTTGAAGTCTGGTAGTATGATACCTCCTGCTTTGTTGTTTTTGTTTTGTTTTGTTTTGTTTTTGCTGGGAATTGTTCTGACTACTCCTGGTCGTTTGTGTTTCCATATGAATTCCTGTATTGTTTTTTTCTAGCTCTGAGAAGAATGTTGTTGGTAATTTGATGGGTATTGCATTAAATCTATAGATTGCCTTAGGTAAGATGGACATCTTCACAATGTTGATTCTTCCAATCCATGAGAATGAGATATTTTTCTACTTGTTTGTGTCATCTTTGATTTCTTTGAGCAGTGTTTTGTAGTTTTCATTGTAAAGGTCTTTCATGTCTTTGGTTAGGAAGATGCCAAGGTATTTCTTTTTTGTGTGTGTGGCTATTGTGAATGGGATCATGCTTTTTATTTGGGTTTCTGTTTGTTTATTATTGGTATAAAGAAATGTGATTGTCTTTTGCACATTTGTTTTATAACCTGAGACTTTGCCAAAGTCCTTTATCAGTGCAAGGAGGCTTTTGACAGATTCTCTTGGGTTTTCAAGGTACACAATCATGTCATCTGCAAAAAGAGAGAACTTGACTTCCTCTTCCTATTTCGATACCCCTGATCACCTTCTCTTTTCTGATTGCCCTAGCCAGGACTTCCAATACTATATTGAGCAGGAGGGGAGAGAGTGGGCATCCTTGTATTGTTCCAGTTTTCAGGGGAAATGTTTCCAATTTTTGTCTGTTTAGGAGTATGCTCACTGTGGGTTTCTCATAGACGGCTTTTACTATTTTGAGGTATGTTCCATGTATGCCTAGATGTTCGAGGATTTTTATCAGGAAGGGGTACTGGATTTTATCAAAAGTCTTTTTGCATCTAATGATATAATCATGTGGTTTTTGTTTTGACATCTGCTGATGTATTTAATTACATTTATTGTCTTGTGAATGTTGAACCAGACTTGCATCCCAGGGATGAAGCCTACTTGGTCATGATGGATGATGTTTGAGATGTGTTGTTGAATCCGGTTTGCTAGGGTCTTGTTGAGAATTTTGACATCTATGTTCATCAAGGATATTGGCCTGTATTTCTCTTTCTTTGTTGGGTCTTTACCTGGCTTGGGTATCAATGTGATGTTAGCTTCAAAAAATGATTTGGGGAGGGCTCCATCTTTCTCAATTACCTGGAATATTTTCAGTAGGATTGGTATTCGCTTCTCTTTAAATGTCTTATACAATTCTGCTGGAAAGCCATTTGGTCCAGGGTTTTGTGTGTGTGTGTGTGTGTGTGTAGTTTTCTTATTACATAGTCAATTTCCTTGATTGTTATTGGTCTATTTAAGGTCTCAATTTCTTCTTGTTTCAACCTAGGCAGGTTGTGTGATATCAGAAAGTCTTCCATTTCTTTAAAGTTTTCCAGTTTGTTTCCATACAAGTGTACATAGTAGTCTCTAATTATCTTTTGTATTTCTTCAGGGTCAGATGTGATTTCATCTTTTGTGTTTCTGATTGTATTTATTTGGGCTTTTTCTCTTTTTTTCTTGGTCAGTCTAGCTAGGGGACCATCAATCTTGTTTATCCTTTCAAAGAACCAGCTTTTTGTTTCATTGTTTTTTTGTATTATCTTTTTGTCTTCTATGTCCTGGATTTGGACTTTTATTTTGGTGATCTGGATTCTTCTGCTGAAGTTAGAGTTTTGGTGGTCTTGCTTTTCCAGCTTCCTGAGGTGACTTGTTAGGCTGTTAATTTGTGATCCTTCCATTTACTTCATGTGAGTTTGTAGAGATATGAATTCCCCTCTTACTACAGCTTTCATGGTGTCCCAGAGATTTTGGTAAGATGTTTCTTCATTTTCATTTGTTTCCAGGTTTCTTTTATTCTCTGTTTTGGTTTCATCATTGACCCAGGAGTTGTTTAGCATCATACTATTTAGTGTCCATGTCTTTGTGGGTTTGAGGGGAACCTTGTTGGTGTTAATGTTATTTTTATTCCACTGTGGTCTGAGAAGGTGCATGACAAAATTTCAATCTTTTGAAATTTGTTTATGCCTGATTTATGGTCAAGTATGTGGTCAATCTTAGAGTACATTTCATGTGGTGATGAGCAGAATGGATATTCTGTGGTCGTTGGGTGGAGTGTTCTGTAGGTATCAATTAAGTCCATTTAGTCAAGAGTCTCATTGCGGTTCTGGATCTCATTGCTGATTTTTTGGTCCTGGTGATCTGTCTAGGGTTGTGAGTGGGGTATTAAAGTCCCAAGCTATGATAGTGTTAGAGTCAATATCTTTCTTGAGTTTTCCTAGAAGCTCTTTATGAAAGTTGGCGCTCCTATATTGGGTGCATATATGTTTAGGATAGATATTTCTTGTTGATGGAGTGAACCTTTTATCATTATGTAGTGGCCATCTGTATCTTTTTAAATTTTTGATAGCTTAAATGGCAGTTTGTCTGAAATTAGGATCACAACTCCTCCTTTCTTTTGTGTTCTGTTCACCTGAAAATTTGTTTCCCATCCTCTTATTTTGAGTCTGTGTGTGTCCTTTCCAGTGAGATGGGTCTCTTGAAGACAATATATTGTTGCCTGGTGATATTTTATCCATTTTGTCATTCTGTGTCTTTTCAGTGGTGCATTTAGTCCATTCACATTCAGGCTAATTATTGAAATGTGACAGTTGGTTCTTATCATAAAGTTCTTATAGAGTTGTTGTTATTGTTGTTCCTCTTTGTTTGTTGTCTTTCTTTTGGTTGTGGGGTTGGTTCGTGTGTGTTTTACTCTTTTTCCTGTACTCTTGTGAAGAACGTTGTTGTTCTTTTTTCCTTTTCTTCTGTGTTTAGTATTTTCTTAAGTGTTTCTTGTACAGGTGGTCTGGTGGTAGCATAAATTCTTAGGGATTGGATATCTGGGGAAGCTGATGAAGCTTAACTTGGCTGGAGAGGTTATTCTTGATTGAAATTGCTTATCTTTTAGAACTTTGAAGATAGGGCTCCAAGTTCTCCTAGTCTGCAGGGTTTCTGTAGATAAATCTGCTGCTATTCTAATTGGTCTTCCATGATAGGTGATCTGGGCTTTTTCTCTCACTGCCTTTAGGATTTTTTTCTGTTATACTTACTTTGTTTAGGCAAATTATTATGTGTCTGGGAGTTGGTCTTCTCATTTGTTGTCTTGCAGGGGTTCTCTAAATCTTTTGTGCTTGAATTTTCACATCACTGATGAGATGAAGAAAGTTTCCTTCAATAGTCTCATGGTATGTTTGTTCCAAGGTGGCCTCTGTTTCTTTCTGTTTCAGGAAGCCAAATTACTCTTAAATTTGGTCTCTTGAAGTAATTGCTCATGTCTTGAAGGTTTTGCTCTGTCTTTTTAAGCTTCTTTTCTGTTTTTGACAGTTTGGGTTAGTTCTATATTTTGGTCATCAAGCTCTGAGATTCTTTCTTCTGCTTGACTAATTCTGCTTTCCATGCTTATCAGTGTGTTATGTATTTCATTCACAGTATTCTTTATTACTTTTATCTCAGTTATCAACTCCTTCCTAGTTTCTTCTTGTCTCTCCTCAATTCTTTTTAATCTCTCAGTAATGTCTTGATATCTAGGTTTGTAGTTTGAGACCAGTCATTCTGGGGGCTCTTCATTGTTGGCATTCCGAAGTCAGTTTTCTCAATGTCTGCCCTCCCCGGGGTCTGGGAGAGACCCATATTGTTCTTTTGATTTTTCTTCATTTGTTAGATTTTTCTCTCTCTCCCCCTTTCCCTCCCCTTCTTTAATTCTGTTTTTCAGGGGAGGTGGGGTTCCTTTTACTTCTTTTGTTCAATCTCCTGTTCTTCCCTATGAGGGTCCTCTGTCTTTGTTCACTTTTGAGGCTGGAGTGTGGCCTGGGGGCTGTACTTTTTGCAGTTTTGAGGTTTAATAGAGGGGGAAGCTGTGATTCAGAATCTATCTGCTGATCCCAGTATCCAACAACAGGTGTATGGGCACACTGGAACCTATTTCCCACTGCCTTACAATCTGTCCATGCAGTGGGGTGTAGGCTTGCTCCCTCAAACAAAAGGAGGTATGAGAAAGGAAAATAATGGAAGAAGGGGGAGTCAAGAGGAAGTTAGAAAGAGAGAAGAGTGAGAAGGAAAACAGACATACATACCAACTAATGGGTGAAAAAGAGACACATGGCCAGAAAAGAGTGAAAAAACAGACACACAAACAAAATTCCCTAAAGCATACTGGTAATCACACAAAGACAGTCCAGTAAAATCATGCCTTTTGATACGTTTTTCCCCAACACAAACAGGTAGTCTAAATCAAAAAGCAAACAAAAGTGAGCAAAACAAACGTCAAAACAATACAATCAAAAGTCAAAAAAGGAACCAGACTAGCTCTGGAATCTTTCCTGAGTGTCTAAAGTCTCTTCATCTCTGATCTCTAGTCTCTCCCCTTTGCTTCATTGCAGACAGATAGGTTTACTCCCAGCTTGGGTCTGTTCCTTTGGCTTGCTACCTGAGAGGTCTGCAGCTGAGTTGCCTGTATCTGATTCAGCATAAGGGAGGGTTTCATCTCCTGTTTAGTGAGCATACTGATGTTACCTTAGAAACCAAGGTGGAGGCTGCTCATAGGTGAGCGGGGCAATGCAAATCTCTGCCTGGAAAATGGATGAGGTGAGCAGCTCCTCTTTCACGGGTCCTTTGTCTCCACCTGTCCTTTCTCTCTGCTCATCTGGGTCCATAGGCAATCCACTATGATTGGCTGTGGTGGCATGTTAGGCACCAGGGATCAGCGGCACAGCTGGGTGCTGGATCTGGTGTGCCACCAGCAGCCTGGGATGGAGGAGGGAGCTGGGAATTCCCTCTTCTGGAGTTCAGAGCTGAGAGCAGCTGATCAGCACCTCCTTAAGATGTACTATTCCCTTACACAACCCTGGGGTCACACGCTGGGTGCCTCAGCCAGAGCAAGAGTAGGACCGGAGCTCCAAAAGGTGGGTAGTGAGTGGTGACAGTGGCTTTGGGGCCTGCACAGAGCACTTCAGCCTGGAGTGGAGCTGGTCTCTGAGGGGCGGGTGCCTAGATCCTCCCTGGGTGACTGCAGCTTGAAATAGGGCTGAGCAGGGGCCCAGAACCCAGGGCAGGGAGCTGGAACTCTGAGGAGCGAGCACCAGGCCACTGGGCTGGGAGGCCAGTCAGGGAGGGAGCTGGCAGCAACTGGGTGCTGGGTGGATGAGTGTAGCCAGCAAGGGAACCCAGATCTCCAGAAGGCTGTATCCAAGGGCCTCCACAGGGTGAGATGTTGTAGCTGGGGAGGGAGCTGGGATCTCCTCGTGCCCAGGGCCTGGGACCACCTATGGTCAAGCATCAGCAGCCAGAGGCCCACAATAGCCAGCCTTGTGTGGGACCGAGGGTCTCTGAGCCTCAGACCAGTGAAACTGGTGGTGGGCAGGGGGATGAGAGAAGGAAAGTAAGAGTCTTTTTGGGAACTCACTTTCAGAGAATCTCACAGTTCCACCTATGCCGTCGCCATCTTACCAGAACTCCCATCCCATATTTTAAATAGATCATTATCTTTACTGAATGATAACTTTATGGTAGCACGTATTTTGTATTTAACACTAAATATCAGTGTCAGATACATTGTCTGGCAAGTAGTAGGCACTCCATAACTAATAGCTGAATAAGTAGAGGTAATGATTAGAGCATTTGAATAATTAAGTGGCAATACTATGTGTGCCTTTGTTTGATTTGCTTAGTGAAATGTAAGAGATAGAAATATCCTATAAAAGGAAAAAGGTAATGCTGAAAAATGTTTACCAGATAGAAAATGTATTGTTTAGATAATTAAGAAATCATTATAATTTACAAAACAGAATGCTTATGTGCAAAAGGATGGAAATCATATATTTGTAACCAATATTAATTTACTTTGAGAATGTTGTCATTTAAAATAACAAAAAAGTAGAGAAAATAAACTATGCCAGAACAGGAAGTCAAAATTCAGCTAACAACTTTAAAAATAAATCTCTAGAAGCCAATGTAAACTATTATCCACAAGAGTACCCTCCACACTCCATTGGTGTGTTGTCGAATGTACATGTGTGTGGGTAGAATAACAACTCATTAGAGTGGTCGTCCCCAACCTTTTTGGCATCAGGGACTGATTTCGTGGAAGACAGTTTTTCCACAGATGGTGGAGGGCTGGGATGGTTTGGGGATGATTCAAGTGCATTACATTTATTAAGCACTTTATTTCTATTATTAATACATTGTAATCTATAATGAAATATAAAGCATCACTGCCTCACTTCCACTTCAGATTATCAGGCATTACATTTCTCATAAGGAGTGTACAGCCTACATTTCTCAGTTCACAGTAGGGTTTGCCTTCCTAAGAGAATCTAATGCTGACACAGATTTGACAGAAGATCGAGCTCTGTGCTGCTCACCTCCTGCTGTGTGGCAGGTTCCTAACAGGTCACTGAAGGTATCAATCCATGGCCTGGGACTTGGAGAACCCTGCATTAGAGAGCTTTTTACAAAATGTGTAGCAATAATGTCACTGTTAAAGATTTCTCCTCCAGTTTTCACCTTTTCTATTCCCTTTCACTGTACAACATCATAACAGTGGTACTGGGAAAAGTAATCACCTACAAAGTAATTTTAGATCAAAAGCAACAAAAAAATTTGAACTCAAGTTACAGAAGCTCCTCAGACTCAGTTATTAAGGCATAGAATTGTCGTCAGCTCCACATCCTCTGTGGTTTTGGAGGTGAAAATGGTTTCTCAACAATTTCCAAGATTAAGTTCAAAATATATAGGCACAGAATTGAGTGTATTGGGAACAAGATGTGAATCTTATTTTAGCTTATTATTTTTAAAATATTGAATTGATTTAGATTATTATTCCAATAATTCTCAAATGATTGCCAGAGTAATGTTTTAAATCCAAGTACATGATGAAATCGTTGATCTTTATCAATTGAAAATGTACATAGGCCAAAGTCATCTTGACATGCTGCTGTAGGAATTTTTTCCTATGACCTGTAGGCTATCTCAGGATGCATTCAGAGCTACAGACTTTACTAAATCATAGTGGCATATCTGCTCAGATTAAAACAAATTGAGGTTAAATAGCTCTCAACAAATTTAAGCAAAAGCAATTGATATTCATCTATTGAGGTAGACATGAGGTCCACAAGTTTGATTACTTAAAGTATATTTTGTGTCTGAACTAATTTATGACACGTTTCTAGATTTTAAATAATGTTATGGCAATTGCAATGGGAGCATAAATATATTTGCAATCCTACTGGCAGTATTTATATTTAATAAAATTATAGCTTATGAATGGGATTTGGACACTAAAATGAGAGTTAAATTGAGCCCCAAATTACTCAGGGTAATCTCTTTTCCCAAGATAAATTGTTGAAACATCAGTTAGAAGAAAGCTTGGAAAGTCATGTTTCTTGACTTCTTTCTCATTCACTCTTCTAATTTGATTTTCCATCTTCTACCATCTTTTGGCAGTGAATTTGACATAAGATGATGATACAGCTTGATACAAATTAGATGAGAGGATATCCAAGATTATCCAATTTTATGTGAAGAAGCATGAAATGTTCAAAAAGATTTCATTACATAACAGAGGAATTTACTGAATCAACCCTAGTAAAAGGGGGGAACTGCACAATATGTTTGTCTTTATTTACAATTAGCCTTATTTCTTTAAATATATTAAAATTACCACCAGTCCAAATAAATCAAGTACTCTTTCAAAATTATAGAGGATAATGCTGACCAAATTACTCAATTACAAGGAGCCTATTTTTGTTACATTTTGTGGACTTATTCTACCAAGAAACATATAGGCCACTAAGAACATATACATATAAAATCATGTGTATTCATCAAAAACGTGTTGGTTTGTTCAAAATGTGTCAGTGACATTCATCCATGTATGGAGGGTGACCCCCCCAAAATGGAAGCCTTGTAGTATAGACTTCTCTTGCTGGGTAAGTACTCTAAAACCCCAACTAGCATCCTACAAGATGCTCTACCAAAAGAAAATAATCAAATATATTTAGAAAGTTTAGGGTTATCTGTCTTTAACACCCCTTCCTTTTCCAACTCTTAGAGGCACCCTCTCCACCAAAACATATAAAATGAAATTTAATTCACAGAGAACATTATCATTTGAGAGGATCCTTAAAAAGTTGAAATCATTTTTGAAGGGCAAGCCATTTGTTGATGGGACTTTTTGTTATTTCCAGGTTTAGGATTCTTACAACAAGATAAGTCTTAGAGTATGCAAACAGCAGAGGAATTTCTGTAAGTATTTGCATCTTCAAATTTACTGGGTAATGCAAAATTATTTTCCAAAGTATCATACAAATTACATTTCCATCAGTAATGTATAATCATTTTGAAACTTTTTAGCTTTATCAATACCAAATTTGTACTACTTTCTAATAGTAATCAATTTAGTAGGTATAAAATTATATCTTCAATATGCTTTTAATTTCACTTATCTAAGTATAATTAATACTGATTGAGCATATTTAATCTATTTATTAATTATGTTTGTTTCTTCTATGTGAAAAGCCCACTCAGGACTTTGAGCTATTTTCTTTGATATAATTTTTTATTTTCTGATTTATTTATAGACAATCTTATATATTTAGAATTATGATACTTAGGTGGTCATATCACTGGGAATTTATAATTTCTAAACCATTTTTTTTCTTTTTTATACTCTATAAAAGTCTTCTAATGAAGATAATTTTAATATGGCAAAATGTATCTGTTTTTAAAATATTTTGTGTTAATAGAATAAATAATTTCAAACTCAAGGTCATAAAGTTGTTCTCTTCAATTTTTTCTTTAAGGGTTTATCTATTTATTTTTCACAGTTAAGTCTTCATTCACCTAGAATTTATCTTGATGTATAGTATAATACTGAGAACCAACTTCACTAGTTTCCTAGATGGAATTGAAATCTCCTCATTCTCTCACTAAACTTCAGTGTTGCCTTGATATCATCTTAATGGGGAACAGATAATATAGTCAGTGTTTCATATGGGTTTTACCAAAAAAAAATCAAGTTAATTCTATCTGTTCACAAACTCTCATATAACAAGAAAAGTGGTAAAATAAAAATTGAACAATGTCAGTGTGCAAAAGAAAAACAATAAGAACAAAGAAACTAAAATCCTAAGAAAATGTTAGCAAACTAAATAATAATTGTGTAAATACCATATTACCAGATTGGTGTCACCCAGGTAGAGATTAATTTAAACATTAAAAATTATCTACATAAAATACTACATTAGCAGAGTGAAGAAAATTCCTATAATTATCTCAATAATTACAGAAAAAATATTTTTAAGAAATGCAATATGCCTAAGACTATCAGTGGAAAAAATTTAAATTTCAAATGTGTCAGGGGCTAGGGATAAGGAGGAATGAACAAATGAAATTCAAGGGAATTTTAGAGCAATGAAACTACTCTGTATGAAACTATGATGGTGGATGAATGTCTGTATACATTTGTCCAAACCCATAGAATGTATAACACCAAGAGTAAATCCTCATGTGAATTATGGACTGTGGGTAATAATGATGTGTCAATAGGTCCATCAATTGTCACCAGTGTCCCACTTGGGTGGGAAATGTTGATAATGAGTGAGGCAATGAACTTGAAGATGTGGATTATATAGAAAATATCTCTGTATCTTCCTCTCCATTCTTCTGTGAATCTGAAACTACTCGTTTTAAATGGCTCAAAAATACAAGAAAATGAATAAGCCTGGTATTATTAGGTGAAAAAAACTAAAACTAATTTTAAAAAATTAGTCTAATTAAAGAAAATTCTTACAATTATGTCAACAATTAGAAGGAACAATTATTAAGAAGAAACTTAATATGTCTGGTCTGATTAGTGGAAAAATATTTAACTAATTAAATGATTATAGGGCTAGTCACATGATATTTCCTGTTTTCAAAGTTATGTTTTTGAGAATTTGTGGACTGGAATGGAAACCCCAGCACTTTGGGAGGCTGAGGCAGAAGGATTGCTTCAGCCCAAGAGGTTGAGCCTGGGCAGCATAGTGAGATCCTGTCACTACAAAAAAAAAAAATCAAAAAATTAGGCTTGTGTGGTGGCACATGCCTATGGTCCCAGCTACTCAGGAACCTGAAGAGGGAAGATCACTTGATCTCAGGGCTTTGGGGCTGTGGTGAGCTACAATTGTGCCAGTGCAATTCAGTCTGAGCAACAGATTGAGACTTTGACTCAAAAAAAAAAGAATTAGTGTATTTCCTATAATTTATTTTTTAGAATATATTAATCTTTAATATACATTATCACCTTTTATCTTTTGCTTTAGCTGCAATTATGCTGTTTTAATTTCTAATATAATTTTTGTGTCTTTTGTCCACCTCTTGATCAATCTTGTGACAGGTTTGTCAGCTTAATTTCATTCTTATATTAAACAACTGTTGAGTTTTACCATTTCTATTGCATTTCCAACCATTATTTTATTAAGATTTGCTCCTTATTTTTCATTCTTCTACTACCTCTGAATTTATATCTTTTGTCTTTTCAACTCCTTCTGATGCTTAGGTCATTTCCCAGCCTCTTATATTTTTAAGTATTCAAGGTAAACTATCTAAGAAATATCCGAATTCCATTCTACAAATTTGAGTACATAGTACTTTTGCTCTAAGTATTTTCAAATTTCCATTGTGATTTTATCTTTGATTCATGAAGTTTTTACAAGTGGTGTTTTTATGTTTCTATAAATTCAGTGTCAGAAGCTCTGAACTCCACTTAAAATCCTGAGTTTCACCTCTTATTATAATCTAGAATAATGCAAGCACTTCAGTGGAGGATTTGCCAAGCTTTATTCAGATGTGACCTGACAATGCCACCTAGAGTCTGGGAGGCCCCTGACAATGCCACCCACATATGCAGTGGTGTTGATGCCTACGTAAAAGATAGTTTCAAAATACATTTTATGAATTCTCATAAGGTCTCATGAAATAGAGAACAAGTAATGCATAATACTGATTCTTCTTTTTAGTTTCAATCACACTTGCAGATAAACTATAGGTGGATAGGTCTTTGTCTCAAGTTCAGCATTTGGGGAATCAAAGCTACATAGGTATAATCTTATACATAGAAAACACTAAAGACTACTAAATTTATAATTTACATAAATTAAAGACTACATAAATTTATAAATGAATTCTATAAAGTTGCAGGATACAAAATCAACATACAAAAAATTGGAAGTGTTTCTTTACACTAACAACAAACTATTTGAAAAAGAAATTAAGAAAATAACCTCATACACAATAGCATCAAAAACTGCTTAGGAGTGAATTCAATCAAGGATGTGAAATATCAGTATACTAAAAACTATAAAACATTGAAGAGGACACAAATAAATGGAAAGATAGTCCATGGATTCATGGGTTTGTAGAACTAATATTGTTAAAATGTCCATACTATTCAATGTGATCCACGGAGTCAGTGCAACCCTTATCAAACTATAATGTCAGAAAAAATCCTAAAATTCATATGGAACCACACATACACACACACAAAAAAACCTCTGAAGAGCCAAAGCAATCTTGAGCAAAAAGAACAAACCTGGAGGCACCATGCGAACTGATTTCAAAATATATTACAAAGCTGTAGTAATCAAAACTTAATGGTTTTGCCATAAAAGTAGGCACACCAACCAATTAAATAAGATAAAGAGTCCAGAAATAAATACACACATCTATGGTCAAGTGATTTCTGACAAAGGTACAACAGACACACAATGGATAAAAAAGAGATTTTTCAATAAATGGCATTAAGAAAACTGAATAGTCATATGCAGAAGAAAAAAATGAATACTTATTTTACCCCTTATACAAGAGTCACATAAAATTAATTGAAAACTTAAATGTAAGACCTGGAACTAGAAGAAAACATAGGAAAAGCTTCATGACATTTATCTAAGCATTTATTTCTTGGTTTTGAATTCAAAAGAAAGGAAGAAAAATAGACAAATGGAATTGCATCAAACTAAAAAGCTCCTGCCCAGCAAATAAAACAATTAACAGAGTGAGGCGATAACCCAGAAAATGGGAGAAAATATTTGCAAATCATACATGAGATAATAAGTTAATATCCATAATATACATGAAATTCAATCTACTCAATAAAAAGAAAACTAACAACCCTACCAAAAATGAGGAAAGAATATGAATAGACACTTCCAAAAGACATACAGATAGCCAACGGATATATTTTTTTAAAAAACTCAACATTCTTAATTAGCAGAGAAATGAAATTAAAACCATAATGAGATATCACCTCACACTTGTTGAGATGACAATTATAAAAAAAAGATGAACAGTAACAAGTGTTGGCAAGGATGTGGAAAAAAGAAAATCCTCATATACTGTTGCCTAAAATGTAAAATTTGGAAGAGTATAGGTTCCTCAAAAAACTAAAAATAAGCCGGGCTTGTTGGCTCAGCCTGTAATCCCGCACCTTTGGGAGACTGAGGGGAATGGATTGCCTGAGGCCGCGGGTTCGAGACCCGCCTGGGCAGCGAGACCTCATCTCTACAATAAGTCAAAAAATCAGCCGGGCGTGGTAGCGCATGCCTGAAATTCCAGCTACTTGGAAGGCTGAGGCGGAAGGATCGCAGGAGCCCAGCAGGTTGAGGCTGCGGTGGCTGGGAGCGGCCACTACACTCCAGTCTGGGTGACCGAGTGAGACTCCAGCGCAAAAAAAAAAACTAAAAATAGAACCATCACAGATTCTAGCAATCTCTCTACTGGGTATACATCCAAAGGAGTTGAAATCTGTATGTCAAAGAGATGTTTGCACTCCCATGTTTATTGCAGCATTATTTACAATAGCCACATCCAAAAAAGATGTTTGGATTGATAAGTGTATAGATTTTTTTAAACGTGGTAAATATACATACATGCCTTATAAACAATGGAATAAAATTCAGCCTTTAAAAAGAAGAATACTCTGTTATTTATGCCTAACATGAATGACTCTAGAGGACATTATGCTAAGTGAAATAAACCAGACTCAGAAATACAAATATTGCATGACCTCACTTACACATGAAATCTAAAAATGTTGAACTCATAGAAGTAGAGAGTAGAATGGTGGTTACTATTTGCTGGGGGACTGGGTGGGTGGACAGAAAGAGGAGAGCAGTTGGCTAAAAGGTACAAGTTTTCAATTAGACAGAAAAATAAATTCTAGTAATCTATTGCACAGCATCTATAGTTAATAATAATGTGTTATATATTTTTAAATTGCTAAAAGAAATGAATTTTAAGGTTCTCGCCACAAAGAAATTATAAGAATGTGAGGTAATGGATATGCTTATTAGTCTGATTTGATCATTTCACGATGTATACATGTATCATAATATCACATTTTGGCCCTGGTGGAGAAGCTGAGGTCAACATCAGATATGAAATATTTAAGGTGGATAAAAAAAACTATTTCAGCAATGCAGACAGTTAAGTCTGTGGTTGTGGGCAATGGTGCTATTGGTAAAACATGCCTCCTGATATCCTACACAACAAACAAATTTCCATCTGAATATGTATCGACTGTTTTTGACAACTAAGCAGTCACAGTTATGATTGGTGGAGAGCCATATACTCTTGGACCTTTCGATACTGCCGGACAAGAGGATTATGACAGATTACCACTGCTGAGTTATCCACAAACAGGTGTATTTCGAGTCTATTTTTCAGTGGTCCCTCCATCTTCATTTGAACATGTGAAAGAAAAGCGGGTGCCTGAGATAACTCACCACCATCCAAAGACTCCTTTCTAGCTTGTCGGGATCCAAATTGATCTCAGAGATGACCCCTCTACTATTGAAAAACTTGCCAAGAACAAACAGAAGCCTATCACTCTAGAGATTGCTGAAAAGCTGACCCATGACCTAAAGGCTGTCAAGTATGTGGAGTGTGCTGCACTCACACAGAAAGGCCTAAAGAATGTATTTGATGGAGCACTATGGGCTGCCCTGGAGCTTCCCGAACCAAAGAAGAGCCACAGGTGTATACTGCTATGAACGTCTCTCCAGCACCCTTCCTGCACAGCTGGTGTCGGCATCATACTAAAAGCAATGTTTAAATCAAACTAAAGATTAAAAATTAAAATTCGTTTTTGCAATAATGACAAATGCCCTGTACCTCCCCAATGCACTCATATGACACCAGGCCCATGGATATGGCCCCCACTTCCCCCTCCCAGTACTAGTTTATTTTGAGTAACTGTGTATCGCGAGAAAAGTGATCAGTACCAGTTTTTGTTTTGCTGTTTCAAAAAATTTTTGTTTTGTTTCGTTTTGTTTTTGTTTAAAACAGGCATATTTGTAATGACTCTGTAACAGACTAATTCAAATTGTTGAAGCTGCTCCCTGGTTCCACTCTGGAAAGTAATCTGGGACATTTTCGTGTTTTATTTTACTTTATTTTTATTTTTGGGGGTGGGTGTGTGTGGGATTTGTTTTTTAGTCTTGTTTTTTTAATTCATTAACCAGTGGACAGCCCTTGAGGGGAGGAGGATGAATTGATTTCACATTCCATCTCCTAGATCTAGTTTAGAAAACATGTTCCCCATCTGGTGCTCTTAGGAAAGAGTATAGTAAATGCCTCATTTAATACCCTAGTCCTTTTTGAAAGTTGCCTTTTCTCTCCACCCTTGAGTAGATCCAGCATTTGATGAAACTCATGAAAGTGGGTGGAACCTGTCTTGGCCATCCTCTTTTCTAGGATGCACTATACACGTGACTGTGACTTTCAAGGAAATTTGTTTGCCATTTGCTGATTTTTTTTGTGGGGGGATGGAAGTTAATTTCTAACTTCTTTCACTGATAAATGAAGAAAAGTATTGTGCCTTTGGAATACACCAAATGGATCAAGTTGGTAATTTAAAAAATTTTTTTTCCTCAGTCATTGTCTTACATGCTTAGCATAATTTGCAACTCAACAGTATATGATATGGTGTTCCTAGAATGCAGCTAAAAACCTGGTATGTAGAGGTGATATGAGGGGTGGTGCTAGAAGACAGATGCCTATGGAATGGCTCACATCCTCTCAGTTAAGAGGATGAAGGTCTGCTTCATTAAGAAGCTGGGGGGGGGGGAAACACTTAACAACATGGGGACCAGTCAGGGGAATTTCCTTATTTCTGTTTTGCATATGAGGAACCCTAGAACAGTCAGATGAGGCTCTCCAGTTCAATAAGTCATGGAAAGAGTCTAAGAAGACTCTTCATAAGTGTTAATAGGGATTTTATCAGCTTATTTCAGTTGCAGTTTCCAATTTTTAAAAATGTTTAGGTAATCTTTTCCACCTTCCCCAAATCCTAATTCTTGCAGATTCATTAGTGTTAAACCAATGCTTTCTCTTGTCTCAATTCTTTGTATATGCATTCTTTTCAGATGTAGTAAACAAATAAAAACCCTTCACCAAAAAAATCACATTTTACCTTATAAATCTATATTTTTTCCTATTGAAAATAATGTCAAAAAATTGTTATTTATTTTGCTTTCTGCTCTAATTGTCTGAGTTATACAAAATCTTTGAAATGTCTTTGAACTCAATTTATGTCATGGTACAAATTTAGGTTTTTGTAAATATGTTATTCTGTATACTTCAAAGTAATATTCTTCAATTTTTCTCTGTATGGTTCTACATTTGACCTTTTGAGGGTTTTGACACCCAATTCTCATTCATTTTTTTTTTCAATCAATATTTTTTATTATGGTTTTGTGGGGTACAGTTAAAGGTTAGGTGTACAATTACATTTCATTCAGGCACCCTGTTGATAAGAGGTGTTTTCCCATCCCCAGGCAGATATTTGCTACTGTTCATCCCATCCCCCTCCCCCCCATAGTTTCCCAGTACCGTCAGTCATTTTCTTATAGTATTACATTGGATGTTCAAGGTCCATTATATGAGTCTCACTCATTTTTTAAATTTTGTTTTTGACCTCTGAAAATTTCCATTCCCTTTTTTTTTTTTTACTTTAAAAAAATTATATAAACTATCTAGTTGTTTTAAGAACCATATGTTAAAAATGAAGCACGCTTTTCCTCTCAATTCCTCAGGAAAAAAAAAGTTTCTAAAAATAGGAGAAATGGGCGGTGCTCCTGGCTCTGCCTGTAATACCAGCACTTTGGGAGGCCGAGGTGCGTAGACTGCCTGAACCTGCAGGTTCGAGACCCACCTGGGCAACTTGGCGAGACCACGCCTCTACAATAAATAAATTTTAAAAATTAGCCAGGTGTGGTAGCGTGCCCCTGTAGTTCCAGCTACTCGGAAGGTTGAGGCGGAAGGATCGCCGGAGCCCAGCAGGTCGACGCTGGGGTGGCCGTGAGCGTGCATGCCACTGCACTCCAGCCTGGGCAAAGGAGTGAGACTCCAACTCAAAAAGAAAAAAAAAAAAATCAGGAGAAATGAGAGACAGATGATAAACTTTTAAAGTGAGTTTTAATTATAAACTATGTATTGCTCACAGTAAATAAAAAGTAAACTATTAAAAAAAAGAAAATAACAGGTAAAAGACATTTACCTCATTGCAGTGCCTTTCTCTTTCTAATGCATATTTCCACTTTCCAGGGAAATATAATCACTAATTAAAATTTGGTGTATCAATATTCCTCTAATTTAAAAAGTCAAGTTAATCTTTTTTTTTTTTCCTTTTTGAGGCAGAGTCTCACTCTGTCACCCAGGCTGGAGTATATGGCATGCTCACAGCCAACGCAACCTCGACCTGCTAGGCTCAGGTGACCTTTCCGCCTCAGCCTTCCAAATAGCCGGAACCACAGCCGCGCTACCACGCCCAGCTTTTTTTTTTTTTTTTTTTTTTGGATTTATTGTAGAGATGAGGTCTCACCAAGTTGCCCAGGTGGGTCTCCAATCTGCAGGTTCAGGCAATCCACTCACTTCGGCCTCCCAAAGTGCTGGGATTATAGGCTGAGCCACAGAGCCCAGCTGTCAAGTTAATCTTAAAATAAGAATAAAATGGTGTACCTAAGAAGAGGATGACCTCTGGAAAAAGCAGCTGCCTACCCCAAATTTATTATTAATACATTAGAGGTACTACCACAATGAACTATGTTCTCAGAATTAACTCTTGAATTAGGATTATTTCTAAAATGCCCAATTGTCAACCTTACCCACAAGAACAATGCTGCAAACTATGATCACATTACCACTAGTCAAGTACTAGATTACAGCACAGTTCTCAAGACTTGTAATGGAAGAAATAGCAGAGAAAATGGAGAGCCGTGCGTCTCAATCACTTGCCACAACAAAAACACCTGGAGGATTTGTTAAACACAAGCAACTGGGATGGAAGCCAGACCCAGGGTTTTTGACTCAGTAGATCTGGGACACGGCCTGAAAATTTGCATTTCCAGCAAGTTCCCAGGTGGAGCTAAATCCGCTGGTTTAGGGATTAAAATTTGAGAA
Source organism: Cephalopachus bancanus (assembly GCA_027257055.1). NCBI lineage: Eukaryota > Metazoa > Chordata > Mammalia > Primates > Tarsiidae > Cephalopachus > Cephalopachus bancanus. The sequence continues at coordinate 54,552 of JAPVLO010000445.1, read as the reverse complement.
ATGCTTGTCTATCCTGTAGAGTAGCACTATTTAAATTGTGGTCCACAGGCCAGGGCCAGTTTGTGAATGGTTAATTACTTAATCAGGATGAGCTAATTTCAGAAAATTAGAATAAGCACTTTTAAAACTTTATAACAATTTGATTGAGTAATTTCATGGCCATTATATCTAATAATACACAATTTGAGGATGTATTTTGAATGTCTTCTTGTTTCAGTTTCATTTCTCCTTGCTAGAAATTAAATTGTATTGTATTTCATATAGGTATTGCTCTATGCTGTATCAGAGGCAAAACCCAGCAAGTTCTTCTCTACGGATAGTTAAAGGTATATTGGTCTAGAGACCTTTGAGAAATGAGAAAATGTCTGGTGCACACAGTAGCATTTGAGCAAAAATAGAAGAGATATGATCAATATGTTCTTAGATGAGACTTAAGTGTGAGAAGATGGATTCCCCATCAGAGAGAAGCACCTGCATGAGAAAATCATACAACAGAGTTAGAAGGAAACTTAGAGATCATTTAACATAATTTGTACACCTTACAGACACAACTTTCACTCCACTAATTAAGCTCAGGTGGATAACAGTGACAAGTTCACTAAAACAAGTTCAAGTTGGTCGTCAATGTACTGTAATCTAAAACTACTCTATAAGCTAAACATATTCATCCTGACTTTGATGCTCAGGTAACAAGCTATATATTACTTATAAATAATTTAATAATGACCTCACGACTCATAAGGAACAGACCCAACTCTCATTCAAAAGCTCTTTCCACCAAACATGATAAATCCACAGACTGCATGGGACTGAATAAGTGGTAGGGTGCTTTTGTTTGCTCTCTCAAAAATGTCCTATAAAATTATTCTGTCAGTTTCATTACTTCCCAGTTCCTTTTGCCAGTTTTTATGAATGAGCCTGTAATCTTGTTCAGCAGCAATCAATTTCTGTTGTAAACTTGGAAAGTAACAATCTGCTTATACAGTTAAGTGCATTTTCCAAGGGTTATCAGCATACAGAAAGTGTGCTATCACTTCCCAATAAAACAAAGCACGAATTTAACAATGTTGCATCTTTTAATATCTTGACTATTTAAAATCCCATCATTTATCTCTTTCTCTAGATGCCCTTGCCTTTCTAAAAAAAGATACTTTATTACTTTCAACAATTCTCTGTGAGCAAGAATAAGTGACTTAGAATGCATTAATATCCAATATATGTCATTTATACATATATTTACAATCTTTTTCCTTAGAAAGCAATCTTTCATGTAACAATCCAAGTAATAATTTACTTTAATGGTGGTAATAAAAGTATAAAATTTACAATTCTGAGATTGCAAATGTTTTGTGTAATGATTTTCCATAATAGTGATGAAGATTGAACAGAAATATAATATCCCTCTATTAAAATGAGTACCATAGTTAGAAATGGAATCTTAACTGATTTTCATTCTATTTTCTAGTATGCCTCTCAGCAACCCAGAATTCAATGCTTCCTGTCTTGATTACGTTGCCCAAAATTTCCCCAAGCACCAAACCACATAATGAGGTCAAAATATTCCTCTTAGCTTCTTAAAATATCAGGTAAGTTGATCATCAGGAATAGGAAACCAAAGTGAAAAAAAGGATAAATCAAATGAAGAAAGAGACTTTGATATTTACTTTGTATTTTCCAATCTCTGTAACTATTTCAAAGAGTCACTTTCTATCATTTTCCCCCTAAAATTATATTACTATGAGATTTCTTCATGGAGAGAGAAAATACCAGTAATCATATGAGGTAGTGTTTAAAATCATCAAAAACCAAAAACATTAAATTAAAACATATTTTGTGATATGTATGTAGAGACAGGAAGAACATATATCCATATAAGCTGTGAATGGACAATGTAAGTTCTCATTGCCCAGCATCACATGAGATAGTGATATTTTGAATATCATGTGTGTGTATCGCAGTGATGTCCAAGGGTACAGTTAAATGAAAACTAATATTCTACAACTAGAGCTTAGTAAGCCATTCAAGTGGAAATTTTAGTCATATCTATGAAGATCTTTCAAAATATAACAGACTTTTTTTTTTTTTTTTTTTGGAGACAGGGTCTCACTCTGTCACCCAGGCTGAAGTGCAGTGATGTGATCATAGCTCACGTAGCCTTGATCTCCTAGGCTTAAGCGAGCCTCCTACCTCAGCCTCCTTAGTGGCTGGGCTATAGGCATGCACCACCAAGTCTGCTTAATTTTTTTTTTTAACTTCTTTTGTAAAGACAAGGTCTTGCTATGTTGCCCATGCTGATCTTGAACTCCTGGCTTCAAGCAATCCTCTTACCACGACCCCCCAAAGTGCTGGGATTACAGGTATGAACCATTATGCCCAGCCTGAAGTATAATAGTCTTTGGCCAAATAATTTCACATATTTAAAACCATCTTAAGAAAACTGTCAGAAAGTTAGAGGGTTTTTTTTTTCAAGTAATTGTTACTTAATATTTTTTAAAGTATGGCTTTAAATACTCAAATATTTCAACTATAATTCATCATTATATTTTAAACCCATTAAGGTGATTCTTAAAATATAGTGACAAGAGAGCATTCTCACATATAAAACTTCAAATAAGTGACACATACATATAGACAGATATGATATGAAGTAGAAACAACCAAATCCACCACAGCTCTCAAGATAGTAAAATTTTATATATTGTCACCGTTATAGTTCTTGATATTTTCTAGCATAGTTATTTCAATAAAATATACCCCTTTATGACTCAAATAGGTTTAATGTAAATATTCGAAATTAAAATTACCTCTGTGTTGAAAAATACTAACTTCTCTGCATTCATAAAACGGAGTGAGAAGGAAATGCTAAATGACGACAGATTATGCCCACGAAACATCTGACAAATTGCTTAATTAGAAAGAACCCAGATTTCTGCCATCATCTTCATGTACTGTTTCTGAACTGAGCTTTCATACCTTTCAGCAGATCTTCTATAAAACCCCAGTTCACACATAGATGTGTGTGCCTCCTTTCCATCCTACCCCACACTTTGGCCTCGTGAAAGCTTCTGTTCACTGCTTTACTGATGGGAGGAGGTGTTGAGAGGGAGGGAGGAAGCAGAAAAGTTCTTTGGGGAAGACCCAAACTGTAGAGCAGGGGTCCCCAACCCCTGGGTCATGGACTGGTACCCTATGTGGCTTGTTAGGAACCAGGCACACACCAGGAGGTGAGCGGCAGGCAAGTGATCAGTCAAAGCTTCGTCTGTATTTCATCTGTATTGATAGCCACTCTGCAATGCTCACATTACCGCCTGAGCTCCATCTCCTGTCAGATCAGCAGTGGCATTAGCTACTCATAGAATTGCGACCCCTACTGTGAACTGTGCATGCGAGGGATCTAGGTTGTGTGCTTCTTATGAGAATCTAATGCCTGATGATCTGAGGTGGACCTGAGGCAATGATGCTGTGTATTTCATTATATATTATAATGTACTCATAGAGATAAAGTGCACAATAAATGTAATGCACTTGAATCATCCTGAAGCCACCCTTCCACCACCATCCATGGAAAACTTTTGTCTTCTACTAAATCAGTCGCTGATGCCAAAAAGGTTGGGGAATGCTGCCGTAGAGGGCTAGAGAAAAAAAAAACAGGAGTTGGGGGATCTACTTATAATTCTTAGAAATATCATAGGCTGAAAAATTTTAATCAACCTTTAATTTATATCTATAAAATTCTAAATAAAACTACAACTAAACCACAATTGCTCCTATTTTGGTTGTATAATAATTTCTAGCTTTGTGATATAAAATTTTGGGGAAAGCCTATTTAATGAAAAAAATTAAAACAAAGTTAATTCGAAATTTCTTTAGTATTTTAAGTGGTATGAGTTAAGTCATTTTGGAGAAACATTAGTTTTAGAAATCAGTCACTCATTTGGCATTGCGTGACCAAAAAATTTTGAAGTGTTGCACATAGCAAATAAGAGTAAAACTGTCTAAGCACCTTCTTAATTGGTGGGATAGGCCTGAAGATCTGTTTATTCTTATTTAACAGAAAACACTTTCAAAATTTTGTTTGAGAGTCAACAGTTAAATATATGCCATGAAAGAAAATCAAGAAAGACCAGAGTAATTGTTTTTGAACATGCATCATAGCACTGGTGAAGAGAGATCAGAAATAAGTTCTCAGGGCAGCAGAAGGAAAAAATACTGACATTGTTTATTATACTTGTCTATCCACTCTGGGGCAGCAATTCCCCTAAAAGCACCTTTTAAAAACTGTGTTTGTTTACTTCCAAAGAGGGATACAGGAAGATGAGGGTCTCTTTCACCTCCAGAACTGGCTAACAAAATAAGAAGCAGCCATCTCTGCTCTGTCAAGGGTTGATAGGAAAGTCGCAGGGGAATGGCTTTGGCTGCTGGAGCTAGGAGACCACTGACCACCGAGTGTGCTTCAGCTGGTTCATCCACGACAGCCTGGAGCTGAGAGCTACCATTTCCCAGGAGGAAGAAATGACAAGTGGAAATCTGGGAATAGGAATGATAACGGGGATACTAACCAGCACTTCTATCACTCCAACACTTAAAGGAAAGGTAATATTGTCAGAACGATCACTATCCATAATTCCAGTTCTAGGAGTTGAGTAGGTTCAGTAAGTCACATCTTGGTGGCACCCACCAAAAAATTTTACAAGAATGTTGACTTGTATAATAACATTTCAAAAATGTTTACCTTTAGCAGATAAGCACCTTCTTAGGAATGTATCAGATCAATTAATACCTAGTTTCATGTGGCTAAGTGACATAGTATAAATTACCTTTAAAAATCTTTCAAGGATTGAATTACTTGTTTAACACACTAGGATAATTGTCACTAAGTCTAGAACAGAGCAGCCTCCAATTCTGAGTTTTGCAGAGTTGATGCACTGTAAGTCTCTGACTGAAAGCTGACTTCTGTGTTTCAGTGAATCTGCCCAAACATAAATTTCATATTGAAATGTATTTATAACTATTCTACATTAACATTTTTAATTAATCAGCTTCCCTCCATTGCCATATTGTCAACATTTTAAACTTATTTTTATCTTCGACTTATGTCACTTCATTTTCTTCTAAAGAAAAGAATTGTCATGTTTCCTCATACCTACTTATTGCTGGTAACTTGAAGGAACACATGAAGGGGTTGCCCCATTCACAGATAGGGAAAAAAGGTTATTAGAAAACCTTGCTTCTTCGTTTTCTCGTTTCTGTCTTTCACTGATTTCATGGAAGGTTTTTTTCTATTACTAGTAGAAAAGTACTTCTTAGCATGCAGGAAAGCAAGTATACACATGCTGTCAATAAACACTACTCAAGCAATGGGTTCATAGTTCATAAATTCAGTCAGGTCACAAACACTTATTAGACATTGATTGTATTCCAGAATCCATGTTAGACTCTAGAGATTAAAGGACATATATAATGTGTTTCAGTAAAGGAATGATGGATAAATAAAATACTGAAGCAGTGCATGATTAATTTCACTATTTATATAACAACATGAATTTGGGAGCTCAAAGTGCTGAACCATCTTTCTTGGGGAGGGGGCCATGGACCAAATGAAGGAAGACTGATTGCCTCAGACTGAAATTTCCATTCTTCACGAGAAGTGTTAGATCACAGAAATCTGCTTTCATTTGGGGTTCATATCAGCAAAGAAATGAAGTAGATGACTCCTGCTACTTTGGCAAACTGACGAAGTATTAATGATTTTCTTTTGCTGCTGGGGTACTTTTAAACTTCTGACGGTTAACTGAATATGAGAAGAATTTTTTTCAGGAAGTAAAGCCCACAAGAATCATCTTAACCTTTTTATTCTACAATAAGAGAACTGACTGTAGGTAAGTTTTGGAAAACTTTGTTTTATCTGTCCAAGTAAGGACAAATGGGTGTAGAGTCCAATAAGTCTTACTAGGAGGGCAATGCCTGTGAATGTTGCAGAGTTCATAAAATTTGGGGGGGGAGAGAAAGAGAGACTGTGTAGCTTTAAATGTAGGAGGATTTTATTTGGAAAATCAGTGCAGAGGGAAAAAAAACAGGATCCCTGCGACATCACCAAGTTGGTACCAGGAACTCATTTGCTCTACTGCTCTGAGATCACCGAGATTTATTTGAAAACTTTAAGGACATGAGTAATGTGCATTCTTTAATGGAGTCATGAGAAAAGGTAATAATATTCTAACATACACAGATAAAAAGGTTTGCCCAAGTAATGGCAGAATCTTGAAAAAAAGGAAAAAACTTCCCTCGGTATTCAATATAAGATTGCTGGCAGAGTAGATAGAAACTGCTCAACAATTTCCAACTTCATGGTCATCTAGTATATATATATATATATATATACACACACACACAAATATTTTTTGGACTTCTGACTTGCAGTGGTTCTTTGATCAGTTGATTTCTGGTGAGACAGAAAATTCTTATGGATCAGACTGGCAAAAATGTCAAAGTTTTCCAATGCACTTTGATGGAAATTTGTGGAGAATTTCTCATTTATGGAGGGCGATTTAACAAAATCTATCAAACATAAAAATCCTCTCGCTGTTTGACACAGCAATCCCACTTCAAGGTATTTATTCCTCAAGTACATCCCACATGTACAAGAAACGAGGTCAGCACCATTATTTGTTGTAACCAATGAGAAGAAACAAGCAAATGTCCTCTAGGTAATAGTCACTCTACCATGCATCTCTACAGGGAATCTTAGGTTGTGATTCAGAAAAATCTCCAGGATATGCTGTGAAGTGGAAAGAGAATAGTGCAGTAGAGTGGATAAATGTGTTAAATTCTGCAGACGAGCTGGGCTCGGTGGCTCAGCCTGTAATCCTGCACCTTTGGGAGGCTGAAGTGAGTGAATTGCCTGAGCCTGTGGGTTCGAGACCCGCCTGGGCAACTTGGCGAGACCTCATCTCTACAATAAATCAAAAACTAGCCAGGCGTGGTAGCACATGCCTGTAGTTCCAACTACTTGGAAGGCTGAGCGGAAGGATCGCCGGAGCCCAGCAGGTCAAGGCTGCGGTGGTCGGGAGCGGCCACTGCACTCCAGTCTGGGCGACAGAGTGAGACTCCAACTCAAAAAAAAAAGAAATTTATCAATGCATGCCTTTCTCAACTTCGTATCTTAACCATGTGGGTGTATTACTATTCAAAAAAATAAAATGGAAAGTTATAAATGAGATACTGTGAGTCTTACTTTACTTTACTTTTGCATTCCTGACCTAGCCAAAATGACATTTTCCCTAGTCAATTGATGTTCAGAATTCCCCACTGCACAATGACCTCAGCAGGCCTACTAATCCTCTGTTAGTTTCATGAGGCTAAAGATCCATTTAACCTTCTAACATTCTGTGGGTTCACTTTAACTCTTGTGCCGGTCATTCATTAGGAACATTCACAAATGTTTTGACATCTCCATCTTCTCCTTCTATGTTAAGACTTTGCAGCCCTTGTCGAAATTAGGTGCAATTATATGCCTTTATTTGACTGATGAAATACAAGTGAAAGAGGCAAGTCACTTCTGGAAAAGGGCACTTAGTTTCCAGAGTAGCAATCCTTTATACTTGCTGAAATTATTTTGGAAGCCTATCTTTTTTTTTTTTTTTTTTTCCTGTAGCATCTTTTTTTTTTTTTCCAATTTTGTATTTTAAAGATGTGGGGTACAATTTAGGGTTAAGTATACAAATGTTCACTATGCAGGGACCCTTAATGAGGTGTGTCCCCACCAGCAGAATCCCACTACTGCCAATTCCGCGCCCCTCCTCCCCCACCCCCAGTAATATTCCACTACTGACAATCCTTCTCTTATAGTATTACAATAATTGTCCAAGGTCCACTTATGAGTGAGAACATGTGATACTCAGTTCTTTGTTTCTGTGATAAATCACTTAGTATTATAGACTCTACATTCATCCAAGTTGCTGTGACATTCATAATTTTGTCCTTCTTTATGGGTGTATAATATTAAGCCTATCTTAAGAAAGGTTTACTATCAATCTGGTCCTCAGTGTCTCAGAAAGCAAAGTTCCTGCTGACATACTGAGTTTGCAACATGAGAAAGAAATAGAAAAGACAGGAACCAAAGAATATTTATTTGTAATAGGGCTTGGGTCTGACCAGAGAAGAACAGTCTGAACTGAAGAGCAGGGGTTTGCCCTGTAGTGAAATATGCACAAATTTTTCTCATCATGATTTGTTGAGACTAGTCATTGTTTAATTTAAACAGAGATTGCAATCTGGCAAGATAATGAATAGAAGATAAAAGGCTGATAAGTGGACTTGTGTCCAGTTCCTTCATCAGTTATCTTTCTCTCTGTAAATCAATTGCAAACTAATCTCCAGAAAGTTAGCATTAGTCAGTCAGTCCCTGGAAACCTGGTCTTTCTGAATACTAGGGGCACATCGAGATTCTAGGTCTACAGATATTATGATCACACTCTGAATCATTTGATCCTACCTGAGTAAAATGTGAGCATCTTGAGATGCAAGCTTGAGCTCACTCTCCTTGAACCAGATGATCTCAACAATGCAAAGTGTTGATGAATCGTATTAGTAAAACTAAAAAATCCAACCTACCAAAGTCTACACACCTATCCAACTATAAATTTATGTAGTACTGTTTCATAATACTTTATAATTAAAAAGTTAAAAGAGAAAATATAGAGGTATATGAATAATAAAAGTATCAAAAAGTTAAAACAAGCAAATTCTATTCTGACTGAACATTAGCTAAATCTTAAGAATGAAATTCACTGACCAATTTAGTCTTTGAAGATTTACGGGTGAAAAAAAGTTCAGATGTGAAAAGGTTTACAAGTGAAAAGTTCTATAAAAGCTCCAATCTAATAAAAGCACACAAAACGCTACTCATTTTGTTCTCACTTTCATCAAGTTCAATTAGGTTGTCAAAATTAAAATGAAGCTTAACACGAGTCAAATCTCCTCCTTTCAAGGTAGCACTCAAGTTTTTTTTGTTTTTTTTTTTTAATTTTATAATTTGTTGCTGAAGGAGAGAACACACATGAAGAGAGCTGAATTGGAACACTCAAGGAATTGTATATTAAGAGTCAAAAATATGCTTCACTATTTATATGCACAGATGTTTGAGAGATGACTTACATCTTCTATCTACAAACTTAGAAACAAAAATTAGAACGAAAACAAAGAAATGTAATCCCACGCCTTTGGGAGGCTGATGTGAGTGGATTGCCTGAGCCCGTGGGTTTGAGACCCGCCTGGGTGGGCGAGACCTCACCTCTACAATAAATTAAAAAAAAAAAAAATTAGCCAGGCGAGGTAGCGCGCGCCTGTAGTTCCAGTTACTCGGAAGGCTGAGGCGGAAGGATCGCCGGAGCCCAGCAGGTCGAGGCTGTGGTGGCCGGGAGCGGCCACTGCACTCCAGTCTGGGTGACAGAGTGAGACTCCAACTCAAAAAAAACCAAAAAAAACCAAAGGCTATATTATCTAATTTGACAAGACTTGTAAAGACTTGCTTGCTCTGATTTTTTTTTTTCCATTTGTGTTAGTCATCAAAACCTGAAGACTTTAAAAAACATTATATTAGATAAGTGAGCTTCACTCAGTATGAGAGACAAACTTGGAATTTACATTTGCTTCGGGCTATTTCATTAAATCACTATGTCCATGCTGAAAAGTATAATGCATATTCTGTCTATGGCTGTGGATATGGTCTAAAGCCATGGACTATGAATATCATTTAGTCTTTTCAGCTTATCTTTTTAACCTTTAGAAATAGCCCTATTTAGGCTGGGTGTGGTGGCGCAAGCCTGTAATCCCAGCACTTTGGGAGGCCAAGGCAAGAGGATTGCCTGAGCCCATGGGTTCATGACCAGCCTGGGCACTTGGTGAGACCTCATCTCTACAACAAATCAAAAAACTAGTCAGGTGTGGTAGTGTGCGCCTGTAGTTCCAGCTACTTGGAAGGCTGAGGCAGAAGGATTGCTTAAGCCCAGCAGGTCGACGCCGGGGTGGCCGTGAGCATGCCACTGTACTCTCACCTGGGTGACAGAGTGAGACTCCAACTCAAAAAAAAAAAATAGCCTTATTAGAAACAAGAGGTGAAATGCAAATCATTCTTTGAACAAAGCCCACTTTTTAAATACGAGTCCACCCTCAAATGCCAGCTGTCAATTCAATGTACTGTAACCGCATTACTGATAGATTTAAAATGTGTCCATTCCAGAGATCATTATAGAAGCTTGTTTATGTATCTGTTTTTTTTAAATCTGATCTGCATTCGGGTTCGTGTACATTTCTATGAGCTGGATTTCAGTTCCATCTTCTTTTCAGTTCCTTTTTTTTTTTTTTCTTTTCTCGCATTCTGTCTTGGTGGCCCTTATCATCTTCCTGTTCTTTCTCCTCCTACAACTCCTCGTCTCCCTCTCCCCCTTCCCTTTCTTTTCTTTTCCCCACCACCCTTCTCCTTATGTTTCTTCTCTGCCTGCGCCTCCTTCTCCTCTTACTCCTTTTCCCCAAATGCTCCCTCTCCCTTTCCCACCTTTGTTTCAGATGTGCAATTCTTGCTTCGGTGACAGGATCAATAATTAAGGAAATAAAAAAGGAAAGAGCTGACGTGAGCTCTGATGAGAGATCCGCAGATGAAGCAACAAGATTTGTTTATAACTCCATTTACAATGTACAATAGCCAATATCAGGGAATAAATATAGCAAAGAGACTTATTTATGTATGTGTGTGGGAGTGTAATTACATGCACATGCCCATATTTAGATAACTTGGAAATCACACAAGAGAATATTAGCAGTTTTACATTTAATAACTTCCAGGAGGGGGAAAAAAAAGGATGCTCTCTCTGCTAACCGAATGGCATAAAATGTAATTTTTACAAGAAATTCATTACTTGAGAAAGGAAAAGCATTAATGTCATATAGACCCACCATAAAATTATCCTAAACTAGAAGGTCTCCCCTTTTCACTCTTCTGTTAAAGTTTTATTCCCAGAGCAGAAAGTTGCTAACGCTGTCTACAGCTGCACAAACAGTATCCTCATATCATTTAAGGATAGGCACACATCAAAAGATGCCTTCCTGAACACCCTGTGGTCTTGTAAGAATAAAAAATACAGGTTACTAACTGCAAGATGTTAGGTAATAAGTTCAATGCTTTTCAACCATTGTTGATTTATTTTCATGCATTGTGGAAGAAGGTTTGTTTTGAGAATGTGCCAAAAACATCAGACACAAAAACAAAAGCAAAATAAAACAAAACATGACTGTAGTTCTGTACCAAAGTTATCATATAGAGATGATTCCTCTATGTAGTTTGGATAAATAATCTTCTGGACTCCAATACATTAATGCAAAAGCTTGTAACAATGCTAGTAACTATTGATAGCCACATAGAGCCTGTATTTCATGAAAAAAGGGAGGCAAGGGGACAAAAGAGAAATAAAGAAACACAATTTTTGTTGCATATAGCTTATAAGGAAACCAGATATTTTTTTCAGCTTTTGAAATTCTATAACTGAGACTTTATCTCACCTTCCAAAATACCAAACTTTCTTGTTAATCAAAAGACTAAAATGATATGAACAAACAAGACACCTTAGAAAGTTGTTTTCCTGCAGAATTGCTAAAATCATTTCTTCATGTCATGTATCTATTGCATGGTAAAGGACAGTGTAGTAAATGCCAAGGAACTATGAAGAAGTCTGAGATAGCAGTAGACTTCTGTTAATTTACAGTAGAGGAGGAGGAAGATCAATACAAAGATAACTATTAATAAGGATTGTTTGATATAAAGATAGTAGCTGATTTCTCATCTGACATGTTACAATGGCCAGAAGATGAACTTGAAGTTAGGCAAACTTGTCTTTCAATATCTAGCCTATTGCCTGTGATCAGAGAAAAGCCAATTAAACTCATCTATAAAATGAGATAACACTCAACTTGCAAATTTTCGATGAGGATTGAATATCACCCTACATATATGTTGCCTTTAAAATACATGACATGTAAGCTAGGTATGGGGGCACATGCTTGTAGTTTCAGCTGCTTGGAAGGCTGAGGTGAGAGGGTTGCACAAGCCCAAAAGTTCTGGCAACACAATGAGACTTCATTCCTAATAATAAAATAAAATATATGGCATGTCGACCCTCCATGTTGCCTGGTCTTTATGGATATTCAACATGTGCTAATCATTTATGATTAAAGTGGTAATAAACTCATAAAACCATTTAATGATAAGATTAAAATCCATAATAAAAAAATCAATATATAAAATGAAAAAAATTTTAAATCAATATAATTAACACCTATAGATTCCAGCATTGCTTTTAGTTTTTTTTTAATTTGATACTTATTTTTTAACATATTTAAGTTTAGATAATTTGTGTATAATGAATTAGATCTTGGGAATTTGGTACTTAAATTTGACAATTTTGCAGTAGAGAGTACTTTTTCTGACAACCCAACTCCTGAAATGGTACTGCCAAAATTGTAATCATACAAGGTGGGGGTCAAAAAAACCTGGAATTTATTTATGAAAAAATATGCATTTATTCTTACATGTTTAAACTTCAGGAACCTTCAAAGTACTCTCCATTGGATGAAATAAACCTATGGGGATGTTTTCTCATTGCTCAAAACGGTTTTTGACTCATCAATTTTGCTGTCTTTTAGTGCTTCTCCCATTTTTTTTCATCTCTTCCACATCAGAAAAACACTTCCCTTTGAGACCTTTTTTCATTAGGGCAAACAAAAAATGTGAATTAGAAGGGTGGAGTATAGGGGTCATGTTATTTTTAGTCAAAAACTGCTAAAGACTCAGAAAATAAAATTTCACTGCTCATGTTGTTCGTGTAAGTCACTCATCATAAAATGGGCAAATGCATTGAAAAGAAATTTCACTGAAGCCAAACACAACCTCTCGCAACAACACTAGCTGGTACACACTGAAGCTGAGGGATTCCTAGCAGGGAACCCCTGTACTACAAAGGACCTACCCTCCAAAAAGATAGTTCTGGGGTTTGGGGTCCTCCTTGTATATGTTCCCAACTGCATTACATCAGTGAATAACACATTTCGTAGGAAAGACTTTCTTTTTTTTTCAGTTGGAGTCTCACTCTGTCACCCAGACTGGAGTGCAGTGGCCACTCCCGGTCACCGCAGCCTCGACCTGCTGGGCTCCGGCGATCCTTCCGCCTTAACCTTCCCAGTAGTCGGAATTACAGGCATGCGCTACCACGCCCAGCTGATTTTTTGATTTATGTAGAGATGAGGTCTCGCTGCCCAGGCGGGTCTCGAACCCACGGGTTCAGGCAATCCACTCACCTCAGCCTCCCAAAGGGGCGGGATTACAGGCTGAGCCACCGATCCCGGTTTAGGAAAGACTTTCATAGCCACTCTTTTGCCTACAGCGAGGAGAGCCACTCCTAGGGACATTCTATTTTGGCAATTGGTGGCTTATACCATAGACTGCCAGTAGAGGGCCAACCAATATTACTGTGGCAAACAATAAAAGAAACGCTATTGTTTTCCTTAAATACAAGATTTTACAGTTTTTAGCAGAGGATCATGTGACTTAACTAATAAGTTTAAATATGTTTTTTGAGCTGTAAATATTCACCAATCTTTATATTTGTTGGTATAACAAAAAGCTCTCATAAAATGCACCAATGCATTCTGCCACACACAAAGGGGCACTGCACATTTGTATAAATATTGGCAAGCATATCATGGGTGGTACAGGCAATAAGTGACATAAAAAATAAATTCTGATGAAGGAGAGTTATCAGAAGATGGAGAATGATAATGATTAGATAGGCCATTGCAGTCTAATTTTAATCAACAGTGAGGAGAGAATTGCTGTCTCCTAGCCTCACATCTGCTCTTCTGGATGCATCTTTCTAAAGTTGTTTTTTTTTTCTGTTTCTGGAGTTATATTTTCCTGACTCCTTTGCCAGTTGTTTATCTTTTACTTTTTCTTAATAGGAGGAACTAGAGGAAGATGAAAATGTGGGAGAAGGGAGAAGCCTTGTGGTTCGAGTTTAGTGGCCAAGTTACTCACAGAGCAGTAAGGGCAGGGCAAAGGGCTGGTGGTCTCCTCACCAAAGGAATTGTCAGTTTCATGATTTTAGGATAGCACGTGTTCTTTTTTGTTCTTCTTGTTCATCCACCCCCTTTCTAATAAATTCCTTGTATTTATTTTCCTCCATTTGAAATATTGAAATGATTCTTGACCTTTTAAAATAATAGACATAGTTGACGACCTTGTACATTGACATCAACCTAGAGAATTTTTTTTTTTTTTTTTTTTTGAGTTGGAGTCACTCTGTCGCCCAGACTGGAGTGCAGTGGCTGCTCTCGGCCACCACAACCTCGACCTGCTGGGCTCCAGCGATCCTTCCGCCTCAGCCTTCCAAGTAGCTGGAACTACAGGCGCGCACTACCACGACCAGCTAATTTTTTTATTTATTGTAGAGATGCGGTCTCGCCAAGTTGCCCAGGCGGGTGTCGAACCCGTGGACTCAGGCAATCCACTCACCTCAGCCTCCCAAGGTGCGGGATTACAGGCTGAGCCATCGAGCCCGGCGAGAATTTTTTTTTTTTTTTTTTGAGTTGGAGTCTCACTCTGTCGCCCAGACTGGAGTGCAGTGGCCGCTCCCGGCCACCGCAGCCTCGACCTGCTGGGCTCCGGCGATCCTTCCACCTCAGCCTTCCGAGTAGCTGGAATTACAGGCATGCACTACCACGCCCGGCTGATTTTTTGATTTATTGTAGAGATGAGGTCCTCCTGCCTAGGCAGGTCTCGAACCCGCGGGCTCAGGCAAGCCACTCACCTCAGCCTCCCAAAGGCACGGGATTACAGGCTGAGCCACGAGGCCGGTTTGAGAATTTTTTTAAACCGAAAAGGATAACCAGGAACTAAGAGTCTGAACAAAGTTAGAGTCAAATGTCATATTCAATTTATAGAAAAAAAAGTCAAAGAGTTCAGAAAAAAATAAAAGCTCATCTCAGTCTTTTAAAATGAATGTAATACCAAGCCCTTGGTCTTTTCTCAAGAAATAAATTACCATAGTGATGCTGTTGTGTCAAGATATAGCAGCTGTAAAGATGAACCACAATGAAACACAAAATGTGCATACCTCAAGCTGGCAAATTAAAAGATGGTTCATAATAATAATAATAATTAAGACCCTTGCTGCGTGGAAACCTAAAATGGGTAAGAAAGAAGTTCATCTTTGTATCACTTTTCTAAGGAAGAAGATAGAGTGAAAGGAACTCCCGTGAGCAAGCTTTGCTCCTGGTACTACTTCTCAGCAAATCCTTCCTAATCCTGTGAGATTGCTGTTCACTTAAGTGCCATTGATGGCAAATTCTTGCCATAGCCCTGAGACTGAAAGAATTTTAGAAAACTGAACTCATGTCCCAGCTGACAAACAGTTTAAAACATTCATATGCATATTAAAAATATAGAGCTAAAGTTAAAACACAACTTTCTTAATTTTTCTAATTAAATGTGGATCATCTTATTTCATTTCATTTGTTTGTCTATGTTTACTTTAGCCACCATTCTGGGCTGTTTCTAGCCTGGCAGAAATTATCTTTACTCAATCACTTCATTAGGATACTTTTGTGAGAAAAAAAATTTGCAAAGTCCTGTCACTGTCATTGACTAGAAGTTATTTAAAATAGCAGATATTTACAAAATTAAGTCATTGTATTTGTTTCTGATATAGAAAATTTCGGTTTATTTTCTTAACTATGATTTGAAATCTTGAGAAACTGGAAATGAGTTTGCCTTTATTGCCACAAGGAAAGCAACTGGAGAAATAAGCAAACATAAGTGGGCATTCATACCTGTGGCAAACTGAACAACTGCACCGAATTTTACAATGTGATGAACTATTTTGGTCATACATAATGTTTTTGTTCTTTCTGTTTATAATGATAGCTGCTAAAAAAAAGATTGTTGTGGGGGGTAGTTAAATATTCCCCTACAATTCGGCGACCAGGATATAATGAAAGCAAGGCTCACAACATATATTTACAAAGCGTTCATTAACAAGCAATCCCTAAAACAGTTTATACAGCCTGATCATTAAACTCCATGAATCCCACTCTCTTGAAACAGACATAGCAATCTTCTTGAGGCAGGAAGCCATGACCCTTAGAGTCAAACTCGGGCAACAATAAACCCTCCAGAAACCAAGTTATTGTTATAAGATCCTTAAGCAAGATCCTCCTAAAAATGCCAGCTACCAGTCTAACTAGATTTTTATTTTTTAGTCAATTAGTATATCTTTAATGCCTTTAATTTCACCAGTGAGAGCCATCATGCTAATAAACAGCCTAGTATTCAGTGTGATGATTAGCAAAATCCTCAACCATGGCACAGAGAGAAGTGCTTCTACTAAAAACCTCAGTATGGTTAGCCATCCTGAAATAAGGTTGACCAACAAAATAGAGAGAGGCAGCGGCGTTAGAATAGCCCCTTAAAGTGAAGCTTTAAGTAACTTGTACTTTCTTAAGTTCACAATGTTTATTCTAAAATATTTTAAGGTAAATTACAATATTATAATATAATTTGTTTTGCTTTTGACTTTACTCTAAATATGATCTTTATTTTCTGAAGCTTTAAAAATATCTTTTTTCTACTTACTATAATAATAAAGGGATTGGCAGTAGAGGAACACTGCCAGAAGTGGGAGAGGCACATAACATCAATAAGGGTACCTGATCTCAAACCAGGTGAAGTGGGGACGAATGAAAGGCCCAAACTTTACCAATACAATGACTACTTGTATAACTAAATCTGAAATGTATCCCACATCTTTCAAAATATATATATATATATATATATATATATATATATATATATATATATATATCCTTGTTCTAAAGTATTGGCTGTTGTAAAAAAAGAAAAAGAAAAAGAAAAAACGTATAACTGGATTAACATAAACACAAACTCCATTTTCTGTGGAATACGTGTTGTTATAAACCAAAGAGAATTTACTTAGTGTTTTGAAGAAACCTTTGCCATGGTAACATACAGACTATTTTGCATCTGGTATAAAAATGGATTTTAACTTTTCTATTTTATAAATAGAGTAAAAACATTGGCATTGTTGCTAATAAGAAGAAAAATGAAAATAGTAAGATAAGCCTTGCTTCAAACATATGGTAAGGGCTTCATTCAGTTATTGAAAATCTTTGACATCTTTGACATTTGTGTGAGGTGAAAATTGAGTTGAAACGGGTTTGATAGTATGTATAAAAAATTGGCAGTCAATATTTGTCATGGACTTCGTTTTCATATCTTTAAATTTACACAAGATGCAAATTAACTATCATTCAGAAAAATTGCTACTCAAAGTGTGGTTTGCTGGCTGTCCCTGGGTACTTGTTAGAAAGGCACATTGTGGGACTTACCTTAGTCTTGGGAATCAGAATGTCTGGGAAAGGCCTAGGAATGTGAGTTTTAACAAGCCCTCCAAATGACTCTTAAACCCATTAAAGTCTGAGAAGCTCTGATCTAAAAGTTGTTGCATTTCTCCTGAGTCACTTCTCAGCATTCAAATCAAATTAAAGTGAAAGGTAGTCTTTAAAAGCCCTATTTGCTCAGTCATCTTACTCCCTTTGCATGATAAAAAGCATAAAATTTACACTGGTTACGGCCTTTTAAGAAAGTGATATGCCCATGGCTTATGTTATCTGTAATGTGCATTGGAAGAACACTGGGAAAGTTCACTAGACAGAGAGTAAGAACATTTTTCAATCTAAAATATTACCCCAGAAGGGCTTTTAATTGATTGAATCTCAAATGCTCATAAATGTGTCTGAGTTGTCTCCAGTCTTGAGTGCCAGGTCTTGAGAGTTATCAAATCTTTTCATGGAGACAATGGTTTCAATATTAACTTTAAAAGTAACACTGAGTTAGCTAATTCAGTTTTTAAAGATTCAAACAGATCCATATTTTATATGATCCAACAAATATGTGAGGTTTTTACATTAGAAACAATATGATCCAAAATAAACACACTGATTCCTATTTGATTATTCTTTCTGGCATTTAAATTGATTCAGAAAACTAAATTAGATGGTTTAATGTGCATTTTGCCTGAAGACTGATCTTTTAAGTGGTTTGAATGTTAATCATCAAGACAGCAGAGGAAACACTAGATTTCTAGAAAAACAAAGCTTTGGAATGAAATCAAGTTATAAATGTTATACCTCTGTTGATTCTAAAGCTATTCTATTGAAGTAATTTATAATGACTAACCAATCAGTTTAACAGAAAATACCCATAAAGTTGACCCACAATTTTTAAAAATTACAGTAAAATATGTATTAATATAGTACATTGTAATCTAGCAAAAACAATGAATATATTGCTTTGTTGAAATGATTAATTTAATTAATAGTAAAATTAACCTATAGTTAATTACAAATAATGCCATTTTCTTAATAATTAAGGATATAAAATGTCATCAATAACAATTTTTCTTAGCCTTGTCTGTCTATTGCCTGTGTTCAGGTCCTCATATATTTATACACTTAGAACTATTCTTGAATATAAATTTCAAAGACTAAGAAGTTTTGTTTCAAGGATCAACATTCATAACATTTTGGGTTTGTTTTTTTTTCTGAGTAGAGTCGAATGACAAATCTTCATAAAAACAAGTTTTGTATTTTAAGATTCATTGCCAATGGGTGGTGAGAATATGACGCTTCCGTTTTATACATTTCAAATTATTGTTTCTAAAATAATGGTGCAGTATTTTTGACTAGGGTAAAAGTATTCAAAAATAATCAAGGTTTTTTTTCCAGGAAGTGCTCCCCTGCCAATATGGACTCTTTCAATTAAATTACCCAATAGCCATTTCTGTAAATTTTAAGCAGAATGTGAGAGAGGATAAATGGTGTCCTCAGCATAGGGCGACCCATAGTTACACCAACTTTAACTGTTTTAATGACAAGGCCAATTTCACAGGACTTGACAAAGTTAAAGAAATCACACTGTTCCAAATATTATTTTTTCTGACTCTTCCATGGCTTGATGCCATGTCAGTGCCAAATCTCCTTATTACCTTCTCAAAAAGCATGTGTCCTTTTGTGGGGAACAATGCATTTCCCAAGTGTACAAGTCAGATGGCAGTTTCCAGCTTTGTGTGAAGGTTTAATTACATAATTCTATGTAGTGCTTCTTTGTTGAACATTGATACATGTCCTTATATTGATACATAATATTGATACATGTGAGTTCTTCACTGGAGTTTAATGTGGTAAGTAAAGAGATACAAAATAGACAGAAGTGCTAGAGGCTTTGAAATGAAATAGAACTTGATTTAGATTCTTGATTCAGAACTTTGTTAGTTGTCATCCTTAGATCAGTTCTTTAAACTTTCTGAGATTTTAAGGTCATGAGATTTAAAATAGAATCACTGTACAGGTTCAGTTAGATAGTTTATGTGAATCCTTTGTAAAAAGCCTAGCATGTAACAAACACTCATTGAATTATACTTATTACTATTATTATTTCTGGTTATAAGCATAATGGCATACTACTTAACAGTGGTAACTTGTATTTTTTTTTTTAAGAGGGCTTTCTTAGCATCTTTAGCATTGTGAATTTCCCACAGGACTAGAGTCATAGTATGACAGCATCTTTCAAATCCCTTATGTATTCCCAACCTAGTCCACATGAGGTAAAGTTATCCAAGCTCATAACTTTATTACTCCCAAATGTTTCGACCATTCACTTTCCTAGTCAACCAACATTTATTGGTAATCACAACATGTCAATTGTTGTTTAAGGCTCTGGAGATATCAAGATTGAGAACGACTCCACTGAAGTTCCTATCAAGTGCTTAGGCATACAGTGAAGACTTCTTATTATCAGTGATCCTATCCCATAAACCTGAATTATACCAGTAAAACAGTAAGTACATAACTCTGTATCACATTGAAAGTACAGTCTTACAAATATCAAATTTGTCTTATAATGTTTATTTTTCTAATTAATCATATAATGTAAGCCAATATGAAGACCAATATTAACAAATATATTTTTCATACTTATGACTTTTTTTATGAAAAAAAATTTGTTTTTTAAAGCGAGCCTATATTCATCCAAAAGAATGAAAAGAAATTTAAAAGTAATTACAATTCGAAGTAGAACAATTGATAATTCCCAAAGTTGTGTTTATTATAAGCCTTTCAAAGATAGAGGCTCTATGGACAAATAAAAGTGCTTCTGTTTAAAATTAAAATGTAAAAACAAAAATTCTCATTTTAATTTGTTTTAATAATGAACTTGAAAGATATTTTCAAATAAAAATTGCTGCAATTTTTTTTTCAAAACAGGAAAGATTTATCCCAAAACCTCTACTTAGTGACATTTGAGTGAATATAGTACATGAAAGTACAAAATGTCTCTGAAATGACAGATGTTTACAGGGTGAGGCTTTTTGGCACATGTTTTGTTGAAACATGCCAAATAGGTGTTTTCAAAATGTGTTCTATTCTGTGTCCAGCCAGGAACCATATTTGGTATGGCTTAAGTTTGAAAGCAAATGTTATAATATACTAGAACATTGTTTATACTTTTCTACTTTATAATTCTCCAGTAGTTAACACTGCCAAGAACTTTCTGTTTCCTTATCGTGACAGTTGAGAGAGATATGTGCAGCCCAATGATCACTGTATCCGTTATGGACAAGATGTCCCTGTGTGACACTAGCATCCTTTGGAAAAGAAGGCTTGCAAGTCTTTACAAAATGATTTCTCATCAGTCTACATTCCAATGTGTGAAAACATTGACAGAGTTGATAGGAAAGGGTCATTGAGAGGGTCATGAAGGTGATGACCTGTCCACTAACCCTTAAACCCACCACCATGTTTGGGCATTTCAAAGGGTATGATCAGGTGTTCTCATCCTACAAACTGTCCTACAGAGCAAGATACCAACAAAGTTAATGAATATTGGTATGTTTATCTTCATGAAAGTTGAATTAGAGGCCATGCTTTAACGAAAACAGTAAGAAATCATTGGTCACCCGGGCATGTGGCCACACCACTAAGAAAGTATCAAGAATTCTCTCAGGGAAATGTTTGTCACGACTTTCTCCTCTCTGTTATTTCCCTTTTTCAATTTATGTTTGTTTTTTCTCTATGTATTAATATGCTTTATTTTCTCCATTATATTTCTTTCCTTTTTTAATGTTACATATTTATTTATTTGTTATTTATTTAACATTTTGGTAATAAATGAAAAATAAACTTCAACATGACTCAAGTTTATTTTTGTTTAAGTAACCAACTGTAAAATCTAACATTTTATGTATCAATAATTTATATTTAAATGCATGATTTGCCAGGCTCAGTGGCTCAGCCTGTAATCCCACACCTTTGGGAGGCTGAGGTGAGTGGATTGCCTGAGTCCGCGGGTTCGAGACCCGCCTGGGCAGCAAGACCTTATCTCTACAATAAATCAAAAAATCAGCCGGGCGTGGTAACGCATGCCTGTAATTCCGGCTACTCGGAAGGCTGAGGTGGAAGGATCGCCGGAGCCCAGCAGGTCGAGGCTGTGGTGGCCGGGAGCGGCCACTGCACTCCAGTCTGGGTGGCAGAGTGAGACTCCAACTCAAATAAATAAATAAATAAATAAATGATTTTTATATATTTAGTTGTAGTCTACCTTATAAGTTCAATTGGAATTGATAATAAACTATTAAAAGATAAGGACTTTGGCAGATTTTTATTTAGTTTACAAATATTCAAAACCCAAAAAATGTTGACATTCAGTCAAGCAAGGATGTAAAATATTTAGTCTCTTTGAATCATTTCAAAGAGCCATTAAGGAAACATTCAATGACTTATCAACAATCTTTTATAGTACCTTCTTTGCAATGTATTGGTGGAAACATAGTGAAGCATGAGTGAGTACATTTTGCTATAGTAAACATTTAGGATTTTTATGTTCTACGCTTGGCTCTAACAAGTGACCATGGACCATTTACTCACTCCCTCTGACCACCTTTTTTTAATCTATATAGACTGAAGCCATCTCTAATTTATGTGTAACTCATAGCAGGTTTGTGGGATCATTCTAAACAGTGCAGACGGGCTCGGTGGCTCAGCATGTAATCCTGCGCCTTTGGGAGGCTGAGGTGAGTGGATTGCCTGAGCCCGCGGGTTCGAGACCTGCCTGGGCAGGCGAGACCTCATCTCTACAATAAATCAAAAAATCAGCCAGGCGTGGTAGCACATGCCTATAATTCTGGCTACTTGGAAGGCTGAGGCGGAAGGATCGCCGGAGCCCAGCAGGTCGAGGCTGTGGTGGTCGGGAGCGGCCACTGCACTCCAGTCTGAGCAACAGAGTGAGACTCCAACTCAAAACAAAAAACAAAAAAAACAGTGCAAATAAAAGCATTTAGGAAGTGCAACACAAAGCAAATTATTTGATGTACTGTTTTTACATCAAAAGTTATTTTTAAAAATATCTTATTCTTGAAGTTGTTTTCTACTCTCCTCAGAAAAACCAGTGTGGTGTTTAAAATAAAAACATACACACAAATTATAACACATTGCCCCCTTGCTTAAAACCTTTTGGTCACTTGCTATAAAATTTAAGGAAACAACACTACCCCTTACTATGATCTACAATGTCCTGTGTTAGTCAACTGTACTGATCTCTTCAATCTCAGCTCTCTCACTCACTGTTTTCTATTCACAAAGTTCTCTTTTTTAAAAAGATCAAATTCAGCTGGGCTCGGTGGCTCAGCCTGTAATCCCACGCCTTTGGGAGGCTGAGGTGAGTGGATTGCCTGAGCCCACGGGTTCGAGACCCTCCTGGGCAACTTGGCAAGACCTCATCTCTACAATGAATCAAAATTAGCTGGGTGTGGTAGTGCGCGCCTGTAGTTCCAGCTACTTGGAAGGCTGAGGTGGAAGGATCGCTGGAGCCCAGCAGGTGGAGGCTGCAGTGGCCGGGACCGTGCCACTGCACTCCACTTCTGGGTGACAGAGTGAGACTCCAACTCAAAAAAAAAAAAAAAAAAAAAAAAAGACCAAATTCAGAGTCTTTGTGTTAAAATAAAACTTTAGACAAATTAAATGTGGCAGAGTTTATTTGAGCATGAAGTAATTCATGAATTAGACCGTATTTCGAAGCAAAAGAGGTTCCGAGAGCCCTGCCTGATTATAGAAGCTGCACATAGAAGCAAAGTAGAGAAATCGCCTGATTGGCAGCAGCAAGACGTCTGCCTTGTGTGCACATGATATGATGAACTGGTTGCCTGCAATTGGCTGAAACCTGTCTGCTATGATTTATGAAAACTCAGCTGCTATGGTTCTAAGTTTGGTTTGGTTTTGTTTCGTACTAAGTTGGGTTGCAGTTTGTTTGTAGGAACTCAAAGCACAAAGACAGCCTCAGGCTAATGGCCTTCTGTTTATTTAATTTAACAAATGCCTTCATCTGCCTGAAATACTCAGAGTTCCTTCTTCACTGTTATATCTAAAATAAGCACTGCTACCCCATACAATTTTCATTCTTCTTCTGAGAAATTGTAACATAATTTTCAATTATTTTATCTGCCTTTCTTTATACCTTCCCACTAGATCAGGAAGCTGGTTTTCAAGTTGTCTTAGACAAGAAAGAAAAAATTTTGCATATCTTTGGCCTATTTTACCATGCCCTTGGTGGATTAGGGAAAAACTAGCAAATAATAAAGCTAAGAACAAAGTTTAGCTTTCTTCAGAAGTGAGCATAATTTTCTTTTTAAAAATCAATAATCTCTTAAATGATAAATGTCTGTGTTTTTGCTCTTGTTAGCCTGAATTCTTACTCTTCCTCTGCCTTGCCTCTCCAAGCTCTTGTGCAAACACACACTTTGGGTACACACACTTAATATGCGCACACATACACATCCCATAGGTTCCAACTACCAACTACATACTGGAAATTCTTTAAATAATTCATTTGGTCTCTTTCTCCTGAATGTGTCTGCATGCTGACACGATCCCTCTGCCTCTGGTGGATAGCCACAGTGCAATCTTTCAAATACAAATCAGAGCACATATCCCCTTCTTTAAATCCCTTAATGACACTCAATCGTGCACAGAATCATATGCAAAGTTCTTAGTAAGACACATGAGTCCCTTCTGATCTGACTTTACATTATTGTTTCAGTTTATCTCAACTTGGACTTCATTTCATCCATTCTGAGCATCCTATGATGTCTCATCTTGTAGTGGTCTCTTTGTCTAGAATGTCATTTCTCTCTTGTTCTTGTAGTGGACATTGTTTTGTAAAGATTCATCACACAACTCATCTCTGTGATTTCACTTGAGATACTTCTGAATACAGCACACTTCTCCCTTTGGGTTTCCAAAGCATTATTTCCATATAATGAGTATATTCATTTTTAAATTGTATTGAAAGATCGGACTTTATGCCTGCCTTCTTATTAATAATCACACATTTCACAGTGCCTGCTTGTAGTAGGTACTTTATAGATAATGGCAAGGACACATTTAATTGACAATCTCAATTATTACTTTAAAATGACAAGATTTTTGGCACGAGGCCATCTAAAGACTTTTTGTTAAAATATCATCTCATCCCAAGTTTAGTTAACTTCCTAAAAAACTAAGGAAAACAAAAACATTACTGGTTTTTGAAAGTACAATTAATATTGATAAGTATTGTTGACTACAACACTGAATTCTAAACAAGATAGACTTTCACATAATTTTTAATTGTCACCTAGATGTGGCTGGGATTTTGAAAATCAGGGCAATATGGTTTGATTTTTTTTTTCAAATTTCTATTTTATACCCTATGAAAAGCCAAAATACAAATTACTCACATACCTGTAACCTTTTTGGCCTTGGGTTCCTGTATTCAAAATATTTTTTCCGACTCATTCCAAGTCAACTCTAACATGAAACTCAGTCCCTTCATTTTTCCATACACACACGTAAATACACATGCACTCGTGATAAGCATCTTATGAACCTGTTCAACTTTACAAATTTGGTGAATCGTGGCAAAGGGTCATGTGTTTCCAGTCATTTAAGGAGCATTTATTGATGGCCCACTGCATGTGGGTCTGGTTTTGTGCATATCTGACACGCCCTCTCCCTCCCTCTCTCTTCCTATGGCTAACTCTTAGAACAAACTACTGAGTCTTTCAGAGAGCACTTAGAAGTTCATTTCCACTTTTAGGCTTTGCACTCTCAATTTCTATACTAAGTGCATTTCAGAATATAGTCTCTAAACAAAGAGTACTTCTGGTAAATAAGGCATACTTCAAAACTCATCACGACACTCTAAACTTCGGAGAAGAAGGTAAAACTCAAGACAGATTAGCATATACACTTCTATAAATAGAAGGGGAAAAGAGGAAATTGTGATTAAGGGAAAAAAAGAAAACAAAAACAAAACCCTGAAAATCCCAGGAGAGCATGAATGATATTTTTCCACAAGGGATTTCCATAGGCAAGTGAATTTACATTATAGTTTTTTGTTGGAAATTGAACTTTGAAAAGATCCTCCCACCAAGGCAAAGACCTCCCACCACAGAGAATGCTGCTTTTTCACTGCAATTAACAAAGAGCCAGTGAGAGGTCAATAAAGGTTCATTGAATCAGATTATCAAGATAAGATACAAGAGAGTCCAGCCTTAATCAAATTATTCCTAGGTAGAAGTTTGACCTTAACCCCTATAAAACCTTTCCCACTGTGCTGGGATGCAGTTTATAGTAACTTTGGCTTCCTACTCTTACTCCTCCTCCCCAATATTCAGAAAAGAGGGAGGCCTGGGCAGACTGTATCTCACCTTCTTTCCCATGAGCCCCCCTTGATCTTTCACAGAGTATAATTGTGGGCAGCACATTCCAAAGATAAAAACCACTCAAATCTCACACTATGGGTCTAAAGGGACCTGAGGGAAATAATAAGCAGAGGGGGCAAAAGAGAGAAAGAAGTGTAGTTGTCTGTGTTCACTAAAAGAATTACCTATCAGTACAGTGACCCTGTTCTAGTTATGTGGCCCTGGAGGCTTATTATGGTTTATAAGTATGATTTGAAAAAATATATATATAAATACTTTTAAGTCTTTATCTTCACCTATAGTTCACCAAAAATTAAAAAAGAAACCTACAAAATGAACTCCATTATTTGACCTTTTTTAGTTTTTTATTTAAAAACAGATCTGCTTACTTTTCTCAAAATGTAGTTATTATAATTAGTTGTATATTCATTGCTAGTTATTTAGTAAATTTTTGAAATTCACAGATGTTCAAAGCACATAAGATGGAGTCAATATAACCAATGAGAGCCATTTTAACATTGCTTAGCTTTATCATGTTTTTCTAGCAGTTCACTTTAATTTTCCCTCTGATTACTAGCCAAGGACAGAACCATTCCTCAGAGGTAGCTATTGGTAATGTCTTACAACCCCCTCCTCAGCTTATTTTGTAAACAAATTAGCCTAATGAGCCTTTCATGACCTTCATGACACAGACCCCATCACTATGGCTGCAATTATGTGACTAACCACCCAACTGCCTGTTGTCTATCACCTGATGTCAGTACCTGTGCTTACCCGACCCCTCTGTGATGATATGAAGTAGACCACCAGCCAATCACCTTAATGACCTGTCCCCATCAAAGAGAACATTTCAAAGTCATTTAACTTCAAACAGTAGTCACCATTGTTTTGTTAAGCATTGGCCAGGCCATGTGCTCTTGGAGTTATAGCTGCCATGTTTTCTTAGCTTTAGGCCCCTCCCCTACTTTGGGGAGGTAAATCTCCTCTCTCTCTCTAGCCTTTTGCCATTGCTTTGTTAAACTCTGGTATGTTCGTGTGGCTCTTTGAGTTTCAGCCTCCAAGTTTTCTAACTTTGGCCCCCTCTCCTGCCTTGGGAAGGTGAATTTCTTTCTCTCTCTCTCTCTCTCATTTACTTTCTAAATAAACTATATTTTCCGATCTAACTTCTGTGCAGTTCTTTGCATCTTTTGTGTGGCACTGAATCATACAACCTCCCCCCCACAAGTCTGACCTAACAGTTTTGGAGGTACCACCTCAATCTTTAACCTAACAGATATAATCCTCACATTTGAATTTTCCAAGTGTCTGATAATCGATTGGCTATAATCATTTGCAATTGCTAACCCATAAATTAGTCACATGGAAAAACTCTTCCTTAGCGAGTGCTTGACAGCGTATCCATAATGCGATGAATCTTTGTACAAGACTTGCATATCAACCAAGACTTGCATATCAACCAGAGTGTGGAGTTTATGTATAACAATAGCTCTATAAAGAACATTCTTTGTGTTTATAGCAAGGGGGACTAGCAGAGTGCCTAAGTCCGTGCTGGAGACACACTGCACTGGTGCCCATTACACCACTACCACTTTACCAGGTAACCACCTTGGGCAAATGACTTAACCTCTCTGCACTTCAGTTTTCTCAACTTTAAAATGAGAATAATAACAATAATACCCACTTCATGAGGTTCTTGTTAGGATTAATAAAGCCTTGAAATGGTGCATAGCATGTAGCTAGTGTTCCATAAATAGTAGCTATTATTATCACTTATCAATCTGTGATGAGAACTCAGAGGCCAGATAGCCAATTATTCTCCACAATATTCTATAGAAAAAATGTTATGCTGTAACTGTGCTTGGAAATCCTGGGTTTCAGAAGTTCATAGAATATTCTCCTCAGGAATCCAAGGGTTCACTCTGTTGTTCCATATTGTCTAACTTCAGTACTAAATGAAGATAGAGTAAACTCTGCAGCTTTGACGTACAGACTGTACCTTAAAATAGTAATAAAATAAAGATTTAAGGGAAAACAGAGATTGAAAGAGCAATAATATTCTAATTTTACTTAAAGCCAAAAGAAATACAGAATAAAAGAGAGGACAATTGTTGGCAGCCTGGTTTCAGTTGCTAGTTTTTACTGCCCAGCTTAAGGAAAGGAAACCATTTCCTTTGTATACTTTGCATATATGAACTGATTAACTAAAATGAAAATATTGAGAGTTTACAAATATGTATGGAGGGACCCCCAAAACTGGAATTTGCTTAATTAAAATTGTGTATTTATTCTTACATGGTTTTTTTTGTTGTTTGTTTGTTTTTTGAGTTGGAGTCTCACTCAGTCGCCCAGACTCAGTGGCCGCTCCTGGCCACTGCAGCCTCGACCTGCTGGGCTCCGGCGATCCTTCCGCCTCAGCCTTCCGAGTAGCCGGAATTACAGGCACGTGCTACCACCCGGCTAATTTTTTGATTTATTGTAGAGATGAGGTCTCGCCAAATTGCCCAGGCGGGTCTCGAACCCGCAGGCTCAGGCAATCCACTCACCTCAGCCTCCCAAAGGCGTGGGATTACAGGCTGAGCCACCGAGCCCAGCTATTCTTACATGTTTATACTTTGGTCACCTCAAAGTCATCTCTGCTTGATGCAATACAGTAATGGAGACACTTTTCCACTGCTCAGAAAAGTTTTTGAACTCATCAATTTTGATTCCTTTCAGTGCTTCTGCTGGTTTTTAATTCACCTCTTCCACATCAGCAAAATGTTTTCTTGAGGACTTTTTGTTTCCAGGGAAACAAAAAAAAAAAGGTCACCTGGGCCAAGATGGGGTGAACAGGGAGGATGGGGCATGGGGGTCATGCTGTTTTTGAGCAAAAACTTCTGAGCACTCGGTGTGGTGTGGGCAGGTGCATTGTCATGATAGAAGAACCAGTCACCTGTTTGCTACCACTCAGGACGTTTTTTCTGCAAATCTTGATGCAGCCTTCTCAAAACTTCCAGATAAAAACTGGTTGAAGGTTTGATCTGGAGGAACAAATTCTGAGTGTACTACAAGAGGCTCACTCCAAAAATAATTGTTTTTTTGGGTGATACCTCTTCATATTGGAATTTTTTTTTTCACTTATAGAATTTTTTCTAAGGCAATGCAGAGCAGGTCCAAACTGGTTATTGTACAACTAAATAATGTATTCTCATTGAGAGATTCTAGCATGAAATCTATTTAGAACCACAACTTTTCATAGTTACCAAAAATTTCATATGGAGATTTAAATATGAATGTAATTTTAATAGCTTAGTTCCAGATGAGCCATCTCTGTGGATGGCATATGTTCTAACACCTTCTATAATGGTCAATTTTGTAGATTCTAATAGAGCATTTAGGATGACAACTAACAATGACTAAGAGTTTTTACTTCTTGTCATTTAAAAACACACCAACCACCATGAGAGACAAATGACATCCATTCTCTTATTCAGTTTTTCTATGACTAAGAAAATAAAAATCCGCAGAGGTTTATCAGCTTGCCTGAAGTGACACAGCTAGTAACTGTTAGAGCCAGGCAACCTTACTCCAAAACTCCTGCTCTGATCATTACCTTATGTTAGGTAAGCAAGGGCTTATGGGAGGTTTCTGACTAATCTGAAAGGAGAAACTGTCTTGAACTTCTTTTAAGCTTTTCCTGGGAATAGTTGGTTAGTGGAGGCTGATGAGAACATACTTTTCCTTCCTTGGACACTTCCTCAGAGCTAATACAAAAGCCTCTTGGAGTGGCAAAAACAGAGAACTGAGAAAATACTACTAACTAAAAAAGAATGGTCACTTTTATGTTTTTTAAATTTTTGTGCACATAATTAACAAAACATGATTCCTCTTTATTTTGCTGTGATGATTTATACAAGAATTAACTCAATCAGGTTAATAAAAGGGCATTTTATGTAAATAATTCCATGTTACCGAATGCCTAGAATTATTATTATTATTTATGATAGATGGATTATGACAATTACTGAATTTTTTAAATATGCCACCAACCAACTAAAAAAATCTTCATATTTTTACAATAATAGCTAACCTTATTTGCAGTGCTACTGTATACTAGGCACTGAACTCAATGTGATCTTTCATTAAATCACCATAACATTCTTTGTTGTTATGAGATATAGGTTTTCATTTATGTTTCCTGGCTTCTAACTCCCATACTCCTTATTATAACATCGGGGTACTGTAGGCCTCAGGAAACAGAATCTCTCTCTCCCTCTCTCTGTCCTTCTCCTGTCCTTTTACCTGCCCGAGCCACGACTCTAATCTGATTATGAGTCAAAAGACCCTTATTCCAGAGATAATCCTTGCCTCATACTCTAGAGAAAGGAACACTAAACAGAAAGATCTAGAAGAGTTTTTTTTAGCAGAGAGGGCTTGAGGTTGTGTTTTTGTCCAATCACATTTCTACATGGTTGTCAACTATGCCTAAGTAACGAAGCCTCCATAAAATTTTATGTCTCTTTGTTTCTCAGTTTTCTAATACACGTGCTTCCTCCTTGGATGACAATAAACAAATGCTTGTACTTTATTGCTCGTCTGAGGCTCTCGCTTTGATTAGGCTGTTGAATTCTGGCCAAAGTACAGCTGCTGCTTCTCAGAGACCTCAATTCTTTTTGACCTTGGTAATGTAATTCAAGTAAAGGCAAAGTAGACCACAAATGTTTATCCATCTGCCCAGTGCCTTCTCCATTCCCTCTGGGCGCTGACTCCCTTAAATACAAGGTTTCCCTGTGGATATCATAGTCGTCCTGCCCCAGATTCAAGTTCCCATTCAAAAATCTAAATTAGGGCCTATTTGAGCACTCTGTGTTTTTCTCTATTATATCTTGAAAAACAAAGTTCTTAGCATTAGAGTATAACACAACTTTTTGTTCTCTCCCATTCTACTAGGGTTGCTATTTACTGTCACTTGTAAACTCACATGTTCTTCTCCAACATTTCTCAACATTTTACCATTTTGTGGTTATTTTTCCAACACGTTTTTACTCGAACATCACTCAACAAAACAATTTTCAAAAAGTGGTCTTTTCAATCCATTATGATCCATGCTCAGCATGGCCCTCTGCTGTTTTAAATCCTTCCAATGCTTCAAACTCTGTTCTTCCATCTTTAGTTTCAGCCATTCTACTTTAATGGCATGTTGCAGGTCAATATTTGGCATCTTCAGCAAATCAAACAGCAGCAGGTAGAAGCATGCTTTCAGTACTAAGATCTATACTTAATGATTAAGTAAGTAATTCAGTGCCACTGATAGTCACACAAGAGCACGACTGGTAGATGGTATGGAAATATGCAAACATCTAATATATATTTTTTTTAATATTTCATCTCTGTTTATCAAGATTCCATGTATGCATAAGCTCCAAGACTGCAGGTATCACCTTTTATTTTCCACACTGATCTTGATTTCATCAGAAACAATCAATGGTATTATTTTTTACCATATTTTTATAATGATCTGTTAGGGTAACAGGGTAGCTACTCCAGATAGTGAGAGTGCCAGACTAATGTTCATTATATTGGTTTAATTCTATGTAAATTCCACTGATTGGCTGTTTCTCAATATAAGGCTGAGGGGGCCGTCTCTTTAAAATTTTTTATAGGGCTAGATACCTCAGCCTGTAATCCCAGCACTTTGGGAGGCTGAGGTGAGTGGATTGCCTGAGCCCACGAGTTTGCAACCAGCCTGGGTAACTTGATGAGACCTCATCTCTACAATAAATCAAAAATTAGCCAGGCATGGTAGTGCATGACTGTAGTTCCATCTACATGGAAGGCTGAGGTGGAAGGATTGCTGGAGTCCAGCAGGTCGACACTGGGGTGGTCATGATTGTGCCACTGTCCTCCAACCTGGGTGACAGAGTGAGACTCCAACTCAAAAAAAAAAATTCTTTTTTAAAGCATTGCTAAAAAATATTTTGTAGAATGACAGCACTGAGTATGAATGGAGGAATTTGTATTCTAAATCTAAAACCAAAAAGGAGCCACACATTGTTATTACTTATGGAGCCAAACCACGAACTGCAAGGTACCTGCAAAAGTGACCTAGGAGTTGTAGAAAAAATATGGTCATCAGGATGCCTCCAGAGTCCATACCTGTGACAGTCTGTCTACAGTCAGTCCATCTAGAAGTTCCTGAGCTTAAGGAATGTCTCTGCTGCCCAAGTTCTTTGCATAATAGATTTACAGTAAGGAAAGAATAAAAAGTGAAAAGTGAAACAACCCATTATCCATTCAGAGATGACTACCACTGTCAGTATTTACTGTATCTTAAAAATAATGACAATAAAATAGAACTGATGTGGATGTCAATTCATAAAATCTTCTGGAGGCCCATTTTGCAATTAGCATCAACATTTACTAAATATATTTATAATCTGATGAAAAAGCTACATCTTTAGAAATTTATCAGGACTTCCAGCAAGATGGCGATGGGGCAGTTTGGTCTGTGAGACGCTTGGTGAAGCAGAACACATGTAAAGACTCTAGCCCTCCTCCAGGGGGCTGCAGCTTCCATTGTCAACAGCCTGCTTGCAGGGTGCGCAGTCGACACCTCAACCACCTTAGACTTCTCAGCCATGCCACAGCTGGCTGCCAATGCCGCAGCTGCTGTCACCCCACCCATGCCTGAGGAGACCTACAGCTCCAGACCATGAAGCCTGCACAAACAGGTTCTGCTGAAACTGCTGCTGCTGCTGCTACTGTCATGCCCTACCCCTCGCCTGGAGCCAGGCTTGTGGAGCTCCTTTCATGCACCATGACATGGAGGCGGCCACCACCGCTACCATTGCCTGCTCCCTCCCGTCCTGGGTGACCTCCAACTTCCACCCCACCCGGCTTGCTTTGCCTGGCAGTCTCCAGCTGCTTCAGGGAAAGATCAAATGAAGTGGTGAGACCAACACCACCTGCTGGGGATTCAAAGTAACACCATCAAAATGGGAAGGAGAGAAACTAAATAGACACAGGCCAGATCTGTGTGGCAGAATTTGACAGACAGCCCAGATCTGAACCACTCTCCGCAGCAGGCCAGGGGCAACTGACCTTAACTGTGAACAAATCTACCAGCCTGAAAAGACAGCTAGAAATCAGAGCTGAAAGGACATTGGACTTAAAGGAAAAGTCTCAGACTGTGCTTGGTTCCCTGTTTTAATTTTTTTTTAAATTCTTTGTCTGTTTGTCTTACCCATCTTGTTTTCTCTCTCTTGTTACTCTTATTAATAATGTTTCCATACTTGCTTTGGTTCTGCTAGTTTACTATTTTATTCTATTCTTCTTTTCTCCATCTTTGTCTAGACCCTATTTTTTTCTCCATCTTTGTCTAGACCCCATTTTTTTTGTCTAGATCCCATCTTTGTCTAGAGGAATAGCACACCAATAAGGAGATTGGAAAGTTTGTATGCTTGCATGTTTGTATGTCTTAGTTTTTTCATATGGGTGTTGGATAGTTTGTAGTTAGTTATTGTTTTTATTTTTACTTGTTTTGGTCTTTGTGTCTCTTTTCATTTGTTAGTCGGTATGTTTGTCTGTTTTCCCTCTTAATCCTCTCTCTCCACCACCTTCTTCCCCCCACTCCCTGCTCCCTTCTTTTTCCCTTTTTTAACCTCATTTTGCTTTCAGGGAGTAAACCTATAACCCCACTGCATGGAAAGAACCCAAGGCAGTGGGAAGTGGGTTTCAGATTATCCATACACCTGTCAGTGGATACTGAGATCTGCAAATAGATTTTGAATCACAGCTCCCACCTTAATTAAATCTCAAAACTGCAAAAAAGGAGCACCCCCAACCTACAGTCCAACTCCAGAATTGAACAAAGCAAGAGGATATACATAAGGAAGAATAGGAGATTGAACAAACAGAAGTAAAAACAACCCCTCCACCCCCGAATAACAGAATTAAAGAAGACGGGGAAGGGGAGGGAAGGAAAAAGTAGGGAGTAAAAATCAGCACAAATGAAGAAAAATCAAAAGAAGAATATAGGTCTCACACAGACCCCTGGGAGGCCAGACACTGAGAAAACAGACTTTGGAACACAAACAATAAAGAACCCCTAGAATGACTGGTCACATGCAACAAACTCAGACATTAAGACATTAATAGAGAGAATAAAAAAAATTGAGGAGAGACAAGAGGAAAACAGGAAGGAGCTGATGACAGAAATAACAGCAGTAAGGAATACTGCTTTAAATAAATAACAAACTAATAAGTATGGAAAGCAAAATTAGCCAAGCAGAAGAAAGAATCTCAGAGCTTGAAAACCAAAATGCAGAACTAACCCATACTGTCAAAAACATAGAAAAGAAGTTTAAAAAGACAGAACAAAACCTTGAAGAGATGAACAATTACTCCAAGAGATTGAACCTAAGAATAATTGGCCTTCCTGAGGAAGAAAGAGAGACAGAGTCCACATTGGAACAAACATTCCACGAAATCATTCAAGAAAATTTCCCTCAACTCATTAGTGATGCAAAAATTCAAACACAAGAGATTCAAAGAACCCCTGCAAGACAGCAAATGAGAAGACCAACTCCCAGATACATAATAATTCACCTAAACAAAGTAGGTATAAAAGAAAAAATCTTAAAGGCAGCAAGAGAAAAAGGTCCGACTACCTACCAGGGAGGACCAATTAGAATAGCAGCAGATTTATCTACAGAAACCCTTCAGGCTAGGAGAGCTTGAAGCCCAATCTTCAAAGTTCTCAAAGATAGACAATTTCAACCAAGAATAACCTACCCAGCCAAGTTAAGCTTCATCAGTGAGGGAGAATTAAAATCTTTTCCAGACATCCAATCCCTAAGAACATATGCAGCCTCCAGACCACCTCTACAAGAAATACTTAATAAAGTATTAAACACAGAAGAAAAGGAGAAAAGAATGACAATGTTCTACATGGAAAAGATGGAAAACCCATATGAATCAACCCCAAAACCAAAGGAAAAACAACAAATAAACAGGAACAACAACAACTCGGTAAGAACCTCATGACAGGGAAAAACCACCACATTTCAATAATTAGCCTGAATGTGAATGGACTAAATGTACCAGTGAAAAGACACAGAATGGTGAACTGGATAAGAAACCATGACCCCATTGTTTGCTGCATCCAGGAAACTCATCTCACTACAAGGGAAGCATACAGACTCAAAGTTAAAGGATAGAAAATGAGTTTCCAGGCCAGTGGATCACAAAAGAAGGCAGGAGTTGCAATCTTAATATCACACAAAATAACCTTTAAGCTATCAAAAATTTAAAAAGATACAAAAGGACACTAATAATGATAAAAGGTTCAATCCATCAAAAAGAAATATCCATCCTAAACATATATGCACCCAACACAGGAGCATCAGCATTTATGAAACAACTACCAAATAAACTGAAAAAAGATATTGACTGTAACACTATTATAGCAGGGGACTTAAATACCCCACTGACAACTCTAGACAAATCATCGAGGCAAAAAATCAACAAGGAACTTCAGAACCTAAACTTGACCAAATGAACTTAGTCAATACCTACAGATTACTCCACCCAACAACCACAGAGTATACATTCTACTCATCACCACATGGAACATACTTGATCACATTCTTGGCCATAAATCAAACAATAACAAATTCCACAAGGTTGAAATCTTGCCATGCACATTCTCAGCCCACAGTGAAATAAAAATAAACATCAAAATTAACATTTCCCCAAACCCCGCAAAGACATGGACACTAAACAGCATGATGCTGAACAATGACTGGGTCAACACTGAAATCAAAGAAGAAATTGAAAGATTCCTGGAAACAAATGAAAATGAAGAAGTATCTTAACAAAACCTCTGGGATGTCATGAAGTCAGTTTTAAGAGGGGAATTCATATCTCTACGAGCACACATCAAGAAAATGGAAAGATGACAAGTGGAGAGCCTAACAAATCACTTAAAGGAGCTAGAAAGAGAAGACCACCAAAACCCCAACTTCAGCAGAAGAATCCAAATCACAAAAATAAGAGCCCAAATACAGGACATAGAAGACAAAAAATCATAGAAAACATCAACAAAACAAAAAGTTGGTTCTTTGAAAGAATTAACAAGATTGATGGGCCCCCTAGCCAGAATGACCAAGAAAATGAGAGGAAAAGCCCAAATAAACACAATCAGAAATACAAAAGATCAAATTACAACTGACCCCAAAGAAATACAAAAGATTATCAGAGATTACTATGTACACTACATGGAAACAAACCTGATAACCTAAATGAAACAGAGGACTTTCTGACATCACACAACCTCCCCAGGTTAATTGACTCTGTCATACAAAAACTACCTACAAAAAAAAAAGCCCTGGACCAGATAGCTTTCCAGCAGAATTCTACAAAACATACAAGGAAGAGCTGATACCAATCCTATTGAAAATATTCCAGGCAATTGAAAAAGATGGAATTCTCCCCAAATCATTTTACAAAGTTAATATTACACTGATACCCAAACTGGGTAAAGATCCAACAAAGAAGGAGAACTACAGGCCAATATCCCTTATGAACATAGATGCAAAAATCCTCAACAAGAGTCTAGCAAATCAGATCCAAAAATACATCTCAAATATCACCCATCATGACCAAGTAGGCTTCATCCCCAGGATGCAGGGCTGGTTCAACATTCACAAAACCATAAATGCCATTAAATACATCAACAGATGTAAAAGCAAGAACCACATGATTATCTCATTAGATGCAGAAAAAGCTTTTGATAAAATCCAGCATCCCTTCTTGATAAAAATCCTCAAACAACTAGGTATACAAGAAACATACCACAAAATAGTACGTGTTATCTACAACAAACCCAGAACTAGCATATTGCTAAATGGTCAGAAACTAGAACCATTTCCCCCTGAAAACTGGAACAAAACAAGAATGTCCACTCTCACCCCTCTTGTTCAATATTGTACTGGAAGTCCTAGCTCAGGTAATCAGATAAGAGAAGAAAATCAAGGGTATCCAAATAGGAAAAGAGGAAGTCAAGTTATTCCTCCTTGCTGATTATGTGATCCTATAACTTGAAAATCCAAGAGAATCTGTCAAAATCCTGCTTGCACTGATAAAGGACTTTGGGAAGGTCTCAGGTTACAAAATAATTGTGCTAGACAGTTGCATGTTTCTACTCCAACAACAAGCAGGCAGAGACCCAAATAAGAAGCACAATCCCATTCACAATAGCCACCAAAAAAATGAAATACCTCAGGATTTCCTAACCAGAGAAGTGAAAGACCTTTACAATGAGAACTACAAAACACTGCTCAAAGAAATTCAAGAAGACACAAACAAATGGAAAAATATCCCATGCTCATGGATAGGAAGAATCAACATTGTTAAGATGTCCATCCTACCAAAGGCAATCTACAGATTCAGTGCAATACCCATGAAGTTACCATCATTTTTCTCAAACCTGGAAATGGCAATACAGAAATTTATATGGAAACATAAACGACCATGAATAGCCAAAACAATCCTTAGCAAAAGAAACAAAGCGGGAGGTATCACACTTCCAGACTTCAAACTTTACTATAAGGCTACAGTGATCTAAACAACCTAGTATTGATACAAGAACAGGCACATAGACCAATGGAACAGGATAGAGATTCTGGAAGCAAAGCCTCAATTCCTACAAAGCCTCCAATAACAACCACTGGGGAGAAGAGAACCTATTCAGTAAATGGTGATGGGAAGACTGGCTGACTACATGCAGAAGATTGAAACAGGACCCTACCTATTACCATACACAAAAATTGACTCTAAATGGATAAAGGACCTACATGTAAAATCTCAAACTGTAAGAACCTTAGAAAATGCAGGAAACACTCTTATGGAAGTTGGAACTGGCAACCGATTCCTGATCAAAACCCTAATTGCCCAGGCCATAAGAGATAAGATAGATAAGTGGAACCTCGTTAAACTGAAAAGCCTCTGCAGAGCCAAAGAAACCATCAAGAGAGCAGGGAGACAGCCCACAGAATGGGGAAAAAATATTTGCCAACTGTATATCTGACAAAGGCCTAACATCTAGGATCTACAAGGAACTCAAATGCACCAAAAGGAAAAAAACAAACAGGTCCTTTAAAAAGTGGGCAAAAGACATGAATAGACACTTCTCAAAAGAAGATATACGGGCAGCCAACAGGCACATGAAAAAGTGCTCAGCCACACTCATCATTAGAGAAATGCAAATCAAAACCACTATGAGATACCACCTAACCCCTGTAAGAATGGCCATTATTAATAAAACAAACAACAACAGATGCTGGCGAGGTTGTGGGAAAAAAGGAACACTTCTACACTGCGGGTAGGAATGCAGACTAGTACAACCTCTTTAGAAGACGGTGTGGCAATTTCTGAAGAAACTAGAAACTGACCTTCCATATAACCCAGCAATTCCCCTATTGGGAATATACCTGGAAGAACTCAAATCATTCTACGAAAAAGATACCTGCACACTTATGTTTGTAGCAGCTCTATTCACAATAGCAAAAACATGGAACCCACTGTGTTGCCCATCGAAGCTGGGCTGGATAAAAAAAAAAATGTGGTACATATAAACAACGGAATATCATGCAGCCATAAAGAAGGACAAATATTTGGATTTTGCATCAAATTGAATAGATTTGGAGCCAATCATACTCAGTAATTTATCACAGAAACAAAGAACTGAGTTCCATATGTTCTCACTCATAAGGTGACCTTGAACAATTATAATGCTATAAGAAAGCGATTGGCAGTAGCAGAAAACTGTCAGCGGAAGGGGGATGGGACTGGAGTTGGTGGAAACTGCTAGGGGAGGGAGGGGCATACCTCGTCAACAAGGGTGCCTGCATGATCAATGTTTATATACATAACCCTGAATTGTACTCCACATCTTTATAATAAATAAATAAATTTTTTTAAAAAGAAATTTATCTTTAAGAAATAATCAGACATCCCCAGAAAAACTGTGTGCGTACATGTGTATAAGTGATACATGTACACAGATTTGCGTGTATTCACATACATACTTTTGTATTTATGTTTATGTATACATAAATATATACATAATCATTATCAATTAAAATATCACAAGACTCTATATTTAAATTTTCAGTCATAATTCTACATCATTTTAATGGCTACATAATATTTTATATGCAGATAGCCCATAACTTATTTAACTGATTTTCCACTATTAGATTTTTATATTGTTTCCTCTCTACTTCATAAATTGTACTGTGAAGTGTTATTCTTTTGTACACATCTGTGCTTGAATCTCTAATTCTTCATTTCAGATAAAATTTGGTACAAGTAATTGCCAGCTATGTACATTTTGAAGCTTTGTAAGATCAACTTATATTTCCACCAACATTATATGAGTATTATTTTACTCCCATTCTCAATATATTATTATAAAAATAAACAGTGTCACAATATATACTAGAGATAATGAAAATTATATCTTGCTGTTTAAATATTTATGTCTTTAAATCTTTATTGCTGTAGTATTATTCGAACTTTTAGTGTCTTTTTGTTAATCAATTCTATGGCCTCCATTTTTACCCGTATTTCTTTTGTTTCGTGTGTGTGTGTGTGTGTGTGTGTGTGTGTGTGTGTGTGTGTGTGTTTTCCTGAGTCAGAGTCTTACTCTGTTGCCCAGACTGGAGTGCAGTGACACATTCACGGCCACTGGAGCCTTGACCTGCTGGGTTCAGGCAATCCTTCCACTTCAGCCTTCCAAGTAGCTGGAACTACAGGCATGCACCACCATGCCCAGCTAAATTTTTGTTGTTGTTGTAGAGACAAGGTCTTGCCATGGTTCGAACCCATGGGTTCAAGCAATCCTCTTGCCTCTGCCTCCCAAAGTGCTGGAATTACTGGGGTAAGCCACCATGTCTGGCTTTTACTTGTATTTCTTAGGAAATTCCAATTGATGTTCCTTGTCAAGTTTTCTGACTTGCTCTTAATTTTGTTCTTTTATAGTCATAAAATTAATTATGTATTAATAATTTTAATAATATTGTGTTTTCAGCAATATGACACCCCCTTGTTGGCAAACTGTAGTCATTGAGTCCCCATTCTAGGAGGTAGACGTTTTCTACGCATATTTTTCAATCAACTTGTTCTGTTTAATAAAAAAAGAAATTATTTGTTTCTTTGGGTGGTATTTTTACTCATAAAAATTGCTTTAATAGAAATGTCTTGGCACTGGTTTCTTTCTTTTTTCATTTTCCTCACATCTTACTTATTCACATGACTCAAGGCCAACACATCTCACCTGGATGAAAATTACTGCAAAATAATTAAAGATGATGGACTAGGTGACCTGATGCTTTAGTAAGCTGGGCTTCTAGAACAGATTATGATACACTGGGTGGCTTATAAACAACAGAAATTTACTTTTCACAGTTCTGAGGGCTGGGGAAATTTAAGATCATGGTGCGAGCAGATTCAGTGTCTGGTGAGGGCCCACTTCCTGGTCCAGGTGGCCATCTTCTCCCTGCATCCTCTCATGGTAAAAATGGGGAGGGAGTTCTCTAGGGTCTCCTTTACAGGCTCTACCCTCATGACCTAATCACCTCCCAAAGTCTCCATCTCCTAACACTACCACAGTGGGAATTACATTTTAACATATGAATTTGGGGGCAGATACAGTGTATAGTCCTAAATAAGAAAGATTGTTTCAATTTTGGCTTTCTTAACCCAAGACTATGAATTCCCCACAAATACTGTATCAATTGATTTGTGTAGTAACAGTTTGCTCTATGTGTAAAATAGTTTATTAGTATTGTTGAATCACATAATAAAAATATCATAATTCTTTATATTTCCATTAGAATCTGAAAAAATCATAAATATCACTCTCTCCTCATCCTTGGAAATATAATACTAAAAAAAGAGACAAACATTTTGGTAAGCTGTGTTTATTTCTGAGAAATTATGACCTGAACCAAAAACATCCTTGATAAATTCTTACCTTCTTAAAATTGTTTGATATAAATTTATTCTCCTGTTTAGAATAGCTTTCAATTTATTGTTCTAATATTGTGCAAAATTCCAATGAAATTATTTAATTTTCACTGGACTTAATGCTGGGCTGTTACTGTGGCAATTGATAATTTTTTTGTAATTACAATTAGAAAGTTCAACCTTCCAACTAATAAGAAAAATAAGTATGTCAAAGTGAAGAGATAACCCAATTTCAGGACAAAAGCATCCTCGGAATAAATCATATCCTCTATTGATGCTAAATTTGAAAAACAAATTCACTTCTAAGTTTGATTATAGGGAAAATTTTTAAAGATTTTAATTTTTGAATCATCGCCTAAGTTCCAAAAGGTGTAACTGCCGTGTTTTGACATATTTCCAATAATTAATTATTGAATATTTTAAAGTAATTTTTCTTTCCTGCCAAAAACAGTTGAATTCATTGTTTTTAAAAAAAAAGTCAGTCCTAAATGGCTTCACAGGTGAATTTCTTCCAAACATTTGAGGAAGAAATAAAAAACAATCTTGCAAATATCCACAAAATAGTAAGACAAAAAATGCTCTCTAACTTTTATGAGGTTCTCATACTTACAAAGACCCAAACATAAAGAAAAATCACAGATAAATGTCTCTCACAAACTTAGATGCAAAAATACTTAATAAGATATTAGCAAACCAAATATGGTAATATATAAAAGGATAGTTCATCACATTCAAGTGAGTTTTACTCCAGATATGGAAGAATGACCTACTATTTGGAAACAAATCAATGTAATTTACTAGATTTACCCCAGAAAAGAGAAGCAGAATACACAAATTTCTCTTAGATACAGAAATAGCTCTCAACAAAACATTTACAACTGGAAAAAAAAAACTAGAATTAGAAGGGAGCTTTCTTAATCTCATTTCAAAATCTACAAAAATCTTATAGCAATAATCTATACATGCAATAATCAAATTTTGAAAAAATTTTCTCTGAGATCAGAGACCAAACAAGGATGCCTAATAGCACCGTTTATATTTTATATTCCATTGAAGATCTGAGCTGATGCAATAAGGCAAAAAATGAACAAAAAAATAAGAATAGAAAAGAAAAAACAAAGCTGTTATTGTGTGTATATGACATAATTGTATTAATAGACATTGCAAATAATCTACATACAAACCATTACGATTAATAAGTAAATTTGGCAAGATCTGCAGGCATGTACAAAAATTAATTAGATTTCTACATATAATTGCAAAAAATTGAAAATAAAATTTAGAGAAAAAGTGTTTACAGAAACATGAATTTTTTAAAATATAGAATTATGCCTTTAAAATGTATAAAAAGACATTTTCTAAGAAGAAATAAGACCTCAATAAAGGGAGAACTTTATAATATTCATGACTGGAAATTGAAAACCCAACATTACAGAGTTGCTGAATCGCTTCAAATTAATCTATACATGCACTACAATATGATTCAAATACAAAGGATAAATCTGGAGACCTGCAAAAAAGATAGCAAGACAAATTATAAAGCTATAGTAATAACATTACATAATTTAGCACAAGAAATTAACAAATTCACCAATGGGACAATATAGAAAGTTTGAAATCAGATTGTATATAACCGATCATCTGATTTATAATAATTGCCACACTCTATTTGGAAAATGATAATCTTTTCAGTAAATGATGCTGATTCAATTTAAAAAAGACTAATAATTTTTATCTGCTTTCAATATATAATAATTCTAAATAGAAGATAGATTTAAATTTGAAAGATGAAATAATAAAACATTTAGATCGAATAAAACATAGAAAGGCATATTTCTGACATTACAGTAAGCAAACATCTCTTAAACTAGATACTAAAATACTCTCCATAAAACATTATGCTATATTGGACTATATTAAACTTAAAAACTTCTGTCCATTAACAATACAATTCAGATAATCAGAGATA
Organism: Cephalopachus bancanus; assembly: GCA_027257055.1. Classification (NCBI taxonomy): domain Eukaryota; kingdom Metazoa; phylum Chordata; class Mammalia; order Primates; family Tarsiidae; genus Cephalopachus; species Cephalopachus bancanus. Next base: position 11,718 of record JAPVLO010000445.1, on the reverse strand, counting down.
ATTTACTGTTAGCTTGCAGAGGCATTTGTGATACATATAACTTCTCCAACAATACAAAAAAGAATGTATAAAAAGTCTTAAAAATCACAAGAAAAAAATTAATTGAAGAGTTAGCAAAGATATGAATGGACATTTTACAACAGATGATGCTCAAATGGTCGGTAAGCTATGAAAAGATGCTCAACCTCTTCACAGCATGCACATTAAAAATGCAATAAACGTCTGTTACTGTGGGCAACTTCCCACTGTGGAGCTTTTCTGTCCTCTCAATAAATCTTGCTTTCAAAAAAAATAGAGAGAGAGTGACTGTTACTGCTACGGTTTAAATAATATTTGTCCCCACCAAAACTCATGTTGAGGCTTGGTCCCCAATATGGTGGTGTTTGTAGGAAGTGTCTTTAAGAAGTGCTTAGATCATCAAGATGAATTAGTGTTTTTTTCCAAGACTGGGTTAGTTAGGAATGAATTAGTTCTCATGGGAGTAAATTAGTTGCTGTGAAAGTGGGTTGCTATCAAGCATGTTGACTCTTGTGTTTTGCCCTTTTGTAAGCCCACTTCTTTCACTTTCCAACATGTGATGCCATTTGCCAATTTATGATGTAGCATGAGGCACTCGCCAGATATAGCTGCCTGATCTTAAACTTCCCAACCTCTACAACCATAAGCTAAATAAGCCACTTTTCTTTATAAATTACTCAATCTCAGGTATTTTGTTATAGCAACAAAAAATGAACCATAGCAAATACAGACCTAACAGATGGTTAAAATGAAAGATTGATAATTCCAAATGTTGGTGAGGATGTGTTACACTCAAGGTTTGTCCACTGCTTGTGCAAATATAAAATAATATAACCACTTTGCAAAATGCTTTAGGAGTATTCACATAGGCTAAATATATGCATACTTAATAATCCAGCAATTTTACTCCTAGGTAAACATGCTATTGAAATATATATATGTATTTTCATCCTTCAAAACTTTACTAGAAAGTTTATATAAGCATGATTCATAACAAACAAAAATTACAAACTAGCCAAATACCTCTCATCAAGAGAATGATTCAGAAAATTGTGATTTACTCATGCAAGAGTACTAGAACAATGAGAACAAAGAATTGATAATCATATACGACAATATGGATAAATCTCATAAACATAATGTTAAATGAAAGCAACCAAACACACAAAAAGTAGACACATATGTGAAAGAAAAGGTTGATTCAATCAGCCTGAATTACTCAAACCCTGAACGTTCCAAAGAAAGGTTTGTCTTCATGGCCGGTGCTTGGCCAGATCCTGAAAAATAAGTTGTAAACTTTGGAATGATTCTGCCTGGTGAGTGTTTTGGTATGCCTGAGACTTTGGGCCTTGATGAACCAATATGACCAGGTAAGTGTATCCTAATAATGTGATTTATAGTGAATACTTGGTTTTTCTCTAAGTAGCTGGGATCAGTCATGCTGGTGTTATTGTCCCCAGTAGAAACCCAGGTGAGTTTCCATGGTTGACAGCACTTTGCACAGTTGTCACATATCATTGCTGGGAGATGTAAGCACATCCCCATGCACAACCCGACTGGAAGGAGAAACCTGAAATACTGTGCCTGATATCTTCAGGACTTTGTTCCATCTTCTTTTGTCCTTTGCTGACTGTTATCGGTATCTGTTTGCTTAGTAAATTTCAACGAGTATAAGTAGCTTCTAGCCTTATGAGTCCTTCTAATAAATAATATAGGAAGGTGCTCTTGGTATCTCTGCTACAATTTGATTTGATTTGATGTAATTTATATGAAATACAAGAGTGGGCAATCTATACTGTTAGGAGTCAGAATGTTGATGGAAGAGGGTGATGGGAAGGAAAACAAGGAATTGTTCTTGAAGCTAGTAAGATTGCTTTTCCTAACCTAGGTACTGGTTACTTAAGTGTGAACTCCTGTCATGTATAGAAATTGCACCTCAAAAAATGTCGTTTTTGTGAGTTGCCAGGATCATCTAGGAACAAATTCTCAAAATGTTACTTTCTGCTGAAAAATAGCATAGAATTTTCTAAAGAATGAAAGTTATTTTCCAAATAACTTTTTAGTAGTGATGTCCCTGGATGTGTGAGATATGCAAATATGAGTATCAATGTCCTCTGATATATACATTATGTAAGCCTACAATTGACAATGTTATATTTTCTCTTCCTTAGAGTAATTTACACCTTTCTTATGTTTTTAAAGTTAATTAGCAATGTAATTTGCTTTTGCAAAGTGGGGTAGGGAGGATAAGCTTTTGAATGAATTAAGCATACTTCAAAGTGTTTTTCTCACAGTAGTTCATGAATATACATCTCTCCATGTCTCACTATTACCCCTCACCCAAAAAAGTCCTAAAAATGTAGAGGAAAAGAGCATACATAGAAAATAGAAAAAGAAATATACATAAAAAGTTTTCATGCTCTTTGTCTGATCTTTGCTTCATTAGTTACAACTCTTATTTATTCTAGGCTACTGGATCACATTCACAAACTATTTTCATATGAGTTGTATTTTCTGTCATATATGTGAGTTTCATTAAGATTAAAAAAAAACAACTTAGCTTTGTTGGAAAACTTACCTGTCTTATAACCCAACACAAGGTCAAAGAGCAAATAAATATTGAACCAGAATCACTAATATTATTCAGATCATTATCTGTATCTGATATATTTTTTGATGTGTGTGGGGGAGCATATATATATATGCTGATAACAAACAGTAAATATAAAAAACAGAGTGTCTACTTCAGAGTGTCAGAATACCTTCATTAAGAGGCTTAAACAGAGTGTTGCATGTAAGACCTTTTCAATCAGTCCCAAAATAAAGGAGTTCTGATAACATGAAATAAAGTGAGTATATTTGAATTTCTAAAATGTCAAAATAATTGTGTATTGATTAAAGATTGTGTTGGAAATAGATGAAATCAATTTAGTGATCCCCACAGTGGATATTTAAGAATGTAAGATGAAAATAAAAGAGCATAAACTACATTATCTATAAGCTCAGACCCAGTACCTCTTAAAACTGAAGCTAAACAGAAAGTAAATTGCTTCATGTCGTTTCCAAAATTCTTTTTGTTTGGGAAACCATTTGGAAGAAATCAGAGGGAGTTATTCACATGCTATTATTCTTGATTTGGGTCACAGCATGCTGATGCTGCACTGAGCTGTGAGTTGAGTGCTTTCTCATGGGTATAGCTCTTTAAAGATAAGAACAAACCTACAGATTACCCTTCAGCTATTTAACAGTAGTTTTCTTTTTAAAAAATAATATGACTGTCTTTTTAGAAAGAAACATGTGGGGTAAACGATATTTTGAAAATAAAAATAATATGCTGTGATTTTCTATTTTTTAATCTCTTTCCATATTTTTATAATGTGCTAAAAGCCTATGAACCATTAAACATAAAGGAGTTACAGTTGTTTCCATTTTAAAAAATTATTCAATTTTGATATTGATTATGAAATGATGTAAAAAATGTATTTTCCCATATAGAGTGGATTTTATAAAATCTGATTTTTCCACGCTAAATAAAAGCAGAAAATGTTTATTGCAATTCTTACTTTATTTTAGCTCTAATCTGATTGGTGGTTGGCCTTTGGAGTTCACTTTAGTCCTGATCTGCATGGTAAAACTAAAAGGAGCACTTGTGAGCATGCATACAAGTACATACACACACACACACACACACACACACACACACACTTAGCCTAAGTTTATCTTAGGACTTTGAAGATTTTAAAATCATCAGATTTGAAAATTTGTGTATTTGTATTTGAAACTTTCTTTATAGATAAGAAAATGAAATTCTGCAGCATTAATTAACTTCTCCAAAGTTACAATTGACATTTTAATTATAATTAATAATAATAATCTTCTGACTTCCATTGTGTTGTGATCTCACCATGTCATCCAAGCTAGAGTACAGTGAAATGATCCTGACTCAAAACACCCTCAACCTCCTGGGCTCAGACAACCCTTCCTCTTCAGTCTGCTGAGTAGCTGGGATAGCCAGCATGTGCCACCATGTCTGGCTAAATTTTTTATTTTTTGTTTTTTGTGGATCGAGTTCTTTCAGTGTTGTTAGGCTAGTCTTGAACTCCAGGGAACAAGCAAGTCACTTACCTCAACCTGCCAAGGTGCTAGATTGCATGTGGAGCCACCACACCTAGCCTAAATCTCCTGACTCTTGAGAGTGTGCTGCTTAATTTCCACGTATTTTTCAATTTCATTGTTTTCTTTTGGCTTTTAATTTTGTTTTATTTTCTTGTGATGAGAAATAAATACATTATATAATTTGAAAAAAAAAAAGTCTCCAAAGTTGCATAGTTCACTGACAAGTCTCTAGTCCAAGACGTTTTCATTACATTACACCATACTCACTGCCATTACTCTCTGAATGAGTTTTGTAAATTATTGAGGAATATAACATACAAGGTAAACATGTATAACATAATTTCTAAGAATTATAGTATCATCCATGGAAATATTTCATGTTGATTATTATTGAAATTCTAGTACCTTCTTTCTTTGTTTTATACAATACTAAGTATAAGTTAAAAAGAAAAATCAGGGAGCTGAGTCCTAACATCTAAACTCTCTTACTATATCTTCTATACATATGCCTTTAATAGTAAAATGCAAATTGATTAACACATCATTTTTGTTATCGTCTTTTGACCCAAGATGAAGACTAGTATAATAAACTTAGTTATTTTTTTCTTAAAAATGGTTAAATTTATTCAAGAGATCAAGAAATTACAAAAAAATCTCAATGTGTGTTTTTTTAACAGCCTTAAGGTATAAACGACATAAAATAAATTAAATACATTAACACTGTACAATTTAATAATCTTAATATGTGAAAACACTTTTAAAACCACTATCACAAATAAACAGAAATATATCCACCACCTTCAAGAGTTACCTAATGCCCCTTTAGAATCTTTTGTTTATGTCCTCCCCAGTCCTGTCTCTAGATGTCACTGATCTTTCTGTCATTATAAAATATTTTGCCATTTTCACGTATTTTACATAAATGCATGTAAGTCCAATATTATTCTTTTTTAAAATCTAGTTTTTTCTCTCAGCTGAATTATTTTGAGATCCATCCATGTTGTAACATGCAGAAAAATGCATTCTTTTTCATTGCTGAGTAGTGTTTCCTTATATAAATATTGTTTATCTATTCATCCAAAATGGATTTTGGATTGTTTCCAGTTCTTAGCTATGATAAATAAAGTTGCTACAAACATTCATTAGCAGTTTTGTATAGACATATGCTTTTGTTTCTATAAGTTTCTATAAATAAGTTTTTAAGAAACAGCCAAATTGGTTTTCAAAGTGGTTAGATGATTTTACATTCTACCAAGAGCTCATGAGAGTTTCAGTCTCTCTACATTTCTTTTAAAAACTTACATGGTCAAGTTTAAAAAAAAAATTTTTAGTTCTTCTAATAAATGCTTAATACTATCTCATTGTTTTCTTAGTTCCCTTAATGACTAATGATTTTGATCACCTTTTAATGAGTTTATTTGACATCTGTATGTCTTTTTTATGAAATTTCTGGTCAAAATATTTGCCTTTTTAAAATTCTGTTATTTGTATTCTTTTCATTCATTTTGTGAAATTTTTTTACATGTTCTAAACCCAACACCATTATCTGAGATGTGCACTGCAGATATCCTCTGGTAATCTCTGACTTGTCTTTTCTTTCTTTTGCGAGTATCTTTGGAAGTATAAGCAATTTTAATGATTTTAAGCAATTGCAGAGTACACGTCTTTTCTTTATAAACTGTACTACTGGTATCATATCTAAGTGTTCTCTCTATAGCCAAAGGTCATGAACATTTTCTTCTATGTAGTATTCAAAAAGCTTTATAGCTTTAAATTTTACATTTAAGTTCATGATTCACTTTGAATTAATTTTTGAATATGAGATATGGATCTAAGTTAACATTTTGGCATATGGGTAATCAATTGTTTCAGTATCATTTTCTGACAGGACCATTCTTTTGTCAGTGAATTTTACCTCTGTCAAAAGGCAGTTTTCCATATAAGGGTGGTTCTATTTCTCAAATCCTACTATGTTTCTTTGATCTATTTATCTAACTTTACTACAGTCTGCACTGTCTTGATGCCTGTAGCTTAAATTTCAAGTCTTGAAATCAGATAGTGTTAGTCTTCCAAGTTGTTCATTATTTTTCAGTGTTGTTTTGGCTACTCGATATCCTCTGTGCTTCTACGCAAATTTTAGTCAGTTTGTCATTAACTAAAAAAAAAAATTTGTTGGATCTTAACTGGGATTGTGTTGAAACTGTATATTAATTGAGGTGAATCAACATTTTAACAGTATTGAGTCTTTCAATTTATAAATATAGCATCTCATTTATAGATGTTTTATAGTTACCGTATTATGTTAATACTGTACTCTGTTGTTTTACAATTTCTATTAATTTTCTCTCTAAATAGTTCATATCTTTATGCTATTTTAAATGTTTCTTTTTAAATTTCAGGTACAATTATTTATTGCTATTAAATAACCATATCACAACTTTAAAATAGTGTTCTTGTATTAACTTTTATATGCATTATAAATCTCACAACTCATTTTTTATTATTTATGTTAAGTAGTAAATTGTTTGTTAAAAATAAACAAGAAGAAATAGTACATATATTTACCTATGTACTTGCAATTTCTGGTATTTGCTTCTGCCTAAATAATTTTCTGTAACATATATTATATTCAGAATCTACTGCTGATAAATCCTTCTAGCTTTTGCATCTTAAAAATGTTTTGTATTGTCTTCATTTTGAGATATAGTTTCTCTGGGAATAAAATTTTAGAATTTAAGTCTCTCTTTTATTATTTTACATAAGCTTTCCCGTTGTCTTTTCACTTACATTGTTTTCAACAACAAAAGAAATCTGCCATAATCCTTATCTCTGTTCTTCTAAGCAATCCTTATCTCTGTTCCTCTTTGTATTGCCTGATTTACATTTTTTTTCTTTATTACTGTTTTGAAAATTTTTCTTTTGGATGCCCTTTAGTTAGTTTTATTCATGCTTCAGATAAGGAAACAAATGTTCTATCTGTTACTTCATCCTGTATGGAAATAAAAGTTGCCATGTGTTTTAAACTGAATATATTTAGTTTTATTGTGGTATTCTAAGTTAATTATGAGTTATCTAATTAGAACTTGAGTTATTTGGATATAACTATGTATTACTTAAACTAACATTACTTAAAATTTCAAAATATACAAAAGATAGATTGAAACTCAATAAATATTCAAGGTAAGTTTAGTCTCATCCTAAATTCATTTTTTAATTCATGGCCCCTACTATCATTTCCTCCAGATAATTAAAGCACTACTAAATTTTTGAGGCCTGTTTTCTCTTATTTTACCCTCAAAATATTACAGTATCCTGTTGTCAAAAGATGAAAGTTCTCTTGGAGCTAGTTGTAAAACATGCTTACCTTTATTTTATCAGAATTTCAAAATATTTATTTCAATATAAAAAAGGTGTGGCTCCATTATTAGCAAAAATTGCAAACATTTTCTTACCTTTGTCTTTAATCTGAGTCTTTAAACTGTTTATAACCTTAAATAATAGAGCAAAACTTTTATGAAAAAAAATTAATTACAGATTTTACTGGGGCATGAAATCATAAATTCTTTGACATATGGTGTACTACCACTTACTTCAGAAGACTAGTGCATAGAACCTTTAAGTTAATCAAATATTCTGATGCTTAAAATGATTTTCACATACACTTCTTGGCTTATCAATTGGAATAGAATTAGAATATGATAAAGACTAAACCTCTATGAAAGATGTTTTAACTGGCAAAGATTCTCAAGATAGTTTATATCATAATTAAATTTTACTGAGCAATGACTGAGTGCTTTTTAGAATGCTAGCAACTTTAATCATCTCCCTTGTTTTATCTATAAATCATTGAGTTTTGTGCTAATACTGTCTTAATTTTCAAATGGGGAAACTGAGGTATAGAAAACTGAGCTAATTGACTCAAGGTCATAAGAAAATGGTAATGCTAGAATTAGAACACAGGTAGTCAAATCCAGAGGACCAGGTGTTGTGTGTGTGTTGGGGGAGGGGCTATGCACATTCCTGAGTGCATGCATGCATGACTTTATCACTGTCATAACCAAATGTATCATAGACACATTCTACTTTGAAAAAATAGGTAATTTAGCTTTATTTTTGTAAACAGCATGCAGCAAAGGCCAACCAATTAAATTCAGAAATTATTTTGAATATTATACTTTCATAATAAAAAAGACTGGAAAAGAACACTAAAATATATATAGTGATTGTAGTAGGATAGAGGGGTTATTTTTTCTTCTTTTGGATTTTCTATACTTGCTATTCTATTATATTGCTTTTATAATCAATTAGTTAAATAAAATAAGTAAAAATATGATAAGAAATTGAAAAATATATTAAGTAGCTGAAAAATTCAAGTTAGAAATTTGAAAAATCGAAACTACTATACCAATTCATCAACAATTTCTAGAAAACATAACTAAATTTCTATTCCCTGTTATGCAGAATATTATACTTATCAATAACCTAAACATTTTTAGTTATTTAAAATACTTATCTTCTTAACAAAAAACCAAAATAATAAGCACACTTAATAGAAATCTTTCAAATAGCAACCTCTAGAAATCAGAAAACAGTCTCCATGGAAACATTACTTTATTTGCTGTTTTATAAATAATAAATAATGTTTTATTTTGAAGAAAACCATCATCTTCATTTGTTAACCCTTTCAAACCCCTTACATTTTAAAATTGCCTTCAGTTACAATTAAATTAAAATCAGAGGTTTTCAAATATACAATGATATTCTAATACTTATAATTTTAAAATTCATATTAACAAACATGACTCTAGTAAAATTTTGGGATGATGAAAATTTTCTGTATCAGAACTGTAGTAGTGGTTACATATATATTTTTCAAAGTTCATTCAGCATTACACTTAAAAGGAATGCATTTTAGTATATATAAATTGTATCTCAATAAAGTTGATACTAAAAAGTGCATAGAAATAAAGTAGTTACAGGTCCTAAGCTTCTCAGTGGAACTGACAGAACAATAAACATAACAGCAGCAATGACTCTTTAGAAATTATGCTGAATGAAAAACTAGTCCTAAAAGGTAGTTCAATAATAATTTGAAATGACAACATTTTTCAAATGGAAAAAAAAGATTAGTGCTTGCAGTGTTAGGGAAGGGGGAATGGAGGTGGGGTGGAAGAGATCTTTATAGTGATGAAGAATTCTGCAACTTGACTATGGTGACGCACAAACAAATCTTCATAGAATTTTTTAAAATATATAGAAATGAAATATTCTGAGGACTTGGGTTTCTCAGTAGAACTAATTAATATGACAGGTCCCAAGAAAAAATGTGAAGTGGACCAAGCTGACTTTTCTCCACTCTGACTTATTCAGGGATCAGAAAAGAGAAAGAAAGAAGGCAGGAAGAGATAGTGGGAGAGGAAGAGAGCGAGAGAGGAAGAAATTATTGAGATAAGGCAGAGTTAATGATGATGAAGACGTAAAAAAATCAAGAAAGCATTTCTGAAGTAGAATAAATATAACTTGATTGATTTAATGAGTGAATGAGGGAAACTAAAGTGACTAGGACAATCTGTGCATGTCTTGGCTTAGGAGACATATATATTTATGGCAATGCATGGGAAAGTAGAAAACTTTAAGGAAAAATTATAAGTAAAGATGGAGGCTTTTACATTATAACATCCAAGAAAGAATCCATCAGGTAGAGGTCTATATAGACCTAGAGTTCAGGAGAGGGGCAGCGGCTAGAAATGCAGTCCCCATACCTCAGGAGAGCTTTTGTACATATGTTTAGTATACTGGGCTGAGCACATCTTAGCTGTAAACACGATATGTATATAAATGTTTGTAAGACATTCCATCTTCTATCTTTCAATAATTATAATATATAACATATATGTACCTATATAAGGCAATTCTCTAAATACTTAATACAACCTACTCTATTTAATCTATCTAAAATCCTGTAATATGGATATTGTTATCCTCATTTTGCAGTAAGAGAAACTCAGATTAAGAGGAGTGTGCTCTCTTCCCCTACTCACAAGCTCTTAAGAGGCGGGTGCAGGAGTCAAACTCAGAATACTAGACTTAGGAGCTTGCCTGGTCAATACTGTATTATCTTGTCTTTCATATTGGTAAATTTGTCATGCCAAGGTTGATAGAGTCCAAAATTTCTTAATTTTAGTTGTCCACATTTCTAATTCCTTTACTTAATGAAATTAGGTATTTTGTGATTATTTTGAACAATACCTACGTACCAGCCTGATATTTTTCTATTAATACGTCTCAATCATGTACCCTAGATGTGTACATATACTAAAATGAACTAAAAGAGTGAGACACTGTTTTGCACTTCAGAATAAAGTTATACACAAAGCCTGTATTTAACTGAAGAGACATTAGGAAATATTGGACTGAATGAGAGACTATGTCTTCATGCTTTATATACTGATGTCAGCTGAGGACAGGATAGATGTGATCATTTCATTACATATGTATTGGAAATAAAGATCATTGATTTAAAAAATACATTTGAAATGTGTATGTGTATAAAAAAAAACCTTTGTAAAGTTAGTGTGTTTCCGATGATAAAATTATCCTCACGGATAATTTTTTGCCAATCTAGTGAAAGCAGTCTGTCTTCACAGTATTTTGTAAATCAATGAATAAATCAACTAAAGAATCATATACACCTACCAACCCTACTTACTACATATTAAGCAATAAAAGCTTCTCCCTATTCATTGGTCTCTTTCAAGGTGACCCTCAAAAACGGATGTGCACAGCTGGTTTTCTCCCACCTGCTCTCTCTGTCACCCGGTTCATGCACCATTCTTCTCTAAGACCTCAAAGTCAGTCATAAGGGAACTAGACAAGCTATAAATATGATTAAAAGTCTGAAGTTTTAGCAGTACCTGGTGAACAGATGTGGTAAAGTACACAGGATAATATAAAACAACCTTTAAATCTATCATTGCACCTGCTCGGTAATTCTATAAGCATTCTTTGTGATAAATTGCAAAGAGTGGTTAGAAATGGCTACACATTGCAAGTCACCAATAATTGGTGGGCAGAAAAAATTATAAATTAGAAGTCCTGATGTTAAAAACAGTCTTTACACAAAGTATTGTTTGGCTGACCTAGAGTGGAGCATGAGTTATGCCATCTCATTGCTTGGATAAATTATAAAAAGAAGCTTAGTGCCCTCAATTCTTTTTACAGACATAATGCAGTAGCATGGTGCGATGGCTCTTCAGTGAAAGTTATACTCTCAGAGACATCAATTTCACCCTAAATCTTTACTCGGTACTCCACAGGACAAACTTTAATATTTCTTTCCTGTAACAGACAAATGAAAATAGTGTCAACATGTCCCTGTTCAGCAGCTTATGGTGACAGATGTAAAATTTCACTGAAGTATATTTTATGTACACTGTAATAAGATTTTACCATAAAGTGAAATGGAATCAGTTGTGATTTGAAAAGGTGAAGACTGAATTCAAATCTGATCGTTTATGTTTATATTGAGATTACAAATTCCTCAAAAAGAGGCCTTTAGATTACAGTTTCCCCCTTTTTAAAAGC